>JARWLC010000018.1:51240883-51840883 GCA_033318265.1 Phyllotis vaccarum
TAAAATACTTCTTATTGATGTTCTTTGAGGTATTTTATGAGTTTTATATTGAGAATTAGAATTTACTTTTGGATAATCTTTGAAGTGAAAATTGGAGACTAGGCCGAAAACTCATCCTTGTCCTTTAAACACTGGTTTCCTAAGCTTTGACTTTCAGTACACCAAGTGACTAGGTTCATTTGCTTATTTAATCTCATCTCATGGCTCTACCTTCCTAGTTTCTCAACGGTGCCCCAACATAGCATCCCCCACAGACCTGTCTCCAGAATAATGAATCTGAAGTGTAAAAGCTGTTGACATCAGCACATCATGTTTGGCTGGCTTTGGGAGGTGTGCTTCAAAGGCCAAGAGGGTAGAAAGCAGAGTAGCTAATTCAGCTCCTGAGCATGAGCTGATGATCAGAAAGGTAGGATGACAGTCATGGACTGTTGACAGCAGGTGTGTAGTCAGTGGGAGTTTCTTTTGAAAAGAAAATATAAAATTCAATAAAATGTTACAGGTTATGATTTATACTTTTAAATCTCTTTCAGTGTTTGCTTTCTTCTGTGTTTTACCAGACTATTATTAAAAAATATTTTTAAAAATTCTATTTTTTTATTAAGTTAGAAAGTGGAATATTAAAGTAGAGGAAATTTCAGTATTGATAGATAGTTGAGAAACCTTATGTCTTCCTATATGAGATTATCTTAAAGTGTGGCTGTCTGGTGTCTAGTGCTGTGGCAAGGCAAGGGGTAGATTTCAGGATGATATTAGTGTCTCAGTTCACTGTGATTTCCCAAAGGAAGATCTTTTGCAAAACTATGTGGTTTCCTTACAATAAGAATTTGTGGCTATTTAAAATAGACAAGTGATGAGGAAAGTCTGTCTTATAAATCTCACTTTATCTAACTTTTTGAAATTAATATTTTTCTATATAATACACATTCGAATTCTTAAATTTACTTTTTACTGAGCTCCAGTGTCGGCTTTTTCCTGATGTAATTTTTCTTATTCCTCCTTTTCGTTCACAGGGCTCAAATGCTACTCGATCAGTACCGGAAAAAGTCAAAACTTTTCCGCACTAAAGTCCTCCTGGCTCCTTTAGGAGACGATTTCCGGTTCAGTGAATACACAGAATGGGACCTGCAGTACAGGAATTATGAGCAACTATTTAATTACATGAATTCTCAACCCCATTTAAAAGTGAAGGTAATGAGAGGGTCTTGGTGATGCCTTTGAACTGAGCCTCCAGTGAGGCTCCAGCACAACATCCAGCATCTCTGTCCTACATCCCCAGAACTTACGCTTACACACAATATAAACTCACCATATCTGTGGTTCCATTTCCAAAGCCATTCTTTTTCCCATGTGAGGACATTAGTGCTTGGGGGTTAAAGAGGGGTTACTTTATGGGATTAAATAAAAATGTGTGCCTACTAAGTCATGGTGTCTTTGGGGATGTCTGCTCTGTTTGCAGCATGGGAAGCTTGTTTCTGTTGTCCCATCCTCGTGATTTGGTGATGTCACTGGCTGTTATGAACAAGCTTGCCCGGAATTTTACGAATATCTTGTATTCGGGGAATATACTTGCATTTTTCCTAAATGAGAAGATCTTGAAAATAATCATTTGCTTGTGATTTTTGCTGTTTGTTTAACTTGTAGAAAATTGAAAGTGTTCTGGAAAGAGCAGTAACCGCCTTCTCTTCAGTAGCTCAGCCCCAGCACTTGTCAACACGTAGTCACCTTGTTTCAGATGTGTCCTCAGCATCCTGGTGCCATGTTTGATCTGTAATGATTTTATAATATAGCTCTAAATGATAAGAATTTCATTTAAAATTATAATTACAGTATTACCATACCAGAAATTATCAATTATTTAGCAACATGAATCTGGATAGGCTGGAGTTGCTTCAGTCTTAAGATGAGTTTCAATCTCACGTGTATAATCCATATGGTCAGCAGAGTCTTGTTTCAGATGCATCTTAGAGCCCATATGTGAGGAAGTTCACTTTTCAGGGTGTCATAGTCATGTATCTACCCACAGAAGAGCTGATCTGTGGGAGGAAGGGCTGTCTCTGTGTAGAAAGTTTTAAAAATACATAATCGATCATAGTTTGTTTGGCAAGAATTTATTAAGTAAACTTCAGTAATACCAAGTAAATGAATTTATTTATTTATTATGTGCATTGGTATTTGCCTTGCCTGTATATCAGTGTGAGGGTGTCAGGTTTCTTAGAACTGTAGTTAGTTAGTTACAAAGTGTCCTGAGCTATCATGTGGGTTCTGGGAATTGAACTCAGATTTTCTAGAAAAGCAGCCAGTGCTCCTAATAACAGAGCTATCTCTCTAGCCCTCAAATAAATTTAAAAAATAAAACTAAAAAAACTTATTCCAAACATTTACAATTAAATTTTTTGCAAGGGTATTAAGTTAAGTGAAGGAAACGTATTTAAGTAAGTCTGTATGTGATTAGAGAAAGCTGTGTGAAGATGTCTTACTTTTAAATGCATCGTCTTGTTTTTGTTTGTTTATTTTGTATGCCTGAGTGTGGAGGCCAGAGGTTCACACTGAGGTACCTTCCCTTATCACTCCCCGCCTCATTATTTGAGGCAGAGTCTCTCACTGTCTTACCAGTGAGGGTTCCAGCGGTCCACCCGTCTCCACCACCCTGGTGCTGATGGTTTATGGGTGCATAGCAGTGTCTGGCTGGCTCTTTTATGTGGATGCTGGCGATCCGGATTCAGGTCCTCATGCTTTGTCTCAAGTGCTTTCTTCATCCGCTGCGCTGTCTCCCCAGCCCTGTAAGTGCATTTGGGAATGGTCTCTTATTGCACAAATTCTGTTTAGTATTATAACAAAAACCCAGAGCCAGATGCTGGGGAAAAGCTAGAATATCGGAGAGAGGAGACAGACCACAGGCCAACTTCTCAGGCCGAACGGGGAAGTCCTGTCTTCAAGGGTCCTTAGCCTCACTGATCGATCAGACGGAGTAGTGGAATTTCTGCCTTCTGCCTTATATTTCTTTCCCCACTCTGCTATTTTACATCCTGGTTCAACTTTCTTAGTGCTAGGGACTAAAGGTGTGAGCTACCACTGCCTGACCCTGAAGGCGTGGCTGTGTGATTCTGTCCTCTGATATTATTAAATATACGATATAGACTACTTTAGTTTCCTACTTGGCCCTAAAGAATTAGGTCAGTATTTTGCTATTCCCCCTTTCTTCTCTTGTATGCTCATTTAAAAGTTTAAAAATAATTTAATGAAATGTCATATACAGAAAACTGTACAACCCTAAGTATGCAGGGTTTTGTTTTGGTATTTTTTGTTTTGTTTTTAGCTGAAAGATTCCCTTCTGAGCATCATCTAGAATCAAGTTTAGGACTTCCACCTGAAAGCAGCTTCTCGGGGCCTCTCCCCTTTATCAGGTGCTGCTGCAGAAGCATGCTCACCTTCCCCCATCCCTTCTTGAGTATCTTAGCAAAGGACTCACAAGTTTCTTCCTGTTTCCTTTCAGATGATATTTGAGTCTCAACCACCGTCTTCATTCCTTTTTAAAAAGTCACTTCTTTTATTTTTTGAGATTATAATTACATTTCTCCCTCCCTCTTCCTCCTTTCAAACCCTCTCACATACTCATGGCTTACTCTCCGAAAAGGCATTGGAAGACTATTTGGCCCCGTCAGTGTTCCTAACTACCTGTTCTTTGAGGCCTCCTGGTCTTTTCGCATCCACTTTGCATGTCAGTTGTGGTCCTTGCTCAGCTCATGTTAACGAGGCTATGGTCCCAGGGGAGACATATTACCACTGCCGGGTTACTAGGCACACAGACTCGCTAACTACATTTTAATCATTTTTCCTTACATTCACCAGGTAGGTGTAGTCCTCACCCTCACCCGGGAGACTTTCTTCATTCTGCTGCTGTGTAGTATGTTGTCAAGGATCTCTGGCATCCATTTAGTGTTTATAACCTACTGTAAACATTTTCGCCATTGCTTGTTACTTAGGTTGTCTTCAGTTTCTCTTTAATACAAATAAAACTGCTTGGCCATGTTACGCAGGTTTTGGCTACCATAAAAATTCATGTGGGTGTGAAATGTCATGTGGTAGGCATACTAAGAGATCCCTGTGCTTCAGTTGCTGCTTCTTATGGAGTGACCTTCTCCACAGCTTCAAGCAGACTCTCTTTGCCAGCATTGGTTCCTCTTGCATTTTTATTCTTTTAAAAATTAATTATTTTTATGCGCCTAGATGTTACATGGATGTCTGTGCACTATATGAGTGAAGTGCTCAAGGAATCCAGAAGGGGGGGGGGGGTCAGATCTTCCTACAGAAGGCTGTGAGCTGTCATTTGGGTACTAGGAACTGAACTCAGACCCTTGAAAGGGCATCTAGTGTTCTAACCACTGGGCCATCTCTCCACACTCCACCTCCCATTTGCATCCATTGAATGGATGTGTTAGGCTTTTTGTCTGTGTGACAGATGCCAAAGAGAAACGTCTTAAACATTGGGAGTAACCAGTTTCAGACATCTTAAGGTTCCTTGTCTCTGTGTTTCTGGCCTTGTGAAGAAGGAAGTACACACCATGGTGAAAGAACATGGTAGAAGGATGCTGAGGGTCCCAGTTCTGCCCTAAGGAGCACATCCAGTGAACTGCTTCCTCTGCGTAGGTCCTACCGCCTAACATTTCCATCCCCTCCTTCTGTGCCACCGGTAAGGACCTAGTGTTTAAGCGTGACCCTTTGGGGAGCCCCAGGACTGAACCATAGTTATAGACGAGGCCACTCATTTCTCCTTTTCCTGGACGTAAGTCGGTGTTACTGCATCTTAGTCTCTTCTAGTGTGTGTTAATTGCACTATGTAATGGGCTTCTCTGTGATGTTTGCATAGATCATGGATTGTGTTCATGTCTATATGAATCTCTGCTTTTCCTCATAAGTCTTTTCTACTCTGAAGATCTCTTTCTAGTTCCATTTTCCCCTGTACAGTCTGTGTATGAGAGAAAACCGTATAGTTATTGTTGTTGTTTTCTGAGTCATTATCAGGGTGGTCTCCAGGTCTCCAGGTCTACCCATTTTACTGTATCCGGTGTGGTTGTTAATGATGTTCTTCCCATCCCTTCCCCATTGTGTGCATCTGCCACATATTCTTTTCCATTCATCCATTGATAGATAATCAAGGCAGAACCGATAGCGTGACTATTGTAAATGGTGCTGTCACAAACATGGGCATATAGGCATCTGTATGTGCTTCTGTGTGTACATCTGTATTGTACAGCTGCATGTACATGTGTATGTCCATCTGTACTGTGCATCTGTATGTGCTTCTGTATGTATGTCTGTATTGTACATCTGCATGTACATCTGTATGTACATCTGTATATACATCTGTATGTAATCTGTATATACATCTGTATTGTACATCTGTATGTGCATCTTCATGTGCATCTGTATTGTACATATGTATGTACATCTGTATGTGCATCTGCATGTGCTTCTGTATTGTACATATGTATGTGCATCTGCATGTGCATCTGCATGTGCATCTGCATGTACATCTGTATGTACATCTGTATATACATCTGCATGTACATCTGTATTGTACATATGTATGTGCATCTGTATTGTACATATGTATGTGCATCTGCATGTACATCTGTATTGTACATATGTATGTGCATCTGTATTGTACATATGTATGTGCATCTGTATGTGCATCTGTATTGTATATCTGTATGTGCATTGGTATGTGCATCTGTATGTACATCTGTATTGTACATATGTATGTGCATCTGCATGTGCATCTGTATTGTATATCTGTATGTGTATTGGTATGTGCATCTGCATGTACATCTGTATTGTACATATGTATGTGCATCTGCATGTACATCTGTATTGTACATAGTATGTGCATCTGCATGTGCATCTGTATGTACATCTGTATGTACATCTGTATTGTACATCTGTATTGTACATCTGTATGTACATCTGTATGTTCATCGGTATTGTACATCTGCATGTACATCTGTATGTGCATCGATATTGTACATCTGCATGTACATCTGTATGTGCATCTGCATGTACATCTGTATGTGCATCAGTATGTACATCTGTATGTGCATTGGTATGTGCATCTGCACGTACATCTGCACGTACATCTGTATGTACATCTGTATGTGTATCTGTATGTGCATCTGCATGTACATCTGTATGTGCATCTGCATGTACATATGTATGTGCATCTGTATGTGCATCGGTATTGTACATCTGTATGTGCATCTGCGTGTGCATATGTATGTGCATCTGCATGTGCATCGGTATTGTACATCTGTATGTGCATCTGCGTGTACATATGTATGTGCATCTGTGTGTGCATCGGTATTGTATATCTGTATGTACATCTGTATGTGCATCTGCATGTGCATCAGTATGTACATCTGTATGTGCGTTGGTATGTGCATCTGCACGTACATCTGTATGTACATCTGTATGTGTATCTGTATGTGCATCTGTATGTACATCTGTATGTGTATCTGTATGTGCATTTGCGTGTACATCTGTATGTGCATCAGTATGTACATCTGTATGTGCATTGGTATGTGCATCTGCACGTACATCTGCACGTACATCTGTATGTGCATCTGCATGTACATCTGTATGTACATCTGCATGTGCATCGGTATTGTACATCTGCATGTACATCTGCATGTACATCTGTATGTGCATCTGCATGTGCATCTGTATTTCATCGGTATGTACACTGCCTTATTCTTCTAGGTTAAGCCCAGTGCATTTCGTATTTAGATCCACAAGTGTATATGGAATAGAGGACAGTGAATGGTGTGAACGTGGGATCAAGATAGACTTGGGCTATGACAGAGGCTCTCAACCTGCCTAATGCTGCGACCCTTTAATACAGTTCCTCCAGCTATAAAATTATTTTTGTTGCTACTTCCTAACTGTAATTTTGCTACTGTTAGGAATCTAATGTAAGTATCTGTGTTTTCCAATGGTCTTAGGAGACCCTTGTGAAAGAGTTGGTCAACCTCCCAAAGGGGTTGTGACCCACAGGTTGAGAAATGTTAGCCTACGGGGATGTACAGGGCATAGTCTATTGTAGTTCTATATGTGTCTAGGTAAGCTGCTTAATTTTTATGAAACAAAATACGACCAAACAAACACCCCCCCCCAAAAAAAAAACAAACCAAAACAACAAAAACCTTGCCCAAGGCTTTGATCTCTTGTTGGAATTAACATTGCATCTGTGGTTCTGGATGCGTGCAGTTCACTTTTTGGCATCATGAACTTGATATATTCTGTGTATAAAATGCCAGAGGGCTTTGCATTTTAACCTTCCATAGTTACCTTGTAATAAATGTATTTATTGACTTTAGTTGTGTGGAGGTTGGCTGCTTGCTGTTGGGATCGTCAGACCCTCCAGCAGATTGCCCCTCCTCTCAACGGTCCCTATTTTCAGTGATTTCACTTGTTAGGTGACTTAGGACTGCGTTCTTTCCATTGTGCTGTGTCCTCTGCTAGGTCTTCGTGTGTCATGCAGTGACTGGACAGGTCCCCACTAGGGAGTGTGCTGGCCGCACAGCCCTCCCCGTGTGTTACACTCCGCCCGGCTTACTTGACGCACAGCCCTCCCCGTGTGTTACACTCTGCCTGGCTTCCTCTGTCTCTTCAGGCTTTGGCTTTTTGGAACTCGCCTTGCAGTCCTTGAGCTTGCTGCTCACTTTCGCTCCGTTTAGTGGAAGTTCACTTTTTAAACAGCTGGTTCTTTAAAGCCTCTCCATTCTCTCACTGGAATGGAGATCAGGAGAAGTGCTATATGAAATGCCTTGTGGCTAAAAATGTTCCCAGATTTCTGGAGCATTTTGCACTGCTCAGATTTTTACTGTGGACCTGTCTACATTCATCTGAACCTTCTCTGTGAATCCTTCAACACTTTGAACCTGTGTGTCATTTCTTTGGGTCTGTAGACTTGTAGATCTAAGTAGTTCTCTAAGCTGCTCAGGTAGGCACATTTTCTCATAGTTACATTTGGGCTGTGGTGCAAGCCTAAGAAGGAGTCAGTGGCGCCCTTCACCCCGTGTTTCACTCAGGTGTGTCATCCTCCACTCCCCAGGCTTCATTCATGAGCGTAACCCGTGTGTTCATGTTAGCTTGGAAACTCTTCCCAAACACTTACTAATTTCTCCTTTCTGCACAAGAGTGATCACTTTAACATATAGATTAATAATTAAAACATAGCTCTCTTAAACTTTACTTCCTAGATTCAGTTTGGAACTTTATCTGATTATTTTGATGCGATGGAAAAGGCGGCAGCAGCTGAGGAGAAGAATGGCCGGTCCCTGTTTCCTGTCGTTAGTGGAGACTTCTTCACTTACGCTGACCGAGATGACCATTACTGGAGTGGGTACTTCACATCCAGACCTTTCTACAAACGAATGGATAGAATCATGGAATCTCGTTTGAGGTACTAGAACTTGAAATATCCATTTGTTTATTCTTTTATGTTACCATAGTATTTTAATAGAGCTTTGCATATATCCTTTATGTGGTGCTGTATATTTAACGTAATTACAAAGTTTTAATGCAGTCAGACTGTGTCTCTATAGTGTAATCAAATTAACACTTTTTTTTTGTTCTGAAGGAAAAGCAATTTATTGAATTGTGTTTTAGTTTGTATCCCGAATTTTTCTAATTATTTTTCTGTATTGTTTCTGTTCACTGTTAATACTAGGTGATACTACCATGTGATCTGCAGACAGGTAACTTAGCAGGCTGAACTGTTAGAGTCAAAAAGGCACATAGGAATTCTCAGTAGCTGAAGTGGACCTCTGAGTGCACGCTCTAAAATGAGTACGTTTTCTGTGCATGAGGACTTCAGAGGCTCCATCTCAGTTTTGATTTATTTTAAGTACCTTCCTATGGTTATGATTTTTCTCCTTAGAAGAACAAAATTTGAAAGAGATGAGAGTTGATGGGGCAAGCAAATGATTGATTGAATAAGTAACTGATTCTGTGGCAATGCCAGTAGAGAGCAAGACCATCAAACAGCATGATCAAGTCAAACTTTCAGTTGCTGACAGAGAGAGCTTTGCATTTCTGTGGTATCCACCATGGAAACTGTTACATTTGAGCATGGGGAAGGTGGCTACTGTGGCCAAGAACTGGAATCTACATTTCATTCCCATGCCTGTAGCCACATATGGTCACATTAGGAAACAGGCTTCTGAGAACCAACTTGGATGTTCTGTCAGGTGAATTACCCTAAGGTGCCCTGGAACTGGAGTTACAGAGGGTTATAAGCTGCCTTGTGGGTGCTGGGAACTGGGAACCAAAGCCCAGGTCTTCTTAGAAGAGCAGCTGGTGCTCTGAACCACCCACTGAGCCATCTCTCCAGCCTCATGCTATTAAAATCAAGTTAAATCTTTTCCACTGTTTTCTTTCATGTGTTAGAGTCCTATCAACACAGTTTAGAAAGACATTTCTTTAAAAATCATGAATTCCTTTAAGAAAATATCTCAGGTATGAAAGAAGAATATATTTTAGTATGAAATGTATACTATTATAAAATAGTTTTTAATATACTGAAGAAATTTTGATAAAATAGAATAAATGATAAATAGCATAAAGATTTATGCCAATGAGTTAGTGTTTTTTTAAGTGTTACTTATTTAGTAATGGCAAAGAGTTGTAAATATCTTAATTTATGAAATAAATTTAAGCATAGTGATTATAACTAAGAATGTATTTTTAAATTATGCTTTATGGCAAAACAAAAAGTACACAATAGTTTTGAATTTCTGAGGACATTAATTTATATAAAAACAATCTTATACACAGACAGTAATACTCTATCCTCATCTGTGAAGTGTAGATAGGAGTAAAAAGTTATTAAGAAGAATATGGATCTAATATCTGACATAGTGCTGCAGTGTTACTTAAAATGTGTGAGGTCTCAGTCCAGTTTCTAGCACATACTCCACACAAGCGAAAAGAGTCATTTCAGAATCTTTAGTGGAATATTTTGATGTAGGTCTATAGCACAATGGGTCACAAGCCAGGTGAGGTTGTATATCAGATGATTACATTATGATACCTAACAGTAGCAAAATTACAGTTAGGGAGTAGCCACAGAATAATTTTATGATTGGGGTCACTACCACATGAGAAACTATAGTAAAGGGTCTCAGCATTAGGCAGGTTGAGAACCACTGACCTAGTGTGTTTACTGTTCCCAACAGTGGGAATGTATGTGTAAATGGGCATACATATGATTGGCTCAACTCTGACCTGCTCATTCCCATGGTGTGAGTCTGGAAACGATGGTAGTTATTTTTTATCTTTTCTGTATTTCTATAAGTTAGATAGCTCATGACTTTTTACCAAAAAAAAAAAAAAAAAAAAAAAAAAAAGCACTTCTAATATCTCCCTTTTCCTGAATATTGATACATTTTTAAGGTGCTTTCTTTCATCCATTTTCTCTGGCATGTTTGTTATGCAGAACCTTCTTGGCCTTTTGGTTCATGTTACCTTTAAAGACATTTTAAAAGAAATCCTTTATGAAACATGTCTTCAAAACCATAGCACACATTCTTGTCCCAAAGCCATTCTAGTCTTTAAACTTATGAAGAAGACAGGCACAATGCTTCATGCGAGTACCCAGCAGGCCCAGTTCAGAGGACTTGCAGGAGTTGGAGGCTACGAGGTGGAAACTGGTCCTGAAAAACAAAACAAAACTCTAAACAAAAAAATTGACCACAACAACTGTCTTACTTGCTTTTTGTGGAAGCTTGTTCTCATAGGCTCATAGATTTGAATGTGTGGTTTCCAGATGGTGGAAGTGTTTAGGAAGGATTAGGGGGTGTGGCCTCGTTGGAGGAGTGTCACTAGAGGGTGGGCTTTGAGGTTCCAAAAGCTCAAACCAGGCCCGATCTCTCATACTTTGCCTGCTTTCATTTTATACTCCTGAACCTGCTTTCCTACCAGCAGGCTCTGGCTTCTTTCCGGGGTCACTGTAAACACAGTAGTCAGTGTGGTTGAGAACTTAAGCACATTAGACAGGTACTGTGTTGGTTTCATAGAAAATTTTATCATTGGTATCTTCTGTATACAGAATTTACATGGACACTGTATATTTCTTTTAAAACATGACATTTGAAAATCATCAGTGATCCAGACATGGTAGTACGTTTATTAAATTCAGCAGCAGAGGGGGTTGTGGTGGGTGTGTGCAGAGGTAAGTGAATATGGGTTCAAGGTAGTAAGACCCTGGTCAACATAGCAAGACCCTATCTCGAATATAAAAGCAGCAATAATGAAAGCATCAATGATTGTAAGCTAAAATGTTTCTTACAGAACATAGACTAATGATTCTTTTCTACACATAGGACTGCTGAAATTCTTTACTATTTGGCCTTGAAGCAGGCTCAGAAATACAAGATAAATAAATTTCTCTCATCACCGCACTACACAACCCTGACAGAAGCCAGAAGGAACTTAGGACTATTTCAGCATCATGATGCCATCACGGGAACCTCCAAAGACTGGGTAGTTGTGGATTATGGTACCAGGTAATATAATCATAGAAGCACAGATTGATGTAAAATCTTTTTGAGTCATACAGTTGTGTGTGTGTGTGTGTGTGTGTGTGTGTGTGTGTGTGTGTATTTGAAGATGAAGCTGCTAGTGTATTTGTACTGTCTATTTCTCTATCTGAACATCATGAATTTTTCAGAACTTTGTGGAAGCATCATGGTAGCCCCAGCTTTCAACTTCAGTCTCCAGATGTTAAGCACTGTCTTAAAACCAATCCTTCTTTCTCCTAAGTACAGTTTGATAATTTGGGTTGTCTTCTTTATCAGGCAGCCCAATCCTGTCTTCTCTCATACCCAGTTGTTCTTGGATGCTTGCCATATTCTTAGAGGAGACATTGATAGGAAAGAGCAAGATAGGAGGCTAAGCAGAAAGAACTGGAAGAAGTCAGTTATGTGTGGGTGAAGAAAGTAGTTGGAAGTAGAATTGTGGTTGGGACACAGAAATAAAGGACCTTCTTCATGGAAGGTCCCTCAGGCAATTTAAGACGCAGGCACTTAGTAATTTCTAAAGAACTTTTAGATTAAAGAATATTCCTAAGGAATTAGAAGCTGTGTGTACCTGTGGTTTGGGAAGGCTGAAATCTTTGTAACCAGTGCTTTCCAGCAATGGAAAAGCTGACCTTCAGTGGTAGAGAGCTCTATCATCCTGCCAGTTTGGATAACCAGACAACATTTACTTTAGACAAGGCATCTTATCTATTGTCTTACTGTGTTTAGACTTGTTTCATCTAGATAGTTTTACCATTTCATTGTTGTGTAGTGATTTGAAGGTGGAATTCAGTGGAAAAGAATTTGTCTACCATTCATGGGATCTTTTAGTATAATTCTCTTTGCTAAGAAATACACATAATAGATGCTATACTTTGTAGTATTTTAAAATCATCAGACATATGCTGTGATGTTTTTATACATTTAAAATTGAGATTTCGTATAACTATTCTTGTAGGTGAAAACTCTGTGGATCACATTAAATCAATACTAAATGATTGGTTTGCAACTTATGTTACTAAGTGCTGAAAGTTTTTAGTTACAATATTTTAACTAGTTTTCTAAAAATGAAGATGAAACATATTTGTAAAGCCTCACTATCGACTTCAGTCCTTCAAAAACTATGTCTGAGGTAGTATTTTGACTACCTTCTTAGTTTTCTCTCAAGAAACACATTTTCCTGAGTGTGGTCTGTGTGGAGGTTGAGCTGTGGTGAATGCTGGTGATGTGAGTGTTTCTCACACAGAAAGCAGCTGGAAAGCCAGGTCAGTACCTGCCTGTCCCTCTTCTTGCCTCTGACTTACTGAGGGTTTCTAAGTAAGTCTTGGACACACAGGGCTGTGGGGAAGTCATGCTCCTGCCCTGCCCAGTTGCTGTACACGGCTGCTATAGTGAAGGCACCTGACTACAGGACATTGATGTTTTGTCCATTTTCTGTTTGTGATCTTTGTAGGAGGCCAGCACTAGGTACCTGGTGTGCTTTCTGATACTGTTAGCGTAATAAATCAGGCCTGTGTAGAACTGCCTGTTAGAGGGGGTGGAAAGACACAGTAATTTTCAAATTGTACTTGACATTTGTGAATTTACTCTGCCAGTACTTAACACTTCAACTGAAAAGTCGTAAACAATTATCAAGTCATTAGCACAGACACTTTTAAGAAAGAGATTTCAAAACACATTTTAGTGAATTAGAGACAGAGAGACAGCTAGCAAGGCTTTCTTAAGCTCATACTGTTGACTGCTGTTCATTCAGATGTTGGCAGGCATGTCCCTGTGAACAATTGTGCCAGTGAAGAACTGATGGCTGGTGAGAGCAATTCCAAGCAGGATTAATCCTGCCCTGTTTGTTTTCACGTCATATTTTAAAAAGCCTGTAGATCACCCAGTCAGCATGCCAACTCCACGGTGCTGGAAGGTTCAGGTCCTTCCAACTTCTTTCTCTTTCCCTCGGATTGAGATGGAGAGCCATGGTCTCAACGGTCACCAAATATTTGCCTATTTGTTAGTTTTGGTTTTTTTTTTTGAGACAAGGTTTCTCTGTGTAGCCCTGGCTGTCCTAGAATTCACTCTGTAGACCAGGTTGTTTAAGATAGAGAAAGACAATGCCTCATGCATAGTTGAGAGTTAATTTTAATCATGACATGGAAAAAAGAAAGAAAGAAAGATAGAAAGAAAGAAAGAAAGAAGTAGACTGGGACAGTATGCTGAATATTTAGCTTCACGTGTAGACAATGTGTCTGATAGAGAAGGGAAGAAGTCAGTTCTGGAAAAACTCAAAATCTTCCAGTTTTCCCTATGTTGTAATTACAGTAGCAGGAGAGAGTTAAAGGAAAGGTGAATGTAAGAGCCCAGATGGACAGATGGACTTGGTGACTGACAGCCTTGACCGTAACAGAAAAGCTGTGATCCCTGAGTGTGTTCTCTGAACTGTGTCTGTATCAGTAGAACGAGTTCCTGTTAGTATGTTAGAGGCACTGAGAAATCTAACGTTGATGAAAGGCTTAAATGTTTAAAATCTTGCTCCACCCTGTATTTCCTGAACCTATTTACTGTGCTTCATCTGGCTGTGCTGTAAAACGAGCAGCAAGTACATCATGAGGAGCTGTGTGGGATGCTCCAGCCTACTCAGTGGTGACCTCATTAGGACACACTGCATGTGATCAATGCAGACAGCTATGGTGCTTTTACACATGCAGTTAGGACTTTTTAATATGCTGTGATCCATGTTCAGCTTAAGCTGTTGTTGAACATGACTCTTATTCTACAGGTTCAGCTGTCTGATAAAGATAGCCAGGCAGCTAATAGAAACAAGCATGGGTTGAAGCAATTATTTTCTTAACTAAACACCTTCAGTATCTGGCCTTAGTCTGTTGAGAACACTTACTACTAAGGCCAAACATGTGGACATGCTGAGAAATTTAACTGGATAATGATACGAATATGATTTTTCTATTAATGTTATAGATTTACTATGTAAGTCTATTTAATTAATAATATTGATTATGTACACTTAAGGTTTTTTCTGCCAAAAAAGTTTTCTCCCTTCCTTCCTTCTTCCCTCCCTCCCTCCCTCCCTCCTTCCCTCCCTCCCTTCCTTCTTTTCTTAACAGTCTCTGTAGTTCAGGCTTGAATTGCCTCTGTATTTATGACTGGTATCAATTTCGTGGTGATCATACTATAAACATGTTTTAACACGTAGATACCAGGTTGCTCACTGTATTGGAGAAAGCAATGGTCCATTCTATAAGCACAATAGGTCATAACAGTCAAATAGCATGGTTGACAAAGTTCATTTACATATTTCTGCATCAGGTGTTTGTTTAAGGATGCTTGGTCCATAAAACATTATAGAAGTATGAGTTTGGAAGATTATAGAGACTTACACCAAGTCCTTTCCCCTGGGTGTCTCGGCATTTGCTGGTGATGTACTGAAAGTTTGATCCTAAGCTGGGAGTCAGTGGGGTCTTAGCCCTACTTTTGTTCTTCAGACATAAAATAAAATCTGAGCTTAATTATTAATGTCAGGGCTCTAGAGAAGCAACAGGGATGAAGGCCGTCCCATCATCCACACCTGTGAGGACTTTCTACATCATTGTCTTCAACACGAACAGGAAGTAAATCCAGCCAGATACCACTGCCAGTTCTCGGGAATAGCTTCCACATGACCTAGGTAGTGTGGCCAGTGTAGAGTTAGCAGCACATAGTCTTTTGTAACTCTCGGAGTAATCGTTATACTGTAGATATTCTTATTTGGCATGTTTGTGGAACTTTAGCATTTTGAATGAGTGAGTGTGATCTGGGTGTGTTCACAGGAGTTTTGTTTTCTCCGGTGGAATTTTCTGGTCTGTTTTCCCCTTAGTATTTAGTTCTATAGGAAAACAAAGAGCTTGTTTACTAAAGAAGCTTTATGTATTTAGCTTGTGACTATAAGATGAAAATAGCAGTGTTTTGGCCATTGTTTTAAAAATGAATGGTTTTTTTTTGAATTCTTAAACTAATAACGTTTTGCTTTACAGACTCTTTCAGTCATTAATTTTTTTGGAGAAGATAATTGGAGATTCTGCATTTCTTCTCATTCTAAAGGACAAAAAGATGTACCAGTCTCACCCTTCTGAGACCTTCTTAGAGATGGTTAGTTTATTTCTTCTATGATTGCAAAAACCATTTGATTCTTTTGTTCTTGGATTTAAAAAGAGATGAGAAGCTCTATTAAAATAATATTATTAAAGCATAAGAATTATTTTGCCGGTTATTTAAACAATTTTTTATCACTTTATATAAATGTCTTACATAGTCCAACATTTCTTTTCAATAGGTCTGTGTGCATTTGACTTCTGCATGTAATTCATTCTGCCTAAGTCTTAGCATGAATAATGACCCAGTAAACTTATTTCAGATTAGTAAAATAGATAATAGGCTTTTCAAACACTTTGATTTTAAAGCAACCCGGCACTATAATTAATTATTCTGCTTAGCTATAATTAGAAACCTCTTGATGTTTGATTTTTTTTTAACCCCTAATTTGCTTTTGATAAAACTGATTTTGACGGTCCTTTTGGTGTCAAGATAGGTTCATTGAATGTTGTAGACAGTGCTGGACATGTACATTGATGGTACAGAGTTTAAGGAAATAAGAGATTATGGATTTGCCTCTGTCAGGACCTCATTGTTCATGCCTTGAAAGTTTTCCTGGTTCATGTTCATTCCCTGTGAATAGGGTGGGGATATCTGCCTCGGTTCATGCTGTTATTGGGGCAGAAGAGCTGATACAGCAGAAAGAGCATGGCACAAGCTGCCCCTCATCCAGGAAGAGGAGATGGCTGATTGTCACCCCCTTCACAATCTCTTGACAACTGGATATTTAAAATTGTAACTCAGTTATAATTAGTATCTTTTATGGATGTTGGGATTTGGAATCTTATATGCAATTTGAATTTATACATTTGGAATTAGAGATGCTGTTTCAATATTTTCTTAAATGGATGCTTGTAATCAAGTCATGATTACAAATTTTCATTTTGAAGTGAAAAAGCACTGGAAGTGGTTGTTACTTTCCTAAGGGATGTGAGATACAGAGTGCAAAAATTTGGGAAGAATTTTCTGTAGCACTTGGGGTTATTTAGTTAGAGAATGGAACCACCCATTATGCTATCGTGGACCCAAGACCCAGTGATGTGTGATGTGTTTGAGTCTGATATTCTCATCTGTTGTAGTAAGTTTCTGGCCTGTCCTCCACAAGAATAGGACTTACAGACCTGCAGTCCCACAGAAACACACAGAAGCTTATATTATATACCTGCTGTTTGGCCTATGGCTCCGGCTCATTGCTAGCTAGCTCTTGTTTCTTAACTCAACCCATTTCTGTTAATCAGTCTTGCTACATGGCTCGTGGCTCACCTGTGCTCCATTACATCTTGCTTCTTGGGCGGCTGGATGGCATCTCTCATGATTCCATCCTCCTTTCCCTGTATCTATGCTTGGGTTGCCCCCTACTTCTAAGCTGCTCTGCCATAGGCTAAAACAATTCTTTTATTGTCCAAAAGTAGACACAGCATACTGTCTAATCAAAAAGGAAGGTTTCTCTGTCTCTTTCTGTCTCTGTCTCTCTCCCTGTGTTTGTCTCTCTTTTCCTCACACATAGTTAGAATTTACTTTGAATTTTGACATGCTTCATATACTTTGAAAATAGAATTATTGTCCCCATATTATATTCTTTCCAACCTTTTTGCAAGGTAGTATTGGCTAGCTCATTTCAGTTGCTAGTTTTTAAAAGTGAAATTTTAAAAACCTGTGCCTCTCTTACAGGATACGAAGCAAAGTTCACAGGATTCTCTGCCCCAAAAGACCATAATACAACTGAGTGCAGAAGAGCCAAGGTAAATCTACAATTCTTCATAGACTTTTAACCATGTCCCTGGCAAGTCTGTCTTTGTGATTCTGACCTTTATTCAGGACATACTTTAAAGACGTTTTTCTTTAAATCAATTAATTTTTTTTTCTGAAAAAAAAAAAATAGGCTTTCTTCCAGGATAGTCATATCCAGTGCTCAGAACTAACTTGGCATCAGGATTTGTGTTTATGTTTGTAATATTTTATAGATGGAAGTCAAGAGGTGGTAAATATGTAGCTTGTGGTCCAAATATTTCCTAATCTTTGTAATACTCTTTTTAAGTTTCTGCATTGACCTTTCATGAAGCTTCTTGATTTCATTAATCTCAGATCCTGCAGTCACTAGACTGCACCAGTGTTGATGATTAAGGAGAGCCAGGGTAACTAGTTGCCGCCTTTGTTTTATAAAGAAGGGCAGCTGTTTGGGTTGGTTCACTCTCAGCCTTCTGTGTTTACTGGCCAAGTATCCCTCAGTTCCTCCCTGTGATCCTAGGCATGAGGTAACTTTTCATATCATAATTCTATAATATTAATTGAGAAACTTAGTGTCACCTCTCATAAGTTGAAAGGTAAATTCTTAAAAGTTAACTTATGATTTTTAACTAAGTGTGATTTCTTAAAATTGTTGAAAATAAATGCAGTAATAGTAGAGACAGTTTACAGTTCTCTGAGGCTTTGATGAAGCTCAGCAGATTCACAGTTGTTTAATTCTTCAGTAACAGCTTGTGTAGTAGGACAAAGGGTCTTCACTGACTTCGGTGCTCTGAAACTCTCCTCAGGTCATCAAATCTTTTACTGCTAGCTCATATTATAGAAGAATAATGAATGCCATTGGAAGAAACATGCGTCATAAAATGTTTTCTTTATTTTAAAAGAAATAATGTTTGGATATTTTTGTGGCTAGATGTCTGCTTCTTAAATATCATGTAATAATAAGCCAGTTGGCTTGAATAATTATAGTAACTTTTTCTCTTTTTTTCTGTTTTGATACGGGAGGTTCTTTGGTTTTTCTGGCCCTAAGCATCCTACGTACTTCATCATGTGACTGTGACAGATGTCATTGCTGCCTTCCCTGGTTGCTTGTTGTCATGGGTTGTGGCAGGTCAGAGGGAGAGTCTGTGCTTTGGGAAGGACATAGATAATGTAGCCTTCCCTAACCTGAAGAAATAAAGGTGGAATCACAGCTCTTACAGTGATGGAGACAGGTTTTATGGATTAGCACAGACAGGATTTTTAAGGCTTGTGGTCAGAGATGCCCTAAGCAGCTTACACAAGCAGAATTTCCCTCTGTTTTCATCCCTTCATGGTAATGCTTTTGCCGAAGGTCAGTGTGGCTGCTTCTGGAATGGGATTGTTGGGTTCTGTTTTCATTCCTTCATGGTAATGCTCCTGCTGAAGGTCAGTGAGGCTGCTTCTGGAATGGGATTGTTGGGTTCTGTTTGAGTCTTTATCTGTTTGGTACTTGAGAATGTCATGACCACACATACTTATCTTTTGTCTTAAAATCTAGTTTTTATTTGGTAACTACAAATTACCTTGGTTACTGATAGGCTAGTAAAATTGCTAATGCACTAAACAAATGGCAGTGGCCTTTAAAAGTAGAAAGAAGGAGTTAACAGTTTTACTTAGCTGGTGTTGCGAGTTAAATAGCTCTTCTGAGTCTTTAAACTGAAAGCTTTAAAATTATAGTGCTGAGAGCTTCTCATGGTTTTCATAAATCTTCTAGAATGGTCTTGGATGTAGCTTTAATTATAAGTGCAGTTCTCATTTGAGTAGCAAATTTAATGTAAATAAACCAAACATTCACAGTGGGGAAGAGGACACCCAGAGGGCAAAAAATATTATATATATATATGTGGGTTATATATATGGGTTATTTATATATATACATATACCTATATATATACAGTTGCATTATGTAGAGGTTAAACAGTTACATGTAGTATTCATATTATGTGTTTAATTAGGAAATTTTAAAAGAGACTTAGGGAGCTGATAATGTAAAAATAGTAAGAAGATTTCTGATATAAACTTATGAATTTAAATAATGCATACAAATGAATTTGATCACATTGTTGGTGGTGTTAATTATGACTATGACCTAATATAACTTACTTCGTATTCAGAAAGTGCAAGTGACATCAGTACCTGCTGACGTGTGTGGCTAATTCTCAAGGCTTCCTGAGCAATTTGGTGTTGGAATTCATAGATTTTGTATAGATAGAAAATACATAAGAATTACAGTGTAGGAACCCAAGAAATACTTGGGTTCGGAAAGAATTGTTTTTTTCTCTTTCTCCTAAACTCAATTTTCTAAGGAACTGGCTATAAGACCCCCTAGTAGGAATTCTGGGAGACACTGATGGGACAGGATGGTCAAGTCAGGTGACATGAAGAAAGATGAGAACGTCACTGTCACACAGGTCAGAAAGCCATGGACTTTGACCTTTTGTAAAGGCAGCTTCTCTGTAAGGTGGATTTTCTGAAACATCACTAAGAATAAAAAAAAATTCATGTAAAGGTAACTTGATAAACCTGAGAATGGGAAGTTTTCAGGTTAAATATTTTCTTTCACTTCATTTATGATGTAACAGAAAAGAAGACTGAACTGTAATGACCATGAATTTAAATGGTTCATGCTCTGGAGGCTAGAAAGCCCAAGGTGGAGCTGCTGCATCCTGAGGAGGGCCTCCAGGCTAAGTCATTCCGTTGTGCTGAGTCATCCCATTGTGCTGAGTCATCCCCTTGCCCTGAGATATCCCTTTGTGCTGAGTCATCCTAGAGTAAGGTGGTATCTAACAAGTAGTTATGTTGGTATATGCATCATTTTATAATAAAAGCTATTTGGTCCAAGGGCATAAACAACAACAAAAAAAACCCCCAAAACCAATAAATAAATAAATACATATATACATACATACATACATACATACATACATACATACATACATACATACATACATATATACAAACAAACCCAAAACCCCACCTAAACAAACATGGGGAACAGACCACACATAAGCAAGCTATTCCAAAAATCACCTTCGAGAGAAAAAGTTTACCAGTTAACTGGGGATGTAGCCAGAGTTTGGGCTTCTGTGACTGTGACAAAGGGGGCAGGTATCAAGCCCCCTTAATAGCAAAGTAGGCATGAGGCATGGGATGCTTGCTTGGAGTCACGTAGAAACAATTATTAAACCTTAACTTTGGTCTACTGAAGTTGTCAGCTGTAAGGGGCAAGGGATTTAACTGATAGCCCTTGGCTGTTGACAGAGGAGCCGGCTATAGCACAGACCTGGCTGTTGTTAGAAGTTAACCTTTAGTAGCTAGTGGATCTGATGTCTGTCAGCTCTCATTAATTTAGGTTGATAATTTAATATTTTTATCTTTCTATTCACAGACCCTTCAATAGCCAGTCTGTTCATAAAGGCAAAGTCCAGATTGCCTAACTACATCTTCATGGTCTCAGCATTCAACAGTTTGTTTACTTGGTACAGAAATACTGAAACCATGGCAGATGATTTTATGATTTTTAGGTTGAGATACACTTATTTAAACTACTGTTACAAGTTTAGCTAGAAGGTTTTTCAATTTTTAGTAAGGTGTTTATTGGCAAATAATCCTTCTCTATCCTTACTTCCTCTAAGAGGAGGGATGTGGGATTGACTTAACACAGAGGCCAGTGGTTTTGGTGCCTCAGAATATCAGCAGGAATAAGGACTACCTAATTCAGACAAGGCCTTCCCTGTTGGCCTTCTCTTCGCTGGTTGGATGTCTCTTATGTGGTTCCTCCCACACTCTCAGCTAACATCCTTGGACTTGTCTCATGCCCTTAGCTGCTCCATCTCCTCCCGTCACTCTGGTCCTTAGCTGCTCCATCTCCTCCCGTCACTCTGGTCCTTAGCTGCTCCATCTCCTCCCGTCACTCTGGTCCTTAGCTGCTCCATCTCCTCCTGTCACTCTGGTTCTTAGCTGCTCCATCTCCTCCTGTCACTCTGGTCCTTAGCTGCTCCATCTCCTCCTGTCACTCTGGTCCTTAGCTGCTCCATCTCCTTCCATCACTCTGGTCCTTAGCTGCTCCATCTCCTCCCGTCAACTCTGGTCCTTAGCTGCTCCATTTCCTTCCATCACTCTGGTCCTTAGCTGCTCCATCTCCTGCTGTCACTCCTTAGCTGCTCCATCTCCTGCTGTCACTCAGGTCCTTAGCTGCTCCATCTCCTCCTGTCACTCAGGTCCTTAGCTGCTCCATCTCCTGCTGTCACTCAGGTCCTTAGCTGCTCCATCTCCTCCTGTCACTCTGGTCCTTAGCTGCTCCATCTCCTCCCATCACTCTGGTCCTTAGCTGCTCCATCTCCTCCTGTCACTCTGGTCCTTAGCTGCTCCATCTCCTCCTGTCACTCTGGTCCTTAGCTGCTCCATCTCCTGCTGTCACTCAGGTCCTTAGCTGCTCCATCTCCTGCTGTCACTCTGGTCCTTAGCTGCTCCATCTCCTCCCGTCAACTCTGGTCCTTAGCTGCTCCATTTCCTTCCATCACTCTGGTCCTTAGCTGCTCCATCTCCTCCTGTCACTCAGGTCCTTAGCTGCTCCATCTCCTGCTGTCACTCAGGTCCTTAGCTGCTCCATCTCCTGCTGTCACTCTGGTCCTTAGCTGCTCCATCTCCTCCTGTCACTCAGGTCCTTAGCTGCTCCATCTCCTGCTGTCACTCAGGTCCTTAGCTGCTCCATCTCCTCCTGTCACTCAGGTCCTTAGCTGCTCCATCTCCTGCTGTCACTCAGGTCCTTAGCTGCTCCATCTCCTGCTGTCACTCAGGTCCTTAGCTGCTCCATCTCCTCCTGTCACTCAGGTCCTTAGCTGCTCCATCTCCTGCTGTCACTCTGGTCCTTAGCTGCTCCATCTCCTCCTGTCACTCCTTAGCTGCTCCATCTCCTGCTGTCACTCTGGTCCTTAGCTTCTCCATCTCCTGCTGTCACTCTGGTCCTTAGCTTCTCCATCTCCTGCTGTCACTCTGGTCCTTAGCTTCTCCATCTCCTGCTGTCACTCTGGTCCTTAGCTGCTCCATCTCCTGCTGTCACTCAGGTCCTTAGCTGCTCCATCTCCTGCTGTCACTCTGGTCCTTAGCTGCTCCATCTCCTGCTGTCACTCAGGTCCTTAGGTGCTCCATCTCCTCCCGTCACTCTGGTCCTTAGCTGCTCCATCTCCTCCCGTCACTCTGGTCCTTAGCTGCTCCATCTCCTCCCATCACTCTGGTCCTTAGCTCCCCTTCTCTGCTTGAATGACTGTGGTCCTCTTGATCTTTCCTCTTCAGTCTCTTAGTCATACTTCTTTCCCTGCAGGTATTGGTGGCATCTACTCAAAACCAGTGCTCAGAAAGTTCATCATGGCGTTCTCTAGGAAAATGTGGAAGTATGGCGAATAGTGTTTTAGTAGTCTCTCTCTTTACAAACCAAACAAGCTAAAACATCTCCACTGCAGCATCTTGAATACTGTGCATCTCAGGAATCTGGAGGACTGCTTTCCAGTTCCTGCTGAGGGTGGAGTTCGGGACTGGGCTCCACCAAAGTTGCTCACATTGCTGGAAGTCACTGCTGTCTGTGGCTGAGGGCTTAGTTGGGGCAGTCATTTGCCAGTGTTTACACATGTCCCTTCCAGAGTAGCTAGTTCCAAGAGGGAGTCTCAGAGCCTACCCAAACAAAGCAAAATGAGATTAGAAGCTTATAAAAACACCACTGAATTCATTGTGACTTGGACAACGACTCTGGGCCTGGTGAGGTGGGGTAATATATCCAGTAGACTCCACTGGAGAAAACTGATTTTTCCTTTGCAAGTGGGTGTCAATTGCTTCTTGGTTGGGATGGAGCTCATGTCAACTTCCCCTCTCAGCACCGGAACCCCATGTGACTTGAACCTGTGCAGGGCCTGTGCATGCTGCCATGGCCTCTGAGGCCATAAGTTCATCAGTCCTCTTGTGTCTGGAGGACACTGTTTTCTTGGAGTCCTTTGTTCCCTCTGGCTCTTACAGACTTTCTGCCTCCTCTCCCCACATAGATCCATGATTCCCAAGGGAAGAGATTTGGTAAAGACATGTCACTCAGGACTGACTGAGCTCTAAGCCTCTCACTGCCTGTACATCTTTGTTCACACGTACTTCTTTGTGTTGGTTCCCATCTACTTTAAGAGGAAAGAAGCTTCTCTGACAGCTGAGTGAGAAACGAAGATATACCCAGGAATCCCATCAAAACACTAAACAGGAAGCTGTAATATGTACGGCAAGAACTTGTTGGATAAAAAGAGAATACATATGTTTTCTTGGTGTCCTCCATTCTCTCTGAGTCTACACTCTTTCTGCCTCCTCTTTTACAGAATCCCCTGAGCCCTGCAGAGAGAGATTTGATGGAGATATCCCTTTAGGGTTGAGTATTCCAAGAACTCTCACTTTCTACATAATGTCTGGCTGTGGGTCTCTGTTCTCATCTGTTGCAGGAGGTTGATGACTGAGCAAGACACTGATCTATGAGTATAGCAAAATGACATTTTTTTTCCCCAAAGAACAGTAGTATTTGGTTTCCCCTTGGTCCCTGGTCAACCAAACAGTGATGAATATGTTCCAATTTGTAGAGTGGGCCTTCAGTCAAGTCAGATATGGATTGATATCTTATAGTTCTGTTGCTGTGAAGAAACAGCATAACCACAGCAGCTCTTATGGAAAACATTTAATTGGGGCTGGCTTACAGCTCTGAGGGTTAGTCCTAGTCAGTTATGTTATTGTCACAGCAGGAGACATGGCCTCATGCAGGCAGACTTGGTGCTGAAGAGATGGCTAAGTCCCACCTCTGGATCCACAGACAACAGAAAGAGACAGTGTGGCATGGGGCCCGTCATGAGCTTCTGAGACCTCAGGTTACTCCCACAGTGACACACTTCCTTCTACAAAGCCACACCTCCTGATGGTGCCACTTCCTATGGGCCTATGGGGGCACTTTTGAACTACCCCACTTGAGTACTTCCACAAGCTTTGTGCCACATTACGATATCTTGTAGACAGGACAGCAATGTAAATCAAAGGGTTTGGTGGCTGGGTTGGTGTTTACATTTTTACCTTGGTAGCATGCAGAAAACCTTCCTGTGCAAAAACTCTAGCAGGTAATCAGCTCAACTTCTCTGTGTTGAGCATACTATATATGTATTGTCTCCAACAGTGGGGCCTTGATGCTAGTTCATGGAGAGCAACCTATAGCAAACAACAGCCTGGGTTGTTTGGATATTAACTCGGGGCTCTTTGGACAGCAATTCAATTAGATGTAACCTAACCTCAGTACTGGGAGCTTTATTTGGTGATGATGTCCTGTTGGGTCCCTGTCACCCCCTTGCTTGACTATTTTATTAGATCACCTTGATATATGTATATTTTAGTAAGTTTCTACTGTGTTCTATGTTTCCATACTACAGATGGCCTTTAGTTTTATCTGTCTCTCTCCATAGGTTTCTCCCTCATCTCACTCTTCCCTTGCCCTCTCTCTCATCTGTTCCATTTTCCCTTCCTAGGGAGATGGATGGACCGGGATTTCTGTTTTGGGACACCAACCAGCTCCCGGATCATGACACAGACTTACTAGTTTTCGGTGTTCATTCTTAGCTTAGCTCTTATTTTAATCTGTTTCTCTTTCTCTGCATTTTGCCTCCAGACTTTTTACTTTTCTTTCTTTATGTCCTATTCTGTGTCTGTCAGCTGTCGGCTGCCTGGTGGGCCCTGTGCATACCCCTCATTTTGTCCCTTGAGCTCCCTCCTCCTTCTCCTTTGAGCCTAGATTCTTCCTCTTATTTACTCTCTCTGCCTGCCATCCCTGCTTATCCTTTCTCTGCCTGGCTATTGGCTCTTTACCTCTTTATTAGACCAATCAGATGCCTTAGGCAGGCAAGGTGAGACAAATCCAACACTTTACATAGTTAAAAATCCATGCAGCAGAAACATGTAACACACTTTTACACAGTAAAATAATAATCTACAGCATAAACAAATGTACCACATCTTTATGTAGTCAAATATTTCACACATATCTATGCCCCCATTCCCTTACTCTATTCCTAACTTCTGTGGTTCTGTGAATGGATCAGAACTGGGTGCCTGAGCCCTTCACAGTGTATGAAAACAGCTCAGATGCTCTTTCTCTTACCTTTCAAAACTATTTCTCTTCCTTCCTTCCTTCCTTCCTTCCTTCCTTCCTTCCTTCCTTCCTTCCTTCTTCCCTCCCTCCCCCTTTCCCTTCCTCTATTCCTTCCTTTCTTTCTGTGAGAGAATTGCTGACTGGTTGGACTGAAGATTCTGAAAACCATAAAAACTGAGTTAATGTAGTCCGGTCTAAGTACAGTGGCCCAGTGCTTTATGAATCTGCATTAGATTTAAGGCCTGAGTTTGTAGATTCTCCTGAGATGCTTTTCTGTTTAAATGTAATTTACATGTACAAAGTGTTTTAATGTTTGTTTCTATTCTCTCTGTATCTTTTTGTTAATTTTGACGTTTTCAAAATAGTGTTTTGCCAGTTCTCTGATTTCATCCTGCCTATAGCTCTAGAAATATCTTTAGAGTGTACCCGAAGGACCAGATAGAGTATAGAACTCAAACAAAATCAAAACAAAGGGAATTAGAAGCGTGTGTCCTGCAACATGTGTTCTCCCTAATTGTTTAGGGAAACAAGGTTTTGACTCCGTAGTTCCCATGATGTTCTCCTCATGCCTACTATTCTACTTATTCTATGACACCAGGAATCATGAATACTAATTCTGAAATATTGTTTCAACCTCTCATTGACTTAGATGAAGTAACATTTATCATATTAATGAAAAGAAAATGATCCTTCCGGTTTACGTGATAGCTGACCAGGGACACTGAGACTCAGCTTGCTATCAGTGTCCATGAAAGCAAAAAAATGTCAAGAGTATTGACAGTGAGCCCATCCCTGTAGTTTATGCTGTCCTGACAGTGAGCCCATCCCTGTAGTTTATGCTGTCCTGACAGTGAGCCCATCCCTGTAGTTTATGCTGTCCACACACTCCAGAACTGATGGAGCTGAAGACTTGCTGGTCCAGCAGTTGGAAGGAAGTACAAGGTGTGAGTCCCTGGAAACAAGTATGAGATTAAACCTTTTCTGTTTCAGAATATTTACCCCCTCAATGCCTTTGAAATTGTGGTTTCTGCCAAGAGATGCTTTTTCAAGGCTGTTAGGAAGTAGACACCCCCCACCTTCCCAACTTCAAGTCTCAGTGAACCAGCCCCTTCCTCACGATGCTTTCCAGTCTTTGTCTGGGCCCATGGTGCTTGGAAGCCCATTGCATTTCTTTACTTAGAGTCTTTGAGTTGTATGGTTATCATGAATTAGCTATTTATTTTTAAACCACATTTTATTGTCATTTTTCTTTTATGACTTTGTTAATTTTCATAAAATATTGTTTGTTTTGGAAAGGGTCCAAGAAACTGTATCACTTAAGAATATTGATCAAATGGCCATATAAGATATGGAAAGAAATCATAAAAGATAGAAGAAATCTGTCACAGATTACTTAATATTTAAGTTCTTAGTGTATTATAGGAAATCCAAGTTTACCACCACAGGTAATTTAAATGTATTTGGCTATACAGAAAATAATGCATAAAACATCAGTTATTAGTCTTCTTATAAAAACAAGGGGTTTGCTATAACATCAGTAGATTAGAACATGATGCACATCTGTGTGTTTTGTGATAAAGTAAAATGCAGAGAATAAACATGCTTACCTGAACAGTCCCCTGCATGCACCTACAGGTCAGCTTTAACTCTGAATGACAAATCCATTGCCAGCCTTGGTCACATTAGTCAGAGTGCTTTCATTGAGTATATTTTGTAATGAATTTGAAAACTGAATCTGCCAGAAATAGACTAGTTAGAACCAAGTTGAGACTGATGGTAGATTGATGACCGAGGGAAGTGTTTGCTCAAGAAAATGGCTGTTGTTGGCATCATGGGCCAGACAATGTGATGGTCAGTGCCGAAGAGAAAAACCTATTTGTTCAGAGCTCCTGAGCTGATGTGGAAGATTGAATCTCAATCAGGCACGGCCATCTTGGACACCAGCCTTGTAGGAACTCAGTGTCAGACCAGATCTGCTCGTGAGAGTGCTGTACCCTGTCTCTCTAGCTTCCTTATAGTCTTCATGAACCTAACTGGATGATTTAGTCCTTTTTTTCTTTTTGATGTACATTTTCCATGCTAAAATATTAGCTTCATGAGGGCAGAGAATAGTTTGCACTTGAATTCCCTGCCGGGTATCTGATGAATTGTAGGTGCTCACAAATACTTATCAATTAACTCTGTCTAAAAGAAGGCTTTCAGCCAATATAGATCTTTTACTTCTATTTTCTAAAAGGATCTCAATTTTGTTATTAAATGTGTCTTTTCTACCTTAAATGTCACTACTCTGTTGCTACTGTCTGGGTGACTGAAACATATTGTTGAATAGGCAAAATAAAATTATGTATATGAATTTAGTAATATATGTAAGTCCTAAGACTTAGTCAGTATTTGAAACTGTACAATAATTCCTTAGTTCAAAACCCATAGTTTTCGATTGCCCTAAATATAAACTGTAGAATATTTGACATGGTTTATCTCTTAGGTTTATACCTTAGACTCTAGGATTGGTTCCGGTATGACACTAGCCTGTCCTGTCTGCTACAGGCTCTTAATAACTATTCTTGGAGATGCTGTGCTCTCTTACCTCTAGGTCCTGTCTGTCTAGAAACAATTAGACTGCACCAGCAAAATTCATGTCCATCTAGCTCAGCCACATTGACATGCTCTTTTTAAGATTCAGCTTATTTGCTAAGATCATGTGGAACCTTACTTTAAGAGCTATTAGGAAGAGTAGATGTCATTTCACCTCCATGGGCCCTACTGACCACATGCATGATGCTCTTCTGATGGACTTGGTATAAGCCTGTTACAAGTAGGCTGTTTCTTTCCCATTATTGTCATCTGGCTCCCAGAAGCCTCAGAGGAAGGCAGCAGCCCTGCAGTGTCTGTAATGCACCGGAAGGAATCAGCCCTACCATACATCAGGTGTGGAGACAAACTGGAGTATTGAGGACAGAGCTTGCTTCTCAGCACCATCCAGCAAGAGAACAAACACCTTGAAAAATCTAAGGTGCTCACCAGTAGGAAAGGATTGATCAAAATCCAGCATTTTCAGAATGCTCTGTGAACTTTAATTTTAATTACAATAATATTTTTGTGATAAAGAGAACATTGGGACTAGTAAATTCTGAGGTTTTAGTTTAAAATTTTATTTTATTTTTTTAAAGTTCCGTAGGAAAAATAAAGATGATATATTTGAATTAAAGAAACTATGACTAGTAAAGACTGTAAGATAGATTTAGCAAATAGGAAATGTAAGTTAAACTAACACTTAGACGTGGGAATGGTGAAATATTAGAGAAAAGTTACATGACTAAGCAAAACCTCTCTTCTGACTAAACCCACGTCCCATGGAATCATCTACCCAGGAGCAAACCCAGGTTTGCAGTCCCAGCTTCATCCCCTGCATCTTCCCACCTTCCCCTGCGTCTGAATCCAGCCTTCCTGTGCTGCCTCTGTCTGTGTCTCTGTCCTGTGCCTCCTCTCCTGTTGGTGTGCATCTGCAGGGTGTTTATGAGAGGTGTCACCATGTCTGTCCGAATCTGTGTCTGTAAAAGGGCTTGGCTCTGTTATTGACCACCACAGAAAGCATCACATGGGGACGGAATGGGATACTTTACAAATATGGTTGTTGGTTTCTTTCTCTGGCCTGATATTGCTTCCTGAAATGCAGTGTTCTATTTTGTATTGTGTTCGGTCACAATAGCAGAAACTTACAGTGTTGTCATAAGAAAGAAGTCTATTTTGTCCTGTGAAGGAGCTTCAAGTAGGCAGTTGAGGTCTTCTGATAGGTGCCCTGGGGTCATCAATATTCCTACTTTTACCTTCTAGCTCTGCCACTTCCAGCTTAAGGCTTTTCTCTTGTAGGCCCCTGATAGTTGAGGCTTCTCTATGCATTGCAACCACCATTGGACTAGAAAGTGATGGAGGTTTTTCATCCAATGTGAACGTAATACATTGCTTAGAATTTCTCCCTGCTAGAATAATAACGACTTATTATTCAATATTCAATAATATTCAATAATAAGACTGTCATGTAGTCACCACTGGATAGGGAAGTCAGTAGATGCCTGTGTGTCTGTGTGTTGCTAGGGATTGGAGGATTTGCATATACCAGACAAGCTTTCTACCATTTGGGTTTCTCTTGGTCAGTAACTGCTGTTGGGTGAGCAGCTGCTGCTTGGGCTCTGGCTTGTTACCCAGATCAAACAGTGGCAGCCGTCTAGATTGGCTGTTTCCCCCACACAGTTAGCTGGAGTCCTGCATTGTATACAGTCAGCTAGGTTGGGTAAATGAACTTTCTGTAAAGCTAGAGAAGTCTTAGCAGTTTGACCCCTAGACATCAGGTAAAAAAATAGTATCAAAAACTTATTAATGGAAATGAAAAATTTCACTTTATTCCAAAACTAAGGCCTAATTGGATCCTGGAAACTTATGAATCAGAAAAGACATAAAGTAAAAGCCTGTGAAATAAGAATAAATATCTTCTATTGGGACTCCGGGTATTCAGATATTAAGAAAACAGGATGTTTGTGGGCATTTACAGCGTCTTAGTATTAGGACCCTAGTGAAGTAGTGTTATGCCCAGGAGGCATCCTTCAGAGGAGGCTTCTATTCTCTGTACAGCAGTGATTCCTAGAGTGTGGCCTACACAGGCTCCTTCTGTGGTGGTCTCTGAAGTGGGACTGCAGAGTAGGATGCTAGCAAAAGCCACTGCGTGTCCTGAAACCTGCAGAGATGAACATATTCATGACAGTCGTTTTCTGTTTTTGTCTTTAATTTTAGGAAAGTAGTGTTTATCCATGGCATAAAAGTGCAGGCTGTACTGCGACTCTTCTGAATGCTTCGTCACATATGATGAAATTCCTGTAATGTATTATATGACTTCATTGTAGGTTTTCCCAAGAAATGAGTGAGAAAAGTCTCTTGGTTTGCCCCCCCCCCCCCCCCCGAGCTTTTTGGATTTTATAGGTAAGAAGGAAAAATGAGTAGAGTAGAGCTTTGGAAAACTGAGAGCTTGATTAAAGTCATTGGCATCTTCGCAGAAGAGAGACTGCCTGATGTAGGGTGAGCCTTACGTTCTGAGTTGTTCCAAGTATCAACTGCTCCTTCCAAGCCTGGGCTTTTCTTCTGTCTGAGTTTCGGTCCCTAAGGCCTGTTGAAGACTGTGACTCAATGCTGATTTTCCTTCACTGCAGATTCTAGAAGTGAAACATGACAGTATTGACCTTCAAGCTTTGCCAGAGACTATTCTCTGTGCCCTCAAGCTTGCTCATTATTAGAATTCATTGTTGATTTTTTAAAAAAATTTTTCTTATTCCATTGTTGCAATTTCCTAGACAATTGTCCCATCAGGCAGTTTCATGTTTGTAATTGCTCACCTTAAACAAAGCAGTTGTGAATTATATACATTTAACTGTCATTTAGAAGTCTGAAGAAAACGTTTCTTGGTAGGCCACTATCTCCCTTTGGTTTTAAGTGGCGTACAGTGTGGACGCTTCCTCTTTAATGCTTGTGAGGGATGCCATCTGAAACCATGCCTTTCACACTGGCACTTGCATTTAAAGGACTCACCCTTGAGGTTTTATAATTAGTCAGCTGTGATTTTGTTCCTCAGAACATATCATTTTATCTTTTACTCATGGAAGTAATTAGATTGCATTTAAAGTGATGGTTTTAAGTTTTATTCCTTGAAATGTGATGTCAGTTATTTAAGTGTTCAAAGAACACCTGCTAAGTGGTCTTGTTAGTTTGTATTTTAATTGTCCTTTATTATATTTTAAATCATTTTCTTAACTAGCCATATGGTTCTAGTTTATCATCAGATTATTGTATAATTAATTAAGTTTGTACACAGTGTATTTCAGTTATGAGATTGGCCTGTTTTGTTGGGGCTCACAGCATTGTGCAACTTCCATTAATAACCATACATAGCAGAGCGAGGAAGTGGAGGGAAAATATGGACCTATATATGTACCTATATGCATGTATGTATTCTGAACCTTCATGATTTGAAGTCAGAATGAGCATAGAAGCCACACGTGCAGTCCGGCAAAGATGGCAGTCATTTCCATTTTTAAGAAGCTTAGAAGTTTGTAGCTGCACAGGACCTAAGAAAGACTGGTGGTGGCAGGGGTTGCCCATATTGATTTTGGTCTGACTGACTGGGTTCTAAATCATATCAGCACTTATTTCTGCTATTCTGAACTTTCTTTTCTGGCTAGTTGTAGAGAGAGGAACTTCAAGTCCTTTAATCTTGTGGACTGTGAGTGATTGTAATTGCTCTCCAGGGGAGGTAAGGGATTACAAGGATTATATGGCAGACTCCACCTTATTTTCTTTCTGGCTTCTCACATACTTAGCTCTTTATCCAATGTCTAGCTTCTTGGAGATTATTCCAGGTGTCCCTCGGGCCTGCTGGGTGTCCACAGACTGGTGTCCCTTGGGCCTGCTGGAGTTGCAAACATGAAAGAATGAAAGGTCTCCCATTCTTCTGAACCAGATTGTTTTTCTTTTAAATGCAGATTAATAGAGCATGTAGTAGAGGAGGAGCCAAGAAAAGGAGTTTAGTGAAGGTGACCTGATTCTGAAAAAGTCAGGGATTTCAAAGCCATCTTAGACTTTTGAGCACTTCACAGCTTTATGGTAAAAGAAAAAAAATTAAATAAATAGAACCTTTGGACTCACACATGCCATCCCTATTGGAGAGTAGCCTCACTCTTTTATTTTTTAGGCAAGAATATTATATATGAAGTTGGGTCACTTAGGAAGACTTCCGTGGGTTTCATATATATTGTAGATTCTTAATTAATACATGCTCAGAGCCAACAGAATAGTTGGATATGGTGCCTTTCTTCAGAATATGATCCTCATCGGCTTTGCCACTATATGTGTTCACTGTGAAACGTGTTTCTTTGCAGTTCTGTATCTTCCTGGAGCAGTTCATTGCAGTACCCAGGAAGGATTCTTTTTTAGGATCAATATTGTTTCTAAGTGTTTTTGAGATTTGGAAGTGACTGGTGTTCAGTAGTTTTTCCATGTTTAATGCCGTATGATGCTCACTAACAGGAAGATAGGTAGAGTCAATAAACATTGTTTTTTTCCTCTATTCACCTGAAAACTTCGTAGATGCTAGATTTCATTCATCAACCAAAATACACAAAGTGAATATGAACTCTATGTTTAACAACAAAGCAACTTTGTCTTACCATGTTAACTGTTAAGACGTTTATTTGTGAAAATCAATCTGTTTATGTACTGTACGTTCTTCAGAGAAATGAAATTTCCTCCCAGTGATGAAAATTACATTTTGACTGAAAATCATTTCTTATGCAGTCACCCATAAATATAATGTCTTTTACTGTCATTTCTGAAAATGACTACAGATGTGATTCTGAATTGACAAGAAAATAGAACATCTTAATGTTTTAGGTGAAACAGATGGTATTTTTGTTTTAGACAAAACTCTTTAGAGTAAAGGCAACTTGATTGGTGATGAGACTCTTGGCATGCGCTAAATTAAAAACAAATTTTCTGCCTGTTTTCTTTTTATTTGAATTAGTATCAAAAGATTTACAGTACATAAAAGGAATATTTATTCTTTTAATTGACTTTCTTTTTCTGTTGTGCCCTAGATAAAGTGTAAGAACCTTTAGTCTATTTTTATTCATGAAAATTTCAAGATCCCTTTTTGGTTCTCTTCTTCCCACATTTACCATTTTGGGAATGATTTTATGATGTGCAGGAAGCCTGAAGGTTGGGCCGCCCCGGTGATGGTTAATGCACTGGTTCAGAGCCTCATTTGTGCTTCAAGCTGATGACATACTCTTTACTCTTGTGTTAGCACACTTGGCCAGATCTTACCATCAGAGCCTACAGAGGGGAGGCATTGAGCTGGGGGACCTGTGCTGAGGACTGGGGCCGATTTTCATCATACATGTTCACTCACAAGCTTCACATTTCTGGAACTTCCGCCTCACTCACTGTATGCGTTGGAATAGGTGGGGTTCAAAGAAGATTTTCCAGGTCATGTTTGGTTTCCTTGTCTGCTGAAATACCAGGACAAAACATTTTGGAGCAGAGCTCTCAAGCTCAGCTCTGGAAAATAAGCATCCTCTGTCCAACACTGCCTCCACCGGATAAAGAACTCTTCCAGGGCATCCTCAGCATCATGGCATGGTGACCAGCAGCAGCTCTTCCCACCTCTTACAAGTAAGAATTACTCAAAGGCTGCAGGTGCCCAAGTAGTAGGCTGGTCCTTGTAACCTCAATGACTTCTTCCTCCTAACCTACACTTGACAGGTGGGGTTGCTACATTGATGAACCTTTGCTGGCTGTTCAGAGAGGGGTGAGAAGGTCCACAAAATTCTGAGGCTGTAGATGATGCCTCTGGGGTAGGGACATAGTTCTGACTCAATGAGTGCTTTGACATTGCAGGGGGCAAGGGCAGCAAGGCCTTCTCCAAGCTGCCTCATCAAGTTTGAATCTTACACGTGCCCTTTCAGTAAAAACATGTTCTCAAGCCGGATTCAAAGTCATGCTCTCTAAATCTAAACCAGGTGTGGTTTTCCGGTGCCTTGGGGTGATATGAAGCAGAAGCAGTTTAATTCAGGTGAAACCACTATCCTCTGGTCACCTGTTCCAAAGGCTCAGCTGCTGTTGTTAGTACTGATCCTATTGTTACTGTGAGACTAAACAGCAGTACCCTAGCTGAATCAAAAATATTTAGAATCAAACTAACAAAAATATTCCTAAGGCTTGTGTTTATTGACTGTCAATAAGTATGATCTAGTAGAAATATGAAACATGTGATTCCTGATGTCTGAGCTTTAGAAGTCATTAAACAAAGAACGGTGTGTTTGGTAAACACCTGAAGCTCTTGATTCTGAGGAGATGAAGTATCTGTAAAGAGTTGAGTGGATGATGGCAGCCCTGAGGTTCTGTTACTCATTGTGAAGGGAGGTGATGCACTTGCTTTGATCCCTGTACGTCATGACCCTTTGCCTTCCTTTTGAGTCTCATCTTTGGACTTGATTCTCTACTGAATAATGCATTTATAATCTGTCTGTCCACCAAGCCTAACAAATCTACTTTTCCTAAATATGTGGGGAATCTGATAACTTGATGCATTGAATACAATAGAATACAGTATCCATTGCTGGTAATTTTCTATACCTAAATGTTAAACCTTTTTATTATTATTAGTTTAGGACATACTTACTGCTTAATTAGAATCTTCCAGAAATGGTATTTTTTAGTTTTTCCCCTTGGCAAGCATAAATTTCAATATCAATGGAAAATAATAAGTGTGATTGTTACTGTTTAGCTTTTAGAGGAATGTTTATGCGAACACTAGTAAATGTTGACATCCTCCTTTATAGGAATAAAAAGGTTTTGAAACCTAGAGTCCTTGAAGCTATGAAATATCTTGCACATCTGTGCATGTCTCCAGTGACTGGGGTCCAGTATTGTGTAATCAAAGATCAAAGCATAAATGGAATTTGAAAATGCTGACAGTATCTGTCTTGGCCAATGTAAGGAACCGTGGGTCATTTGCAGTTGAGAAAGTGTAGCTTTGGGTGTCTGGTTCTCCCCATGCTAATGGGTTCTGGCTTCAGGACAGTAGACACCTAGAAGGTCAATTATCAATTTAAACTTCATTTCTTGTTTATAGTCCAGAGTAGTCTTTTGTACTTAGTAGCGTGACATTTTCTAGTATTTGACATTTTTTTCTCAAGAACTTTAAAGTTACTAATACAGTAAACCAAAAGTACAATTTTATCTGTTAATTTCCTCTCTCAATCTCAACCATTACGCTACTTAAAAAATAAATGTAATACTTTGGGTAGCACTTAAATTATTTAGATTGTTCATATATAATAAAAGTGGATATTTTTGCTTATTAATCTTTCTTTTTTGCTCCTTCCAATGTATTTCTAAAAGTAGGGATTAGTAGATTAAAAGGGAAAGACTATTCTCAAAGTACATTTTTTCTGATTTTTTTTTTATTTTCAACTTATAAATACTAGATATAAGAAAGATGAAATTACTTTTTAAAAATAACAGCTGTAATATTGTCTCTTGCTAGTATTTGGGCAAATTTCCCCCATGTCCTTCTTCTTTTAGATTTCATTTTTAACTCACTGCTCCAGGCAGCTCAGGGAAAAGAGCCTAAACCCGCCTCCTCTTCTCTCGGTATTCCAGGCAGTGTCTCTCTCATGGATTCCCTGTTGCTCTTCCTGTGTCCACACTCCCATGAGGGCCCTTGTGGGTCTATTGACTCCTTTTAAGTCTGAGGTGATCCCCCCACCTCCAAGAGCTTGAGTTTAATTGCATTTATTTTAATTGCATTTTCCATCCCAACTCAGAGCTGCAGATAATTTGACTGTGATTTTAGTGCTTATCATGCAAAAGCATGGAGGATTTAGTGTGGCCTAATTCAAGTTACAGCTTTTGTACAGCCGATTTCCACCTGTGTTTCCTCTATGCTGCCCTCCCTCTATGCTCTGCTTTTCTTTTTCTTTTTAATTTTCTACAATTCCTTGTTTCCCTGAGATTATATTTCCTCTGCTTGAGGGATTTAGTATTTCATTTAGTACAAGTTTGGTGGTACAAAAAAAAAAAAGAAAGAAAAGAAAAAAATCCTTTAATTTTTCTAAAGAATTTTCTTTTCTGAATACCGATGACAAGGTTGACATTTTATTATTGTTCTTAACCACTTTAAATATTAATCCTTCATCTGACATGTGTCACTGATGGACTTAATTTTGCTTGTTTAATTGGATCCTATCATCGTGATTTCCCTGGCTGCTTTGAAGAATGTGAAGAATTTATGAGGACGCAATGACCTATCTTGTGTATAGTCTGTTTCTGGTGCACAGAGAGTTTTGTTTTGTTTTGTAGTGTGTGGATTTCCTCTTTTGGATATGACTCGTCCTTCAGTGATTTCCTGAGTCTCTCATTTGGGTAATTGACCTTTCTGTTTTGCCTGCCTTTCACATGGATGTTAGTGTGACCTCTCTCCTGATGGACGCATGGATGTTAGTGTGACCTCTCTCCTGATGGACACATGGATGTTAGTGTGACCTCTCCTGATGGACACATGGATGTTAGTGTGACCTCTCTCCTGATGGACACATGGATGTTAGTGTGACCTCTCTCCTGATGGACACATGGATGTTAGTGTGACCTCTGTCCTGATGGACGCATGGATGTTAGTGTGACCTCTGTCCTGATAGACACATGGATGTTAGTGTGACCTCTCTCCTGATGGGCACATGGATGTTAGTGTGACCTCTCTCCTGATGGACACATGGATGTTAGTGTGACCTCTCTCCTGATAGATGCATGGATGTTAGTGTGACCTCTCTCCTGATGGACGCATGGATGTTAGTGTGACCTCTCTCCTGATGGACACATGGATGTTAGTGTGACCTCTCTCCTGATGGACACATGGATGTTAGTGTGACCTCTCTCCTGATGGACACATGGATGTTAGTGTGACCTCTCTCCTGATGGACACATGGATGTTAGTGTGACCTCTCCTGATGGGTGCATGGATGTTAGTGTGACCTCTCTCCTGATAGACACATGGATGTTAGTGTGACCTCTGTCCTGATGGACACATGGATGTTAGTGTGACCTCTGTCCTGATGGACACATGGATGTTAGTGTGACCTCTCTCCTGATAGATGCATGGATGTTAGTGTGACCTCTCTCCTGATAGACACATGGATGTTAGTGTGACCTCTGTCCTGATGGACACATGGATGTTAGTGTGACCTCTCTCCTGATAGATGCATGGATGTTAGTGTGACCTCTCTCCTGATGGGCACATGGATGTTAGTGTGACCTCTCTCCTGATGGACACATGGATGTTAGTGTGACCTCTCCTGATGGACACACAGATGTTAGTGTGACCTCTCTCCTGATGGACGCATGGATGTTAGTGTGACCTCTCTCCTGATGGGTGCATGGATGTTAGGGTGACCTCTCTCCTGATAGACGCATGGATGTTAGTGTGACCTCTCCTGATGGACACATGGATGTTAGTGTGACCTCTCCTGATGGACACATGGATGTTAGTGTGACCTCTCCTGATGGACACATGGATGTTAGTGTGACCTCTCTCCTGATGGACGCATGGATGTTAGTGTGACCTCTCTCCTGATGGACGCATGGATGTTAGTGTGACCTCTCTCCTGATGGACACATGGATGTTAGTGTGACCTCTCTCCTGATGGACACATGGATGTTAGTGTGACCTCTCCTGATGGACACATGGATGTTAGTGTGACCTCTCTCCTGATGGACACATGGATGTTAGTGTGACCTCTCTCCTGATGGACACACAGATGTTAGTGTGACCTCTCTCCTGATGGATGCATGGATGTTAGTGTGACCTCTCCTGATGGACACATGGATGTTAGGGTGACCTCTCTCCTGATGGGTGCATGGATGTTAGTGTGACCTCTCTCCTGATGGGTGCATGGATGTTAGTGTGACCTCTCCTGATGGACACATGGATGTTAGTGTGACCTCTCCTGATGGACACATGGATGTTAGGGTGACCTCTCTCCTGATGGGCACATGGATGTTAGTGTGACCTCTCTCCTGATGGGTGCATGGATGTTAGTGTGACCTCTCTCCTGATAGACGCATGGATGTTAGTGTGACCTCTCTCCTGATAGATGCATGGATGTTAGTGTGACCTCTCTCCTGATGGGTGCATGGATGTTAGTGTGACCTCTCTCCTGATGGACACATGGATGTTAGTGTGACCTCTCTCCTGATAGATGCATGGATGTTAGTGTGACCTCTCTCCTGATGGACACATGGATGTTAGTGTGACCTCTCTCCTGATAGACGCATGGATGTTAGGGTGACCTCTCTCCTGATGGACACATGGATGTTAGTGTGACCTCTCTCCTGATGGACACATGGATGTTAGTGTGACCTCTCTCCTGATAGACGCATGGATGTTAGTGTGACCTCTCCTGATAGACGCATGGATGTTAGTGTGACCTCTCTCCTGATGGACACATGGATGTTAGTGTGACCTCTCCTGATGGACACATGGATGTTAGTGTGACCTCTCTCCTGATGGACACATGGATGTTAGTGTGACCTCTCTCCTGATGGATGCATGGATGTTAGTGTGACCTCTCTCCTGATGGACACATGGATGTTAGTGTGACCTCTCTCCTGATAGACGCATGGATGTTAGTGTGACCTCTCTCCTGATGGACACATGGATGTTAGTGTGACCTCTCTCCTGATAGACACATGGATGTTAGTGTGACCTCTGTCCTGATGGATGCATGGATGTTAGTGTGACCTCTCTCCTGATGGACACATGGATGTTAGTGTGACCTCTCTCCTGATGGGTGCATGGATGTTAGGGTGACCTCTCTCCTGATGGATGCATGGATGTTAGTGTGACCTCTCTCCTGATAGACACATGGATGTTAGTGTGACCTCTGTCCTGATGGACACATGGATGTTAGTGTGACCTCTCTCCTGATGGACACATGGATGTTAGTGTGACCTCTCTCCTGATGGACACATGGATGTTAGTGTGACCTCTCTCCTGATGGACACATGGATGTTAGTGTGACCTCTCTCCTGATGGGCGCATGGATGTTAGTGTGACCTCTCCTGATGGGTGCATGGATGTTAGTGTGACCTCTCTCCTGATAGACGCATGGATGTTAGTGTGACCTCTCTCCTGATAGACGCATGGATGTTAGTGTGACCTCTCTCCTGATAGACGCATGGATGTTAGTGTGACCTCTGTCCTGATGGGTGCATGGATGTTAGTGTGACCTCTCTCCTGATGGGTGCATGGATGTTAGTGTGACCTCTCTCCTGATGGACACATGGATGTTAGTGTGACCTCTCCTGATGGACACATGGATGTTAGGGTGACCTCTCTCCTGATGGATGCATGGATGTTAGTGTGACCTCTCCTGATGGACACATGGATGTTAGGGTGACCTCTCTCCTGATGGATGCACTCCAGTGCCAGTGTATCTGTTGTGTGCACTTTTCACATTTATCCCTTTGGAATCATATTTGGGGTTTTTTCCTGTAATGAATTGATTTCTTTGTTGTATTTTCTACCGTCTCAAGTGTCTTTTTCTGTTTTCCTCTTTTCTTGGATGTACTCTTAGATATGTTAAAGTCAACGAGCTTTGAGTCATGTGTCATTTTTTTCTTAGTGCTTAGTCACACTTCTCTGTCTCATAAGATGATTGCTAATTTGTATTAAATGTTAGATATTGTATTGAGATTATACTTTGCTAGATGCCATCATCGTAACCTGGAATATAATGAATTGAGCTGAAGGATTTAATCTGTTTTTTTTTTTTAATCTACTTTTAATTTTTTTTAAAGTTTTTTGTTTTTTTAACACCACTGTTTTTTAAACCACTGTTTCCCCTCTCCTCTTCCCATTCATCCCCCTGCTTTCCCCTAGGCTATCCCCTCATCCATTCCTCAGAGAGGGTAGTGACTCCCAGGGTAAGTCAATGTAGTCTGGCATATACAGTTGAGGCAAGACCAAGCCCTTCCCCCCAGTATCAACTGAGCAAGGTGTTCTCTATAAGGAATGGGCTCCAAGAAGCCAGTTCATGCACTAGGAATAAATTCTGGTCCCATTGCCAGAGACCCCACAAACTGCCCAGGCCACATTCAGGGGGTCAGTCCAGAGTCAGTGAGCTCTCGTAGCTCAGGTCAGCTGTCTTTGTGGGTTATTCCATCATGATCTTGACCCCTTTGCTCAGTTAACTTCTTCCTCTCTTCAGCTGGACTGGGAGCTCCGCCCAGTGATTAGCTGTGGATCTCTGTATCTGCTTCCATTAGTTGCTGGATGAAGGCTCTATAATGATAATTAGAGTGCTCATCCATTTGACTACCATGGAAGGCCAGTTTAGGTACCTTCTTTACTATTGCTTGGAGCCATGGCTGGGCTCATCTTTGTGGGTTCTTGGTTCTAACCTCACAATGGCTGCTCCATCAACATATCTATTTGTTGTCTGTCCCTCCCCACCTCAACCGTCCTGTTTCCTTATGTTCTCCCCACCTCCCTTTGCCCCCTCCCCCCATGGTCCCAATTTACTCTGGAGATCTCTATTTCCGCTTCCTAGGGTGATCCATGGATGTCTCTCTTAAGTTTTTCCTGTTACCTAACTGCTCTGGGGTTGTGGATTATAGTCAGGTTATTCTTTGCTTTATGTCTAAAAGTTTCTTATGAGTGAGTACATACCATGTTTATTTTTCTAGGTCTGTGTTACCTCACTCACGAAGGTATTTCCTAGTTCTGTCCATTTGCCTGCAAATTTCAGGATATCCCCCACCTCTTTCTCTTTCTCTTTCTCTTCCTCTTCCTCTTCCTCTCTCTTCCCTCCCTCCTCTCCCTCCCTCCCCCCTCTCTCTGCTGAGTAGTACTCCATTGTGTAAATGTACCACAGTTTATTAATCTGTTCTTCAGTTGAGGGCCATCTAGGATGTTTCCAGGTTCTTGCTATTATGAATAATGCTACTATAAACATAGTTGAGCTAATGTCCTTGGGGTAAAAAAGTGCATCCTTTGGGTATATGCCCAATAGTGGTTTTACTGGATTATTGGGGAGATTGATTCCTAGTTTTCTGAGAAACCACCATACTGATTTCCAAAGTGGCTGTACAAATTTACACTCCAACCACCAATGGGGGAGTTTATCTAGCTTTTCAACTATTAGTCTATAGACTAGACCCCACTCTAATTTTTAAAATTTACCAGGAATCAGTATGTTATTTTGCATTGAATAAGATTCATGAATTCATTTGGGATGGGTTTTACATTATTTTGGATTTTTTCTACTTTTATTTCTCTCAGTAAAATTTCGTAAATTTCTGTACTGTCTACACAATTTGGTATAAAATTAATTTATAAAACAATTGCTCCTGATTAATTTTTAATTATCCTCACTCCCCTCATTGTGTATGTTTCATATGCCAGGAACATACATATTTTTGCCAATTTGATATTGAAATAATTTATGTTTGTGTGTATTTCTTCCCTCTCACAGGTATTTCCACGTCAGGTACTGTGTGTTAACACATATATGTTCATAGCCGCACATACAAGAAGATATCCTCTTTCTTCCCACTTTGGTTATAAATTGTGTTTCTCCTGCTTATGTTCATCTTCTCAGCTAGTGCGTGGATCCCCCAACGTCCTTACCACCATAGTGTCACCAGAGCCTTTGGTTCAGTGTGACAGTGATAACCCATTTGTCACTCTCTTATCTAGATGTATGTATGTTCTACACACCGTGCGTGCATGTACACACACACACACACACACACACACACACTCACTCACACACACACCTGTGTACAAGGTGTTGAGTTGATTGACTCACTCATTGCTCAGTCTGGTGTGATGCTATCTCAGGATCATTGAATGGGCTACTATGGCCAACATGATGTCTCTGTCATTTCTAGAATTTAGAAGTTGCTTATAATGCCCTTTCTTACTTAGATAATATTATATCCTTCTGTGGTCTTTGATGGAGTTGAAGATTAGATAGTTAGAATTATAGTTTTCCTTATAGTAAAAGGTAAAGTAGATAGGAAACTTTGGACTCACAAGGATAAGGTAGATGATAGAATATTTTCTATAATTTTGCTAAATACAAATAGAATAGATATTGTGACTGTTACTCTTGGTTGATAGCTGTTTTGTTATATGTAATTCTGCCATGTTGAAATTGAAACCTTTCTTTTTGATGAGACAGCAAAGGGGAAGTGATGTGGGATGTCTTTCTGTATGTTGTGAATTGCCATTGGTGAACAAGAGGGAGACAGACAGATAATCCAAGCATTGATAGGGGGGGGGGGCAGAGTTAGATGGAGATGCTTTGAGCTGCCACCCAAGGAAGCAAGATTTAAAGAAATACAGGTAAGCCACAAGCCCTGTGGCAATACACAGATTAATGGAAATAGGTTGAGTTAAGTTGAAAGAGCTAGCAAGTAAATTAGCCTAAGCCATAAGCCAAACAGTTTGTAATTAATATAAGACTTTGTGTGATTATTTCGGTCTAAGTGGCTGTGGGGCTACAGATCTGGACCTCAGGTCAGCTACATGTAGGTGCTGGGGAAATGAGGGGTTATCAGGTTCTGCTGTGGCAGCTATTAGCAAGGTGGTTTGCTAAGCAGACCTGAATCTTACCTCTTCATCTTAGAGAAATAAAATCATCTAATCAAATCCATGATGAGAATTTAGCCTTGAATGTTTTTGACTCATAGGTCTCATGAGTCACAGGACTTTGGCTTTTGAAATCTAACATCTCCAAAAGACTTCCTATGTTCTTAATATCTTTATTTTTTTTAACTGTTATTGTAATCATTTTATTCTGATAAAAGTGAGGTAGAATGTAAAAGAACATCAAATCTAGAATTTGCCATGTTTCTTAACATGTATTTTTATATTCTAAATACTGAACTCCATTCTTTAGATTCTGCTTCACTAATTAGGTTATTTGGAGAAGATGAACATATTCTTGTTTGAAATGAAATGTTCAGTGTGCTGTCACTGAAAAATCATACAGAATGAGCTCCAACCTTTGCTTTGCTCCTAACTTTCTCTGTGACCCTGGATGAGTCTGTCACTGACCTCCTTTTATCAAAGGACTTGATTACCTACCTTTGTATATTTTGGGATAAAAGTAATCACAATGAACTGATAAATGAACTGATAAAATTATAAAGCTTCATACTAGTAGGTATTATTTATAAATTATAAATTCTACAAGTTTTTCTATATTACCCATTCATCAGCTATATCTACTGAGCATTTTTCCAACCCGGGCACTGTGGTACACATACCAAGTTATAATTAATTTTCATAAACCTTTGTTTGTTTTCTTGTTTGTTGTTGAGACAGGATTTCTCTGTGTAACAGCCCTGGCTATCCTGGAACTAGCACTATAGACTAGGCTGACCTTGAACTCACAGAGATTCACCTGCCTCTGCCTCCTGAGTGCTGGGGTTAAAGACATGCCTCACCACTATCTGGCTTCATAGACCCCTCTTGCATTTGCTAAAATGTTTTTGAATTGCACATACATGCTTAGTCTACTTCTGTGACGCTTGTGCTGCTGTTGGGACAGTGCCATACCTTGCCAGGCCATTCATCCTGGCTCAGAGGGCTCATACCAGGATGAGACTGGCTGTTCCTTTTCTGTTGGCCTGCCCAGCGCCTTTTCATACTATGAAAGCTACCTGGCAGGAAGAAACTTCAGGTCATTTTGTCCATGTTCTCAGGTATATGGTGTCTTCAGCAGGAGGGTCTTACTAAAAACAGACAGCACAAAAAGCTTAGTTTTTGGTTTTGTTTTGTTTTGTTTGTTTGTTTTTAGAAGAATACCTTCCACTGAGAGCTTGACATTATTTCTTGGGTGGTTGGTTACTTGACCACCAAATGTGGTAATAGCCAGGGAATTTAGTTAATTTCGAGGGTCTACTTATTTATAAGGAAATGTAATTCATGATTATGCTTTCTCTGTATTCTACTTAAAATGTAAACTAGGAGTTTGTCTGTATTCCAGACAAATTTGTATTGTCATGTCCCGAACAGCATGCTGTGAATCTCTAATTATGTTAGAAATTATTTCCTTACCCTGTGTTTTACTCATTAATATTCTACATATTTAGTTTTTTTAATAGATTCTTGGCACAATAATTACATAATCATTCAATACAGTAGAAACATCATTATGGTCAAATACTAATTATCTATTTAAATGAAACAAAACAAAAATCTAGCTCACAGCTTACTGTATAATGTGATTTCATATGGTGCAAATCCAAATATATGCTTAAAACAATAATTGTGATTCATTTTTAAATTTTCTGTGGGACAGAATCAGTGTTCTGGGTGTTTACTATTGGTTACTTCAGCTTTTGTATCACAGCCGCCGTGACCGTTCTGTCCAGAGCCCATTCCAAGCCCAGTGAACTTCTGCTTACTGGGATGCTCCAGGCCTGTGCGGTCCACCACAGTCTAGCTTTGGAAGCCTCTGAAACTAGATTTTTGTCATATGTCATTGATTTGGGATGCTCTGAAATGTGGGGCCTCAGCTATTCTTCCCCATTGCCCTTTTGGAGTCTCACATAATCCCCCTGGTGACTTAGAGTCCTGGCACTGTAATTGTCTGAGTGTGTTTGTGATCAGAGGACAGCTGGAAAAAAGCAAAACTGTGGTAAACTGACAGGGTTTGAATGGGTTGTCAAGTTGGTTTGATAAATCTGTTGGATGCCACTCTCCAAACCCCACCAGGACCCCTCTCCAGACCCCACCTGGAACACTCTCTGGGATCCACGTTGCCTCCTCTCCGGGATCCACACTGACCCCTCTCCAGGATCCACACTCATGTTCCTTGAAAACTGCTTCTGAGGCTATAGTGGGGTTTAGAGTATTGGATGTTTAATGGTCTTTGTAAATATGTTTGTGACTGGCCTCTTTCATCTGCTTTTGTTTATATGTTTGGAATACCAATGAATCAGTGAAGACAGGGCTTACAAGTCAGGTCCTCTTGTCTTCCGGGTAGGCCTCCAAGTGTACAGGACTAGAGGCATTCTTAGTCACCTGCAGGATCTCAGAGTAATATTTAAGATGTAAATGTGTCTCCTGCTAAGCAATTTATAAGTGAAATGGTTTATAAATTTTGTGCTTTATCATCTTTATTTTATTTTTTTCTTTCTGTGCCCTTTGCTTTGCTCTGTTAGGTACTTTATTTCTTAATGAATGGCTTCCATTGTATATAAAAAATGAAGTTGTATAGGAAACACATTATGATGACTTTCTGATGTAGTTGAACAAATAGAAGCTATCTTGAAACTACTGTAGGTGTTTGTTATGTGTTAATGGTGGGTGTGACAATTACTCTAGATGCTATGTGTTAATGGGAGGTGGCAACTAATCTAGATGTTATGTCTTAGTGTGGAGGTTGTGACTACTCTATAGTTAAACATCCAATACTCTAACAATAACCATTAAACATCCAATACTTTAACAATAACAATAACTCCTGTTATGTGTTAATAGGAATTGTTGACTACTCTAGATGTTACGTGTTAATGGAAGAGGTAGCCACAATAGATATTATATGTTAAAAGGGAAGTCATTACTGTCTGACTGTTCTGTTGATGTTCCTACAGTTAACACATTTTCTAGGAAAATAAAATATTTTAGATCATAAACATATTCATTAGCGAATCAGTGAACATCAACCTCTGTCCTTTGTAAAATGCTGGTTTATTTTGTGATACCGTGATGTAAATGAGCTGTACTGTAGATCTTAAGTCATGCAGGCTCCCGAGGTCTATCACGTGATAGTGGTATGCGTCCTTTCTGCTAGACTGGGAAGGAGCTAGGATAGCAGGGGAAGCAAAGATGTGAGTGAGCTCAGTGTCAGGGAGTGGATGGAGCCACAGGAAGAGGAGGAGGGCATTCGATATCTTTTATGGATAGTTATGTCTGAAACTACCCTGCGAAATTAAACATGGCGTTCCACAGTGAGCTTGTGCACCATATTAAAGACTCCACCAAAATAGCAGTTCGTGTTCTGTGCATGCTAAGAATTATATGTTGTTGGAGATACAAATGGAAGTTTACTCTCATAGTTTTGACTTTCTTTATTTTTTTTAAATTGTATTTATCATAAAATTTTGGGTCTCCTTATAAGTAGACTTATTTTAAGTAAACTTGTTTTTAATTCCAGAACAGGAATTCTTGGGCATAGCAATAAGAGACCTCTTTATAACAGATAGATAGATAGATAGATAGATAGATAGATAGATAGATAGATAGATAGATAGATAGATAGATGTGCAAAATGAGATTTGCATGTATAATCACACAAGTTTCTCTAGTTTACTGATCTAAAATGAATGTCAGATTTTTATTTGAAGTTAATTATGCCTAAATTGCAAAACTTTTTATTTTTAGTCAACACAATGATCCAGGTCCTCAAATATTATAGTACTGATTCCTTTAGATAACTAAGATTATACTTATATGTCATTTGGGGGATATGGAAAATGTTTAATAGGTATATTAATGTGAAGCATTGGTGGGTTGTTTTATTCTTCAGAGGAGCTTTTCTTGCTGCATGTTCTGTGTGGATTTCATCATGAGGAAATGCTACTCTGGACGTTCTCTCGGGATGACCTTTTTTCATTCTTTCCTCTGTGTTTTCTTTTGTTGGTGTTTGGTTGATTAGGTTTTCAAGACAGGGTTTCTCTGTGTCGTCCTAGCTGTCTTAGGACTCACTTTGTAGACCAGGCTAGCCCTAAACTCAGATCTACCTGCTTCCTAAATGTTGGGATTAAAGTCATGTGCTGCCATGCCAGACTTCCCTGTATTTTCTGTAGCTGGGAGCTGAAGCCTTAGGAAGAGTGACACGAGAAACACAGTCTTTGGAGATCACAGTGTTGACTTGGCTGTTCCTACAGGTACCTCGTGGTCTACAATCCTTTTGAACAGGAACGGGACTCGGTGGTGTCCATCTGCGTGAGCTCTGCTGCAGTGCAGGTGCAGTCTGACTCAGGAAAGCCTGTGGAGACTCAAATCAGCGCTGTCTGGAATGACGCAAGAACAGTTTCACAAACAGCCTATGAGGTATGTGACGGCCAGAGAACTCAAAAAACATTAAAAAAGATAAAAGAGCAAAGAGAAACAAAGCATGGTTAGGATCTATAGCTTGTCTCTGCATAATAGTCAGGGTCCATAGCTTGTACCTGTAGCATAACCATGAACATCTAATGCCAGAGAATGAAACTGGGTGGCTAAGTGCTTCTAAAGGGAAAATATTAGTATTTTACTAGGTAACATTTTACTATTGGGGTGTATATATCTTTTTAAGTATGCATATTTTAACTGGATTCTAAGATACTAAACTTTGGAATGTTTGTGTGTAACTCAATGGTAATTACACCATAGAAATGAAATAAATGGCCCTGTTGCTAATCGTATTGTCAGTTACTTATTGTCTTTCACAGTGGTGGTAACTTCATGTCCTGGGAGAGAGACTTTTAACTATGATTATTAAAATACATTTTTGGAGATTTGATCATGGAAGTCAATCAATAGAGGCTGTGTATTATCTGTGTGTGTTGTGTGTCTCTGTGTTGTCTTTGTGTGTATAGTGGTGTCTCTTTGTTGCATGTCTGCATGTCTGGGTGTCTTAGATAAGCATTTTTTAAATGAACTCTTATCTTTATGAACTAAGTATTTGGGTCTGTCAGTGACTTAAGCCATCTAAAGATGTGATTATAAACTAGCAATCTAAGCAGGAGTTAGTCCTGCTTTTCAAACGTCATCACTGATACAGCTTAGATCATCATCCTCCTGTAAATAAAATGGAAAGTAGAGTCCCACTCTTAGGCGAGAAATGACAGCCTTCCTTGGAAGTGCGACAGCTCTCCAGAGATAGGTCAGCTTACACGGTGCCTCTTCCAGGCCTTGCTCAGTCTACAATCTCCAGGTCAGCCTGTGATGGCTTCTGCTGACTGAACTGAGATTGCCATATTTATATAACTACACTTCTCTTTTTAACGTACTGAAGTATAACATTAGAAAAAGCGTTCTGATGGTTAGAAAGAAAGCATTGTTTACCTTAAGTCCTTACCTTCTTGGAGAGTTTCTGCCTCCAGGTATGGAATAAGGATGGTCATACAGTTTTATAGGAAGGATCAAAACGTAAGTGACTTTGGTAAGCCTTCCAAACTGAGGTGACTAGATTCCTGGATGAGCTGTGGTGTGGGCAATCAGACTAATCTCGTAAAACATTTATACAACAGCAGTATGCCATGTTTTCCCTTCCATAGGTAACCCCCTCTCCTGTCTTTTAAGGTTTCTTTTGTAGCTCATATACCACCACTGGGAATGAGGGTGTATAAGATCTTACAATCACAGAGTTCAAGTTCACACATGGCCGATTATTTCCTGTATAATGATGGACTAGCAGAAAATGGAATATTCCACATGAAGAACATGGTAGATGTGCGGGATGCCATAACTATAGAGAACCCCTTCCTTGCAGTCTGGTTTGACCGATCTGGGCTTATGGAGGTATGTTCTCTGTAGTTGGGACAACCATAGAGCCTTTTGTGTTTACTGCATGTGTCCATGACTATGCAAGTGGGGAAGTCCTCTTACCCAGGCTGGCAGCGGACACTCTGGGAGACAGGATTGATGGGCTGCTGCCTACCTTCTGTGGCCGTGCTGCTAACAGTGTGGTGTGCATGGTGCTGCTCACCTGTTAGGTAACTGTAGTGGTTCAAGGTACTCATTGAAACTTAGGACAGCAATTTAACAGGATATAGTATCTATTGATTAAAATGCAAAGTGAGTTTTTTCTAGACTAATTCTTATCTTTAGCTCACTTTTATTATGTTTTTAAACTGGCTCATGCATATTGACAGTTAGCTGGATTTCCTTCTGTAGAAAGTTCTCGAACCATAAGTTTAAGCTTCTTGTTCCTTGCTGAAGTATATTGCAACTTTTTGTTCCTATTTTAAGGGTTTAAAATCTGAGACTAACTATAAAATGTTGATGCTCAGCCAAATATTTAAAATGTAAGAGGATTACCTTAGCAATTTTTATTCCCACTCTACCCCTTCTTTTCTGAGACAGGGTGAGACTGTGTAGCCCAGGCTTGCCTGGAACACATGATTACACCCAGGCTAACTTCAAGATTATATAATCCTGCTTTAGCCTTCCAAGATATGTGAGCCTTTAAAAAATGTTATGTATATTTGTGTTTCCCTTTTATGCCTGTGTGTACCAGGGAGCCTAGTGCCTGAGGCAGTCAGATGGGCATCTGATTCCCAAGAACTGGATTTACAGATGGTATTGAGCTGCCGTATAAGTGCTGGGAACCAAACCCAGGTCCTCTGCAATAGCAAAGCTGCTCTTAACCACTGAGCCATCTCCCTAACCCTACTTGAGCATTTTTAACCTGTCCTGGTAGATTTTATTGCTTTTTATTTTGAGCATATTCATAGTCTCTGTTTTCAGTTTTGTCTTCCTGGCTTTATATATTTTTGGTTTTCATTCTGTAGTAATGAATTGCTATATTTTTGTTTGCTTGTTTTAGAAAGTGAAAATGAAAGAAGATGGAAAACACCATGAAATAAAGGTGCAGTTTCTATGGTATGGAACCACAAACAGAAGAGACAAGAGCGGTGCCTATCTCTTTTTGCCCGATGGGCAGGGCCAGGTGAGTGTTGCTACAGACAGAGGTCTTATGGATGCCTATGGGAACAGTGCTTGCTGCTGCGTGGTGGTCCACACTTTTAACCTCGGTGCTCAAGAGGCAGAGGCAGGTGGATTTCTGTGAGCTTGAGGCCATCCTGGTCTACAGAGTGAGTTGCAGGACAGCCAGAGATACACAGAGAAAGCCTGTTCCAAAAAAAAAAAAAAAAAAGGAAGGAAGGAAGGAAAGCTGTCAACTCTTGACTGTAGAATTATGTTTATTCTTATAGCAGATTGGCAGTTTGCACTTGAATGTTAGACATTAGATGTGTCATAGCTGGAGAGTGAGTGTTCTCCATGAAGGAAGCTGATCTAGACCTGGCTCACAGGGAGGTGATTTGAGGATCTTCGTAGCTATGCTTTGCATGTAGAGACACAAAGTGCCCAGCCCTCTGGGGAAAATATCGTTCCCTGGGTTGCTTTCCTCTGTCCTTCCAGGATTTAATAAACAAGGCTTTTCCTACTTTTGATTATAAAAGCAATACATATAGAGTCTGGTAAATTTAAAAAATGTAGCTAATGTGAGGAAAACAATGAAATGTGTGGTAATCTGCTGCCTCATGAAAATCACTGCCAACATTCAGACATATTTTTGATCTCTGATTTTGAGCATTTCCACACCCTCATTTCCAGCATTGTCTTATTGCCTTTACAGAGTTTGCTTTTATTCTTAATCTGAGGGCGTGTTCTTTGGAAGCCTAACTCTAACTGGCTCTTTTGTGTCAGAATCTCCTAATTGTTGCAAATCTGCTCTGGCCCACTTCCTCATAAGAATGACCTTGTAGCTTTCTTTATAACTTTTTTGCATGCAGTTCTGATTATTTCCTGAGAAGTTGAACAGAGACATTTTAGGTCAGTGTCTGAAGCAAGACTCTTAACACCACCACCACCACTCCCCTTGCTGTCCTCATATTGATTTTCTTGCCCTGGAAAGACTATTCACAAGTTCATTTTCACCCTTTTTTTTTGGGGGGGGGGGGGCTCTTTCCAAACTGAGAATTAGCCTTATCAAAAGTGTTGCCTATAACAATGCTTTCCCATTGCCTCTGTGCCTCCATGTTTCTCTACCTCAAGATGAGCTACTCTTCTTAATGTTTTGTTGACTAATGACTAATCTTCTGAGAAAGTTATCTTTTCTAGAATTTAGAGAAGCTGCCCCTAAAATGATTAGATTATTAGGGATATATAGGCTATTGTAAGGTGGTTTATTGTTTCTTTGTTTATAACCAAGCAGTGAAAATTTGTAGGAAAGTTATAATTTCGAGGACCTACTCCAGAACAGACAGAAACTCTTCCTTCTGAGCTCTTTGGATGTGCCTCACTTCATAGACTTTCCCTGGATGTGGGTTTAGAGTGTTTTAGTTTAATCTCTTCCACCCCCTCCCTCCGTCCCTCTCTCCTCCCTCCCCCTCCCTCCCTTTATCTAAGGGCAATCAAATTGTAAGCATTTGCAAATTCGGGCTTTATAATTTTTTGTAAGAAAAAAATCATTGTTTATATCCTGTGTATTCTGATAAGTTATAAGATTTTCATGTCAAGTTATGAAAATTGAATTGTATGGATTTGTCATTTCACAAACTATTCTAAGCACTTGAGAAGGTTTAAAAACTAAACTGTTTTTGCTAAAAATGTCCTTTCCTCTTCAGCCATATGTTTCCCTACGACCGCCCTTTGTCAGAGTGACGCGTGGAAGGATCTATTCAGAAGTGACCTGCTTCTTTGAACATGTGACTCATAAAGTCCGACTGTACAACATACAGGGTAAGGAAGCAGCACAGTTGTCAAATGCACAGCCTGGAAGGGATTGGATTGGAAGTTGTTTTAGAGAGAATTTAATCTCTTTAAGTTGACTTTATGTCTACAGTCTGACTTGTAATGTCCTATTCTGATCATGGGAATGAAAAAGCATCCATCCTTGTATAACCTCGTCCCCATTAGCTTCCGTCTTAGTTATGAGACTCTTAGCCCATAACTTTAATTTTAAGACGTGAAAACAATTCAGTATTTAGGTATGGTTTCATAAAATAGAATAATATCATAGTTACTAACTAGACCACTGACTATGGTATGCTTTGCACATTAGTGCATACACACACCGACACACACAGACACACACATTCAGCTGCCCTTTTAGTGTAGAAGGAGGTTTCCTTTGCTAATGAAAATGATCTGGAATAAGCTTTAATGATTTTACTTAATCATGTTAGGAGCTCCTGAGCTCCTGAGCACTAGGGTCATTGACTTGTTTTTTCTTGGAAAATGGCTTGTTTTATTCTTCCAGAGCCCTACACTTGGAAAGTTGTGTTGGTTTATTCTAAATTCAATGCCTTTAGGATGGAAGGCTTTTCCAGCACACAGTCAATTTCTCTTTCCAGGTTACTTACCCGATCAACAACTATCTTAGAAAAGTTCCTCACAGATGGCAACATTTAAAGAATTATTATTATCTAAGCTAAAAACAATTCCAGAAGAGAAAATATTCCTCCCTCGACTTTTCATGCAGAGAGAAAATAAGGAAATACTACCAACTGATGATTAACTGCTCACAAGCATGGGTTATTATCTTTTACAGGGGAAAGACATCATAGTCACAGAATTTCTTACATGCCCAATGCTCAATTTCTTGATTTTACAATATAAACTTAATTTTGCTTTTGTTTAATTGTATAGCTTCATAGTTTACTACTTTTGACTTTTCCTAAGATATTAGACATGGTCATTTTTTTCCTCCTAAAACTTCTTAGGAATAATACAATGTGTTTTTCTAACTCTTCCATGGTTCTTGAGTTGAACCAGGACATCCTCTATAACTATGAAAACTAATAGTCGGCATGAACTTTGTCCCTAAGTATGACTTCTGTGCATAGCCTTTTGTACAAACTGTTGTTCCTACCAACAGGAAAGCCCGCAGCTATAAAATAGTCCTTTTTCCAGTTTCCCAGAACCTCCAGTAAGTCAGAGCCATGGAGGTGTGGCATTCTTTTTGGCCAGTTTTAGCAGTCCACTCCAAATGCTCAAACATCACATTCTCAACTATTGCCGGTTGTTCCATATTATAAGTAGAAAATAACATCATACATAGTAATATTCATCTGGTTTTAATTTGACTTACAGGCCTATAACCAAAGTTACTTGAGAGGCCGAGTCAGGGGACTTGTAAGTTTGAACAAAGGCCTGGGCAAATGAGTAAGACCTCTTCTGAAGGCAAGGAAAGAAAGCTAGGGGTGTGTCCCAGAAGTGGGGTAGGGCCCCAGGTTCCCTACACGTGTCAGATCTTGGCTCCAGTCCTCAGCATTGCCTTCTCTGGGAAAATATATTTTATTAGCATATATTAATTGTGGAAAGTAGAGGGTTTCATTATGACATTTCCATACATCATATACTGTACATTAACCATATTCGTCCCTTCAGTGCAGCTGGCACAGACCTTTACCCAATTCAGTGTTGTTTTCCCATAGACAATGTTTCAGAATAATCACTGAAACATCGCCTCTGAAATCCTTACCTCATTCAAATATATTTCCTTAGTTACCTTTGCTTGTATTTGGTCCTACCTATCTTTGTCACTGTGTCCTTTGAGCCTTCCTTGGGTTCTCTAGGGTCCCTAAAGTCTTGTATCAGGATAGCCTGCATAAGTACATGCTTCTCTTCTGCTGCTGGTGACTGCAGCTTCGCCTGCTGTCATAGACCAGCAGCTGATTTGGAAATTAATCGACGCTGACCTGCCTGCTTCCTTCTGCCAAGAATCTCTTCTCATCAGAACTAAGTGGTTGTCATCTTTCCTCTGTTTTTCCTGCCTTCCCATTCCTGGACGCAGCCCTGTACAGCCTGGACTGGCAGCTCTGGAGCTGAAGCCAGGGCCTCTTGAGGTCCCACTGGCAGAGTGGCAGCTTTTGCTGATGCCGGTTCCCTGGCAGTTGCTGGCTCCGTGTGGGGGGGTGGGGGTCCATGTCTGTTCGCTGGCTTTTCTTATCTTTCTTCCCTGCTTTATTCTGTCCCTTTGTCTCCTGCCTGGATTGTTCTTCCTAGCTCCCTTTTTCTGGTTCAGGTGCATAGATTTCAGAGGCGCTGCCAACAGGCAGGTGCCTCTCATCACCATCATGAACAGCCTTGGAGTCTGGATTTTGACTGAGGCTCCCTATTCCTCAGCATTCATAATCTCTTCACTGTAGCTGCTCGATAAATACTTCCAAATCTAAGAGTGTGTTCTTGAAATCTCCAGAAGTCTGGCCTCTGGAGAATTGAGATGCTTTTAAAATAAACTTTAGTTAGTTAAGAAATAGAGAGCGCTCTGAATGGGGCACGAGCAGTATTGACAACATAGTTTTTTAAATGGAGGCTGTATATTGCCTCCGTATTTCTCAGTTAGTAGGGACTAAACTTGGCATGACACAACTTTGCGCCTATATTAGATTCTTGTAGCTTAAAAGCAGGAGGTTTAGGATGTGTTCGAAAAGACGGGTGAGGAAGTACAATGTGATGTTAACTGTGAGTGCTTCTCCGAGAACTTTATTCTAGTTGTCTGGATTGAACCTGATGACAGCATATAAAAATATGAAATGATATGTAAATCTTGCATTCCCTCCGGCTCTGAGCATCTCCATTGGCTTATTCTAATATGGAAGTAGTTGGGTGGGAGATACGACCCCTGAATCACCTAAAGGCTTTTCTCCAAACCATATTCCCCCACCCACATCTGACCTCCTTTCAATAAGTTTGCCTCTTAGAAGAGACTAGCTAGACCCAGGAGAGCCTTCAGGCTGACCTTTCTCTCCCTGGTCTCCGTGACCTCTCTCACATAACTTCCTCTTCCATAATTTCCTGAGGTCTCATCACCTGGGTATTGCCTCATCCAGGTTGTCCAGAAGTCACTTCCTCACAAGGCTTATGCTGGAAATTAAAGTGGATGATTATTTCTGCTTTTAAACTGCAAAGTTCCAAGATGTTTGGAATCACCTAAACATGCCTTAGTTTAGCTTCCTGAGTAAACAGTTTTAGATGACTAATCAAAATGCATATCAAAAGGTCAGCTTCTTACAGAGAAGGAGACCCACAGGCAATGTATAGACTGACTCTTAGCTGATAAATAGTTCTTAAAATAGCAAAAATATTCCTTATCAGCTTCCTGAGCTATCTCTATGTATACGTAAATGCATCTTGCCAGTGACCTAGTGTTTGTGAATGGAGTGTTAGTGAATGGAGCTTCTTTGTTATTGGCATAAAATTTCTTTTTAATTTTAATTTTTAATCAATATTTTAATTTTTAACATTTATTTTATTTTAAATTTTGTATGTGTGCACTCTCATATATGTACACAAACATGTGCATGCCTGTTGGTGCTTACAGAGGCCAGAAGAGGGTGTTGGATCCCCTGGACCTCGTGATCCTCTGGGATACATTCTCTTAACTGCTAACCCACCTCTCCTGACCCTTTAAGATTTTAGGTAAACAAAGTAATGGTTTTCCTACCAAATTTATGAGACAGGAAGTGATGGGATTATTAATAGTGTGTGCTTACATACATGCCATTGTATCAGGTTGTTCCCTGCTAATTTTATAGCATACTTTATTATTTTTTATTACAGATTATCTCTTAACTGATAGTCTATGTTAAGTATTCAATTTAATGAAATAAACTTCCTAAAATCTGCAGACCTGATCAAACACCCTTCCAGTCCTCGGTGTCTGTTCTACTTGCTTTTTGGTTCCTTTTCTCCTAAAGTAACTTTTGGTGAGAACATAAATCAAACAGTACTTCTCAAATTCTACAGACCAAGTGGTCATTATTATTTTGAAATCAACTGTGTGGAGAGGCCTTGGTATTGAACTGTAGTCTCTGCCTGCATTCTCCACAGGTTTGGAAAATAATTAGCTCAGTTGAAAGGCCCTATATTTCTTGATATCACTTAAGTATTCACAAATACCATGTTCGAGGGCTGGAAAAATGGCTCAGCAATTAAGAACACTGGCTGTTCTTGCAAAGGACCTAGTTCAATGACCAACACCCACATGATGGCTCAGAACCATCCTTAACTCCAGTGGCAGAGACCTGCCAGTTCCCATATAACCGACATGGAGACTTAAAATTAAATATAAATGCTTGGCCTATAGCCCAGGCATATTACTAGCTAACTCTTACAACTTAACCCATTTCTATTAATCTACATTCTGCCATGTGGTGTTACCTCACTTTCATCTTACATGTCCTGTCTCCTCTCTGTGTCTCACTGGTGACTCCTCTGACTCCGCCCTTCTTCCCAGTATCCTTAGTCTGGCTCTCCTGCCTAACCATATCATGTCCAGCCATTTGCCAGTCAGCTGCTTTATTAAACAAACCACAATGACATATATTCTCACAGTGTAAAGGAATATTCCACACTCTTCTCACATCTTCAAGCACTGTGTGTGTGTGGTATACACACACACACCCCTACATAAGCATATTTTAAGAAATACAAATATCAAGTTTGTTTTTTTTATTATTTCTCACATGTCACATCCCAAAAGTTTCTGGAAGAAAATATCAAAGGCAATCTTATGTTCACAAACGTTGAAAAATCAAGATCAGAGCAACTTGAGCAATGTCTAAGGAAATCCTTTGCTTTTCTGTCAGTTAAGTAAGAAATCTATTTTATAGCCCATATAATTTAATGTGATACCCTTTTGGAATCATCTTCTAAAAAAGTATTTGGTTTGTAGAAAAATGGCATTTTTCTGGCAGTAAAATTGGTATAGGATTGGAATAAATGTTTCTTTTCATTAAGTTGATATTTGAACCTTCTTCATGTGTGGTCATGTACTAGAAGATTCTATATGATACGAGCATATATCTTATTTGATATTGAATATTTATAAAAGGAGCAACATACCAATAAATAAGTGGCATGGCCAACTAAAGCTTCATTTTACTTCACAGTTATAATTATTAAACTTTTTAATGCCCTGGTTTTCTGACATCAACTGCTATTTTGAAGAATTAGGTTGCTATGGGTTACCAGCACGGCATGTATGTTTTCAGTGGCTTAGGTCCCAAATCTGTTCAGTGTCTTCCATCTTCCTTCCCAGTGCTGCAGGCTCTGGTTTTCTGGGCAGGTGGTTGTGAACGAGTGAGCAAGTGTGTAGGAGCCATGTTTCAACCTTAGGAGAAATATCGGAAAGGCAATATTTTTATTCTACTTTCACCAACATACTATAACAGTAATATATGTGTGTAATGGATCTTGCTAAAAGAAAGCAAGTGCCTGGGGGCGAAAATGTAATGAGTGGCTGTCAGAAGTGCAGAGGTAAGAGCCCTGTGACTGCGGGAATAATATCCTGGATGGGTGGAGGCAGCGGCCAGGCTGCTTGGTTCTCTCAGAGCAATTCTGAATGTGTTACATAAAATCTCAGTGGCTTTATTACATGATACTTGCTCTGTAGAGACTCGAGATGACCTTCCCCTGGTTAAACGTGTAAGGTATTCATTAGGAGTGAGGGACTCCAGTCTTCTGTGCAAATCCTTTCTGTCACCTCTGAAAGCAACCTTTTGGTTTGTCCTTTACATTCTTAGGGACTCTGTTTCTTAATCTACAGAAAGAGCATGGGGACAGTTATGAATAACATTAGAATATTCATAAACCTTAGAGCACATGAAGTCTCCTGTGCCTAGCTGCTTAGTTCCAAAGCAGTCTGCCAAAGATACCTGAGTCGGGGGGAGGGGGGGGAGCTCCAGCCCTGGGTCTACCCCCTGATAACCAGGGTCCCGGGGCTTCACCAAAGTTGTTTTTGTTTTATAAAAAAATTCATGAAAATGTTAAAATGGCTTGCAATCAATCTCCTGTTTTCCCCCAGAGCTATATTCCATATTTAGCATAAGAGTAAGAACCATTAAGTTCATAGGCAGACCTAGGTAATTAAAACATTTTTGGAATATCGTAATGTGCAATTGCCTGCTAAGGGCTTTTTTCCTGTTAATTTGGAACTTTTAAAAATTGAAATAAGTCACTATGTGTGGAACCTGATTATTCCCTACAGGCATGCAGAGAAGTTGTTTAAGGGTCCATAAGCATATTCTGGTTACATCAACTCTCAGGTTGTCCTGGAGCTTTTTGATGGTAGCTGCTACATCAGAAACAGGAGGATGGTATCCATGGCGAATGTGTGTTGTGCTCAACTCTGACACGGGGTCCCAGGATGGGAGGCACAGGGGGATATACTTCTTCAAACTCTCTGAGCAGTTCCTAGGTGGTTATAGATTCCGGTTCATAGGGGCTTTCCAGAAAACTTGGTGAGTTCTCAAGTGTTATATCCATTTAAGGAGACAGAGCAGTCGACAAATTACACACTATATATAAGAGAAAGAGTGTGATCACTGGGAGTTAGGCGAGGTGGAAGATTTGGGATAGGGAGTGGGTTTCGGGGTGCTAGGTCTTGGCCAAGCAACACTTCAACAGGCAGAATGGAAGGAGGTACATAAAACGAGGTTTGTTAGAGCAAACGCTCTGGTCCCTGTAAGAATTTGGGGGACTCTGTGTACTATGTATTTATATACATACATACATACATACATACATATTTGTACAAGTGACATGATATTTTTCTTTGTACATTTAAATAATTGCAAAAGACATTATTTTGGTGTTGTAAATTGTGACATTTAAAATGAACATACCCATGGGTAGCAATTCATTGCCCAGTCCTGCGTTTTTTAAAAGGGTGCACTAACTATTCTCTGACAGTCACAGTTTCACATCTTCATTTTCTCCTTGCTGCCATATTTGTATTCTGCGCTCCACCGGATGTGTCATAAATCCGTATTTCTGTGTTTGAGAGTCTTATTTATTGGTTGACTCTTTATGACTTCTGGGAATGTAATCATATCTGCTGAGCATATATGTTTAAAATTTAAAAACTCATCCTAAGTGTTATTTTTCTGGGTTGAGTTATCAAAATAATGTAAATAATGCCTTCCCATTTTGAGAATTGATTTTATAAATTTTAATGGAAATAATGCTCTCAGTGAAGTGAACTTTTTTATTTTCTAAGCACCAATTGCAAAAGAATGTTGCTTATACAAAGTAGAAGCTGGAAATTGAAACAGGGTTATAGGAATATCATTTGACACTTTGACACTCCTGGGTCGGGCATGTCAATCACAGAATGTGTGTCAAACATGATTTTTGATTAATTATTCTATTGTCTGTCAATCTGATTGGCTGTCCCTTCAACTTTGTTAAAAACGAACAATTGAAAGCTATGTTTAACAAAAGTATTTGTTAATCATTAAAGTCCAATCAGATGCCAACATTTCAAATTATGTTTGTTCAGCACCCATGTGAGTGAGACTGGGTGAGAAGTATGATTCTGCTCCCCAGTACCTAGTTCCCCTCCCCCCTCCTCCCCCTTCTCACTCCTCCCCCTCCCTCCCCCTCCCCCTACTCCCCTCCTCCTTCCTACCCCCTCCTCCCTCCTACTCCCTCTGTAAGTTGTGGGAAACACTGTAAAAGGTGGGAGAAAATGAAGATTGAGGCATTAGCCTCAGTGGTGGGATTGTTTTGGACAGCTCAATGTAGAGTGACTTCTGAACTGTGCTCTTCTTTGAAAGGCACCTGAGGCAGGAGCATGTGGAGCTGAAAGAAAATGGGTAGAGAGTGTTTTCAGTACTGAGTGGGTTCAGTTCTCTTCTCTGTCCTTGGCCAGGACTGGGGTGCAGGCTCTGTGTGGGCATCCCAGCGCTGCTCCACCTTGTTCACTTGCACTCTTGGTTTGTTTAAAGATGACAGCTGTTTGCTGTGTTGCGTTCCTTCCCAAACCTGTCAGGAAATCATTGTTTTCTCTTTTGAAAAGCAGTCTTTTCTAGTTTCGTTGGGCATCTTTTAAGCCTTCTTCAGATGAATCATTTTTTAGATTGATCTCATATTAACCAAAGTTTGCAGTTCCATTTGAATGCTCTGATTTTACTTTCTTGTTGTCATTCGGATTATTGGAAGGGTACACACAAATTGTAAAGGCTAGTACCCTCCTTGTAAGTAGTCAATGCATAATAATAGTTATCAGTCTTTCATTTTACCAATAGAACAAAATGATGTATCATCATTTTTGTGATTTTGGAAGTTAGAGTGAAATTTCATAGAAGTTGTACTCATGAAAGCAAGTATTTTCTTTTGTTTTTATTTCCTTGTAGAGAAGGAATCAGTATAAACCTTTCCAGAGCCAGAAGTCAGCAGAGTTTCAGAGAGGAAACTATAGATGGTAATAGATGTGACTCCTGAGAGTCAGTGTAGAGAAAGTCATGGCCCAAGTGTGAATTACGATCACTTTGGTTTTGTCGTTCTCAGATCTATGTTCGGTTTTTAAAATATATATAGTCACAGAAACACTTGCTCGTTTTAAGCAGTATTCCCATGTTAATTCACATTGTAAGAACTCTGCCCAGGTGAACATACTGAATTAAATAATGTATGTTTGTGACCCTCTCAACTCCCAACTCCCAATAAAGTTCAGAAAAACAACCTTACAAATGTGTATACATAATAGGAAAAACATTTTTATTGATTTTCTATTTTCCATTGTAAAGCTAACATGCAGAGTGATAGATTTCATTATGGCACTGCCATAAGTACTTGGTTCCTGGTGGTACCACTTTCCACACTCTGCCACTGCTCTGCGCAGCTGGGCATCATGGGTCCCATGGGGAACAGTGGACAGAGAATAAGACCTCACTTCAAGAATGAACAACCTTCTGTTCATCACACTGTGGCCTATGGTCATTTAGCTGGCTAGTGGAGCTAGCAAGCCAGCAGAACAGGAGTAAAGAGTGTCCACTCAGGCCTTCCTTCGAGCTTCCCTGGAAACAGTGTCTTTAGCCCCTTCTTATGCAGTTGCTGGGACACATCTGGGTCAGGGTTTGTGCCTGAGAAGGAACTGCAGACCATCTGGAGCCCCGCACTCTACCCTCTCCTCCTGTACTCACTTGCTGCTCCCTCCCTCTCTGTGATAGCCTCTGGTCCCCAGGATTATGCAGCCCAGTAGGGACCCTCATTGTTTCCCTCACTTTTAAGGTCTTCCCCTCCAAAGTCCCTTCTAGAATCTTGGTCTATCGTTGACTCACACCTAGAAATATGGGATTTCTCTTTCTGGCTCATTTTACTTAACACATGTTTTCCTGGAAGTGCCATTGATTTTTTAAAAGTCTTCTTTATTTTTTTATGACTAAATAGAATTACATTGTGTTAATATATTACATTTTTTTTATCCATTTGTCCATTGATGAATATATAGCCTGGTTCCACTTTCTAGCTATTGTGACTAGTACAACAATACATATAAAGTACACATATCTTTATCATAGTAGTCTTTAAAAGTAGTTTTGATGTTTTAAATTCAAAATATTCTGAAAGTTTCAGAGGGAAATATTCAAAGCCCAAAGCACTTATTTTTCAGGACGGCTCCTGCTGCCCTGATTCTGGTGTGCAGTAATCATTTATTCCCACTCAACTCAGACATGGGTTGGAGGCAGTAAAGACCGTTACACCAGAATGCCAGTATTTCCTGAACCCCGGGGAGGTTCAGGGGTTACCGGCTGATGTGGATGTTCCAGCTACAGATGAACAACACTCCCAGTCACTTAGGATCAGCTCTTTAATCTCTTGTAAGTCTCTGCATTGACCACAATCTATTGCAATAAAAAGCTGCTCTAATCAAGGCTGAGAGCAGCCTAGATCTATGGATATAAACACAGATATTTAGAAGGCAGTTTAACATGACTATTTAGCAAAACAGCAACCTAGGTAGAGAGCATATGACCTCTTTTCCTATGATTTTTGAACCTGTTTACAGTATGAGGCATGCATTTCCTTCTGTGGAGCAGATCTTAAATCCAATAGAGTGGTTGGGATTCCGGTTACTGTGTTAGTGTGGCACAGCCTCAGTAGTTTTAAAGGAAAAGCCTCAATTAAGGAATTGCCTAGGTCAGGTTGGTATGTGGACATGTCTGAATTAGGCACCATTCTGTAGGGGTGTGTGAGAGTGTGTGTGTGTGTGTGTGTGTGTGTGTGTGTGTGTGTGCCACTAATGCACCTGTGGGTACATCTTGCCTGCTGGTCAGCACTGGCTGAGATCACTGATGTCTTTTGTCCCCCAGAATCCTATCTAGCACTTTCCAGTGCTGTACAAGCTAGGGCGAGTTCCCTGGTCAGCTAAAGACTGATTTCTCTTTATCCTGCAAAGAAAGACTGTGATGTCTGCAGCCATAAGGTCATCCCATCCTCTGTGGGCAACCAAGAGCAATGGTAACTTCTCCCTTGATGTCATAACTCAGTGCCCAATTCTAGTTCCCTGGCTTCCACCTGTACTCCAGATTAAACACACACACACACACACACACACACACACACACACACACACACACACACACACACACACACACACACACACACACACACCAGAAGGAATGAATGATTAAATAATAAAACAAAAACAGATCTGAAGCTAGGCTCCACATAGGTAAGGATATCTGATTATTTTTTTCAGATGGGTACAGGCCAGATCCCTCATCCTCTCTTGACCTAATCAGAGAGTGCAGACCCCTGCTGGGAATTGAGCAGGGCTCTCTTGCTCTTTATTACAAACCTTTCCTCTCTTCACTGTATCTGATTGGGTATGACAAAGTGCTGTCTGGTTTAGCAGATTCTAACCCTTGGAAATAAAACCGCTTTGTACTTCTGAACTCTCAGGATACGCTGGTGTGGAATGTGGAGAGGATCTAACTGATCTGTTAGGACTGAGTGAGGCTGCCCCAGGTATATCTGGGGCACAGCACAAGGAGTGGGCAGCAGGTAGTGGAAATGAGGATGTAAATGGGGGGAGCCATCGCTGTAGGCCATCATCATCTTTGTTGATCTGAGCTGAGGCCCTCCTGCCATGCAGAGTCTTTACACCTAGGACTGTTTCCTCAGACTCAGGACCTGATAAGGATGGCCTCCAGCTTTGCTCTCTCAAGGAATATGCATCTTAGGTCACTACACTAATGCTTTCGAGTATTTTTATAAATACAAACACATACCCTTTGCCATACTTTTAATTATTCATGTAATATAAAGCCCTTTGGAATCTCTTCCCTATGTGCTCTTCAGGAGAAGAAAAGCAGGTATGTTCACATGTGCTCCATGCCTCTGGCAATGCACAGCATTATATTTCTGTCTATTTAAGCCTAAGGTTTATAACATACAAGTGCACATTCTCTCCAGGGGTCTTTCTGCCTGGATAGACAAGTGCCTCATTCTTTCCCATTGCAGGCACTGTCTCCGGTAGCAAAATGGTTTTCTCATCATTTTCCTGTTGACAGACATCTGCAGTGTTCTTCCATGTTTTGTGCTTAAAAGTGGTTGGCAGAGGACATGCAAATGTGTGCTTCCTGTGCTAACAGCCATGCTCATCTTACTTCTGAAGTGGGGGAGGATCACTTCTGGGCCTTTTGGATAAGATTAAGTGTAGTTCGCTCATTAGGAACTGCAGCAGAGTTCAACTCCTGTCTGGGTCATTTTAAAATAAACTTCATTATAAAAGGCTTGCTAATGTAAATCACCAGAAACAACCAGACCCAAAGACTATAGCTCTCTATGAATTTCTGTATAATTGGAATAGCCAGGGTTCTAAATACATACAATATTCTTATAAAGAAAGTGACCTTTTAAAATAGAACTTAGGGATTCTTTTGTAAAGAGGCTTGCTTGGGTGCTGGCAAGCCTTATCCCTTAACTAGAGTTCACTAGATTGCTCTCTTGTAGCATGTAGGCTCAACATTTCCTCCTTCCCCACCCTCTCCATCCCTCCTCCCCCCCCCCCCTTCTCCTTCACCTCACTCTATTCCTACTCTCCTCACCTGGTAGCTGAAGGTCTTCTTTCTGTTCAGTTACTGCAAGCATGGCTTCTTCTCTCTTCCAGAGTAACTTCAGTGTCCCAGTCATTGGTGAGGTGTGATGATTGATAGTGCTTTAGCCTTGGTACCATTAGCAGCCTGCTCCCCGGCCAAGGGTCAGGATTAAAAACATGAAGCACACAGCAAGAATATACCAACAGGAAGTGTCGGTACCTGCTGGTTGTTCCATGCCTAGCTTCTGCCCTTCAGTTAGCAGACATTTACAGCGCGCCTGTACATGGGGAGGAGGAACCCACATTCTCACATGCCTGCACTTACCCATGTAGAAAATCACTGCTGCTGTATTTTCCCAGATACTTTCACAGGCCCGTTTTATTTCCTGCCGTGTCTGATAATTTCTGTTTGATGAGGGATGGAGTTTTCTTTCTTGGCTATTTCTGCTGAGCACTTAGTGTTCCTGGAAGTTAGGACTGGAGTGTAGGGGTGGTGTACAAGATCACATGTCTGTAAAAAGCCAGTGGACTCTGGGGAGAAGCCACAGCGCTGAGGTTGGACTCTCCCTTATCTGGACAGCAGCTGAGGGAGGCTTGTTGGCCTCTGAATTGGTTTTGTGCACACTTTTTATTATCTCTAATCTTGCTTCATGTTGATAACAGCAAACCCATCCATTCTCTTTTCTGTAAGGAGGAGGAAGGTCTTAGCGCTTATTTCTATGCTGTGTCCAGTTTTGACTTTGCTCATCCTCTCTTTAAGGGGACCTTAAACCTCGCACAACTGGAACCATTTTTCTTTCCCAAGATAACATACAAGAGTCTAGAAAGCTCTGGCTGCACAAGACAGGGAAAACCACTTTGGTAAAATTAACTACCTCACTGTCACTGAACTCAGAGCAGTGATCTTGGCCCTCCATTCAGCCTTCCAGCTCCTCTGAAGGTGCACTGACTTATTTATTGCAGTTACAGGTTTTGTTGGTTTTTCCATAATAGGCATATTAAGTTTGATCTTATTTTAGAACGCTGTTCTAGTTTGGAATTTAAATTAACACCTTGCTGATTTGTGAATGAATATAGGGCTCCTTTTAAGGGGCTTGAAGCATTTATTGCCACATCAGGATCCGAGCATAATACTGGGCTTGAGAAAGATGGCTTTCTCGGTGGAATAATTTATTATTGCCAGGGGTAACATGAAATTATTAATTTTTTCCTTAAAGCATGTTCTTTGTGTTTTCTGGAGAGACATGAATTGAAATTAACAATGTTCTCTCTTGTTAAGACTTCATTTTGTTTCATGTATTCTGTTGACCCCTGAGAGAATATTTAATCTAGAGAAGAAAGAAAGATAAAACACCAGTAAAACCCCGCAGGCACCTTCAGTGACTAGGGCTAACTCCTGACTCTGGCTCTTTCAAGCTACAGGGGCACTTCCATTTTTGTTGAGGGACATAATGAGGGTTTGGAGTGCTGGAGATTGAATTCAGGGTCCCACTTATGCTAAACACATGCTCTACTCCTGAGCCGCACCCCAAGCCTCATGTTGTATATTTGGGTGTCTTGGGTTTATTATAATTCCACGTGCATTTCTTTAGTTTAAAAACATTCTGGTTTCTGTAAACATAATAAAAGTAATGTTTGCATCTGTATTGATGTATATCCTAGCGCAAAGAAGATTCTATTGTACTATGTAATACACACATGCATGTGCACAGGCACACACAAATGCATACCTATACACATGCACACACAGAGAAACACAGTCACATTAATTTATCAGTAGTGGTGGAGGTATTTTTTTCTTTTAAACCAGCTGATTCATAGTTCTGATTATGGCCATTAAAAAGGGTACCTCCCCCCCTCATCCTTGACATTTTTATTCTGTGAGCTGAAAACATGTGAGAGACTGAGGTTGGCATCAGGTGGGGCTCTTGAGTTGAAGAGCCATATTTGCCAGACAGAGTTCTCTGTGAGCTCCTGCAGACCGTGTTGATGGAGCCTAGTTCCTATCCATACTATTATTTATAGTCTGTCTAGTTTCATACAAACTAGGGACACTTGGGAAGAGGGAACCTCAAATGAGAGAATGCTCCCTACCAGATTAGCCTATGGTGCATGCTCGATTGATGATTGATTGATGATTGATGCAGGAGAGCCCAGACCCAGATCACCCTGGGCACTGCTGCTCTTCTGCTGTGGTCCTAGGTTCCGTAAGAGCAGGCCTAGCAGACCGTGAGGAGCGAGCCAGGAAGCAGCAAGCCTCCATGACTCCTAAATCACCTCCTCCCTCCAGATTCCTCCTTCCAATTCTTGTCCTTCCCTTCATGATGACCCGTGATAGGGACATGTAAGCCAACATCAACCCTGCCTTTCCCAGATTGCTTTTGGTCATGGTGCTTTATCACTGCAATAGAAACCCCAACTGAAACATGGTTCGTAATTTTCAGTGTATTTACAGATAGCCATAGTGTCTGAGCTAGCTTCATGTGTGTTCTTTTCTACAAACACCATATGCCCAAGACTCCTTTCTGTGACTCGTTTTTACTTTCTGTAAGCAATGGATTCTTTTTGGCATCTGGGCGGGAGGGTGGGGGGAGCCTGCCTTAACTTAATTCTTCCCCTCCATTTTTTCTTGATGTAGTTCACCTTGTTAAGGGTTGTTAGCACAGAGAGGGCACTGTGTGTGTGTGTATGGTTATAAACATGTGTGTATGGTTATAAACGTGTGTGTGTTGTGTATGTGTATGGCTATAAGCGTGTGTGTGTGTGTGTATGTATGTGTATGGTTATAAATGTGTGTGTGTGTATGGTTATAAACGTGTGTGTGTTGTGTATGTGTATGGCTATAAACATGTGTGTGTGTGTCCCTCCAGGCTCATCAGAACACCACAGGCATCTAGTTTGGAACAGGCCAGCCCATGGTCCCCTCTTCTGCTCTCCTTCCTCCTTGATATACCAACCCTCTCCCATGCATGTCATCTCTACTAAATGTGTTAAATTTCTTCACAACCCCTCTTCATCTGTGAAAATGACGCAAGGGTTCCCAAGGACCCAACAATGCAGTTAGGGCAGAGTGAGGACCGATAGATTCTAATAAACAGGTTAGCTTTCTCCAGAAGAATTATAAAAGCCCAAGGTTGGTGAATCTTCAAGCTGTCTTTTACTTTATGCAGTAAGGGCAGAATGGATCGTGCCATAAGAGGGGACCCTAAGGAACAAGGAAACTCAGTTAAAAGTGACTTAATTTCTAAGGCGCTCTCCAAATCATAATCCATAAACACTACCATGTTAACAGAGGTTCCAGTGATAAATTATCTCATGGGATCTCCTATCTCCTTATGAGACAGCAACAGGCCAATAGTACACTGTGTGGAGCCAGCAGAGTAAGCTCAGAGGCTCCTCCCTCTAGGGAAAAGGGAGGGTAAGGTCATGATGTCTTTGTTGATGTACAGATGAGAGAGGGCTAGTCTGCAGGGTTCTCTTAATGTCTTCCTATCCTCAGACCTCACTGAGAAATACGATATGCAGCATGTTATGTTCCTGCTTTATCTGATGTTATGAAATTGCATATACTCTTAAGTGCTGTTTACAAAACTTAAATTTTTAGCACTGTCTTATATGTGAGAAATGGCCAAGAATCAGAAAACAAGGAAGTATATATATGCAAGTTTGAGAAGAGCTCTCTATACTATAGTAAACTTGAAAACAATAATTGCTTTGGTTAATGTATATATTCTTTCAAATTTAGGAATAGAAGGACAGTCAATGGAAGTTTCTAATATTGTGGACATTCGAAGTGTGCATAACCGGGAGATTGTAATGAGAATTTCATCTAAAATAAACAGCCAGGACAGATTTTATACTGACCTAAATGGATACCAGGTAATTTTCTCTAAAATCACTGTGATACTTGTATGTAATTTTTATGCATGTATTTATGTGGTATATATGGGGGAGATATATATATGTATATATATATATATATATGTTCATGTGTATAATTTTTATATAGGATAATTGTTCAGTTAATTTTGAGTTGTTTGAAAAACATTCCTGAAGTTGAAAACTAATTCTAGAATAAAACCAAATTTTGACAGATATTTATAGGTTCTACAGTGAGATTTCCAAAGTCAGAACAAATCTTTGAGAGAGATCATGTTTTTAGAGTATCTACTTGTGAAAGTTTATTTTTCTGAATTGAAAGCTAGGGTGTTAGAGAGAGTGCATGCTTGAAGAAAACCTGGTTTAGTCCCCAGCACCCATGTCAGGTACCAAAACCACTTGTAGTTCCAGTCTCAGGGGATTTGGTATTTTTGGACAGCTACAAGCACATGGTATATGTATAAACACACACACACACACCCAAATACACACACACCCAAACACATACATTTTTAAAAGATTAAATCTTTAAAAATGAGAATTTGATACTATAAACAGTTTTATAAAACTATATATATATGAGTTTATTATAAAGAAAACATAATTAGGGTTTGAAAGATTCTTTTTCATCATACATTTATTTCTTGTATAATTATGACATCTTTTAAGTTTTATGATAGTTCCTTGAGTCTGTTAACACTGAGTGGTATGCACATTTATTTGTGCATGCAAGTACATAGAGAAGTATGTACCACTTTAGAAATGTGGGCTGCTGTGTATATAATCAAAACCATTAAACAGCAACTATAAATATAGTAAGAAAATTAATTTTTGCATTTTATTTGGGTATTGTTGATTCTTTTAATAGTACTTAAGAGAGCTCTTTGGATTATTATTTTAAATTTAATTTTTTTGAATGTATCACAATGTATATTTGAATAATACCATTTAAAACATGAGCATAATTTTAAAACATTAGCATTTCAAAAATTCCTGCCTATGAATAGAAATAATTTCACAACATATGCCTTTTACTTGGTCTGATTTTCAACTGGCTATAAGTGGAAAGGACTGGATAATTTCCTCTTCTATGATTTCCTGCAAAAAAAAAAAAAAAAAAAGTTAAATTTAAACCTTCTCCAGAGAACAGAAATTTGCAGCATACATTCTGATTAGCATGTAATTCTACTCCAGCGCTTAGGTTTTTCAAATGAAACTCTGACTTTGTGGTGATTCATTTTTCTTATGTACAAAAGAAAGTATTTTCTTAAAATCTCACAGAAATAAGTGTGTATATGTATTGATGTACACATGAGTAAGAAAACTTAATAAAAAGTAAATTGCTAAAAATGTGCATTTTCTTTCGAATGATCAAAAAGATTCTAATATTATCTCAAGTTCACAGTGTAAATAGTTTTTTTTTTTTTTAAATAAACCCTATTTTAACCTATGGAAAAGGTAGTTCTTAGGGAGAACTAGGGAGACTCTCGGGTAGGGGTGAAGAAAGAGCAAGAACGTGGTTAAAGCGCGTTATATGTCACGTCCTAACTTTAAAGACAAAGTGTGGGATTACAAGAGGAATAGACAGTTCCTTGACAGCAGCCTGTTTGTCTTCATTCTCGTTCTTCCCTTCCGTCCCCTCTGCCCATCCTTCTTCCTCTTCTCTTCTCCCCTCCATCTTTGTCCTGCCTTAATGTGTACTCCTTTCCTGGGATTGCCGTGCATTTGCCTTACTACAGACTGGGAATCTAAAGAGAACAGAACTTTATTCTTTGATTCTCTTGGAAACGAAATGTTTGAAGTCAGGCTGTGTGCAAGGCCGTATCCCCTACAAAGACTCAAGTCAAGCCTCTCCCTTGCTGTTTCCCCTGGCATTGTTGGGTTGGTGATGCCTTCCAGCCTCCCCTGCTGTCACATGCTGTTTTGACATTGTCACCTCGTGTGTCTCCCTGTGTCCACATTTCTTTTTCTTTTTCTTCTTTTTTTTTTTTTTTTTAAAACAAGAATACTAGGGTTTGGCCATGTCCATGTCTGAGAAGACACTTATCTCAAAGTAAGATCAGCTTCACAGGTTACAGTTAATATGAATTGGAAGAGGCTCAGCATCCAGCAGGTAGTGGCGGCCTATCAGGGATGCTGCAGGTCAGATCTGGGATATGCTTATTCAGACCCATCCTTTTATCCTGGATACTTGGCTCATGTGAATGGCTTATTAACTTTCTACCTTTACTATTTTTGAGTTTCATTTGAAACTTTCACAAGGTTAAAGAAGGAAATGGCTTTTTTAAGTGGTGTGAGTAAAATCCAATGATAACAGGGTTCTGAGGATATAAAATGCTTTCAGGTACTGACAGCCTCTCAAAAGATAAAATTCTATTTTATGCATTCTAAGCACAAGGCTGTAAAATACTGGAATTTAGAACTGTCTTGATTTAAAATAAACAAGAATAAACACTGAATTTTTTAACTAAAGTATGCAACTTTATTATAATGTAATATGTTACAGGATTTGGTGCAATCTCTGTGGTATTTATTAAAACTGATTCAAGAATACTAGATAGTTCTTGAATGGGGATAGAGAGTTACTGTGCTTAGCATTCATTACAAAAGCAGCATGTTAGATCTAGATGAGAAATGAATACTTAATACCTTCATAATTTGTTTTATGCAGATTTAGAAAACTACATGACTCCTGTTGGGCATTTTTTATTGTGACTTTAAATAATGCCTGTTTTAAAATCTGGACAAATTCTACCTTTCACATTTAAACACTGTCTTCTAAGAGCCTTATGGTTTCTCTGAAAATTATTTTGAGGAGTGTTTTCATTTTTAAGTTTTTTTTTGCTTGAACATGAACAGAAGTTATGCCTTTTTCTCTTTGGGAAAGAGATAACTAAATATAATTTATGAACGTATATGTGTAAATAATACACTTATGAAATGAGAATTCTTGGTTTCATAGATTCAGCCCAGAAGGACAATGAGCAAATTGCCTCTTCAAGCCAATGTTTATCCAATGAGCATGATGACATACATCCAGGATGCCGAGCACCGGCTCACACTGCTCGCAGCTCAGTCCTTAGGCACTTCCAGCTTGGCTCCAGGTGTGTGTTGACTAAGATTCTGTGCTGAAAACTATTCGTTCTACGTGTATATTATTTCTGTGGCCAAATATATTAATCATCCTCTTCCCCCCATTAACTACATTCCTTTAAGAGTCAGATACACAGTTAGTTTGGGTTTTATGAGGACTACGTAAGGCCTGTCCTTAATCTTCAGATAAAGAGCAGGAAGCTAAGATGCTGCAGTTGTTTTTAGACAGAGGTGTATTTAATCTCTCACTGAAACAGCTTTAGGCAAGAACGCTACAATTGGCTCACGATTTCAGGCTTCCGGCTGTAATCACTTGGCTCTTGACTTTAAACTGTAGAGATCTGACAACATGATGGTTATGAAGAAGAGTGAAAGGGATGGGAAGAAGGGGAAGGGAGGGTCCTGAGGTCAGGGTTTGGACCAAAGATCTGGTCCAGAGGCCGCCTGGGAACAACTCGTTCAGCTGGGAACATATTAGTGAGTTCCCATTAATGAAGTTAGTTTTGATCTAGTTGATTCCAAGTGGCCCTGAACTAGGACTCAGGCCTCCAACACAAAGGCTTTGGGAAGCATTTCATGTACAAATTGCAGCTGTAATTTACTTTTGCTAGTCTATCATGTTCAGAGATCTGTGTTGTCATGATTTATTGGGTTGGAAATCTCAAACCCTAGAAACTTAGACAGTGATTCTATAGTTCAAACATACAATGCTGATTTTCTGGATTGTGGTGCTGTGATTCTGTGGCCTGTCCCCTCAAAAGAATCCATGTTGGAGACCTGCCCCCATAGCTGCAATGCTATTGGAAAGTGCTCGCTGAGCAGCAGTGGAGAAAACCCGAAATGATGATATGTTCTATGTATTCTTAGTAGCTGTTTTGACCTATGATCGAAAGAAAACCTGTCATCTTGTTGAGTGTCTGGATCCCACCCTTCACTCAAGGGGAACTTAGTTCAAAGCACAGCATCTGGCTTCTATTCAAGTGGTTCTTAGTGAATACATATATATATATATATATATATATATCATATATATCCTAATATATATGATATATATAATTATCTTGGTCAGAGTTCTTTGTCTCTTTCTTTTTAGGTCAAATTGAAGTCTTCATGGACCGACGACTCATGCAGGATGATAACCGGGGCCTTGGGCAAGGCGTACATGATAACAAGGTTACAGCTAATTTGTTTCGAATCCTGCTGGAGAGGAGAAATGGTGTGAACATGGTAGGAAACACTAGACCTTTCTAATGTTGGAAGTTCTTTCTGCCCAAAAGTCAAAAGTGATAACTTCAATGTTTAATCCAGTTCCTAATGTTGAGAAGTCTTTATAGTAGATTTAGCTTATATTCAGAGAACATTTTCAGTTGAAAATGTTGAATAAGAGTACTTTGGGGCTATATTGGGTTTTTTCTTTTCTTTACTATATTGCCAAACTTAATTCCAAGGAAGCAATTTGGGTAGAATTATTTTCAAACAAAAGATTGATCTCTTGACCTAAGAATTACAGAAGAGACAGTTTAACTATATAGTGTATTCTAAACCTTAGTGATCATACCATAGCCTAAAACTTATGGTTTGAAAACAGGCGACTTTATGACTTCCCTATCAGGATGTATTGCTCTACACAAACCCCCGGTACTTTATTAATCCGTGGGACAGAAAGTGAAGTCCAGGCGGCCAGCCTGTGTCTTTTCACTGCTCTCAGTATTGACACTAAGGGCCTGTGGAGCCCTCCTAGTCCATCTCTTGCCACCCAAGCATTTTGCATGCCTCCCACCCCTCTGCTGGCTCTCATTTGGTACTAAGTTCTTCCCATGTTCCTTTGCTCTATGGCACCTTTGCACACGCTCTTTCTTCCTTCCTATCGAGGGAATTCTTAGCACTACGTCAGCCCAGGGCTTGCTTCTTATCTGCCCAAACCATCTCCTCTTAACACCTCTCTCAACTGTCCATCTCCTAGTCTTGTTTATGTACAATTAGTTAACCACTGTCTTTTTATCCGGCTTTGGACCATAAATTCCATGACTTTATGGGGACTTGCCCTTCCCTGCTTCTAGGATTATTTCTGTTTAGAGAAAGGACCCAATGTGCCGTATAAAATGGATGCCCAAGTGTATAGGTGAATGAGCCTGCTGTGCTGTATTAGAATTCCTGTGTGTTGTCTCATGTTGTCTTTCTTCTAAGATTCTTGGAATGTGTCCACCTCATCTTCAGGCATTGTGGGGCTTGTCTCCCCATGAAGACAGTTTGCATTCGCAAATAGATGTATTGATGAGATGAAAGCAGATGATTTAAAACAAACAGCTTTATAGTATTTAAAATTAATTAAAAAATAATTTATTCATTTTAGTTCTTAAAATTTGTATCAGCTCTTGAGACTTCTGGTGTTAATCACTAAAAAGATAGTCCAGTTTTAAGAACTAAAACTGCATCAGTTTCTTCTTTCCATATTGACTCTAACATACAGAACTTCTGTTTACTATAGCAATAAAAAATTCATTTTAGACCTATAAAGCTCTCACGTAGAAGTTCAACAATTTGATGATTCTGTTCATAACTCCTTAGATAGCAATTGATGTAAATTTGATCCAATATTTCTATAATCCTGGACTAGTAAAATTTCTCTTTTACTTAACTGTAGATTCTAGAGCTTGAATCCGTAGTAGTTTTTTTTTTTTTAAATAAAGATGAACAGAGAAGAAGCTATACATTTTAATTTGTAGTGAAATTAAATGGAGAAGGACCATTGGTGACATGGCAGCTGTGCAGGTGTGACAGTCGTATTTATGTGCCCCGAGATACCAGTTCTTTTTATATAAGGAAAACCTAGCATGGAGAGCTTACCGGGTTTAAGAGCAAATATTTGTGTTAGTAGGAAGAGAATGCTCTAGCCAACTTGAGGACATGAACCCCATTGCAGTCCATGTCAGTCCCAGCTGATGGCTCCTATGTGGAATACGGATCCAGTGTAACTCAACATTCTAGTTTCTCAATCAAAACATCTGTCATGGAGGTTTGCGGGATACTTTTTGTGCAATTTTTGTTTGTTTTTGTTGTTATTTTTTGAGACAGGGTCTCACTAGGTGGTCTTAGAAGGCTGAACCTCAAACTCACAGAGGTCCAATTATCTTCATCTCCCAAGTGCTGGCATTTAAAAGTGTACACCAGCTTGCCCACACCAGTTGGCTTTTAAATCTGAATTTTTAAAGAGGTAGCTTTAAAAAAAACTTTCTAATGCCATGCAGACCTACAAAAACATAGATTATTAAATAAGTAGACTTACTACTATACACATTTATTAGACTCCTACCATATTCAGGTCAAACTGGGTAAGCATGGATGGCTCTTTCCGGTGATGATAGGCTGGGATGTAATTCAGTGGTAGATAATTGGCATCATGTACACCAGACTCTTGTGTTCCATGCTTAGCATACCCCACAAACAAACAAATAAGTTACTGGAGACCTCTTTCTTACACATAATTAAGTGAAGTGGAAGCCTTTGATGTTTGGGAGTTGGATAACTCAGGTGAGCTCAGTAAAGGACAAAGAACAGCAGAAGTCCAGTTGCTGATCAGAGACCACCACAACCAAAGTTTCAACTTGCCGTGGTCGGATCAGCATAAGCTGGGAACTCTTTAATGTCAAAATCTTCAAAGAAAGCTAGACTCCAGTAATCCAGAAACTTGCAAACAACAAGAAACCAAATAATGCTTTTAGTAGCAGTATTGGGAACTTCAGGGCTGGCAGAGCCACTTGTCGCTTAATCAAACAGTTGACACTTGTACTACAAATATGTATTAGAAATGTGGGCTTCTCCCAAGACTTGGAGTTTAGAAGGCTGCCTTTCTAGAGGTATGAAAAGTATGATGGTTCATTGTCAGCATCCTGTTGAGCCCCTTGTCACTGCCAGTATTAAAAAATACATGTATGGGGCCTGGCTGAGAGTGTATTTACTGCCAGCACTGTTATGTTATTTGCTCATTGTGCTCTTATGGAGATGAGTAACTCACTTATCTTGCCAAGAACAATAAAACTGACAGTTCCTTAAGTCTGTGACTAGTTGCATTTAAAACACTGTTTCCTTTTACAAGATTTTGTCCAAGTATCTTTGATTCTGAGCTTGTTGATTCCATGGGAGAGTCTGTGTGTGGTGCAGTTCCCTTATCAGATCCACAGAGCAGACTGGAGCTCAGTCCTGGAATTCTACCTGCAGCTTTGTATTTTACCTTCTCAGCTTTGTGTTACCAAGGTCTCATACTTGGTGCTCTTGATTCTGTAGATATGGGATAAGACCTGTGAGTGGATTTTGTAAAGTCCCCCAGCCCCCAAGAAGGGAAGCAGCAGAGTCAGGGGAACTGTTCTGGCTTCAGGGATTGGTGTACATGCACATAGCATTCTCAATAAGTGATTTATCAGTGAAGAACCTCATCTGTCACTGAGTGTCAGTGCCTAGGTCCCTGTCACAGCAGAGCCAGAGTGTTTCCTGAATGCATCCTGACCGAGAATGGATAAAACCATTCTTGATCTGATTAGGCTGTTTTCTTTCTGCTGGAATCTTCCATCTCCCATTACCCTCATCAGATCCTGACCTAGATTAGGAAGTCATTTGATCTGTGAGTCCATTTAAATGCCTTGTCAAGAATGTTCCTTTCTAGTCATGATATTCTACAAGCTGCATTAAATAGCAGTATTGTTGAAGAATGTTATTTTATGTGCTTTATTTAATCTTTACTTTTAAAAGAATGGGGAATTGATACATTTTAATACAATTCTTTCAGAACTAATTTTTGCCAGCATTTTAATGCTGCAATGTTCCTCGGATGCTATTAAGCATTTTCCTTTTCATGGTCTGAATTATAATGACATCTACTATTAGCTGAGTTTCTGGTACAATGGGAGGCGCCTTTTGCTAGCACCCTTCTGTCCAACACTATTGTAACCTTCTGAATTCTAAGCTTTGGATCTTTATGAATCTAGTCTTTTCATACAGGTCGGTGGCCAAACCTTTGAGTCCTGTATCATACAAAGATGCAAAACCTGAAGATATCAGTCATCTAAAAAAAAAAAAAAAAAAAAAACGGAGCTTGCATATAATGTAGCTGGTATCAAAGAACCCTTTATAAATCATCTTCTTCTCTACGCTCTCCCCATGTCTGCCTTTACTCCTTGCACATTATTAGCTAAGGGTCTACGTAGGCATGTAGTTTTCAATTTTTTTTTAATGTCATCTTGCTTCTGTATGTCCCTGACCGTGGTAGACTTATTTGATGTTGGACATATAGAAATACTGCCTAATAAGGGCAGATACATTTTAGCAAAGAATTAAGTATTTTTAATCTGTCCTGACTGGAAGGACATTGTGTAAATGTATAGTAACTATGTAGTAATATACGGAATAGTACCTGTTTTAAAATAAAATAGAATGAAGAAGTTGGTTGTAACTTGCAAAATTCAAAGGTCACAGATGATCTAACTATGTCACTAGTGGTTTCTTGGTGTGTTCTGAAAACATCAGATTCTTTTGAGGTTTAATTTTATTTATAGATTTTTCTAAAGGTAGCTCAGGCTGGCTTCTAACTCACTATGTAGCTGGGGCTGCTGTTTTCTCTGTCCCAGTGTGGGGATTGTAAGCCTGTGCCAACAAAACCAGCTGGTTTGTTTCGTTTTGAATTGTATCAGTTGGTACCATTTAGGTTTCAGAGTTTTTTTTAACCATTTATGAAATATAGTTTTAGAGCTGTATGTGCCTTATTAAATGTGTAAAATGAGCTCTTGAGAATGTGATGAGTGAAATCTTGAGAAAGGGGTGATGACATTTAATGTTATGTGAGATATGGGGACGTTGTGTTTCTTGTACTTTGAAGATTTTGTGGTAGATTAGGAGTTTTCACAGAATGCTATACATTATCAAACATGTGGAAGTTGTCTTCAGATCATCAGTGTGAACTGGATGGAGGGGATGGGTAAAGCAGGAGTTAGTGCACACTAGCGTGTATTTTCAGTGACTGTCATCTGTGAAATATACTTCTTCAGAGTATTCATGTGTTTTTGTTTTTAAACTTCGTCAGACAATGAGTTAATTTGTTGTGTGCTGCAAATAAAAAACATGTATGCATTTTTTGTTTTTCTTGATAGGAAGAAGACAGGAAAAGTCCAGTCAGTTACCCCTCGCTGCTCAGCCACATGACTTCATCCTTCCTCAATCACCCATTCCTTCCCATGATTCTAAGTGCCAAGCTGTCTTCACCTGCTATCCAGCTGCTGAGCGAACTGTCACTGCTCCAATCATCCCTACCTTGTGACATCCATCTGGTTAATCTGCGCACAGTACAGTCGAAGGTAAACTCCAAATCATGTCTGCATAAAAGTGTTCTGTCATTCTGTGCTTGGCCTGCGGGGTTAGGAAGGAGAACAAAGTACAGTAAGAGGCAGAGCTTTTGGTCAGCACTCAAGCTCTTGGATAGGAACTGAGTTCAGTTCTCAGCACCCAACTTGAGTGCCTTACAACTGCCTGAAACTTAGCTCCAGAGTTCCACTCAACTCTACTGGGCTTTGGGTAAACACACACACACACACACACACACACACACACACACACATCTTAAATGGTACTTAGTAAGCTTCCCTGTGCTCTGTGGATAATTATAAGGCCTTCCCCTTCCCCTTTTGGCCATGTGACAGTGGCCATTGTCTTCTTCATTTGACAGTTGCTCTAGTTAAAAAATATTCCAGTATTGGTTTATTTACCTCTGGGGACAGTCCTGTGTGTTGAGTAGGTCAGAATTTGCACCTTTTTCCACACATGGAAGCTAATGGGGACAGGCACAGGCTTGTGGGTTCTAGTCACTCATTTCATTTACTTCTCTTTGTTAGCCAGTGTTTCTCAAAGTTAGAGAAATACTAAATGTAGTTCTTAATCATTTCTACAGTAAATGCTTTGTTTTTCACGTCTTTTGTTTGAAAACATTGCAACGTGTATTGAGAACCACCTTTAGGATGTTTGAAAAGAGCATGGGAAGGGTTTATAGGCATCCGTTTGACTTTTGTGCTTTGGATTATATTTGTGTCCACATGGAATAAGTACAGACTAGATGTTTGCTGTTCGTCTTATTTTTGATGCAGCTGTTTTGGTGTTGTGAGCAGGTACACAGCTGGATGGAGTAAGTGACAGGGATTCTATGGGAAATACCTCACAGCAAATGGCTTCGGCGTCAAGAAGGAAGGAGCTCAGCCTGAGATGAAAGGAGGGATTTAAGCCTAAAGAAAGCAAACTGAGTAAAGCAAGGAAGGATGAACGTCTGCATTGTGGATGGTTAGGGATTTACAGACTTTATGCCCAGGATAAGGAACTTAGGCCAGGCTGTGGAGGAGGCTATGTGACTTGAAGTAATGAAAACATGAACTGCTGGGATAACTGTATGTGAATTTGTGTTGAAACACGTGTTTTATCCTGTGAGGTAAGCATGCAGAATCTGTGCTGTGCCTGCTAGGTGCTAACTAGGCACAGCGGTCAACAAAGCAGCCTGATGCCCTCAACTCCTCGTCTGTGACCATAACTACAGAAGAGCACTAGAGGAAAGACCAAATGGTGATGAGTGGTAATGGGAGGGGAGGGTCAGGGAAGTTCACAGATGGTAATGCAAGTTTGCCTGGGTTGAGTAGAGAAGTCCCCTTAGAGAAGGCGAGAATTGGTGTAGAAGCCCGAGGGTGTCAAGAAATAAAAGTCCATATTTCTGGGACTTATAAGGGAAAGTGAGAGAATGCTCTTGGAAAGATTCAGTCAAAATGCTGTGAGGCACCTATGGCCCTATGGCAGAATGGGGAGCCGTGTGCCTCTTCTGTCCTTGTTTGTCCTCATGCCTGGACAGGGTCTGGACATGGGATGAGACCTTCTCTTGAATAAGTGAATTGTGAAAGTGTTTAAGCGCAGCAGTTCTCAACCTGTGGGTCACAACACCTTTGGCGAACCTCCGTCTCCAGAAATATTTACATTATGATTCATAGCAGTAGCAAAATTACAGTTATAAAGTAGTAAAGAAAATAATTTCATGGTTGGGGGTCAGCACAACTTGAGGAACTGTATTAAGGGGTCCCAGCATTGGGAAGGCTGAAAACCACTGCTTTCTCATGGCCTTTTATGTATGATTTAGTCTGGTTTTGTTTGTTTGTTTGTTTGACCCATAAAGACCAGCGTGACCCATGGAAAGAAGAGCAGAGGGTAGGTAGCCTATTTGAAGTAATATGTCACTAATTCACAATTGAAATGGAACAATAGAGGCCACAGAAGACTCCAGGGCACAGGCTCCCATTTCTTGGCGTAAATGCAGAGGTCATTAGCAATCTGAGAATCCCAATGGCTTCTGATAATGGGGTAATTCTGGCTACTGTCCTCCAGCCTCGTTTATAAATGACTCTGCTCCTGTAACTGTATTAAAGGTGTGGTTTTCTTGGAGCAGCCCAAGTCAGTCCGTAGAGGGTAGGACCGTAGCCTCTATCATCCAAGGCTGCACTGGGTTTCATGTTACTGCTTTTCAGCGGTACCAACTTTATGGTCTTTTTGTTGGCTGTCTTCCAATTATAGGAGTCTAGTTACTTCCTGTTCCAGGTTGTGTCACTGTGGCTGTGATAAAACACTCTGACCAAAAGCAGCAAAGGGAAGGAAAAGATTTATTTTAGCTTACCCCTGAAGGTCCTGAAGGACCAATCCATCACTTAGGAAGTCAGGGCAGGAACCTTGGACGTAGGCTGCTTGCTGGTTTATTCGTTTTCTCTTGTTTAGATAGTTTTCTAATGGCCCTGGACCACCTGCTCAGGAAATGGTAGTGCCAGTGGTAGGCTGGAGCCTTCAATATCAGTGAAGACAGAAGAATCCCTGAGTCTATCCACAAGCCAAGCTGATAGAAAGAGCTACTCACTCTAGACTTTCCTCTCCCATGACTAGAGGCTGTATGAAGATGACAATTTAGGCCACCCAAGCACTACCCCTATGAAAAATCCTATTTCCTGCCAGATTAGATGAACAGCCTTGAGAATCTAGGCTCTGTGCAAACTGTAGCCACCGCCTTCTCAAGGACCTCGTGTTCTCCACCTGCAGCCCGAGAGACTGCTGACTTAGCTTAGTTTATGAAGTAGGGTCATTTCAAGTATACCTGCCTCAAGCGTTTTGTGAGAAACAAAATGATGTTTGCAAAGGCTCCGGAAGACAGAAACACTTAGTAAAGAGGCAGTTAGTTCTGATGATCCTTACAGTGAGTGAATGTGGGGGAACAGGTAGAGATTTTGAGCAGAGGGAAATGGGGAATAAATGAATATCAAGATTTGAAAAGGAAGGACTGAAATGTCGGTGGCATTGTACCATGCCATCCTGTCACCAGAACTAACGATGCTTTAATATTATAGGTGACGGCTCTTGTGTTAGCTTTGGACACCGAGCATGCATTTTAATAGTCATTGAGAGCAGAGGGGATTCATTGGTCCATTGAAACTTATAAAGAGTTGTTTTTTTGTTCTTTAATGTTTGCAAAAAGAAAGGTCATCATTCAGTGAAGCGGGTGTGAGTATTGTCTCAACAAAGTTGCTGGCTAAAAATGTATCCATTGTAACTCCACAACATGCCAAAGATGTGACAGTGTAATGCCAGAGAAGGCCAGGAAGGATTAGATGAGTGAGTCCAGAAGCTAGATTTCAATATTCTGAATTGGGTTCCTGGCTTTGTGTGCTGGCAACATTCTGTATCCAACAGTGGGATTCACTTGGAAATTGTAACTCATTTCCTCCCCAAGGTTTGCGCTGGCGGTACGTCAATTAACATTTTCCTAATAGCTCCAAGGACAGATTGGCCTGATGAAGCTACTAGTCTCTTCCCTGGTATCTACAAGTACTAGCAACCTTTTCTGCTCATTTTCCATCCACGAGTATTCAGTTCTAAATTTCAGCCTGGTCATTCTAGCTGCTTATGGCTAAGGAGTTATGGGTTTGGAGAGTGTGGGAGAGGCCCACGGAGTGTTGGAAGTATGACAAGAAAGAGAAGGTGGACAGGGTGGAGGGTGAGTCTGTCTTCAGTGGACCAGTCCTCAGATTCTCTGAATTGAACTCATCTGAGAACCTTTAGAAACAGAGACTTAGAGAAATGTACCCATCCCAGAGATCCCAGTTCTATAGGTTTAGGGGGTAGAGCCTAGAAATTTAATAATAATTTATTTAAAATAATAATTTAGAAAATTCTTTCCTTTTAAGACTAGAAATTAGTGGGTTACTGCCATTTAAAATACGTGCTGGAGATTGAATCAATATAAACTCGCCCAATAGGTCTGATTTTGAGCCCTGTTTGTGGCCTCAGAAGGTGTTACTTGATTTTTTAAGAGTTAGCATTTCTGTTTTCCAGTGACCTGAACTTGCAAGAATTATGCTGTTATTAGAAGATGAGCTTATACTCTCTCTCATATAGGCATATTTACACTTGTACTTTCTGTATCAACAAGCGATTCTGTGCTGTCTTTGTAAGGGGATGACAAGCAGATGTCTCGGGAGCCCTGCCAGAGTGTCTGTCATGTGGGCTGGCTTTCTGTTGTTCTATTGTTAGCCTTCTCACTCAGTATGCCTCCTTGTCCTTGAACTGTCTGTCTTCTCTTGGTCATCCTCTCTTCTCCTTACTAGTGAACACTTTAGGTGAAACTTCTCTAAATGTTGAAAACCTGGGTAACATGAACACCACCCAAGTGTTCTAAGCAAGAAAACCCAGGTCGCTGGGAAAGGGCAGCTCTTTAAGGAAAGGAGTTGTTGTGGGGAGGGTGCTGAAAGACCCCTATCTTAGTTACTTCTCATGGCAGTCACAAGACATTGTGACCAAGGCAACTGATAAAAATGAAGCATTTAATAGGGAGTTGCTTGCAGTGTCAGAGGGTTAGTCTGTGAGACGCACTGCAGCAGGCAGGCAGCAGGCACTGGAGTAGGAACTTAGATGTTCCAACAGCCACCATGAGCTGTAGAAAGGGAGGCTATCTGGGAAACCGCAAAACCTCCTCCAAAAAGGCCACGCCTCCTAACCCTTCCCAAACAGTTCCACCAACTGAGGAACAAGCATTTAAATATATGAGCCAGTAGTGGCCATTCTCAAGTCAGTACAACCCTCATGGGTATCCAGGGTTCTGAAGACTGAACCTACAAATTTACCTTGGAACAGAGAAGGAGCCAGAGAGTTAGTAGGTCCAGCATTCAGCTTGGGGATGGAGTCCTTCAATTTTAAGGCTTTGAAAAATAACATGTAGTTCAGATTTTGTCAATTTATTCCTTTGTTATTTATGTTTTGACATTTTCATTTAATTTGCACATATGTTCTCTGTGTGTGATTTTTTTAAAAAAAAAATTATGGGTAAGTGGGTTCTTGCAAAAAGTTAACCAGTCATTTCAAAATCAGTGCTGCTTTTAATGTGAAACTTTCTATCTTCACTTGGTTTGCTACTCTCCTTATAAGTGGCACTTTGAGGTTTTGTTTTTACTTTTTTAATAAGGATTGATTGGTGGTTTATTGATCTCCATCGCCTCTGAAAAGGTGAGAATTGAGGGGGTGGAATGTCCTTTGTTGTACATATCTAAGAACAACTGCTCACCTTCCCTTAACATCTGTTATCTTATCTTGTTGATCTAAACCGAGAATTGTTTCTGGGTATTTTAATGAGTATTCTGAAAAAATGAATTTTTACTGGTTACTTTCTGTCTCGGGACTTGTAATGAAGTGTGGGATTTTCTAAGGTTTCTCACTGCCAGAATACAGTGAAGATGGATCTTGTGTGAGTTACTAAATATGTTTTTAAAAATCTAAATTCTTGAAGAATCTAAGCAGTTTAGAGAAATTTTCCTACACTGTATTTAGGGTATTTTAACTGTGCCTTAGTATGTCAGCCCTTTGAAGTCCTGACAGTGGGTTTTGTGTCCCTTGCTGTTTTGGGAGACACTGGTCAGTTAGGGCTCATCTCCTGCTTTCTCTTAGCATAGAAATAGGAGAGCGGAGCACTGCTGAAAACATTGTAGGCTGCCTCATCTTCTCTTACAGAGATGTAGTAAGGTAAGGTCTTGAGGTGCTGACACACTGCCAGGAGTCATCCCTGGCTCTGTCTGTGAGAGACTTGCCTACACATACAAACTCCTAATATTTTATTGTTTGTTAACCATCTTAAAGGCTATAGTGACATAGAGTGAGCTGAATATAGTGTCTGGCATATGGCCTATTCACCATGTGCTAGGAATCACTGTCACTGTCACAGTGGTTGGCTTTTGATCATCAGAGGGACTCTTCAAGAATCTAATCCAGCACCCTGCATTTACTGAAATGTAGTAATTATTCAAAACCTTGTGACTGGTTTGTGGAGCCAGACTTTGCTTAGATCTAGCTTTCTCTAATCCTAGCCTTGTCTGAGAGATTCATTCTTCAGACGGGTTTACCTTTCCCATCCTCCATCTGGTCACAGGAATAGCCTCACAGCCCAGCTCTGTGGATGGTGGATTTTTATCTCTGGAAGTGACTTTTGTAATGAATTTTTAACTGTTGAACACTCAGTGTGAACTCAGTGATTCACCTTCAAATGTGACCTGGCCTATTTTTACAGAGACAGATGCTAAATGTAGTACTCGTGTATTCGTCATAGGGTTTACATTTGTACCACACCCCTCTCCTTCTCTGAAGTCCTGATATTAATAACACGTTACTGATTTCTTTCAAAAATTTCAGCATCTATTTACTTTCTTATGGTAGTTTACCTACTTGAATGTATAAGTTTTCTTTCTTGAGTGCAAATTACAGTTAAATGCTGTTCCCCTACTTTTTTATTAATTTTATCTTATTGAAAAATATAGACTTTATTCTGATAACACTTTACTCCCCTCCAACTCCTCCCAGATCCTCCCACCTCTCCATCTCCACCATTCAAGAACTCCACACCCATTCTCTTTCTCTCTCTCTCTCCCTCTCTCTCCCTCTCTCTTTCACACACACACACACACACACACTCACACACACACGTACGTATGTACAGAATAAGAAGCTACAATATAAAAAAGCTAAAGACCAGTAAGATTTAAAACAAACAAAGCAATATGAGACGGAAACTCTATGAAATGTGATTGAGTTTGTTGTATATTGGCATCTACGGCTGCATACAGGGCCTGCCCCGAAGGATGTCAACTGCACAGAGCTTCTTGGTTGGGGTGGGCACATGTCAACTTCCCTCTCTCAGCACTAGGATCCCCATGTGACTTGAACCTGTGCAGGGCCTGTGCATGCTGCTGTGGTCTCTGAGGTCATAAGTGCATTGGTGTTCTTGTGTCTGGAGGACCCTGTTTCCTTGGCATCCTCCGTCCCCTCTGGCTCTTACAGACTTTCTGCCTCCTGTATAGATCCCTGAGCATCAAAGAGAGATTTGATGGAGACATCCCACTCACGGCTGAGTGCTCTGAAGTCTCCCACCCTGAACATTCTCTAGTTGTGTGTGTCTAAGTTAGTTCTCATCTACTGCAAGAGGAAGCTTCTCTGTTGATGTATGGGTGAGACACTGATCTATGGATATAACAGAATGTCATTAAGGGTCATTTTATTGCTATAGTTCTTTAACAGAACAGTAGTTTTATGAATTTATGAATAGGAATTTAAATGAAGTTTGACTTCTTCGTGCTCAGTAAGACATATAAATATTGTCTTCAACAATAGGACTATCATTTAGTATGGGGAGGGAAACCAATAGCCTTGGCAGCAGCATGTGATGTTTGGGGGTTTTCCCCAGGGTGCTTTGACCAAAAAGTCAACTAGATGTGACCCATTCCTGGCACTGAAGTTTCACCTGGTGTTGAAAGATGTCTAGTTGGGGCAGTGTCTCCTTATTCCATTTAGATCTCTCTCTCTCTCTCTCTCTCTCTCTCTCTCTCTCTCTCTCTCTCTCTCTCTCTCTGTGTGTGTGTGTGTGTGTGTGTGTGTGTGTGTGTGTGTTTTACATCACTAGGTTAAGTGGCTTTTTATGAATGTTCCAGAGAGTTAAAAATGCCACATATTTTAGGTTAATAGTGACAAGTGCTTCTAGAAGAGTTTAAGAAGGCCTCTAAGCTGTGAATCCACATATAGACAGTTTGGAGACTTGATACATCTGTAGATCTATAATTGGACAGTTTGCTTCTTCTTTAGCTACAAAGTTGTAATGTCAGTAGGGAATGTATGAATACAAATTTTATTTATATTAATTTGTGTTGTTCATGGTCACGATTTTAGTTAGATAAATTTCTTCAAAAATGCAAATAGCTAACATGCCAAGAGCATCCTGTATCCAACAGTGGACCACACCTTGTAGTGGGTTTCAGCACCTCCCTGACCTGAGGCCGTGGTCTCTGGTCCACCACAGGTTTAGGGGTGCACCTGAGAACTTCGAAACTCTAGCCTTACGGCGTGGCCAAAAACAGCATAAAGTTCTATGCCATAAAAATAGCACTCTCTCTGCTTCTCCACTGCCTGAAAAAAATCTCCATTCTGGACTAAGAGATCCTTTCTCCATTTCCTGCATTTCCTACATTTATATTGTAAGTGGCTCGAATAAATATTGACCCTTATAGTATATCTTCTTGTGTTAATATCGGAGATATTTATTGCAACATTTGGTGCCCAAACTTAACTAAATATTGATCATTATAATATGTCTCTTTGTGTTAATATCAGAGATATTAATCACCACAGCACCTTTTCCACATTATTTCATTTCATCTCTATTTTATAGAAAAGGGAAAACTTGGTTTTACTAAATGCAGCTACTAAATTGCAGAGTGGCTGACCATGGCCTCACCTAGGTTCTGAGCCACTCAGCCATTTCTAGACTAGCACGTTCTGTCCTTTGGGGTTCTGTGAGACCACTATGGACAGAACTCCTGCTGGAGTCATCCACAAGAGGAATTTGTACAGGAAGTAGGCAAACATTAATTCTGTTGTATAGACAAATTGATGCTTGAAGTAAGTTGCTGTCCCCAGGTGCCACAGTTGGTGTAAGGATTAGGGCCTTTTGTTATTTGTTATTCTTATGATCTATGTATAATTAGGGAAGGGTTTTCCGTGTGCTATTTTTTTGCTCTGAAATGTTTATCGAGATACAACATTTTGTTGAAGTTATATTAGATATCTTTATCACTGCAGATTTAAAATGGTTGTATATACCATGGTCCCCTGATGATTCAGAGTCCTTTACATCTTTTTCTCTCCATTCAGACAAAATCTTGCAGCATTACTGAAAATAATACAGTGCACAGCATCATAGCATGTTATCCCAGGTTAGACCCTGAGGGGACAGGGCAGTTTTAAACTGCTCAGGCCCCTTAGCGTCAAATCATGTGGAGACTTCCTGAAAGCTATTCAGAAAAGATATCTCAGTATCATGTGGAACAGAACTTGGCCTCTAGTGATCATGACCATGAGTGTGGCTGTGTCACCTCTTTGGCCAGAGAAGAGAGAAGTGTTTGTCACAGGGTCAGTGTCTAGCAACACACAACTCTCTTTTGAATAGCTTACATGTCATGAAAGTTCCAAAGGTTTGTAAATTCATTTTATCCTCACAACCTCCTTTACACTGTTTGTCCATTTGTGTGTGTATGCGAGCATGTGCAGAAGATGCAGTACACATTTGGAAGTTAGAAGAAGCCTTTTCTGCCTTGTGTGAGGCAGGTATGTTTACTTATGCTAGGCTGACTGGCTTGTGAGCAGCCAGAGATGCTTACACTTTGCTTCTGCCTTTGATGTAAGCTTCAGGGATTTGAACTCAGATCATCAGACATGCTCACCAAGTCCTTGTTGTCACTGAATCATCTCCTCAGGCCCTATTTTTAGACTTTGGTGGGGGTGGGGGTCTATATTCTAACTTCAGATACCCCAAATCTGAATCATACATGGCATCACTGTTTAGATGCATGCAAGAGACTTTATTGCAATGAGTAAACAAACTAATAAATAAAATGTATGTTTCTCTGCATCAGTGACTGGTTGTGTTGGTGTTTTTCTTTCTGCCCCAGGAGGATTCCTGTAATGTGAACCTAAAATGATATATCAAGTTAATATATGTGTGCTAGCACAGCATAACTAATTCAATTTAAATGTCTCTTCTATAAAAATAATGAACCAACACATTAAAGATTTAAAATGTTAGCGCATCTCACAGAAAGTAGTATTGATTAGAGAAGAGCCTTCCCATGTAAAGGCCGGTGTAACGTCATCATTTGACCAAACAGGGACTAAATTTATGGATGTCTTATTGGATGAATGTGTATGTAAAAAAACTAAATTATTTTATTTGAGGATACTTCAATAAATCAGTACAAACATGTGGGCAAAGAGGAATCTATCCCTTTAGGGATCATGGGGGAAAGGAAGGCATGAAGTTACTTAACCAGGACTTTAGAGGTGAACCTGAGTGGGATAGAAATGGATGGGCCTGGCGAAGGTGAACTTTTGAAGAGATGATTGTGTCGTATCTCACTGCTGAATAAATGTGCAGACAGCCAACGTTGCTGTGTGGCATGCTATAAGTACTCACTTTAATGCACGTGTCTACTGGTGTTCTCATTTTCAGACAGGCAAAGGCTACTCAGATGAGGCTGCCTTGATCTTACACAGGAAAGGGTTTGATTGCCACTTCTCCAGTAGAGGCATGGGGCTTTCCTGTTCTACTGCTCAGGGAAAGGTAAGTTCACAGTGTATGTTTGCTAGTTCCTTCCTGCAGATGGTCTGATGTAGCCTTAATTGTCCAGAATGCATTTGTTCCTTCTTGACTGCACGCCAGCTGCAGTTTCAGAAAAGACTTGCTCCATATAGTTCTGTTCTCAGCGAATCTACATTTTTGATGGTAATGTTCTCATCATGTCTTTGGTTTTCCATTTTGAGACTGTGAGGTGGCACTTACATCCCTTCCCTCCATTTTCAACTCATCAAGGCCACCCATGCCCACATACCATGTAGTTTAATCATGGTAGGTAAAACCCATGTTCCACAATGGCTGGGACAATTGGCTTTGCAATAAAGTTATGGCATAAACATCAAGACCATGATCAATGAATAATTGAACACAACCCAGAGGCAGCTGTGCAGAGCTCAAGTCAGTTGATTCATTTGGAGAAATAAATGTGCCTAGGTCTCCTGATTGATTCAGATTTGCGTCTGAGTCATCACTGTGGAGATCAGATGGCTTCTTAGTCTGCAAGCTGCTGGCTTCTGGCAATTCATCAGCCTCTCCTTGGAAGGGTGAACATCCAGTCTCCTGCCCCTGAGTGAACCATGACTCAAAAAGCAACTGCCTGGTCCCTGCACATAGCCATAGCCAGGTCTGTCTACCCAGCAGCCTGGCAGAGACAACTCTCTGCCAGAACTCCATAGGCACACACACCATAGAACAGACTCAACAATATTTTCCCAACGTTACAAGTAGCACACTTCCTAAGGTCTGAGAAGAAGGTTTGCTTGAATGAATGCCTTGGTCCCGCTCTTCCTTTGTGTGTGTGTTCCTACTTGTGATTGTCCAAATACAGGTAATGAGCCTTCTAGTACTAAGATATTGAGACTTAGGAGGGATAATAGAGAAACGGTATTCTAAGAAACACTTTAGGATAAACTGGCAAGGTGATAAATATATTTTCCCAATGTCCCTGTAGACTGAGGTTGTTAATGAATTGAGGCATTTTTATAATGAACCTGTGTCTTTTCAATTCTGTTGGGAAAGGGCTGGGGGTGGGCAGAGTGTTGGTTTAGAATCACCATTATTAGGGATAAATATTGACCAAAAGAATTTGATGATTTTTAAAGTCCTCAGGGATCGTGGGGACTTGGCTCTCAGATGTCCTCTCTTAGATTGAAAATGTCCACATATAATACTAAAAGAAATGCAGAGAACAGCCTACCACCGTGTGTCTCTCTAGGGATAGTTTATATGTTCAGGAATATCTTTCTTCCTCGATTTTCTTAAAAGAGAACTCAGCATATAAATATATTCCTTCCTGAGCTTGTCTTAAATTGATTTTATAGATGTGTGACTAGTCTTTCAGTGTTGACCTGAATATGGAAACCTCAGGGTTGATCTGAATATGCAAATCTTGTCATTGGTTTTTTAGATGTCAGTCCCAAAACTTTTCAACAAGTTTGCTGTGGAAAGTCTCACACCTTCATCACTGTCCTTGATGCATTCACCTCCAGATGCCCAGAATATCAGTGAAATCAACTTGAGTCCCATGGAAATCAGCACATTCCGAATCCGCTTGAGGTGAAACTGACTTTCACATTTGAGCAGAGAAACTCTGGCTTTGTTACCTTGGTTTTTACGTGCAATAACTAAGCACATTACTTTAGCTTCTGGCTACTGTGAGAACATGAATTCTGTGATTTATTTTTTTTTTTTAAACCAGTCTAGTAAGAAAAGAAGAAAAAGCCATGCTTTCAAAAGATTTCTTTCTAAGTTTGTCCCACAAACTACCACTGTCAGTGTGAACTGATGTAATAACAAAAGGAAGAAATACTGAAAGAACCCCTTAAGAGACTGTATCTCAGGTTAAATGCTAATTATGATTGCAGTGAGGGTTGTAAAGATTCTTTAAAAATTCATGTTTCTGATCAATAGTTTTATAAAAAATAGACATTTGACCTAAATAAAAGGAAAAGACAAAAGTTGGTAGGTAATAGTTTTATGGCCAAAATAGTTGTAATCATTGATCGTTGCTACAAATTTAAATTATATGTGTGTGTTTAAAATATGTGGAAAAGTGCAATCCCTCAACCCTTATGAAATATGTAGTTGATTTTCATACTTTTTCCCAATGAACCTCTTGACTACCCTTTCCTACCCATACGTTTTTTAAAAAAACTAATATTTTTTTTGTCATCCACCAGTAGAAAAAGAGGCATATTTTCATTACTTGACAATGTGGGATAGGTGCAATTTATTCCATTATCACTAAAACAGAAGAAGCAATTCCATTTTAGGTACCACGAGGTGTCTTTTTACACAGCTCATTTGAATACAGGTGTTCCAAGGTGGGGTTTTCTATTTTTAAATTACCATATCAAAATAAATGTGCCTTATTTTTTGATAAGTCTTGTTAAATCTTTCAGTGTCCATATTACTGTTTGGGAAGGGGAGGGTATTGGGGGGCTGGGGCAGGGGTGGGTACTTTCTATAACACGTAAACTGTGTGATTTTTGCTTGATAATGCTGGCCACATTCTGGTCTGTTTCATTAAATTTATGGTGGTGTTACTCCAAACATTTTGACTATTTGAATGTACTGAGATGTCAGAAAACAAAACAAGGAAAAAAAATATTGTTAATTAAAATATGCTGCTGCCAAGGAAACCGCAACTTGAAGCAAGGATTTTGTAACACATGAGATCCAAATAGTGTCTGCATTTCACAGTAGTTACCCATATTAAAGAGAGAATGCTTTAAAATAGACTGTTTTAAAATCCACTGCGTGTGCTCATCTTCATGTTTCTTACTAAACATATGTTCCAAACTTTTGTGTGTGGTGAACTCAATGTGTTATCTAGCCAATGTGCCATCACAGGACATGTAAGTTAATTTGAGGTCATTCTTTCTGTAATAATAATAGTATTTAATGTCAGCATAGAAAAGAATTCTCTGACTATGTACACTTTTGAAAAATGATCTTCAGTGTCTTAACCTGCTTTAGTATGATCTGATGTTAAACTTCCATTTTCCTCCTGTCGCCCCAGTACCCTTACAGAGGAAATAATTTCTGCCTCACCGTTAGTTCTGATAGTCACCTGGATTTTCACTCAGGACTCAGCTCCTACATTCACTGTTCTGTTCTGCTCACAAACTCCTTTGCCTTTAATCATCAAGGAAGCATTTCCAGAGTTGACAACAATACTGTATGCTGTAAGGGTATAACTTCATGCAATAAGCATGCCATGTGCATTCCTTTCCTCATTTCTTGGGGAATAAGCAACTAATACACAGCAAAACAACTTCCTTCTGTAGACCTCTGCAGACATTGGGCAGCCAGGAGCAAATCCCAGGAATCTGGTCAGTGTTCTTGTTGTATCTCAAGGGTATGGCTTCCTGTGGCTGCTCACTGTGTTCTATGCGTAAGTGACTGTACTTAATCACTACAGAAATTCTGATGAGAAGAAATGAAAGCTGATGCCCTCTATTAGCCGGGGTCTTACTCAGTGTGTGCTGTTTCTACCAGCTATTTACACACAGGTGAAGCAGAAAGTCTATGTAACCAGCAAGTTTCTGCTTTTTAAAGTTATTTTCAGATTATTTCAGACTATAACATCAGGGAAATGAAGAGGGATTTTTGGTTGGTTTGGTTTGGTTTTTTTTGCTTTGAGTTATGGTCAAGACCTAAATAATTCAGCAACTCTGGCACACATGAATAGCTAGCCAGCCACACTTCAGTCATGACCCTGGTGATCTATTTGATTAGATTTTATTACGTGTATTGTCACAGGTGTTCAGTGGACCAAGTTGCTGCTTTACGGCTCTCTCCCCATTTGTTGACATTTTAATTTTGTTTACTAGGTGCACTGTTCAAATATCAGCATTCTTGTTTTCTAAAAATGTTGATTTAGATAAAATGCTGTAAGATGTTATAAACATTGGTGTCATATCCCTGTGTCTTTGCTCTCGTGCTAAAATGTCTTCACAGTCCTTTGTCTAGAAGAAAATGTTTACTTTCATTTTGATTATTTTGCTCATTGAAATCAACAGGTTTTGATATTTTTCTCTTGGAAGATTTTTATATAACTTTTTGGGTATATGTAATATAAGATCTCTAATAAAATATAATCTTATCCTGTGCATTGTCTTCCAGAGTAGTTCTTAATCTTGTAAATGGATGTATTCACACATTTATAACAGAGGAAAGAGCAGTGGGGGGGGGGTCTTTGTTCATGAAGAAATTGTTCATCAGCCCAATTCTAGTTGGAAAGGGGCTTCTGAACAGATGGAAGGTGAATATAGTAAGTGTCACATCATGTTTGGAGTACCATTTGATTGGAGTCTAGAGACCTTTCCAGCCGTCAAATCCATGAATCCATCTATAACCAGCTGTATGATAGATAGGAAGACTTTGGTCAGATTCTATATATGGAAAGTGCAGAGCAGAACAGGAGATGGGGAAATGAGCATCTGGAGCTAAGAAGGTTCCTGTAAATTGATCCAGAGAACAAGGTTGGTGGGAAGAGAGAGGGCCTAAGGTGCCACTGCTCTGTCCAGGCTCACACAGATGCGGGGTCGAGGAATTGTGGGAAGAGAGAGGGCCTAAAGTGCCACTGCTCTGTCCAGGCTCACACAGATGCGGGGGTCGAGGAATTGTGGGAAGAGAGAGGGCCTAAGGTGCCACTGCTCTGTCCAGGCTCACACAGATGCAGGGGTCGAGGAATTACTGCAGAAATCTCCAGTGGGTTTGGACAGAGTTCTGACGGTCCACAGGTGCATGTAAACTGGGAAACCTACTTAACATGCAGTAAAGAAATTCAGCAAATTATAATATGTATACACAGGTAGGTAAAATCTAGAGATTTTTAGATTTTTTTTTTAGGTAAAAGTATATCTGCCTGGAAAGTAATAAAAACTAAATTGTTTGGCTCCATAAATTTTGGTTATCAGCATGTTACAGAAATATTAATATTAAAACTGGTAAGGGAAATTTTGGTTTAAGGTGAGTATGTGTTCATAACATGCCCTACAAATGTTGATTTGAAAGTAACTCAGGTGATTCTGATTTTGAGTAGTTGGATCAAAACCTACAGTAGAGAAGTGTCTGTCCTATAATAAGCTGGATACAAATGCCTTGAAGCTGACATGGACAAGAATCCTTCCGTATAAACTGCCTTCAACTAAAATAGGAAAATGAATTCAGAAAGTGATGTTCAGGATAGAGAGCATCCCCAATTCTGCAGGAAGCAACTGTGAGGTTTTCCGTGTTTGACCTTTATCTCTTGGCTTGTCTTTCCCACTGTTATCCTCAAATGTTGCCTTTTAGTCTGTTTGTTCTGGTTTCCTTCCCACTGTGGTCAGACCTCAAGCATCTGCCTGTTTGCAAACCCTCAGCCCCTACTCCAGACCAAAGGAATTAGAATCTGAGTTTTTCCAACTTTCCTTGAGAATCTGTATCCTCACTGAACACTGGCCTAGCCAGTAGTCTAGTAGCATAGTAGTCTCTTTGCATATTTCCTAAATAGCCCTTGACTATTTAGAAATAGTCCCATGGCCTACAGAGGCCAGAAAACATGCCCAGTGCTAAGTGCCAAAGCAACATCCAGAGTGCTACATTTGGCTCTTAACAGCTGCCTGCTTGCAAGCCTGCAGATTTTAGGGTTTGCTTTGTTTTTCCCCACACAGATGCCAAAATAAATTTCTAAAAAGAGATCTCGAGGCTTCTTCCTTGTTGCTTGTCCTTATTTGCTGATACACTTGGAAAGACATAAAATTGTGCCAAGGCCAGAGAACCCTACCTGACCTGAACTTGATTGTAGTGATTCCTGTCAGACGAGCTGCCGTGTCTTCCTCCTGACCCTCCCCCACACACACACACTTGTCTGCCTTCCTGGGTCTCTGGAGTGTAGCCTTCCACCCTGCTCATCTTGAGACTCTCCCTGTGACCAGTAAGTGTTTGGTGGTTCCTCCAGCATGGCTCTTTTCCAAGTCATTTTCTTGCCTTGCTTCTCTTTCCAAGACTGACATCCGGTATGTTGGACTCACCCATAATGCAAGCTCTTCATCTTGTTGGCTCTGTATCTTTCACAGAACAGGGGTACCCTAGATATTTATTTGTAGTTTTATTTTGTCTTTTGAGGACTCGTCACCCAGCTCCCAAATAAATGCATGGAGACTTCTTACTATGAATGCCCAGCCTTAGCTTGGCTTGTTTCTAGCCAGCTTTTCTAACTTAAATTATCCCGTTTCTAACTATGTTTTGCTGGGCTTTTTAACCTTTATTCTATATAATCTTTATCTCCTTTTGTTCAGTGGCTGGCTGTGTTGCTGGGTGGCTGGCCCCTGGTAACCTCCTCATCTTTTCCTTTTCTTGCTTCTCACTCTCTTTAGATTTCCCCACCCCTTTATTCTCTGTGTATGCCGGCTCTACTTAGTCATCCTCCCACTTGCTATTGGCTGTTGAGCTCTTTATTAGACCATCAGGTGTTTTAGACAGGCACAGTAACACAGCTTCACAGAGTTAAGCATATGCAACATAAAAGAACGCAACACAGCTCTGCATCGTTAAACAAATGTTCCACAGCACAAGCGAATGTAACACATCTTAAAATAATATTCCACAACATTCGTACAATAAGTAAACAATAGGTTCGACTCATGTAAATATTGAGAAGCAAAAATTTTGATTTAAGAGTGAAAGGCTGAACATTATTTAATGTTTTTGGTTTGTTTTGTTTCTCCTCTGGTCACAATCCCCAGGGTATTTCCAGACTGAAAATGAAAATAAAACTTTGAAGCTGGGTTTCTAGTCCTTGAAAAGCATGCGACCTCGTGGAAGGTGCTGTTTACCAATTACTGCTCCTTAGCCATGCTACCCTAATTTTATTTAAGTATCATGGACTTCGAGGATGGGATCATGTCCTCAACTGGCCTAACTCCCTTTTCTGGGCTGTCTGTTTACCTTGGGAATTGACTTATTACACACTCTGCTCATGAGCTGTCAGTGGAAGTTAGTTGAGGGTTTGAGGCCTTTTCCCGTGTCTTAAGAAGAGTGAGAATCCTCCTCTCGTGCAGCAAGTTTATTGTCAGTACTGTGGGATGATTGATGGATGACTGCTAAAGCTGTTTGCAGCCCTTTGAGCGCACGCCTGAGGAGAAAGATAAAACCAAGTGAAGACAGGATGGAGCCGAGGTCTCTGACTTTGGCTAAATGAGCCATCTCCAAACTTCTTCCACCACGTGCTGATGAGCCACTTGATTTTCAAGTCAGGTCAGTTTAACATCATGTTACACGCTCATTTCAATGGACACTCTGAGGTGGCATCACTACTCTGAAAGTAAATATTCATATAGATGCTTTGCTGAGTATTGTATATTCCCTGAATGGTTTCTCATGGGTTGTGTACCTGAATGTGAGAATGTAGGGGGTGATGCTGTCTCTACTGCTGCCAACTACCTTGCACATTTTTCTCAAAATGTTTAGTAAGACTGATTAATTCATTATATTGCAGAGAGGATTTTTTTTCTTGAATATAAGGTAGGAAGAAGGAATTTTAAAAGTGCCAAATAATCAATGATGTGAGTAATGCTTGATGAGTCAAAGGTTATTTTGACACATCCACACAGAGAACATTTTGACTCAAATGTGAGATTTTGACTCCTGTGATATATGATGAACCTTCCCAGTGTCAACCAAAGAATAGTGGTGATGTGGAGGAGGAAGGAGGGGCTGGATGTGGAAACTGAGTCTGTGGTGGCTAGTTTCTAGAAGTACCTTACTTACCTTTAAATAACCTGAAACATTTCTGAGTGGCTTCACATCATTGACATATGAGATAAGGATTTCTGAGCCTCCAGGTAAAGGAAGCCGGTGGAGCAGCGCCGAGTAAAATGATTGATCTTGGGGGTTGTGTGGTCTTGATGTCCAGGCTGGAAATTTGTTTCCTGGTTTTGTTTGCTTATTCGTGCATTTTGTTTAATTTGAAGCGGGACCACAAGGTTGACTTTCTAGTCCAAGATCTATAAGGGAGTGTTAGTGAGGACAGTGTGTCCCTAGTGTCCTGCTTCACTAATTCAAAGGCTTTGCTCATTGGTTGTCCACAGCAGAAGTCTCAGAGTGCTTGCCTTTCCTGGGATGTATTTCTTTGTCATATACAGAACCAAAATAAATTCACACTGACTCTATGAACTGGGTTTACCAGGAGAAAAAAGTCAGGCCTCCTTTGTGTCTTTTGTCACCCTACGTGTATTTTCTAAGTAAATTCTACAGCTTTATCTTCACAGAATTTAGGATATCTTTAATCAAATCTGATTATACCCAGGTCTCTCAGGCTACCGACAAGCTCCCAAATCATGACACAGACACTTTTAGTTCTGAATGCTCAGCCTAGCCTAGGCTCGTTTCTCGCTAGCTCTTTTAACTTAAATTAACCTGGTTCTCTTTATCTACCTTTGGCCTCAGATACATCCTACTTTCAAGGCTTCACGTGTCTGCAGGCCGGTGGCTGCCTGGCTGGCCCCTGGCATCTCCCTCATTCTCTCTCCTCCTCTTTCTCTCCTCTCTTGAGCCTAGATTTCATCTTTCTATTTTCTCTACCCATCAGCCCCCCATCCTTTTTCTGCCCAGCTACTGTTCATTCAGCTCTTTCTTAGACCAATCAGGTGCCATAGGCAGGCAAGGTGAAACAAAGGCAACACATCTTTACATCATTAAACAAGTGTAGCATAAACAAAAGTAACTCACCTTTACACAGTTAAAGTAATATTCTGCAGCATACGCAAATGGACCACATCTTTGCCCAGCTAAACTAATATTCCACAACACCTGAAGGCAACCACTTTCAGCTTAAAAAAAAAAAAAAAAAAAAAAAACCACTGTCAATTAATAAACATTAGCTCAGTTTTTTCACTGGATAAGGGACCTATGCTGAGCTCTACAGAACGCCTCTCTAAGAAGCCTGGTAGAATTAAGGTGACCTAAGATGAGAGAGTAGGAGGGTGTAGTAGCATAAATGACAGATGCTCTGGGGATTTCAGAGGAGCTGGGACCTCAGCTGAGCCTAAAGGGTAAGTGTATTCTTCCCTTAGGATGGGACAGAGCAGAGGGTTGACAGCTCTGGTGCAAAACCTAGATCTCTCTTGTCTGATGGGAATTTGGGGAAGAACTGATAAAATGTTAGAAAATGTTTTTGACTAAAGAATCCCTTTACTCTGGATCTAGACGTTCTACTCTATAAGGAAAATAAATGGTAGTATGTATGTTAATACAGGTTTAAAAACATTAAGAATGTGAAAGGAAATGTGAATGTGTGTAGTTTCCAGAAACATTTTCAGTTGGTTACATTGTTCAATCTGTTGTAAAGGAAAGGATATGTATGTCTCAGAATTTGTGATTTTTTATTATATCCATTTCATGCTTCACTAAGGCAATTATGAAATTTAAATGCCTTATTCATGAGTCTGTTGATTCCAGAACTCTGTAATAAAATAATACAATGAAACCCTAAAACTGGAAAGGTAAAATAGAATCTAAGTTTGAATAGAGCAGTATTTATTGTCAGGTTGTTAAAATCTCTCCATTCATTAGTGTACAATAAATCTATTCTAGAGCTATCTCCAGGCTCTAATTTGTCAATCATAAATTTAGGAATATTTGTTACACAGACAAGACATTAAAAAAATTAGTAAGATACATATGAATATGGTTTTAGCTTTGAAGGTGATCTATATATTGTAATGTTCACTAGACCCTTGTCATAATACAATCTTTGGGGCCTGTGCCATTAAACTGTTGTTATGAGGATGAGGTTGTTACACTCAGTAAAAAACTACATTAGGGAAAGAGATTAGGCCACCACCTCCCAAACCCAACCCTATTTACATGATGGGAAATGAGAGAGCCTTCTAGAGAGTTCTAGCAGGGACACATGTCTATTCTTGATGCTTTAACAGATAAAAGGAAAGTGAATCTCCTTTATGCACGCCATTCAAATTTAAAGGCAATGCACAAAGCAGAGCGCCCACGGCAAAAATGGTCTTTGAAGTGCTGCACCTGACTTCATTAAAATTTCTAAAAATAATCGATAAAAATGAACCTGATTAATATTTAAAGAAAAACTACATATTGGAGTGCCTGGTATCAAGGATCCAGGAGGTTGTCTGGAGGTGAGAACATTCCAGAGTTCCAAAGAGAAGGCAAATTGCTTGTCTCTGCATAGAAAGCACAGAAAATGTACAGGGTGAGGCTTCCTCTGGGTTAAGTGACCTTGAAGTTTAGAAAACAGTGCGCTGCTTTGGTTTGTCAACACAAATTGAGTCATCAGCCAAAGATGATTGAAGAATTGCCTGGTGAGACTGGAGGGCTGGGGGCCTGCTACAGTTTATTCTTGACTAATGATTGAAGGCCCACCCCCATCCATTCACCTCCATGCCCAGGAAAGATGGACCTGGGTTCTATAAGAAAGCAAGCTGAGCAAGCCATAGGAAGCAGCCTTCCTTCCTGGGCTCAGCTTTGATTCCTGCTTAGCTGTAATAAGGCAGTGGTTCCCAACCTGTGGATCATGACCCTTTTACAGGGCTCCTAGGATATCCAATATCCTAGCTAGCTGACATTTACATTATGATATATAACAGCAAAATTATAGTTATGAAGGTGCAGTGAAAATAATGGTGTGGTTTGGGGGCTGTACAACATAAGAAACTAGTAAAAGGTCGCGGCACTAGGAAGTCTGGGAACTACTGCAGTAAGGTGAAATAAACCCCTTCTTTCCACATTGCTTTTTGGTTAAGATACTGATCACAGCAACAGAAAGCAAAGTACGTTAAGAAGGAAGAAAGGGGTGGGAGTGGGGATTGACTGACGGGAAAGAAGACATCTCTAATGTTATTTTGTTTTATTTTTCATCTTTCAGAAGACATCAGAAGTAAACTCATAGGGCTGCTACATAGTTGCTAACTTTCATCATGTCATAGCAGGCGTTGTAGCCACACTATATGGTATACATCTTTGTCACATTCATTTTATAATGCAGAAAGGTGACAACTGATGATTCTGCATTCCAACCATTGTCTATGCAGGGGATCTGAAAACTCTAGCCCAAGCTAGCCCAAGGGTTGTTTTTGAATCCGTAGCATTTATTTACATACTTTGTAACTAAATGTAAGAGATGAGTTTACCAAGCTGAAAACATTTACTAATGGTTCCTTCCAGAAAAGGGGTGTGGGGAGAGGCAGCAACCTCCTAGAGGTTATTTACAGGAACTTCCACTTCCGAGGGAATTGCCAGGGTTGTCATTTCAAGGAAATGTTAATTAGAGAAGAGAATAGGAAGTGTGTGGTGGCAATAAGGGAAGGAACACTGGACTGGTGTCTGCCAATCTGGAGTCTAGTCTTAATTATACCAAATGTTGCTGTGGGACCTTGAATAAGTCACTCCATCTCCTAAGAAATCGTAGTTTTTTGGTATCTTTTTTTCCCTTGGTCTAATTAAAGCCACACTGCAGAGTTTTCAATTCAGGTTTTTCGAACACTTTTTCTGGCTTGGGAAGAGTTCTTTCAACAGATGAAATCAAATGTATTTTAACCAGTTCCCCATGGCAACACTTAGCAGCTATTTCCAAATAACCTTTTGAAGTCTCCCTATTTATGTTGGATACCTTTGGGTGTTTAGGGTTGGGAATAGAATGATCTTAATGCAAAAACTTATTTTTGTTTTCTTTACATTTGTAAATGCCATAGATTTCTTCCCCTGAAACAACCTATCTGAAAAACTATATTCTTTGAAACCATTTTTCCTCTGGAGAAGTTGAAGACAGGATTGGGAGGATGATATGAAAAATTCTGAAAGGACTGTATTAAAACAGATGTTCCCAGCTGTGAGTCTGCACTGGAAACTCATGATTTTCATGTGTCCAGATAAGCTCAGTGGGGCTGAAATAAATATTCCCTTTTAGTACAATGACTGAGATGGTTACTCACCAGAGTTCGAGAAACTTGGCCATTGAGCTGGAGAGGTGGCTCAGCAGTTAAAAGATGTACTTGCAGAGGACCCGAGTTCTGCACCCTTGTAGGACCAGTCACAGCAGCCTGTGACTGCTGACTCACTCCCTCTTCTCAGGCCCTCATTCACGTGCACAACCCCACACAGACTCACAAGCATACACATGATTAGAGAAAAAAGATTAAGGGAAGAAATAGGTGAATCTTAAGAAAAATAAATCTTAATCTTGGGAGACCTGTAGTTAGTCTTATGATAATTAGTATTAGTAAATAATACTAATTTATAAGTAAATATAAGTATTAATGAATCATTGGTATAATAATAATAATAAATTATCTTATAATTGGCTTGCCCTGAAACACTAAGGGAAAGGACTGGTTAGCAAAAGCAGAGGCTAGCTTGTGGGATAGACCTGAGTAACACCTTTTTCATGGTGGTAGATGCTGATAGAAACCTTATATTGTCTTAGAATGGCCATGATGACAGAGCATGTGTTAATTGGCTGCTTCTTTTTTACTCTTTTCTCTTTAGAATGTAAAGAGGAAGGAGGAAGAGGAGAAGGTATTCAATGTATATTTCTAAAATCCAATCTCAGTCACAGTAAAGTCCAAGTCTAGCTATATATATAATATGTGTGTGTGTGTGTGTGTGTGTGTGTGTGTGTGTGTGTGTGTGTGTATATATATATATATATATATATATATATATATATATATATTAGGAACAGAGAAGTATCAGAATTCAAACTCATTTAGTTAACACCAGCTGTGGCCAGGTGGCTATCATGTTGACTCAGCACTACATATACTAAGCCTGCTTTACTTTCATTTCCTCTTATGAGATGCTTGTAGTAGTTTGAATAATAGCTTCCAAAATGATGCATTCAGGTCCACCCCAGCAGGCTATCAATAGGACATTATTTAGAGGTAGAGCTTTGGCAGGTGGTATTAAGTTAAAGACTTAGAGAGACAAGACACCACCATCTCAGAGTTCCTGAACAGCTGGTCCGATGAGACAGACTAGAAGACACAAAGACCAGGTGGCAATGTAACTGTGGTGGGATCAAACCATGGAGGCAGAAACTGTGGTGTTGTGGCTGCAAGTTAGGGAATGGCAAGCAGAGGCCAGGGAACACTGTCCTTAAATTCTCCAGAGGAAGAGAGGTCCTGCTGACACCGTTGGAATCAGAACATGATAGAATAAGTTTATGGTATGTTAAGCTACCTAGTTGGTGGCGTTTCATGACAACAGCATTTTAATTATTCATTTTGACCGCCTCCTAGGGCAGGCAACTGTGCACCCTGTGGCCCTGCCAGAGAATGAAGAGCTAAGTGGAGGATTATGGGGGTTCTCAACAGATACAGATGTGCCAAGATCACAGCGGTGCTCAGAACCCGATCAGCCCTGATCAGTGTGTGTAATATGTGGAAGTTTAGAATATATACCTGGAAGGAAACCAGAAATTTTCTATGATTCACCTCCATTTGCACAGAATGCCACTCATTTTAACTTCAGGTATCTCGAGTAAAGTCTCCTAGAGATAAAAATCACATACTTGGCCTTAATAGGATAGATGAGTAGTTTCCACATCTCAGGAACTTTTAATTTTTAGAGCTCTTTATAGATGCAAATGAAGTTCCGCTCCAGAGTCTCACAGTGACTCTGAAGCAGGTCAGACCATATGATGATAGGTCCTTGAAAGTTTTTTGGCACAAAGCCTGGGAGCCAATAAAGAAAGCTAGGCTGAAAAATAGCTTTCCCAACCCAGTACTCTTGTTTATTGGTTTGCCCTGTGGGAATGACTGACAGACTCAACAGCAAGTTGACAAACCGACACTGCCTTCACCAGGAAAGTGTACACAGCAAAGAGTAAAATCAAAAAGAAAGGCAGCTGTGGGATACTGTGAACCCCAAGTTTGCATTTGCATTAATTAAACAAAATTAACAATGTCCAGGAGGTAGAGCCAGCATCTAGTAAGTTGGACTAGAAAGTAATCATAAAGGTGGTTGGAGAAACACACAGGAAGTCGTAGGGAGGGACTTTGACTTTGGTGGTCATTTTTGGTTTGGAGCTATGGAAGAGACTTTCTCTTTCTTAGAAGCCGATGAAAAGGGAAGGTCAGCTAGTTGCTTCTCAACCTCTCTGAGCTAGCAGGTTTGCACCCCAGCCTCTGACTCCTGAGTCTTATTGAAAAATAGAACGATAGAGATATAGTGAAAACTGCATTTGGAAGGAGGGACATGAGGCAGATCCACCAGGGTGGAAAAGTCCCACCAAGGCAACTGCCAGAGAAAGGAGCCAGTAACTATGGAGCTGCAATTCCTGGCTGAAATAGCAATAGATTCATGGGTAGCCATTGTGCTGGAGATAAAGCAACAGGCCAATATTTATCAAATACCAAAATGTATCAGTGTCACATATAACTGGATATAGGATATGGTGATGGTATTGAGTTGATCATTCAATAATAGTACAACATTAATTAAGAGAAAAATACAATTAAATATCTATCTCAAATAGATAAAAATTGATTTGTACACTAAAGATCCAATTGCAAAAATTGAGGTTATATGTACAATGAGATAAGAAGAAAACATTTTGTTTGAGAATAAAGACCTTTCCAACCTTGGTGTGAACTTGAGCACTACAAAGAAAACTCAACCAATTTGATTAGAAAACTTAAAAATTATGCTGGCCGCAGTGGTGCACACTTTTAATTTCAGCATTTGGAAGGCAGAAACAGGTGCAGCTCTGTAAGTTTTAGGCTAGCCTGATCTACAAAATGAATTCCAGGACAGCAGAGCTTTTGTTGTCTCAAAAAAACAAACCAAAAAAGAAAAAAAAAAAAAGAAAATCTTAAATGATGTTGTTAAAGATGCTATATAGCTAAAAGAAAATGAAAAAATTACAATATGTGTTAGTAGTTTATTTAAAGATCACTTGCGGTACAATAGCTTAAGATAGAAACTGTAGTCACTGCTAGGGACAAAATGGAGATAATTAGTCTTGACCTCAAGAAACTTGATCTAGTGAGTATAGGATGGAAGAAGTGCTCCAGAATACAATGGGTATTATAAAGGTCACATCTAGTTGTCATGGAAACATACACTGTGGACAAATAAATAAGACTTGACATCTCTCTTATGTAAAGAATTTATTAAAATCAATGGGAAAAATATTAACATAGGCAAATTTATCAAAGATATACATTGGAGATTCCTAGATTAAAAAATAATATAGTTCACCACTAAACATGAAATTATCTTCATGAATAATCAAAGATATGCAAATCAAACCAAAATACTATGTTTATGCACTAGATTATCAAATAATAATATAATCCATAATAAGGTACTGGTGACAACATTTATAAAGTTGGATGCTCTCACAGACTTTGATAGAACTATAAATTGTAGAAAATCTGATGCTATACACTGATAGTTATAACTGTAAAATCCATTTTTCTCTTCAATGTTATGGACTGCCTTTTTCATTCCTCCAAATGTCATGTATAGGGGACTGATATACAATGTGATACTTGGAGAGACACAGTTGTGAAAGAGAGGCCCTTGTGATGGTTTTTAGTGCCCTTAAAAGTTGAGGTACTAGCAGTCATTAACTGCCTGTAACTGTTCATGGGAGGGTGGAGCCTTTCCTACATCTTTGGTGGCATGTCAGCTGGTGGTGTCATTGCTCGGGTCTTGTTTAGGTGACCACATTGTTGACATTTAATGGATGCAGCTTCTCTGTCATATATAGAAGACACAAGCTCACTGAAGATACACTGGCCATACAACACTAAGACATAGGTATATAAGCAACACTAAATGGACCGAGCAGGTTGTAGTTATACATTTACATGTATATTAATACATCTATTTGATTATAATAGTAACCAAATAAAAAGGGGGAAAGCTGTGTGGTAAAGGCTAAAGTACACATTGAATTTTGAAGACACAGTACCCAAAAGAGACTGAAAAATATAATGTTTAGATTAAATGCTGTACATTTTACAAAGATAAATAATATATCAAATGATGCATACTAAAATTTTAAAAGGAGGCACCAAAAGAATTCTTCTCCCTCCCCCCCCATACTTCTAATAGTGCAACGAAAGTGAGGGACTATGAAGCAACTGGCTTCTGTAAGGAGACCCCTCACCAATAACTAACCAACACACACTTTCATCTTACACCCTGGTTTCTAGGACCGTGAAAAAGACATTGTTATTGTTTAAAGCTATCAGACTATGGCATTTTGTTATGATGACATTATCCAATACTGTATATGTATATGTATGTGTATTTGCATTTAAAAATTAATGGAAGCAAGACCACGTAAAACCTTATATCAGAGATTTGCGAGCAACAGACCATGACAAGGTCCAACCCACTGACTAGTTTTGAAAATGAAGTTTTATTGGGATACAGCTATATTCATCTTAAAATTTATCATCTCTGCCTGTTTTGTTTTTACAACAATAGAATTGAATAATTGCAATGGAGACTATGTTTAAATAAGCCGAAAACATTTAATATCTGATCTTTTATAGAAAGTTTGCAACCCTTCCTTCCTCTCTGTAGATTAAAATTATAACTAAAATATTCATTAATTATATTTGTATAAAATGATTGTATATTCATACTGTAGAACTTTACATAACAGTCAATAAAGATGATTATATAAAAGACATGTAAATATTTGTTAAGGGATTTTGATAAAGGAGAATTATAGCTCAATGTATAGAACATAATTCATTTATGTGAGCACTTTATATAGATGCATATTGATATATGATTCCATTTACTAATTACAGCAGTGAATTGTGAAATTGTCACATTAATAGACAAACATTGAAGCCTGTCACTTATGATCATTTTCGAGCCATTTAATTAAGAAGCGATCAGAAAACTAATTCAGAAATGGAACAGCAGCTATTTCTCTAGGAAAGTCACAAGACACAGGAAGTGGTAATGAGCTGCGAGGCCTTCCTTTAGGGTGATCGCCCATCATGGATTTCTGAAGTTTGTTGTTGGTGAGGTTAGACTTTTCCTGTCATGACATGCGACCTGATGACATAGGTCTCAACCGGAAATGCATTAGGCTGAATCAAAACAAGACTTGTCTCTGTCCTTTTATGAACTAAGTCAGATGTCAAACAAATTGTTTTTACTCTTGGAATCGTACTTCGTGCTTAAAATGAAAGTTCAGTCTTTTACTGAGTTCATGTGTTTTTAATCCTCTGAAGTGGCCTGTAGATGGCCACAGTGTATAACTACCATAGATTGCCGCTTTAGTTTGTCATCTTTAGATTGCCACCTGTAAAATGTCATCTGTAGGCTTCCACCTGCTATAAAACATCCCTTTTACACTATAAATATGAATTATTCTCGTTGGTTAATAAAAAGCTGATAGACTGGTAGCATGGAAGGAAGTTAGGCAGGAAAGCCAAATTGAGAATGATGAGAAGAAGGATGGTGGAGTCAGGAGAAACGGGAGTAAGCCACTCAGAGAGCAAGACATGCTAGAGGGCAGGTAAATCCACAAGCCATATGTCAATAAATAGATTAATAAAAATGGGTTAAGTTGTAAGAGCTAGTTAGTAACAAGCCTGAGCTATCAGCCAAGCATTTATAATTAATATAAACCTCTATGTGGTAATTTGGGAAGTGGTTTCTGGGTATTTGGGAACAGGTGGTCAGGACTGGAAAATTCCACCTACAAGCCACCCATGGATTGTTACCTGAAGAAAACTCCACCTACAAGCCACCCATGGATTGTTACCTGAAGATTTCCATCTGTAGACTGCCACTGTTGCAAAGGGGTTTCTTGGTCCCGGGCGGCCAGAGGCCCAGACCCACAGACCTGCTACACCAGACCCATAGTACCCGCCTCTGCTGCTCAGGCCCCAGAAATGACTCAGACGCTTATATTAACTTCATGCTGTTTGGCCTATGGCTCAGGCACATTGCTAGCTAGCTCTTACATCTTAAATCAACCCATTTCTATTAATCTGTCTGCCACGTGGCCTGTGGCTCACCTGTGTTCCTTACATGTTTCTTCTTGGGCGGCTTACTCGATCTGCCTGACTCCTACCTATGTTCTGATTTCTCCTCCCACTTCTTCTATGGTGCCTGTCATGGCCCAAAACAGTTCCTTTATTTAAAGATCGATATTCACAGCATACAGAAAGGCATTCCCACATCATGCCACCCGTAGACTACAGAGCCTGGTGTCTTCACGATCTTCCTGTCCTAAAGTATTACGCTCTGGCACATGTCAGTGACAGCAGTATCCAGCCTGCATAGATGTCTGTTACTATGACAACAAACGCCATCTCTCTGCTTATGCTCCGTTACCTCCTTTACTCCAGAGATAGAGTCAGTCCTGGCTCCTACTCACAAGGGTTTTTGTTTGTCTGTTTGTTTATTACAGAATACAAATTATCGGAAACAGTAATTGTGCATGATCTAGGTTTTCCTCAAAGAAAGATATCACTATAATACACTTTTTAAAAAGTGCCTAACTAAATATGGCATTTCCTTCCTATAGCAACACAAGTCGTTGTCTGATGAAAATACATGGAAGAGAATGGGATTTTTAATAATGGTCATGAATTTTCTCACTACTTTTTAATTAACTTTATGTATGCTGGTATACTTTGTTCTGATTCACCCTTCGGTACCCTACTGATAACCCACAATGCCCCTTTCTTCCTCTTCCCATTAGTTGTTCCTTCTGTTTTCATGTCATATGTCACTTTACCCTCTCTTATCCATTTCTTTCCTTTTATATGCCTTTCTGTGGTGATATGCCATTTATGTCTTAACAAATACAACTTGCCTGGAGATCAGCGGGCAGGGCTAGCCATTTGTTAACCAGGCTGATAGTTTTGCTGGTGAGAGATAGAGGCACACACTACCAGATGCCACAGGAGAGTTTATTCAGGAAAGTTGCCTAGACTGGGGGCAGGTTTAAGTATCCATGCCTAGGGTCCTGCCCTCCACACCTAGGGGTGTGCCCTCCCCTCGGTTTGTAGTGTTCTGGTGCGGTGTTGGGCTTACCACGTGGGGACTACATGCCAGGAATTCTTATTTCACCCTGTGCCTTGTTGCGTTTACCAGGTGGCTGATATGTGCTGTGAATCCTTACAGGTGGCACGCACTTGGGAGAAGGAAACAGGAAGTGATATGACTGGGCAGAAAGCAGAAGTAATAAGGCAGGATGAAAGCAGGAACTTGGCCTCCTTTCCCTGAGAGATTGGTGAGGTCAGAGATAACTGTGGCTGGCTCCTTTGTCTCTCTGATCTTTAAGCATTTATCTTAATATCTGGCTCTGGGTTTTTATTTTTAAGACCAATTAGGATTTGCATTCTATCTCCTTTCCTATCACAGTACTCTTTAAAGCCCCAGTGCCAAGGTGTGCCGACTGAGGAACTGTAGGAGCAGCCACAGCTCTTGGGATGTTTCCAATGGATCTGCAAGTAAGTCCATGGGTTCCTGGTGTATTGGAAAGGGATGCTAACAGAGATAAGGGATGCTAATAGGAGCTCTCCACTGGTGTCAAGCTATGAAGAACTGATATGAATAATGTCATCTGTTGCTATGACAGTCCTCACTGTACAGAGTTCTATTGTACCCCTTTACGTGCTGCACTCAAATAGGTTGCTGGGGCCGAGTGGTTGCAGGAGATCCAGAAGTACAGCTCAGTCATAGTTGGTAGTGAGCAGCTTACCATTTATGGCAATATATGCAATGGTTGCTCTCTAATAAATCCTTCTCTTAGTGACCAGTATCCCAAAGGCAGACCTATCCAGAATACTATTTTACAGGGATAATATTTTTGAAAGCATTAAGCAGACATTTTCATGCCCAGAAATCATTTGATGTGTGCCTCTGCACTTATTAAATCAATGGTCTTCTTCATTTGGGGGGAAGTTAGAGAAGAAAGTCATTTTTTATCTGTCAGTAGAAAATTGTATTTCTAAAAGCTTCACAGTGGGACCATGGTGTTGCTTTCAGGCTTTGCTGAGAAGGGAAAAGGTGTTTCACTCTGCCAAAATCTTTTACAAATCAAATGTGAGCCCAGGGAATCTAGATCAGTACATTTTATTTTAAGCCCCAGCACTCGGAGAGATGGGGTGTGATAGGCACTGCAGTGAATACAACCATCTGAAAGGAACAGGAAAAGGCCTTTGTGTTCCCTGGCTGTGAGGAGCATGGAAGGAACATGAGACACGCATGACCCAGCTGAGTGGCCTTCCTGGGACTGAAACTGTGACAAGGTGGTGAGAATCTGCTCCACAACAGCAGCCTCTCTCTGGCACATGTTCAGACCAAGGTTGGCATGACTGTGTCTAACATGGTGCCAGGCTTGGCTTTAGAAATGTGTGGATTATCTAGAAGGCTGTTCAGTGGTTCTCATTCAGCCTCTGCTCGTCCTGTATGATGCTGTATCTCTGAGGATGAAGAAACAGGGGATTGGAGAAGGCTAAGGTAGGAAGAAGGACCTGAGTATGTTCTTAACCCCAAAGCCAGAACTTCAGCACAAGATGCCCAGCATGAAGACTAGAAAAGGACCAACCACACTTCAGTGGACAGCATCACTGTTTCTGGGGCACTGGATCAAACAAAGTAGAAAGTATTAAAACTGGTAAGGACCCAGAGGACAACGCATAACTCTAAAGGCATTTCATTATGTGTCACAGTAAAGCATGACATAAACATATATTTTTGATAATATAGGAAGGGTGAGATGAAGGGGGCAGAATAAGAAATTGAACTTTGAACTGTTCAAAAACAAGTTTGCATTTATCTAGAAAATAGAGAATAAGATTCTATCTATGCTCAGAGGGGTAGCTTTGGAAACCTCTAGACCAGTGTTTTCCTGCACACAGACTTTTTCCAGTGCCTCCTGAGAAAATATTTGTTTTTTACCAAATGACAGAAAAGATGTGGTAACCCCTAGACTCAATGACACGAACAGATTAGAACCGGAATCATAGCATCTCATGGCTGATGGGAACATTTTGTTCCCTATGCCATGGTAAAGAGGTCAGTGTGCATTCAGCAGAGTGCCAAGATGGGAGGTGACAGCAGGAATCCTTGTTACCCATGGGATCTGGATTTCAAGTATTTACTCAAAGCATAGATTTCATATGACATCATTTGTTCTGAAAACACTCAAAAAGCAGCTAGGGCAGACTAAAATAATTAGCAGATTTAGCACTACTAGAGGCCTTAAAGGTCAGACATTTCAATGTGTTGTAAATGATCTATCTTTTCCACTATCATCTTAAAGGTGTTAACATGTCAGCTAACCTACCTGTTATCTAGTGAATCACAAATTTCTGGGGAGGAGATTATGTTTTAAAAACAAAAGAGAGACAGACAAACACAAAGCTTATTTGTTTTATTCTACTGATCTAGCTCAAGCCTTTCTGTAGTAAAATGGTAAAACTTGGGTCTGGAAAAGCAAATTGCTTTGTCTTGATCATTGCACTAAAATGGGAGAGCCAAGGTTGACTATGGTAATGGTTCTTGGTAATTCTTTCACAGAAGCAATTTCTGTAGACAATATGCAGAAATCGGGTAGACAGAGTGAGATGTTTATATGACAGACTCTAAAGTGACTGATCCTGTCATTTAACCACACAATGCTCACATTCCTTCACCATGACCCTCAATGCCATTGCTCCACTGGAAAACTAGCCTGATAAACTCCTTTAGCATCGACTTACTTTTCCAGTACAGCAACACAGGAATTTGGGTAGTCGGCATGTGCTAGTGACCAGTCACTGGAAGAGCACGCTTGTTACTTTAACTCACACACAAGACTGCTTCACACTGGGGCATGAACATTGTTAGGATATTGTGTGGATTTGGTGTGGCATGAATTACCCGTTTATCTGGCGGCAGGTTTCTATTTATTCGAGGGGGGGGGGCTCATGGGGAATGAGGCAGAAGGCAGCTGCAGATAGCAGGGGACACTTAGAAAGACTTTATTGTCAGGGGGTATGTTTATGATAACAGAGAAGGTTATGATAGCAGGGGGAGGGGAGAGGGAATGAAAGGAGGGAGGGAGACAGAGAGAGAGGAAGAGAGAAGAGGGATAGGAGAGAAAGAGAGAGATTAGAGGTCAGAAACTCCTCTTAAAGGAGACTTGATGTCAGAACTCAGAGGAGGGCATGACTTTAAAGACTAGCATCCTCCAAGGTAGGTGAGGCGAGTGTGGCCCCAGAATCAGAACAGGTCACCCACCCACAAATGTCAACTTTTTTATAAAAACAAACCAACCAACCAACCAATAAACATATGATGAGTTCACCAAGGAATGTTGAATCTGTCAAAATAGACTGTTCTTACTTGGTTTTCACAATGCAGAGAAATTAGACGTTAATTTTCTTCTGAAAGGCTCAGCCAGGAGGAGGTTCCCCTTCAGTCAGACTCCTCTGCTTACCTACACGAGTCGTGGATTCTGGCCCTGGTGTCTCCAGCAGATTTTCAGGCTTTGCCGGGTCACCCATCTCTTCAGCCAAGGGCCTTCTCCTTTCCTGGCATTCTGCAGCCTGAGGTAACCTGCCTGCTTGTTTACCTTCCTCATTTTTATGTCTCCACAGCACTAAACAAACAAGACTGTTCAGGGACAGTCACAGGCCTACTTCATTTATTTTCTCAGAATGCCCACAAGCAAATCCTCTCCTAGAGAAGTTATCTGTCTCAGACAAAATTGGTGGTGGGTGTGCCTGACTTTCCTTGAAAAACAAAACCTAGAGGATTCTCAGTTTTTTCACCCTGATGTTCAGTCAAAACTCCAATCTCGTGTAAAATTAGAGCCCAGCACCTTCCTGTCAGTACCTCTGTGGGGAAAATGAGCAGAATATGGCTAGCCTTAATGCTACTTCTCTGAATTCTCTCCTTAAGTACCCTAGTAGATGGGAGCAGCAGGTGAGAGTATGGGCAGGTCTTAACAGATTGCCATCAATCTAAGAAGGACATTTTGAGTCAATTTCCTAAATTTGTTGGGGCTGTCCATTTCTGGAAATTCTTGCATATTCTTTGATTAATCCCTTGCTCTCCTTTCCACAGCCCTTGGGTACCTGATGCTATACCTTCATCTTTGAAAACGATGTCATCTGATGACAAAGCCCAGTTTTCCTTCAGCCCCCTGGTGGGCATCTACTCCTTCTATACATAGAAACAACTTCTTTGTTCCTCAGGCATGAGTCACATACCAAGTAGTCTGGGATCAGAGACCACACAGCACAGGGGTTTTGTGAAATCTTCATAGAAGACGGTACAAAGCCAGTGCCACCTCGGAGTGGTGGACAGTGCTGGGGGACTGGGGGGCTGGACTTGGCATTGTAGCACATAATGTACAAAGAAGTTTTTCTTAATCACTGTTCTTCAGATATTTAATTTCAACTCAAATATTCTCTCATTTTGGGATACAGTAGGGGTTGCACAACTGGATTTAGACTTCACTACAGGTCCTAAATAGGCAGTCTGCACATTATTTGGGAATCAGTAGCAATTTCCACCTGTTGAGATCTTGAAACCTTCCTAATGGATGCACATCTGGCTGGGGTGTGTACTTAACTCAGCTCTCACTTGCTTCAAAAAGTTCCTTATCCCTGGGAGTTTGTTTTTGATACTGGTTAACCATCTTTTTTCATTGACATGGAAACTTTTTATACCATTATTCATTCTTCGGTTCTGTATCTTGTTACAATGTAACAACTTTCGTTGTATATCTGCCAATTTACAAACCAAGGGCATTTTGGCCTTTGTTCTTGTCTTCTACTTCTAAGACTATTATATATGAAAAGGGAGGGCTGTAAGTTTTAGTGAGGCTGTTGGGGGCCATTTACCAGTTAGTTCTCTGATTCTTGGTCTCCTTTCTATTTTATCATCTAGCCTCCCACTGATTTTTGAGCTCATCAGATTCTCATTTCTCTTCTGCTTGGTGAAACAGAAGAGACTGATGTTTCTTGCTTTTAATAAGTATGATATTAATCACTGAAAGAACCATATCATATCATGAATTGTTTTCCAGTTGTATTTCAGCTGGCGTGTTTGTTTCAATACCTGACTCTCAATAGAATGACAAATAAAGGCAAATGTTAAAAATGCCTTTGGAGAACAGACAGGCTGCAAGCTCAACTGTATGTCTCAACTAAATTTTTTTTTGAAATATTTTATTTGCTGCTGAGAAGAAAATGAGAAAGTGCATTAAAATGGCATAGGTGCAGAGCTACGGAGCTGTTCAAGTCCTGAGTACGCTGTTATCAATAATAACATAACATCAATAATAACATGTATGCATGTTATAAGTGCTTTCAACCTTTCTGTAAATCCAGCAAAGAATGTCCCACCAAAGAATGTTTCATCAGACTAATCTATTTTGGAAAATGATTTGAATTTAGAAAGGTTGATATTTAGAACAGCTTTGATTGGATTGCATATTAAAGAGAGTTTACATAGTTGCCATTAGTAACTCACAATCTAATATCGTTGAGAAAGTTTTGAGCAGCTGCCATGTAGGATTCTAAAATACCACTCATTGATAAATGTGCACTATAAGCACCATGGCTCACCAAAATGAAGTGCAAGTTTCTCTCCATTCAAAGAAAGTGCAAGCTCAAAATTAGTTATGCATCCAACAGTTCATTTGGGGAGGCTAATTAGAGAGAGAAGACCTTGGAATAGAAGTCACCAGAAATGCTAGCAGATGAGACATTTTGGAAGCTCAGTTTGTTGTCATAGACAGATCACCTGTTGCCTGCATGCAGAGAGTAGTTATGAGTTCAGGACATTTTCGGATGTCTGAGGATTAAAAACAAAACCAATTGATACTAGTTTATGAAATTGTTTTGACAGGTTCTGGAATCTTCCAAGTATCAAGTTTCCAAATTGGTATTAACAGGTGTGCCAAGTGAGTGCCCAGAAAAGACATATACAAACAAGTGTGTGGTGGCTGCTTTGCCCCAGACTTCACAAGAACTGGGAGTGAGAAGACACAGTCTTCAAACAGGCAAATGTGTGACAGGAAGTTGAACCCAAAAAAACCTCAGCTCTCAATTTTTTTCAGGCTCCAGTGTTCTCAGATTAGGATAACCATCCTTCCACTCAGGCACTACAACTCCCAGAAACGGACTCATCTCTCACTTTAACATGCTCTGTTCTGTGTAGGCAGTCATCAATGATGCGATGGGAGTTATTCTTGCATGAGGTATGTTTAGTTAAGTATCACTGGTGAGCATGTGTCTCAAAAACTTGGACTTGATGCCTTTTCTTGACAAATTTCCAGGAGTCTTAATGTGAGAAGATTCTCAGGATTTTGTCCTAGAAGGTCTTTCTCCCACCACACTATTTGGACACTGAAAATGTTGGCTATCTGTGATGGGACCAGCTACCAGAATTAGTGGTGGTTCCCATGTAATAATTCTGATAAGACTGACGTAAACCTGCATGTACAGGACTGGAATAAATAACCTTAAGAAAACATCAGAACCATACATTCAGGATCTACTCCCTCTGCCGAGATGATATTTTCTGAAGAGTTGGCAGCCTGTGCCTTAAGTGAGGTGGGACAGAAGTTTAGTTTTTCAGCTTTGTCAATGGCAGAAGATCTCAGATGATCTGTTAACGTTTAAGGCTTTTTTACTTTCTCTTCAAAAAACTTTTTATTGCACAAATCTAGCTCTTTTCCTTTGCAAAAACAAGGTAAAGACAGTGAGAGTTGTGAACAATTCATAATGAGGCTTAATGAACAGTGGAGGCACCCCTCCTCTGAGCCTGGGCCAGCAGAGCTCCAAGGCTGAAAGATGGTCTCTGAGATCTTACACTGTGTTCTTAAGGCCTTGCTTCAGTTCCCCTATCTTCTCAGGACAGATATTTTGGTGCCCTGGGGGAACACACCATCTTGATTTGAGCACATTTGTTCTAGGACAAACTTCAAAGCTCCATAGGTTATAATCTCAGGCTTGTGACCCACCCTATTCATGTTTTATTCCCACAATCAGAGATGATGTTCAAAACTCGGAACAACCCCTGGTTCCCTCCAGGGGTCTTTCAAAGGACACCTTGCCACAGTATGTGAGCGGGGACCCAAGGGCTTTTCTGCATATCTTGTAGGATTTGGGAGAGATGTGTTTTGGCAGCTTTGGGCAAGCCTGAAGAGAAGCTGTTAACTGGCATTGAAGTGTTTCCATATTTTAATGGTCAGTATAGCTGTACCAGTGCCTACTATCTGGAAAGAACCAAGATTATAATCTGTTTTGTAATCTTGGAAACTGAGGCCCAAGGAGGTTAAATAATCTGTCCTCCACACATAGGACACAGGAGGGGCGGAGCTTGAAAAGCACGGTCGAGTTGTGTGATACAGAAGCACAGATTCTCCCTTTTCTACCCGGCATCTCTATTTACCCGGCCTAAGTGGTCCAGAGCCTTGGCGTGCACTCTGTTCCGTCAACCCAGTTTAGAAATAGCCAGTTCTGAGTAAACAAAAGGTACAGATGTGGGAAAGAGACATGTGGTGAAGAGAGTGGCCATGAGGGAGATTAGAGCAGGCAGGGATACAGCAATCAGAATGTGCTTTATACGTGAGTAAAAACTGTCACGGTGAGGTTCATCGCTGCAAGCCCAGGAAGGCGGGCCTGAGCAAGGGAACCATTGCTCTGACCCTGCCTGGGGCAGCTGTGCGAGACTGTAGCTATTTCAGGCTTTGAAACTTCCCCTCATGGCTGCTTCCCTGAATAAGAGATGGAAGTCTCTGGGCTGTCTTTTCTGAAGTTGCTTTGGGAATAGGAATCTAAAATATACCTTTTTTCAAAGAATATTTTTCTTCTTTTATTCTTCATTTAAAAAAATCAATGAAATCTACAGAGGGAATGAAATGAGTTTCTTTTTCGAAAAAGCTCTACACTTAAAAAAAAAACAAAAACAAAAACATGTTTGCTTACCTCTGAACCAGCAGATACTCATGGCAGACTATAGAGAAAACCAAAAAAGCGGCTGGAAAGTTATTGACATTTCTATCTCTTACTTTATTATATTGATTCACATAAATCTTGAAACCTAGCTCTTTAGAAATTTAAAGTTATTTTTAAATTATTAGTTTTTTAAAAGCTAATTTTGAAAACACGAATAAAACAAATTAAGCTTTGAAATAAATTTTGCATTTGTCTGAAGTTGGTACAAAATGTATTTTTTAAATAATTGTTTTTATTCTTGGATGTGGGCATTTCCAACACTTTCATTGTTAGCAGTATATGCACAGTCCATATGAACTGTAACATGACCCTCTGAGTCATTAAGGACTATGGCTTAGAACCCTAAAGATGAGATCACAGCAATTAGAGCATTAATACTTTGTACCACCACATTCCAGAAAGCAGCACCAAGCTCAGCTTCTGACATTGCTGCATGAACAAATCTGTTTCTGCACAGTCTTGCTAACATTAATGATTTAAGGAAATTTTCAATATGAAAGATAAAAAATCCCTTTTCTTTAGATAATAGTTTAGAATCTTAAAGCATTATTGCCAGTTTGGCGACTTAGCATTTTACACAGATTATTTTCAGTAATACAGACTATCCCTGTACAATATCTTCGTATATTGAGAGATTTTCTAGGGGTAGAGAAAAGTCTCTGTCCTGACAACCAAGTCTAAGTTGCCACACACTTTGGGGACTGCCTTTCTTCCTACCAGGCCACTCTGCATTGTGTGTGTATATAGTAAAGAACATTTTTTTAATATATACTTTTCTCTCTGATGACAAAAGGCATGTGAGTTCATTGGATAGTGATCATGCATGCAGAGAAACAGTAAAGTCCCCAGCTTTACAGCCAGTCACCACTGACTCTGTGTCCTCCCTTCCCCCACTGTCTCCTTCTCACTGATTTGTACATAATGGACAGTATCGTTGCCGTAGTTGTTAGGGTCAGAGTCTGGACCTTGGCAGCCCACACAAGCAAGGCCCTGACACTGGTCTCCAGGAGACCAGTTAAACAGTGATAAAAAGCAGATAAAGATTTGTTCAGTAAGGTCACGTTGGGAAAAGAAGCCAAGGGGCCTGGTGACTGGCTCAGCTCATCTTTGGGTCCTGCCATGGTTGAGAAATGTATGTGTAGTGTGGCAAGCCAGATCAAGGTGGAGTTCTGTGCATCACTGATCATTGTCTCTGCTAGGTCTCCCCTGAAAGGAGGTCTAGCAAGTCCTCAATCTCACTCCAGAGACATGTTTCTCCTCTTTAAGTTTTTGCCTTCTCCTGGCATGAGGTTCCTGGGGAAACCTCAATTTCTCAGGAAGCATTGTTTAAATAGTATGATCGACTTATTATCTCTATCTCAGAATATCTTCTTTCCACCAGGACTTTACCATATTCTCAAATCCTCTTGGTGTTCTGTAGTCTACACCATTCAGCTGTTACAATGAACATGAATTTAAATGAATACATAGTGTGTGTGTGTAATATTTAACTATGTAAAGGTGTGTTACATTTGTTTCTGCTGTGGCATATTTAACTGTGTAAAAGTGTATTACATTTGTTTCTGCTGTCCCTTTTTTAATGATGTAAGGATGTGTTACATTTGGCTTTGCTGAATTTGTTTTATTATGAAAAGATGTGTTGCTGTTTCACCTTGCCTGCCTAAGGCACCTGATTGGTCTAATAAAGAGCTGAATAGCCAATAGTTAGGCAGTAGGGGATAGACAGGGCTGTCAGGCATAGAGAATAAACAGAAGAACTCTAGACTCAAAAGAGGAGAATGAGGGAGAAGTGGGGAAATGCCTGGGGCTAGCCAGGCAGATACCAGCCAGCCAGACACTGATAAAGCAGGAAAAAAAGATATACAGAAGGGGAAAAAAGGTAAAAAGTCCTAAAACATAGATAAAGAGAAACAGTTTAAGTTGTGAGTTAGCAACAAACAAACCTAAGCTAAGGCTGAGCATTTATACTAATAAGTCTCCATGTCATTATTTGGGACCTGGTTGGTGGTCCCCCTTCCCCCAAAAAGGAAAGAAAGCCTGGTACACATAGTGTTTTATTGCACAAAGTACCAGGCTTTAATTAAATACTCCCTTGGGATCAGACATTATTTTTCCTCTTCAATTGTAAATACCATTGGTAAATATTTATAAATCCATATAGAAGAATGATGGCAGGGCTTGTCAGAAAAATGAGGAAAGTGTCTTTTTAAAGGTTATTTATTTATTCAGCATGTATTTTTGTGTGAGTGAGGCACAGTACCCAGGTGAGCTTTTGGAGCTCCAGCTTGGTGAGGCAAGGTCTCTCTTGTTGCTGTTACTATCTATACTTCAGTATAGCTGACCCAAGGGCTTCTGGGTAATGCCACTGCCTCACTACTGCCTCCTTTACTACATGAGTTTCAGCAAACCTTTATGCATTTTTAAGGCATCCAAACCTTTTCATGTTGCTGTGCACATACTCCACACTGCAGAAGAGCAGCCATACCCTTCCACCACTGGAACCCTCCCAGTGCCAGCCTGTCAACAGCATTTCCAGTGTTCTAAATGCTTAGGAAAATGAGAGTCCATGTTCTCCCACTTAACAGCTAGGTAATTAAGGAATGCTTTACTACTTATTTACACTTTCATTTGTGTATTTTGATTATAAAAGTGAAAGGTTTAAAAAGATATCCTAGTATGTATACAATGTACTTTGATCACATCCATCTCCCATCACCCTCTGCCATTCCCCTCCCCCGTCTTTATCACTAGCCCCATTTCTTGTCCCAATCTTTCTTGTTTTTTCATTTATTCGTGTGTGCTTGAGATCTATGTAAAAGAGGAAATATACAACATTTGTATTTTTCAGCCTGTAAATGTTTTTGTGCTTGTTTCCATAGTTCTGACCATTGCTTGAAATAAGAGTTCTTGCAAACCATGTATGTGGTGGGAGTGAGCACAGAGAGGAAAGGAAATATCCAGAGAACCACAGGACCTGTGTGAACTTGCACTAAGGTGGAGTATCTCCATCTCCCCACCCTATGCTTATAAACTGAACCTATTCTGGGTTCAAATTGTCTTCCTTTTCCTCACAGTAAGAGGGAGTAGAATTTTATCCTGTCTGCTCACTCCTCAACCCAGGCCTGACAGCACTGTATATGCCCATATCGAACAGCAAGAGATGCTTTTCATTGTCAGAGTGATGGGATTTCAGGGCTGGAGTCATTTACAGTTAATGGTATGGCATTAGGCGTTGATGGATTTAGCTTCAGCCTCGGGAGCTAAGTCCAGCTCAATCATCTGACTTCAGTGATGCTGTAACATAGTTCAAAAGGACATCTCAGAGCTGCCAGCTACCAGTATGCTGCTTCTCAGAGAAGTCAGGCCTGTTCCCTTGGCTTCTTTCTGAGCATAACGCGCTCACAGCAATTTCCAAAACTCATTAGTTGTGAAATATGAGGACCTACCTTAAGCCTACTTAAGTATGAAATGAAACCCTGTAGCTAACACATGGAACTCACACAACTGGAAGTTGTAGGCAACATGTAGTGAGTGGTCACACTGAACACTTCATAGACACCACATACACGCACGTCTCCCCTGTGTCTCTCTGCATGGGTGCCCTTCTTAAGTAGATCCGTTCCATACAGGACTCCCACTAGTATCTGCCTGTCAGCATCCTGCCTTATCGACCCCAGCTAAATTTCTGTCTTCATTTTGATCATCTGTGTGGTCTTTTTTTTTTTTTATCATCAAAGCCTTGTGATTTGAAGGTCTGTCACTGGAATCTCTCAATGGAGTGCTCTTGTATCCCCTGACCACTCACAAAAAAAAAAAAAACAAAAAACAAAAAAAACAAAAAAACAACAACAAAAAAAAAACCCAAAACAAAGCAAAAAAAAAAAAAACCCTTGTCCTGCATGAAGTCAAACAGAGATTGCTCGATGTTGAACAGGAGTGGTGGTCAGTGCCATATATAACTCGGTAAGGCCGACGTAGGACCAGAGGCTTGAGGACTATTAATAGGCATTTTATGTAAGTCTGACATTGAAAACTAATACACCCAGTGAACCAGATGACCCACTGTGGTATAGATGGGCTTTATCCAATCAGCTGAAGGCCTGGGCAGAACCTCCCTGTAAGGGAGGTATAAAGGAGAAGATCCTTCTGCCTGTCTGCATTGGAGCTAGAACATTGGCTGGCTTCCTTGTGTTTGTTCTTGAAACGAAGCAGAAGCTCTCTGTGGCCCAAACCACCAGAGCTTGTTATTTGTTATTTACTCTTTTGTGTGCCAGGATCCTTATGGAGAGTTAGAACACAGCCCTCAGGAGCCAATTCTCTTTGGCTACCTTTACTTGAACTCCAGGGATAGACCTCCAGTTAGCTTGGCAACAAGCATCTTATCTGCTTAGCCATCCATCTCCTCTGTATCAGTCCTATCCCTAAAGTCACACTTAGCCCCTAGAATGACTGCCAAAGCTGGAATTAAGTTCTGTGTCTCATGACTAGAAACCAAGGCAGTGACTGCAAAGGGCATTGGAATTCTCTTGAGTGGCAAGTTTAGCTCATGCTAAAGGAGGCCCCTGAGTCTCAGAATCTACTGTATGTAATAACATCAAGATGAAACATGGCACTGTTGCACCAGGCTGGGACCTGATGTCAGTGACTTCAGGACCCACAGGAAAGGCCCACGCAAATGCCTGCCTCTCCTTCCAGCCAAGGTTCATCTCTGGGGCCTGATGGATTTCACTCACCACCATGAGGAGACCGCTGTAGTTCTCTGGGTTTGTCTTCTGCTCTGGCACTCATCTTCATTAGCCTACAAGGCTGACCTGTGGCTCTGAGGACTCTGATCCCTTGGGTCTCCACCCTTAGAGCTGTCATGCTATTCCTGTCTTCAAATTCACAATGGTTTTCTTAACAAGGAGCGCAGTGTTTTCAGTTTGTATGGTGCCTGCAGGATACTGGCATGTGGCTCAGGTCAGTGAGTCCAAGGATTCCTGGTGTCTGTCTGTGCAACAAAGGGACTAAGGCCCTGTTTAATTAGAAAAAAAAAATAACTTTCAAGCAAAACTAAAAATGTTTATTTAAAAATACCTCAGAGTCTTTGCTATATGAGTGTGCTTTGTAACCCCTGTTCAAAAAGTCACTTTCTAAACTACCTGGCCACAAAGTTTCTCATACCTTTTACTTATTTATTTTTTTATTTAAAAAAAGGACATAATCTCATTCAGTAAATACCACACAGAATACATTCTGGATATTTATTGTTGCTTAGGTGTCTAAACTCTACAACCTGTCCTTAAAAATTCTGATTATTATCAGGAATCACATGTTAAAAGGAGAGCAAGGTTGGCATTAAGGGACAGAACCAGAGTCAAATTCCACATGCCAAGGTGAATAATACTACTTGATGACTCAGGAGTCTGTTACAAGATTTACCTGCTGTCCACTCACTAAAGCCGGTATCTACCCACATCTTTGTTCTCAGAGTTTCTATGTTGCTTTGTCTACTTTATTGTTGAACTCATTCTAGTACATTCTTTTGCTTCTCTTTCTAACACGAATCTTTCACTACTTAACTGCCTTTATCACTCCAGATTTGGAAAACAGATAATTCAATCCTGTGTGTTCTTCATTTGCTGCCCAGCTCTGACTGTCCTCTAGTTGGTACCCTGAACTCAGAATGTCCTCAGGCTACTGCCTGACTTGAAGGGTCACATTACCATAATGGGAAACTGTACCCCTTGTGGTGGCTGCTGCTGTGTAAGGCCTGAAGCCACTTGCCTCTTCTGCTGGATCTCCAGCTGACCTCCTCTGTGTTTACAGGTTAAGGCCATGGTGACCTTTTGAGACTTTCTAGTTAACCTCAGGTTCTTTGGTTTTTATTTGTTTCTAGCTTTATCAACTTTATACTTTTCAGTGCTTCTTACTCATCTTTCAGGTCCCCACCAAAAATCATATCCTTATGGAGACCTCCCTTGTCCAGTTTTCTAAAGAAGGTGCCCCCCACCCCCAGCCAGAGAAAATTAAGAGAGCACATGAAAGGACACATCAAAATAACAGATGAAATGGAAAGTGCCAACAGAGATTGTTTGCCTAAAGAAACCCCAAGGAAGGATATTAAAAACGTTCCATGCAGAATGTTTGCAACCTTGGCTTTAGTGGTATTCACACTCAACATATCCCTACATCTAAACAATTGCCCAAATCACCTCCCGATTTCACTTGCAAAAGAATTGCTTTAGGAAAAGTAAGTAAATGAACTCATATAGTTTTACTTAATTTTAAGACTATTTAGACTTAAAGCTTTGCTCTTTTTTGACTCCGCTGTTCCTTACTTGAGCAATGTAACTTAGACTATGGAGGAGGGGACCCCCAGGCATTGGCAGCGTTGGAAGGCTATGCTTCCTTACTCCTGTCTTGGCTGACAGGGAAGACATCTATCTATACAAGGTGCTATTTAGTCCTTTCTTATCTTATGCTCAGAATACAGATGCCTTGAAGGGAGGGGCATGTCTCCCTTGTCTCTCTGATTCTTATTCTTATCAAATGTCTGGTCTATAGTAGTTTACCTTCACCAAGCCTTTGTTTACTGAATAATGTTGTGAATGAATTTCTGGGTGCTCACTTCGTTTACATGGCATCTCTTCGGGCCTCTAATGGAATCCTTGCTCTGAATTCCTGCAGTGTCTGTTCTTCCACGGCCCCTGTATTCTGCTTCTGGGCATTACTTGGGGGTTCATCACAACCTCCTTGAGTCATAACTCAGAAAGTTTTGTGTTCTGTAGGTGTGGCTGACACAAAATAGGCACTCAATATTGACTTGTATGAGTAAAAGTTTCAATAGAATGGGAAACTAAAAACTGGTAACATGGGTCTTTGCTTGCTTGCTTTATTTATTTATTTGTAAATAAATAAATAAAATCAGCATCTGGAGAGATGGCTCAGCAGTTGCCATTTCTGGCTACTCTTCCAGAGGACCTGGGTTTGAGTTCCTGCACCCACCCACATGGCTTCTCATAACTATTTCTAATTTCAGTTTTGATGGATCCAATCCTGTCTTCTGATCTCTATTGACCCCACACAAGCAAGTGGTGTCTGAGCATATATATAGATATAGGGAAAATACTCACACAAAATAAAAATTAGAATAAAGGAAAATAAAACTATGTGAGTACTGAGTTTCTTGTCTGTGGTGGGCATACTTCCCAGCCATTCAGCAGTCTTGGAGAACAGCCTAAGCACTGATCTCCACTGATCCATATCAGCTTCATTAGATACTTCCTGGGCTCTGTGAGATGGATGGCATGTAAGCACAGCCTTGACAGCCAAGATAAGATGATCTCCACCTCCGGGTGTTCCCATACTGCTTCTGGTTCTGCCAAGCTGGAATGTTTCAAGGAGAAACTGCTAACTAAGCCATGCCCCTGTTTCTAGACCGTTTACAGGTTTCCTCCATTTGTGGAGAAAGCTTGAATAGATGGATTTATATAAGATTGTAGTAGTGATACTTTTTGTAAAGAGGACACTCAAATGCAAGTGACCGTTACCACTCTCCACTCATTTTATCTCCTCCACAAGAGAGACATTACATGGAAGGTCTGTCACGAGGTTTGACATCTTGATCTAGAGTGAACAACAATGATATGATGGATAGTTAGCACCTGTCACTTTTGTATCCAGAAGAAATGTGACTAGAAATGATTTCAGCATGGACAGGAGTAACTTTTTAAAGTAGGAAGAAAAGTCCTGAAGTCGTACAGGCCCTACAAGGATGAAACTTTGTTACCCAACAGGAGGAGTCTAACCTGGGTCAGCTGGAGAGCAACATTAGAAAAGTCCCAATTTCTTGCTTTACAAATATTGTTCCCATTTAGAGTGAGGAGTTGTCACCTGTAAATCTGGAAGCCTATTTAGAGCAGTCGAAAAAGATGATAACTTGGCATCTCATACTTGAAAATCTCTGTCAGATAATTTGCTCTCCCCCAGCAAGACAGGTCGGATTGGCATGGAGACAGCCTTGCTATGTCTTCTTTCTCAACCCAATTTCTGTGGACAGGTAGGGAAAGCATGCTTCCTGGAGGCAGAACACAGGTGATGAGAAGCCACTAAATGCTCAGGAAGACCCTGAACTGTAAAGATTCATTAGTTTTTGCAAATGTAGAATATGATAAGCTCACTTGTGAACTCAATGAAGCAAGTGCTTGAGGGGGCATGGAAGATCCCTTTAGCTGGAGTATCCCTGATTTGGTCAGAGAGTGTTCTGAACATAAGCTCTGGGCCTTGTTTACTATTCCATATGTACAGTATTTCCCCCAATGTCTCTGTTATGGGAAAGAAATGAGTAAAGGCATAAACAAACACAGACCCCCAGAAGCCAGCATAGGTACAGGGATAATGAATGGGCTGTGACATAAGTCTTTGACAATGACAGTCATTTAAAGTTTACTAACTTTAGAATGGCATCTACACTATCTAAATACTGTAATGTTTTGCCTTTGGTCTCTTGAATGACTGTGCATTGTGGAAATGGAATGTACTAATAGGTGATTTTAAAATGACAACTTTTTAAGTAGAAGAGAAATAGGGTCATCATCCCTGACATTCAGCACTATCAAAGCAGATGCAGCAAAGTGTGTGGGAACTATAGCAAAATGTGGACCTCTCAAAGACTCCTATTTGTCATCTCTTCCATCCGTTCTGCTACTAGTTGCAACAATGGCTCAGGGACACTGGAGACATTCATTAGATGAACCCGTTTAATGGCCGAAACAATAGAGTGGAGACACACAGTTGAGTGAGAACACATGTAGGAATCAGCCACAAGACACATTAAAATGGACTGCATTAGCTAAATCCCAGAACAGCTCTGGAAGAGAGACTCCCTTCCTTCTCCCAACCATAAGCAGAACTTCCTAGATAGATATGGGAGGAAGTGCTCTGATATTTGAACATGCTTACAAAAATGGCTGCATAAATATTTCCCCTGGCCCATTTCAGGGCATGCTAATCAGAGAGGCTCTTTAAAAGCAATATTTTTATCTGAATCTCAAATTTATTCACACCCATTAGCTGCTCAATTAGGTGAAACAAACTTGTACTTGTGTGCCAGGGGCTTCATTTAATTTACCTTTGATAAGCAGTTGGTCCTAACTGTGAAAGCACACGAGGCTGCTCGTGTGTGTGTGTGTGTGTGTGTGTTCAGAGATACTAAATCAGAATAGTACGTTAAAAAAAAAATCTGCCTAAAATTCCAGGTCTAATTGGCCATAGTTTATATTGTACGAGAAATTAAAAGAGATTTACTAGTCCTGTAGAGACGTGAGCCCTCCCCCTATTCTGCTCTTTCCAGGTACATGTTTTTTCCTCACTTTAGACCTGCATGTTTTAAGGCAGCACAGCTCATGAAGACATCAGTTCTTCAGACAAAGGAAGCTTTGTGTTTGGCTCTGTCTGGGTGGGTGTTTAATTTGAGCAAGTACTTAGCAAAAGAAAAGTTGTCTTTAGAAATCCACCTAATGGGTTTTTGATTCAGAATTTAACTCCTTTTAAAATACTTTCCAGTTGTCATACAATTTGCTTAGCCAAACACATTTGGCCTAAATGTAATGCAGAAAAAGAAATAAATTAACTAGGTAAGAAACCATTCCGTTATTTCTAATCATGTAAAAATATCCAAGACGTACTTTTATATAAAGAAAAGCTAGAAGCAGGTACAGTAAGTATAGTCAGCTGTGCAGCCCCTTCCTAACAGAGCCTGTTCCCCCTGCATGTTGCTGACGTGTGTGTTGTGTAGAAGCATGTGCACATCGGGTCAGTGCACAGACTCTTGTCTACTGCTGATAATGGTTGTATGTTTTGGAAAAGTCATTTGAAAATAACTTGATGGCATCGTCTTTGTATGTCAGTGTATGAGAAAGTGAAGGAACAGAGGGTTTAGCGTGGTGCCCAGAGTGTCTTCAGCAGAAAGGGCAGTGAGGTGCAGTGAAATCGCTGGTGAGGACAGTGCCATGGAAGATGAAGAAAGAAAAGTAGGCTGAGTGGAAATTTGGGAACAGAGAGGATGGAAGGAGCGTGTGGTCAGAGAGGGGGGTGGGCTGAAGGGAACGTGTCGGTGGGCTGCACGAGTGAAGAGATGCTGTGATGGAGGGCAAGAAGGAAGAGCCTTTGAGATGGGGACTCTCCCGCCTTGACCTCGGTTGGCTGCCGTGCCCGCCTTCTGGTGATTGACCCCACTCTGTAATCTGTACCACACAGAATTTGTTAAAACTTTCAGAGGTGCAGTTAGGACCAGGGAAGGAATCGGTGAGGAAAACTGTCTTGAGTTGATGACTGAGACCCCCGCCAGGCCTGCTAGATGAGAACTGCTCATGCGGTGACACAGAGTGATGAAGTGAAAACCGGAAAGTCAGAGCGAAAGGAACAGAGGGCTACCTGGTGTTCAATGCCGAAGCTTCCTGGCATACTGGAGTCATTAGAAGAAGGGGGAAAATGGAATGGAGGGTGTGATTGGCCCATGAACTTTCTTTTTAGAATGACTTGTTTAATTGCTAATGAGGGAGAAAGGCTCCTTGCAGGTGAGTTGCCAAAATGAATAAACATGAGTTATGTTAAGAAATTAGCAGAAGATGAATTTCGAGTGACTTTCTGGAAAACACAGTCAATGACGAGATCCACTGAACCGTGTAATAGCCTCTCCATGGAAAGGGGAGGGGGCGCTATCGTTTACATATTTAAAACAAGACCAGCTAAAGTCTGTTAGACTCTTAGTCAGGAGGGAAAGATTGGTAAGAGACGGTGTCTGGTGTCTGGGAGCTCTTACATCTCCCGTTTTTGTTGTTTGAAGGCATGGTCCAGTCCCTGAGCCTTGGAACACACGGGCTGGAGGCTGGGAGCTGTGTAACTGACTCACTAGCTGGTTCCAGTCGTCTCTGGGACTCTGCCAGCTGCAGAACTCTGAGCAGATGTGGCGAGACAGCCAAAACCACCTTTTGGATTCGGATCATCTTGTCTCTCACTTTGGTTTTATCCTTGGAGGATTCTGTGCATATTCCTAAAGGGCAAGTTAGGTAGTTAAGTAGAGTTGAAAACAGAGAGAGGAACTTCTGTTAGAGGGAGAAAACACCAGTTTCTCACTTATATTTAGAGCAGAATTGTAAATGCCTACATTTAAGTCCTGTAGACTATGCCTGTATTTGACCACTGTAAGATCTGCCCAAGCAGAACAACTGTCGACAGATTGTGCATTTAAACAGTATGTCCTGTGAACAGGCAATTCCAGACCACTTTCTCTTGCCTTCTATGTGTTTCTAGCCTATCCTGAGGCTACATGCTAGCAGAATGAAATGTAGCCTTGACAAGGCTGCCATCTGAGGAGAAATGTGTCTGGAAGGGTAGGCTGGACATACTGGAGGAAAGTGCGCCCTTTGGTTAAGTGGTAACAACCATCTGCTAACTCTGAATCTCTGGTCTAGGAAAATTGGGGAAAGACAGGTGAGGGTAGAAGTTGCAAACACCACTTCTGAATGAATTTGCCAAAGTCTGGCTTACTTAATTTGCATGAGACACAAAACCAATTGCTTTGAACTGACTCCATGAGGGTTGAATTTTAACTGCTTGTTGCCTGTAGAGTTATGTTGGAAAACAGAGCTGTGGTCATGACATGCACTTGGCATCTGTCCTGGATCTAATGTGGTATCAGCTGGTGACTTTGAATGAGACTCTGTGTAATCTGAATTATACTGGTAAATTGTCCTGTGCTTTTTGCTTCGTTGAGAGCTGACTCTGAGAACAGATATGGGCTCCTTGCCTCTGACTTGTATATTTATTTATTTCAAGTGTCCTCCAAGGCTTATTGCCTTGGGCCAGGCTGCACCCTGGCTTTGTAAAGGGAGGGAGGATGACAACAGGCAGCTAAGGGTGTTAATAGCAGTGCACCAAGAGAACAGCTGTAAGGTAACTCATTTTCAACACACATTGTCACCATTTAACCCTTAGCATAATATACCAACAACTGGAATGATGAGCTAGATGTTCATTCATGGGAAGCCACTCTGTTACCGAGAAATCTCTCAGGGTTTCACCAGTCACTTCTGCTGGATGCTTTACGTTTCTGATTTGGAGATTGTGGCAGTTTGAATGTAATTGGCCTCCATAATCTCATAGGCAGTGGCACTACTAGGAGGTGTGGCTTTGTTGGAGGAAGTGTGTCACTGTAGGGATGGGCTTTGAGGTTTTCTATGCTCAGGTTACTGCCCAGTATGACAGTTAACGTCCTGTTGCCTGTAAGATGTAGCACTCTCCGCTCCAGTATCATGCCTGCCTACATGTCTCCATGTTTCCCATCATGATGATAATGGACTGAACCTCTGAAATTTTAAGTGAACCACCCCAATTAAATGCTTTCTTTATAAGAGTTACTGTGGCTGAAACCCACAAGAAGGTCCCAGCTAAGATTCCTAGCAAGGCTGGAGAGGGTAACTGAATTAGCCTTCCCCTGTAATCACATTGATGACTAACCCTAATTGTCATCATAGAACTTACATCCAATGACTCAGGCAAACACATGCAGACACCCACAGCCAAGAACTTGGCCAAACTCCTGGAGTTCACTTGAAGAGAGGGAGGAAGGACTAGAGGAGCAAGGGGGCGGGACATGTGAAGAGCACAGGGGAGACAAAATCCCAGAGACAGCTGACCTAATCCAATGGGAACTCATGGACTCTGGATGGACAGCTGGAGAGCCTGCATGGGACAGACAAAACACCCTCTCAATGAGAGTGACAGTAGCATTGATCAAGTTGTTAATGGGCCCTGGCTATGGGACCAGCAATTATCCTGGGTATATGACCTGGCTTTTAGAGCCACTCCCTATGGTGGGATTTCTTGCTCAGCCTTGATGGAGGGAAGAAGGGATGGGTCCTGACTCAGTGTGGTATGTTAGCCTGTGTTGACTATTCAAGGGAGGCCTTAACTCCTTTGAGGAACGAACAGGAGATGGGGGTTGGGAGGAGAGAGGGAGGGGCAGAGTGGGATAATGGGAAGGAGGAGAACAGTGGAGGGTATGTAAAAGGAATTTTATTATTAATAGAAAAAGAGTTAGTGTGGTCATAGTATCTCTTCACAGCGATGGAAGCCTTAACTAATATAGAGATGTTTCACTGTCTGCCTGCTGCTCACTATTCATTCTTCATACTTAATAAAATCACTCACAGGAAACCCAAGTCTTGGTTATGGTAGGTTATTCTCTGGCCAGAGCAAGATCCCGTTGCTGTACCCTGACATTGAAAAGTGAGAAGAACTACCTGCCTTTTGTATATAACCCCGAAGAATGTCCTTCTTAAGGGAGAAAATGGAAATAGTATGTAGTCTGAAATGGAAACCTATAGACCGAAAAACCTTGTCCTATCAAAAGCCAATCTGATAGCCAGTTAAGAACCAAAGCTTTGCCTCCTATACTCATCCGTAGTAATTCTTTGCTGTCTCATCTAATTCATTTCCTCCTCCAACTGGGTTATTCCTACAGGCAGAGACTCAATATTTTCTATCTTAATCCAAGCAACACCAGGAGGAGGAGCATTGTCTGCGCCCAGTCTGGACGATGTAATAAGATAATAGTAACAAAACAGAAGCAGAGCTGGGAGTTATGGTGCCTTCCCCAGCTGATGTCATCTGCCCCCCCTCCCCATCTTGATGACAGAACTCTCCAAGAGTCTGTTTGCTTCCATTGGCTCATCTCTGAATCTGCTAACTCTGTTCCTCAGAAGTCATCTGGTAACGTCACCAACACCTACATTTAGTGACCATCTCACCACCAGCATCTCTTGTGAGCTTGGAGCCAAATCAACACAGTTCCTTGGTTCTACTGAGTCTCTATTTTTTTCTCACGTGATTTAGTGCAAACAGCTCTGATGCACCATCTTACTCCAAATCTAGACTCCACAGAACACTCTCAATGATTCACTTAAAGCCCTGTAATGTATTCCCATCAAGCTGATGATAAAATTCCAGGTCATGGCTTGCTTGTATGGTCTGGTCCTCAGGCCTCGCTCAGTCGCTGTCCTTTGTCCTTTCCTGTAATGTATTTCTCAGTTCCTTGAGGAAGTTTCCACGGTGTTCCCCTGAACTTCCTGTCCACAGCAGTCCTTGCTCCCCCGTTTTACCACAATCCCTCAACCTTTTTTTTTTTTTCCTCTAGGGCATACGTTACTATGTAGCATTACACTTTCTAGTTATTTTTGCTCCCTGAAGACAACCTTTTAAAATTTACTATTGTATCTTCAATATGTATAATAAATGTAGCAAATTGTAGTTCCATGGTGATTTATTTCTGCCTTTTATTTAGTGGTATATTTTTAAAGTTAATTTGTTATGCTTAAGAGTGTGGGTGTGAGTGTGTATATCACTGAAACTTCAGTTTACCTAGTTAGTTGGTCTTCAGGCCCCAAGAATCCTCCTGTTTCTGCCTCCCCAGCTCTGGGATGGCAGGTGTGTACTAATGCCATTCCTGGGTGCTAGGGATTGAACTCAGGTTCTTATGCTTGCACAATAAGCCTCTTAGTGACCCCCCCCCCCATTTCTGAGTGTAACTGATAAACAAGGAGAGAAGGTCTTTCTTATGGAGTCAGGAGATATTGCTCTGTTGCCTGACTCCAGTGTCCTGTTGTTTGATTGTAGTGACACCAGACTTCAGAGTATGTTTTAAGGCTGATTCTTTGTTGCCCCAACCTTGGGGCTGTTATTCCTACTCAAGAAGTTCTAGATATGCCAGCATCTCAAATGTCACAAAATGAACTGACTAATGTTGATGGGCTTCAGAACTGGTTCTTTGATGGAACTAATTTTTTTCTTAAGCCTGGATTCTTTTGGTTCCTTCCTTTCCTGGAAGAGTTGTGTTGATATAGGGACTGTGGAAGAAAGCATTTAGGCTAGACCTGGGAGAGGGTGGGAGACAGACGCTTGGCTAAGTTGGGGTTGGGGCCCAGCACACTGATACAGAATCGGACACTGGCAAGATATCTTAAGGCAAATAAAAGGGTCCCCATGGCCAAAGGAGAAAAAGGTGTTGATGGCCAGTTGCAAAAGTTCTGAGCCACTGACCGGGCCAGGGAGTGGATAATGACACAGGAGACACAGACTTCTCCCTGGGAGCTTTCCTCCGTCAGATGCACCAGCCACAATCTTCTTTTGACTTAATTGATGACTTAAGAAATTAAGTGCCCATAACTGCAAGGCTCAGTGCCAAGCACTAGGGATGGAAAGATAAAATACTCATAGTCCAGTGCACTTCTGCCCACCCCCATAGCTCCGGGTGCACATGATGTTGGGTGAAAGCTGGTTGAAGTTGGGGTCAAAAGAGGGTAACATAAAGATAAAACTTCCCTGAAGATATAGATACCTTCTCCAAAAGAAAGAATTTCTGTATTATATCATCACTTATCAAAGATACTATCAATGGCATACTCCCTCAGCCCCTGCCATTTTCCTTTCTGCCTTCTCCAGGGCTTATTGAACAGAAAAAAATCAGTTAAGTAGATATACTATCTCCTGAGGTATTTGAACAATTTTATACAGGCCATTTTTAATGCATGCCAACACTTAGAAATGCTCATATCGCCTGTGATCTCTCCTCCACTAAGACTCTTTTGAGAAGTTTGCGTGATATTCTGACATAAAATAAGCATGTGCCCCAAGTAAATCAACAGTATCTATTTTAAATAGCAGATTGTATTCCAAAATATCATCACGAACCAGGGGAAGAACTATGTGGATGCTTGTATTTACAGAGTGCCCTAGTGGACTCCAGCTTCTGCAAGTTATGGCCATGAAGAGACAGTGTCAGTGGTAGCTGAAAGATGGTGACCATTAAATGGAAGAGGAACACCTGAGATTTATGTGAGCTGCAGGGTAGAGATGCTGGTGTGATGGATCAGCCACACACAAAGGAGTTGGGTTTGTTTTGGCTAGAGCTTCTACTCTAAAAGTTTTTGTTTTTAAAAAAGATTTGTATTTTACTTTTGTATGCATGTATTGTGTGCTCGTGTGTATGTTTATGAGCATTACAAGCCTGCTGGTGTCTTTAGGAAGGTTAAACTGGAGTTACAGGCTTTAATAATGCGATAGAAACTGAACCCAGGCTCTCTGCTCTTAACTGATGAACCTGAGCTATCTCTCTAGGCCTCTGGTTTGTTAGTATCACCGTGTGCACCCCAAACCTGCTCATCCCTTTCTCTAATTGACAGTTCCTAGCCATCCTCTCCTAGGAATTCCTATGATGGCACACATGTTGATTATAATCAAAGGACCCTATGTCACTTTCTCAGGTATGGTACCCAGGACTGGTAGTCAGAGACTGATAAGAGCTTGCTTGGCGGGCCAGTCCAAGACAGGCACAGTCCAAATGCTTAGCCCTCCTGAGGTGGAGCCAACAAGGGCAGGAAAAGGCACCCTGACTCCCATTGACTATATCTCATAAAATAAAAGGGTGGATATGTGGAATGTTTAGGGCCTAAGGACCAGCCTGACTTCATTTAGTTGAAACTGGTTCAAACTGGTACCTTAAAGCATGTGTTCATAGCACTTCCTCATAAACCATGAGGACCCCTTGAGTGGCACTTTCTCATAGGTCAGCTTGGGGTCTGCCTGAGGGCCTTGGCAACAGAGGTGGATTCCTGATTTGAGGTGACTTGACCAGAGAGAGATAACTAGATGCCAGCAAAGGACAGCCCTTCTGCCTGGATGGATGAAGGGTGTATACAGCTTGCCCCTTGCTATAAATTGAGCTTGCTTATTTCCGCTTGACTCCTGGGTCTGGGTTGTCGATCTCTGAGACTACTCACCACCTCCCCCAAAGGGAACATGCAAAAACCCTGCAACATGTCTCCTAGAAACCTTGCGTTTCTTGACCTACTGATGGTCCCAAGCTCAGGGTAGAGAAGCTGCAGGCTTCATGGCTTCCCACTGACTAGAATTTCTATGACAATGACAGCACCACCATCTCCCTTCTTTGGTAGATTTCATCAGGTGATCTTGGCATTTCACCTCATCTCCTCACAATGCTCTTTAAAGCAACATGTTTTCTTTATCCAGTACGGACAATCATGGTCCTTGCCTTTTGTAGCAACCATGCCAGGCGGCAAGACAAGCTTTTAGACATTAGGTAGCACTTGAGTATCTCAGGATTCTTGGAGCTGGTCCTGTGTACCTGGCCCAGGCAGGCAGCAGCACATTTCTAGAGAGTCTGATTTTTCATGCTGGCTGAAGCCATTATTATATGAGGTGATGGACATTGTATTAACTCTTGGGTCAAATGGCTCCCTGCCTGCTTTTGCAGGCTTGTCTATTAGGCACAGTGCAGTAAGCTGTTGTGGTCAGTTTTAGAGCCTTAGACATTTCTGGACTTGAGCTTGTGATCCAGGTTACCGTAGCCTCCCAGCTGCTGGCTCACCACTCCAGTAGAGTTGTTTATTCTACATCCAGGCACTGCTCCGGGCACCTATGTGTATAGCCTGCAGAGCCTTCTCTAGCCATAGGCAGGGCTTTGGGCCTTAGTGCTTTGAGGCAAAATATTTGATTTGTCTTCACTGGCCCTATATCTGCCAAAGGAGTTGCTGAGAAATCTTACTTTCTGCCATTTATATCAGAGGGAGTCAGAATTTTTTCTGATGCCAATAAAAATGTGAATATTGAAAGCTCACTAATCAAGCATGGGCTTTCCTGGCATTGGCTGCTTTCTTCTTGAGAATGCATGTCTCATACTAGAGAGACTTGGTGGTATGAGTCATTCGTGCCATAGAAAAGATTATCATGAAGAAAGGTATTTGGTCCGTATTAGAACATAACAATTAACAAGAAAGCTTGCAGATGTCAGTGTGGTAGACTGTTATCCAGACATGTTCAGATTCCACTGACTGTTTATTGCACTCTTCAGTTGGAGTGGAATGCTCTGAATCTGAAGCAGTCAAGAGTTTCTTATGAATTCTCATATCATCTTCTCTCATAACATTTTATCTGCCTTTTATTCTCAATTATAGTTGATAATATATAACTAGTTTCTATGGATTCTGTAGATACTTGTGCACAGAGGATTTTATTTTTAAGACAGGGTCTTATGCATCTATTTTTCTTTCTAGCTCTGGGATCAGAACCTTAAAATTTGATCACCCTTCTTTCCCCTTCCAAGTGCTAAGACTATAGGCTTGTGCCAACACACTCATTTAATCAGGCTAGACAAACACCACCAGCTGGGCTGTAGCCCAACCCACAGTGAGGATTTTAAGCATGTTTGTTGAATGTAAAATACTTTGACAAAATTGACTTAATGCTGCAAGAAAACAGCCACTAAGCTGGAAATGTCGGAAGTTCTGCTCCTTCTGTGTGTGCGTGCTTAGTAGGTGCAAGGTGTCTGATGAGGTGAGGATCTTCTCAGCCCATCAGAGACCACCCTCCTCGGGCAGGTATGAGGCCAGAGAAGCCTGACTCCAAGTGTGAAGTTGTTAATGAGGTTTGTACGAGGTGATGTGGACCACTCACCCAACGCCACCATGGAGCCAAATTAATAAACACTGTCTTAACGGACTTGTGAATGCAAGAGTTTTCATGGGTGATAGATAATCTTACCAGGGAGAGCTTGTGGGCAAGGATTCTCATAGAATGTGAGAAATGGTCATTTTCTGGATAAAAGTATCCTGGCTGTTTGGATGTGGCTGTGTTGGGGAGCTCTGCTTTGCCTAGGAGATCCTGATTTGACTCTTCCAGGTGAACCACAAAAGACCTCTTAGATTTCCAAAAATGTTGTCTGTCTACCGCTATCTTTACAGGGGCCAAAAGGATAAAAAAAGCACGGAGTCGAAAGAAACCTAAAAATGGAGCATCAACGGGGCTACTTTCCTCTCCCAGGCTTTCACTCAGCCTGTTTGACAGCAGACAAAATGTAAAATAAAATCGTGAAGATAGCATCCAAGTTGCCCTCTCTGGGAGAGATCCCGACAGACCCTTCAGACTGATCCTGAAGACTCTAGGGAGCAAAACATTCTAGATCTTTCTCTTATAATCAACAGGGTTATATCCCCCCCCCCGCCCCCAACCTCAGAATCAGCCCACTTACCTCTGCCTTTCACCGAGACCCAGAAGTTACATTCCCATGCCTCCGGGAAAGAAGGACTCTGGAAAACCCATGGTCAGTTCCTTCTGTTTACTGCTCTACCATGTGACACCAAAAGTCATGGGATCTATGGAACCAAATCCTGAAATTTTGGCGCTCAAAATGTCCTCCAGTGTGGTGTGTGTCCCCCGTCATCAGTCAGCTGAATGATGCTTAGATACATACAAATATGGGCTAGTGAGATTCTGCAGCGTATAAACGTGCGTGCGAGTAGCCTGGTGACCTGAGTTTGATCTTAGGAACCCGCAATGCAAGGAGAGAACTGACCCCAGAAGCTATTGCTCTTCATATAGGTTTGTGCTTCACACACACATACGTACACAAACAGCACACATACGTACACAAACAGCACACATATATGCGCATGAATACACACACACACACAGGTGTGTACACAGAATACATATACACATACCAGTAATAAACATTTTGTGTACAACTTTACCATTACTCAATATTTAATTTGAGTGCCAACAATAAGCAAAATGCACAAAAGTTCAGATGCTATGTCTGCTGATAGCGATATATGCTGTAAATGTAGTGAAATGGCTCATAAGGACACAGCGTGCTTCGAACCTAGGAAAGTCACGGAGTCTTTCTATTTTTCTGAGAGTGAGGGAGCAGAAGCCTGCTTTGCCCTCTAGGTCTCTTTAATTTCCATTCTACCTGCCTAGCCTTTCATTCCCATGTCATTTTTTTTTGTGCTCTCAGATGTGAGAGTTTGCTCCTGCCCCTGAGTCCTGAACCACGTGCTTGAATCCTGATTTGAAGTGTGGTGAGGATGCCCTCAGGGTACTGGTTCAAATCTAAACCCTAGAGTAAGTGTGTCCTGCTGCTTTGGGGACACAAACTTGATTTCACCCGTCTCTCCTGAATATTCATGGGTCTTACTATCATGGATCCAGAACTATTGTACATGTTTTTTTGTTTTTGTTTTTCCCTTAAGGGACTTAAGCAGGATGATTTAATGGCCTAGAGTTTTCACTGAAGGACCACATTCCCCTCTTTTAGTCCCTTCTTGCTCCAAAGTTGATCTGATTAGTAGAAGTGTGATGCCACCCTGGAGCTTGGACTGCGTATTAATCTGTGTTTGCTGGAGTATCTCTAGTACTTTGTTCTCCGAGCTGGATTCACATGAGTACTCGCTGGGCCTGTTAGTGTGCAAAACAGAAACATCTTTGATTCCTTTCCAGAGCTTGCCACTGCCTCCATCCCTTGCTCCACCTCTCCCCTCCCCATCCCCAGATTAGTCACAGGGGCACATTTAGAGGTATAAGAGCTCTTGACCCTCCTGGCTTCAAGGATACGATGCTTGCTGTGTCTTTGGACTGCAGTCAAAACATTTGTGCATCCAAAAGTATTTTAGTTCATCTGTGCAGCAGCTGCCATATCTGCAGTGTCCTGTGGTGATATTTTGTATATTTAATAAAATTTGTCTGGAATATCAAAGTCGGATCACCCACAGCCAAGCCATGAAGGTCAGGGAGTGGTAACCCATACCTTTAATCCCATCACTCACTAAGAGACAGAGATCTGTCTGGATCTCTGTAAATTCAAGGCCTAACAGGCAGGCCGTGGTATCTCACACCTTTAATCCTATCTCTAGGAGAGTTGAACCAGGAAGTAAAGTAGCTGGGCAGGGAAAGACATATAAGGCAGGGGAAGGGGAAGTTCAGCCATTCTGTCTGAGCGACCAGGCAGTCTGAGGACCCGTGAAGATAGGACTTACCCCGTTTGACCTGAGAAGTTGGCTGGGTGAGAATTGGCTTTGGTTTGTTTTCTATCTTTCTAATATTCCAGCTTTCCCCACTATCTGGCTCTGGGTTCTACTGTAATGCTAAATAGAGTTCATGCTTTCTAGTCACACGTGAATGTTTCTTCAAATACAGACTCACAAACTCACTGAGGGTATACAACACCCCAAAGCTGTAGCCTCCTGGAAGACAGGGGACACGTCTTTAAAAAACAAAACAAAACCCTTGTCTATCCACATTATCTTTCTCAATAGTTTGGTCGGTACTTAATGTATACTTAGCATAATAATTTGCAAATATTTGAAAGTTAAGATAATTTCTACCCTAAGGGGCAATTATAAGTGACAGTTGCCAAGGGCTGAGACTGTAGGATTCTGTACCACATGCAGGTTTATTTCTAATACCATCTCCTAAGCTGTAGACGAGGAAACTGCAGTTGAAAATGTTTTTACTCAGTTCCTTAAACTACTTATTTTGTATTGAGAACTTTGCAGAAAAGATGAGCCGATTTCATTTTCTTTCTATAAAAATTATTTTATGTGTATGAGTGTCTATGCACCACACAGATGCCAGACGCCCATAGAAGCCAAAAGAGGGCACCCAGTCTCCCAGAACTGAAGTTACAGATGGTTGTGAACTGGCATGTGTGTGCCGGGAACTGAACCCAGGTCATCTGGAAGGACAGCCAGTGCTCTAACCACGGAGCCTCTGGTTTGCTTTTATTTAACATAAAATGGCTGCACATCTTTGTGGAGCCTAGGATGATATTTTTGATTCTACATACATACATACATAATATGCATATTACATGAATACAGCATGTAATATAGAAGTTGGGGCATTATCTTTTCCATCTCCTTTCATTTTTAATATTCCAACATTTTGAGTTTTCTTTTCCATCCTTCCCAGCTATTAAATATGTTTCTATAAACTTTAGTTTACCATGCTGTGCTGTAGAACAGAACCCCATATTCCAACCTCTGTTTTGGGGTTTTATTACTCACCCCCTCTTTTCCTCACATTCCTAGATTCTACGGTTCATGAGTCTTCATGTGTACTGTGAAATCAGCCTGTTTATTTTTCATATATTTCAGATTATGAGGTCTTTGTCTTTCTGTGAACGTCTTGTTTCAGTTAATACCTGCACCCCGGTTCCAATAATTTGCCTTTTTATGACTGTATAGGATTTCGTTAAGTATATGTGCTATATTTAAAAATCTATTCACCAATGGACACTTACAATGGCCCCATATTTTGGCTATTATGAGTAGTATTATAATGAATGTGGGAATGCAGGTGTCTCTCTGAACACCCCTTTGTGCTCTACCTGGTTTATCCCACAGTTGATAAACAGTTGGTTTTGAGGAGCCTCTACACATTTTGAAAGGTTAATTAAATTGGCTGACCTTGACATGGCTGAAGTGATGAGGTCTAGTGGGTCTAACACCTTTGTGCTAAGTGTCACCTAGTTTTGTGCCCTGTGAGGCAGAGCCAATCCAGGACCACGAGCCTGTCATGTAGGGTATTATGACTTTTGTCATCCGAAGCATGACAGCTCCTGTGTACTTGTGTGAGAACATATTTTCCATCATCTCAAAGTCTGACCTGTCACCTCACAGCGGCTGCAAGAGGAAACAATCTTTGTGCTGGACTGGCATGGAGCAGCCAGTGGCTTTTCCTCAGAAGTTAGGTCACTATGCAATGCCCAGAGTTTAACTGATGCCTGATCAAATTCAAATCTCATTTGAATGTGGAAATTAAAGTTCTCTACTGTGAACTTTAAGGAATTTTTTTCAACATCAGATAATACTCCTCCATGATAATTACTGAATTTAATCTCATATAAGGCTCATAACAGGTATTTCTTTTGACAACTGTGGGGCTGATGGGCCTGTTTCTGAGCAATGAGGAGAAGTGTCACCATGGGCCCAGGGTGGTGTGGAGAAATGGGGAGTGGCTAGCCTAGGATAGGACACTGCTGTGCTGTCAAGCGTGTGCAAGTGCTATTCCAAACCAGAAAGGCATTTGGGTACATACGTACACAGTACACTCCATACACACACACCACACACACAGCATCCCGTCCACACAAATCACATTACATACAACACACATATACACACACAGTACCCTGTTCTCACACATCACACATTACACACAACACAAACACACAACACACCTTCTATATACACACCACCCATATACTACCCACACTAATCACCATATACTTACACACCACACACATATACACACCACCCCCTCCATACAGACCACACATTTTGCACAACACCCTCTCTACACATATACACACACTCTACACAACACATACACCAAACATCACCCCCTCCACACACACCACACATTACACACACACCGTACATATCACACACACAATAACCCCTCCACATACCTCAATACTATACACAACACACAACAAATACACATATACAACACCACTCCCACTCACGTCACACACTATACACAACACATTCACAACAACCTCTTACAGCTCACACACACACACCTCTTAATACATACCACGCACTACACACAACACATGCAAATATATTATACCCCACACTATACACACCACACACACAACACACAGCACCCCCTCCACATACATGTCACACACTGTACATAACACATACCATGTACCACATATGCATACACAGCATCACCATACACTACACACATCCCATACTATACACAACACACATATACCAAATACACAACATCTCTCCACACTACACATATCACAAACACAACACATAACCTTCACACACATATCATATACACCACATGCTCACTACACATAATGCAACTACATACCACACACATGCAACACCCCTCCTCACACACCACATACATACTACACACAACATTGCCCCCTACACTACACACAACACACACTGAACACTTCACAGACACACTACACACAACACATATACATATAACATATAAGCACAAACATACCACACACACACACACCCATTCAAGACACATACACTACACACCACACTCACACAAAACATACCATACACACCGTACACATCACACTTAATTTTTATAGAAAGCTTTTAGGAAGGTAGTTGAATAACATTTGCCTTGGAAGTGTGATGACCAGAGTTTGGTCCCCAGCACCACATAAAATGCCAGTTGGTGGCACATGTCTGTGTTGTGAAGGTGGAGACAGGTGAATTCTTCAGGTTTGTTGATTAGGCCTTGTAGCAAAATAACTGAGTCTCAAGCCAGTGAGAAACCATGACTCTAAGGATTTGGATGGCTTTTCTGAAGGTGACATTGAAGGCTGTCTTTTGGACTTCTCACCCGTGCACACATATCCACTGGCACACCTATGTGCCCTCTACATACACACACCCTCTTACGAATATACGCTACATTTGTTCCTATTTTTCAACTATGTTTTTCTTCTTAAAAACAAAATAATTTTCTCACTTCATGTACCAATCCAGAAATGGTTCAACCCAAATCTTCATTGTCCATGATGGATGGGCGTGAAGAAATTAGCCAGTGGCTGAGCCTGCAGATCATTCCAGATGGATGGGGTCTTTGGTGACATAGTTGCTAATAAGATACCTATCCTGGGGCTGACAGCTCCACCCTGATGCCCATCTGGGTGATTCTTGTTAAACAGCGAGTCACTGCTCCAGTGTGCCTTTTGTTGGCCGTGACAAACCCCACGATAAAGAGCAAGGTGAGGAGGAACAGGGGAACAGGCTAATTTTGTGGAACACTTCCAGGTAACCGTCCGTCGCTGAGGGATGTCAGGGCAGGAACTGAAGAAAAACCACGGGTCAAGCTGCATGCTGGCTTACTTTCCTGGTTAACTCAGCTGGCTGTTTGGTACAGTGGAAAGACCACCTGCTCTGGGCTGTCTCCACCCATAACTGGCTGGGTCTTTGCACATAAATCATTAATCAAGAAACTGCCCCTATGCCCCATAGTCTTTCTATAGGTCAGTGTGAGGGAGGCATTTTATCAATTGAATTTTTTTTTTTTACAGCTTTTGTTAAATTGACAAAGCAAACAACTAATCAATGTAGTCACAAAGCACAAACAAGGCAAAAAGACGTGAGGGGGGGAAGGGGGCTTGTTGGATGGAGGAGTGGAGTTGTTGGCGGGAGAGGGAGGGGAGAGCGGGGTTGAGAGTATGACCAAGATGTATATAATATGTACAATTGTAAAATAAACAACAACCCCCTCTTGGGAACTAGAGATACTGCTCCACAGTTCAGTGCTTGCCTACCATTCACAAGGCCCCAGGTTCAGTCCCCAGTGTCTCATGTACCATCACCACCCACTCAGTATCCCACCTGGCCTCCAGCCCTCCCGCTATTTGAATTCTGTTAGGTCCTGGCTTTGAGTGAGTTTTCTTTTGTCTTCCTGTCCCACCGCTGAGAAGATGATGAGGGGCCTCCTCTACCTCCTGAGCACCCAGAAGGGGCAGCTCCAAGGAAGCCCTAGCCAGGAACATGCCCTTACAGACTCTGGAGTTGCATGGCAGATGGAGGTTGCCTTCTTTCTGTTGCTTATGGCTTTTTATTGTGCATCCCTATGGAGTAAACCTTATTTAGAATCTTGTTGCAAAGCCTCATTTCAGCTTCCCTCAATTCCCATCTCAACCAGAATTATCTTCCAAGGATACCCAAGGTGAAGTCATCTGTCAGAGTCCCTGTGGACATTCCCGTGGTTACTGTCCACTCATGGCCCCTCTCACAGCTGCAGATTTGTGGTCTTTCCATTACTTCTTAAGGTTGATGGACACTGGGTCTAGCCTTTGCCTGCTAAGGAAGACTGGGAGCTTCTAGCTTTGTGTTTGTACAAAAGATGTTGCACTTGGGAATTGGAAGCCACCACTATTGACTCTAATGAGTCCTCCACTGAGGTGAGTATGTAGTTTGTCTTCTAAAGTTTAAATGCTGGAAATTGGCGAGAGAGAGAGAGAGAGAGAGAGAGAGAGAGAGAGAGAGAGAGAGAGAGAGAGAGAGAGAGAGAGAGAGAGAGAGAGAGAGAGAGAGAGAATGACAAAGGATACTGCATAGCAATAGAAAGAAGGGGTACCCAGATGGCCATGTCTTCCTGGCCCTTCACTGGACAACAGTGGTTACCTTTCTTTAACCTTTAGAACTGACCTGGTGCTGTATGTTTGCAACTTAGGTGTGCACACTCAGAGCTGCTAAGAAGCCAAGTCCTGGCTGTGTCATGCCACAGCTTTGTTACTACTTTTCTATGATCAGCATAGAATCTGGGAGAATAGAAAAAGATTGTGATGCCGAGGGACACAATATTGTCATGAAGAGAATCGGTGTGAACAATACAAAGAAAACGATAACTGCTCAGTGGCTTATAACTCTCTGAGGCAGTCACAGGAGGAGCCTCTAGGAATGGGCTTCTTCAGAGTCTGTCCTAACTAGTTTTCTGTCAACTTGATGCAAGCTAGGGTCACTTGGAAAGAGGGAACCTCAGCTGAATAAAAATCTTCCATGAGATCCAGCTGTTGAGCATTTTCTTAATTTGTGATTGATGAGAAAGGGACCAGTCCATTGTGGGTTTTGCCATCCCTGGGCTAGTTGTCTGGGGTTCTATAAGAAAGAAGACTGAGCAGCCATGGGAAGAAAATTAGTAAGCAGCATCCCTCCATGGCCATTGCATTAGCTCCTGCATCTAGGTTCCTGCCCTGAGTTTCTTTGATGACGAACATTGCCTTAATTAGGTCTCTATTGCTGAAATGAAACACCATGACCAAAAGCAAGTTGGGGAGGAGAGGGTTTATTTGGCTTATACTTCCACATCATAATCTCTCATTGAAGGACATCGGAGGCCATGAGAGGTGGTACTTGCTCCCCCCATAGCTTGCTTGGTCTGCTTACAGCACCCAGGAATGGCCCCACCCACAGTGGGCTGGAGGCTGGGCCCCCCCCCCCCATCAATCACTAAGTAAGAAGATGCCTTATAGGCTTGTGTATAGGCTGATCTTATGGATGCTCCCTTCTCTCAGATGACTTCAGCCTGTGTCAAGTTGACTTAAGACTTAACCTAGACTTAGAGAATATTCCGGACTGAAGTAGACAGAGAGATAAGACCACAGGACAAACCTTCCATTCAATACTAAAACAGGTGCTGCTCTGAGGGGAAGGTCGGACCTCAGGGGGCTCTTTCACCGCGGTCGGTCTGCGTTCCTGAGATAGAGGGAGAGCCTTCTCTAAGTTCACACTGAAATTTTCATCAGTCTAGAGTCACTTGGTGACCCCTCAAGGTCACAGAGCAGCAGAGGCAGCAGAACGCTGCGGTGGATCTGGGTAGCTATAGGCTTCGAACAGTTTTCTTTTTGTAGCCCTGTAGCCCTGTAGCCCTGTAGCCCTGGCTCCCTGCTCCTATCCCCTTTGATGCTTGCAAAACACAGGTGTGGTGCGCTGTGCTCTGATACAAACACAGAGCTGCTGGGAGACTGAAGCACGGGGCTTCTGCAGCTGCTACCAGCCTTCAAAGGGCCGGCAGCAGGGAATGCGGGTCTCTGATTTCAGAGGTTTTACGGAGGTCTGGTTCCCAGTCCCTCCTGCTCTCACCCCCCTTTGGAAACAGGGGGTTCTGGCCCCTTTCAGAGGAGACCTGGGCCTCCTCCTGTCCCCACTGGCCTGGCAATGCTAAATGCCAACAAGAGGTCGTGGCTGCTTTCAGCTAAGCATTAGTCTTAATGAGTTTGGCAGGATTTTTTTTTTTTGAAAAAATATCAAAACAAAGCAGGTTAAAAGGTTCCAGGAGAGAGGGATGTGGTGACTGCCTTAGCTTAGATCACAGGGTATGCTCAGCTTAGACCCAGAACAGAGCTCCAAGGCCTGAAGCCAAGGGTCTGTGCTGAATGGAAAGCTGTAGTGACTTTATCAGAGAAATTTGTACAATTAGGGCTGAAAAGAGGCAAGAGTCTTACCTCGTATTTAGCCTTCCCAGGAAAAGTGTCCCATGTGGAGCTGAATTGCTCCTTTTCACTCAGGCAGTCCAAAGACAGAAAGGGATGCTTGTCAAGGAAGCACAGTGGAGTGGAGCGGAGGAAGGGGTGTGCCATGCCACCAAGTGAGCTGGGCAGATCTTTTTGTTTGGTGGAGGGTTTTTTGTTTTGTTTTGTTTTGTTTATCCTCCTGATTTCAGTACCTAAAACCTTGAGTGCCATATTTTTGATATATGGCCAAAATAGCTTGAAAGGTAAAGTTGGCCCTCAATTGTATAGAGATGCAGGAAGTTAATTTTCTACCTGGCTTTCCTTATGGCCCATTGTGTTTCAGCCACAGGAACCAAGTCAAGGCTGTAGCTCCCATTGTGAATGGTGAATGCTAGAAGTGACTGGAAGGAGGTGGGAACAGACTAAAGTGACCCACAGTATCACTTCATTTGCTCTCACGTCTGACTGAGTCTGTATTCAGGTACCTACGTCTCCCAGCTCAGTGGTTCTGGACAGGATAGGGCAGCAGAAGGGCCTAGTTCTGAAATAGGCCAGACAGACAGTAAGTACATCGTCATCGTAGGCATCCCTGATGCTAGGCTCCCGGCTGTCTGTGAGTAAGGAAGATCTATCCTAAGACTGTGCAGAGGACCTGGCCAGAGCCAGTCATGTGCACTGTTGGCTCTTGGATGAGAGACTTTCCTCAGTTTTCCTCACCCAGAAACTCAAGTGAAACATAGGGCTGAGGCTTAGGAAATGGGTGTCTCCAGAAACCTGGGAGACATTGTGACTTGGCTTGGACCTAGAACATGAAAGTATTTTATCAGGAATATAATTTTTGTCTCACTTTCTTTGTCTGTCTGCCTGTTTTTCTCTCTCCTGCAACCCCTCTCTCTGACACACAGAACTCTGGCTGTCTACTTGTCACTGTATTTATACTTTATTTTTCTTTTGTCACATGAAACTTTGCTTTTTAATCCATGCTCATCTTGGAAGGTGGCCACCACTCATCTTCCAGTTTTGTATATCTGGAAGTTCAGGCACACAGGGGAACTTACCCTAACAGAGAAGCTGCACATTCACAGAAAGGAGCCTGATGGATTTGGATTAGGTCAGAGAAGGTTTCAAGCAGAGGCCTTTGGCAAGTGTCTTGTGTTCTAATCTCAGCACATGACTAGCAGCCAGTACCCAGAACAGATCCAAGCCTGAGGTCTCAGGGAGGATTGTCAGTGTACAGATTAGTCAACATTAACAGAATCCAGAATATTAGCATGGCTACCAGGACCTGCATTTCCCAAGATGATGAACTCAAAGGTGTGTGTGTGTGTGTGTGTGTGTGTGTGTGTGTGTGTGTGTGTGTGTGTGTGTGTGTGTGTGAGGGGGGATTAAATATCACAGTTAAATAGAGATCCTTCAAAACACCTATTATATATACAGAGAAGAAATTTAGATCTATGGTTTATCAAGAAATTTCTTCTCTTAAAGGAATCTTCCCACTGTGCATTTCAGCCGAGCTCCTCATTAGCATGGCCCTCCTGAATCTGGAGATCTGGTCACAGATTCTATAATCATGCTCTGTCTTCTCAGGATGGAGGAGCTGATGTATGCTGGGGAGCCCTTTGTGAATTTACATTCCCTTTAATATGCATCTGGCACAGATGGTTACCAGGTTGTCTCTCATCCATTAGTCTTCCTTCATCAAGGGCTGATCAAAATTTAGTGCAGGCAGGGTTTAAAGGGACAAGCTTTTAGGCTTGGAAATGTGCATATAAATAAAAATGTTGCTGTAGCGGCTCCATTGTTAATGAAAGAAAAATGATCCATGTCCTCTTCCAGGATAACGGAGTCTCTGAATATATTTATTTCAAGATTTAGGTGCTAGGGGAGCTGGCCACAAATCACAGAGCAGCCATTAATGAGCCTCTGTCCCTACCTGTTAAGCTTATTAACTGCCTGTTACCTGTAGTTCTATATCCCACTTGGGGGAAAAGAATGGATTCTTCAGCAAGGCAAGGGCTGAAAAAATATAGAAGTTAATCAAAAGCATGGGAGAGGAGGGGTCTAGAGATGTAACCAGGCATATGCTGGCTAAAAATCATTGGAGGGCTGGGAGGGGAAGAGCTCATGCTGCCTGGTTTGAAATTTAGTCAATGGCCTCCATGTTCCCTCAGCCTGTGTCCTTCCGCTCTGTGCATGCCTTCTCTTCAAGGAACCTGTGTGTTAATTGACAGTCATGTTCTACAGACCTAAATCCAGTTGATTTGAGTTTAGGGTAGTTCTGTGTGAGTAAGGGCTAAAGCAAAGCCACAACAGTGTGACACCCTAGTAAGGGAGCTTTGCAAGGAGATAAGGACATTGGGCTGTGCCCACGTTGTATAGTATTACAGTAATTGCCACTTTTAGGCTTCTCATTCACCAAAGAGTTTGAACTTGGTCATTTCTAAAGATTATCCATGGGATATACTTTTTTACAGATGTGATACAGAAGCAGGAAGGGAAAAAATCTTATTGAGAAAGACAGAACCTTCATGGGTCACTTAGCAAAGTCTGGGCTTTAGTTCATGGAGAGGAAGGAAGAAGCTACCTTTGGTAGGTACATGGGTTATCAGACCTAGAAGTAGGTGTGTGCATGCAAAAGATATGTCTGCCTTGGAGGATGGGAGCCAGGAAAAGAAGAGAGTCAGTGATTATAGGCAGAAGGATGGGTAAGTCTATACAGGCAGGTAGACAATACTAAAGTCCAAAATCTGAACCTGTGGCCATAGTCCTCAATGCAAATATTTCTGTAAGCTTCTCAGTAACTATTCATCCTTAAAGCGGAAGTCTTTTTTGTTGAAAGTAGTAAGAAGAACTTTTAAAGTCACCTGAAGGCAGATCTAAAAGCTGGAAATGAAAATGCCTTGGCTATATGGTTAATTAAAGGTCTCATCTCAAATTTAGAAATTGCCTAAATAAAAGAAGACAAAATCACTTTCCTATGACTCTCTATGTTAATTATAGCTGTTTCTCCTTTTTTTTTTTTTTTTTTTTTTTTTCTGCTACCGCTGTAGCCATGCCTTATCTATCACTTGGTTCCAGGCATTGTAATCAATCTACTGTGCCATAAACTGCATGCTGTGCATGAAGTAAATGATAACATCATTTAACCAGACACAAGGAAAAAATTCATACCATCTCATCCATCCCACCTCAGGACAGCCTTGAGAGAGTTCTTTATAGACTGAGTCAGGAAAACATAATTTTACGAGTTTTACTGGAGCAGGGAAGGCGAGCCCAACAGCCTTCTCACAGAAGAACACCCACTGTCACAGGCTCCACAGATGAATCTGTCACCCTGTGCCCAGAACAGTGCCTGGCACATGCAGACCTAGCAGCATATCAACCTAATCACTACCTCTAAATGTTAGTTCATGCGATGGATAGTCAGTTTCCTGGAAAATGGATAGTCAGCCACCAGAAGGGATGCTTTGACAGTGAGAATAACATAATATGAATCTCTCAGTGACCACAAAGTCACGACTGCATCATACTCCACTCTTTATGGATCCGACTGGTTTTCCCTTTCTGTTCCAAACACACTGAGTGTGAACAGCTTGCCATCTGTTTAGCTTTACATTCTTGTGCTCCCGTATGCACAGTGCCTGCGTGCCTGTGTGCCAATCAAGAGTCAATTGTATTTGCTTCTAGTCTCTCCTGCCCAGTTATCCTTCAACTTGTCATCATTGGACTTATTAATCTTATACAAACTGATGATGAATCTTAGGAGAGAAAGCTCTTTCTGTGAAAATACATTGGATGTGTCAGAGGAATGTAATAGGATCAAGTGCTTAAAAAATGTATTTGCAGTTAGTGGGCGAGGCACCTGTAAGTGATGGGGGGGAGTGGTGTGTGCATATATAAGAAATAGGTGTTCACCTTTAAAGAAAGAAAACCTGGAAATAAGTGGTTTGATTGGGTAAGATTTCTGTGGGCATGAGGTTTAACACAGGATGGCAATATATACCTCCAATTGGCAAACACTTCCTCAGAGAACATAGATAAAAGGCTTTAGGGACAGCAAATGCTACCCGAATGACATTTGGGATGTATAGATTGTTTTAAAAATCAGTTCACTGTTTTTATATTTTTTTCAGTCAAACAATGACATGTATTTCCTGGTGGATATGCATCTTAAGGACTCTACTGGAAAAGGAAATGTGTCCCCCAAGAATCGGGAGACAGAGAATCAGCAGGTCACCTCTGTAGTGAAGGCACAGTGACTGATGGTCACACTCTTGGAAACCTCAGCCCTGGGGGATGTAGCCAAGAGCCTCAGGGGAACAGGTGACACAGACCAGTGTGCTGCTCCTGAGAGACCTGCCATAGCTAATCCAGCTCCCTGCAGCCACTGGAGTTGGATGAATTCACACATGCTGGGTCACCTCCCACGCCCTGTTCGCTCCCTCCCTAACTTCTTCTCTTTCCCCAATTTTAAAAACTTTCATTTTTGAGATTATAATAAATTACCTTTCTCCTTCTCTTTTCTTCCTCACATGCCCCCTTCTCACACACAAAATAATTTTTACAAATTCATGGCCTCTTTTTCAATAATTGTTATGCATGCATGTATGTATATTCATATATACATCCATACCTATATATACAAATGTATTCCTAAATATATACCTGCTTGATGTATTATTTCTACTTGTACATACATGTAGATCTCTTGGGACTGGGATCCACTACTCTGAATTTTGGGTTGGTCATGGTTTTCTGCAGTGATCTTCATCTGTTTTAAAGAAAAGTTTCCTTGATGAGGGGTGAGGACTACACTTATCTGTGGCTGTAAGGACAAATATTTAGACTGTTCATGATGGCTTAGGAAGCTAATCAGTTTAGATTCTCCTCTGATACCTATGGCTTCACTAGCACTGAGTACTTAGCTAGTTCCTAGTCAGGGTCTCCCTCTAATCAAATGGGTCTTTAATATAATTAGTGAGTGGTTGGGTACTGCATAGGTACTAACCACTGCCTCTCCCTTAGGTTTGTCATGCTATGCTGGTCACAGACATCATAAGTGGTGGAACTGTTCATCAACTCCCTCTTCGGGAAGTTTGCATTGATACCATAAAGGATGGTGCTCGTCAATGGGGTTTTCAGATCAGTTGCAGCTCAAGAGTCTTGGCCTTGGATTCTGAGATGCATCCTCTTTTTCTATATTTCCTTCCATTTTTCCTCCCTAACAAGCCCCCCCTTCCACTTCCCCTAACAGATTCCCCTTTGTCTTCCTCCCACCCCCTGAATAGTTCCTGGTTCCCATTTTCCTGATGAGATCATTTGTACCCTGCTCTCCTTTGGTCCCATTTACATTCCTGGTTCCTGTAGCTACTAATGGCTTTATACTCACACTTGAATTTGTGGAGCTAGGAGCCTCCGCCAAGAAAGAGCATGCACCTTTGTCTTTCTGGGTCTGGGTTACCTCACTCAATATAAGCTTTTCTAGTTACTGCTATTTACCTGCAAAGCTCATGATTTCATTTTTATTTACAGCTGAGTAGTATTCCAAAGCGTATATGTACCACATATTAATTACACATTTGCTGGCTGTGGGATATTTACATTGTTTCTGTTTCCAAGCTATTGTGAATAGAGCAGCAATGAACATGATTGAACAAGTAACTGTGGATTATGATGTTTAGTCCCTTAAGTGTATGTCAAGGAGTGGTGTAGCTGGTCATACGGTAGATTTGTTTTTAACTTTTTGAGAATTCTCCACTGTAGACATTTTTTTCCAGGGCTTTAAAGTTTTCATTCTGGAAATCCTTCATTTCCTTGGTTAGGTTTATTCACAGATACTTTATTTTATGTGAGCCTACTGTGAATGCTCCATGACCTGCTTCCCTGTGTGCTTGTTGGTGTGTATAGAAAAACTATTAATTTGTGTGAGTTGATTGTTCCAGCTGTGTTACTAGATTTATCATTTGCAGAAGTGTTCTCAGACTTTTGGAGATTTCTGATGGGAATAGTAAACGTCTCTGTCTCATCGCTGACTCCAACAGGGTTGCTTCAAGCTTTTCCCTAATTAGAATGCTGTTGACTGTGGATTTCTTGTGTATGGCTTTTATTGTGTTGAGGTGTGTACATGCTGGCCCTATTCTCAAAACCTTTCTCACAGGGCATGTTCTTTGTTGTTTTGTTTATTTGTTTGTTTTTGTTTTTTTAAGGTATGTTCTTTTTTTTGCCAACGGCTTTTTCTGCATCTAATAAGATGATCATCTAAGTCCATTTATGTGTTTTATTTCATTATTGACTGGTGTATGCTGAACCATCCCTAAACTTCAGGGATAAAGTCAACTTGGTTTTTATATTGTCGATTTTAAGTTATAATGCATTGTGGTCATATTCAGTGGGTTATTTCCATATCTTTGATTTCGTAAAGACTTGCTTTGTGTCCTAGGATGTGATCTATTTTATAGAAGGTTCCATTTGCTACTGAGTAAAAATGTGTATTTTTTGGTGTTTAGGAGGAATATTTTGTAGATATCTGTTAGGTTCTTTTGATGCATGATCTTATATGGGGTGGGATATTGAAATAACCTCCCAATAACAGATTGATATTAATCTGTCTTTAGATGTGATAGTAGGTTTTTTTTTTTTTTTTTTTTTCATGAAATTGGGAACCTTAGATTTGGGGCATTCATGTTTAGGCTAGTACTGTCTTCTTGGTTAACTGTTCCCTTGATAGACTGCAGTATCCTCTCATTTCTTACAGTTAGTTTTAGTTTGAAGTCTATTTTGACTGATGTTATGATAGCAATGCCTGGTTTCTTCCTGATTCTATTGGATCAAAATACCTCTGTTCATGCTTTTAACATGAAGCAGAGTCTCAGTTGTGGGTCAAGACACAGTTAGGGTCGAATCACCTTACCACATGAGTCCTCCTAAGACCCTGAGAAAACACAGATATTTGCATTATAATTAATAAGAGCAGCAAAATTACAGTTTTAAGAAATCAACGAAGTAATTATATGGTCGAAGGAGGAATCACCACAGCATGAAAAAGGAGCTGCAGAATCAGGACGCTTGAGAACCACTGCTCTGCATCAGTCCCCGCCTTTAAAACTAAAATTGTTCTTGTAAGAAGCAGATGGATTTTCTTTCTTGGATCATTCAGCCAGTTTGTGTCTTCGGATTGGAGAGCAGAGGCCACTGATATTTAAATTTATTACTGAAATGTGTTAGTTGTGACCATTGTACTGTTGATTTTTGGTGTTTCTCTTTGCCTTGTCAGTGCTATTCTGTGTTTTAATCATCATGGCCCTCATATTTCTTCCCGTAATCTCTCTGCTATGCTCATTCTTCTCTTCAGCCACAAAAAAAAAAATAAACAAAAAAACAAAACAAAACAAAACAAAAAAACTTTCTGTGTTTTCTCTAGGTTTGGTTTTGGTTTGTTGGATATAGTTGGGTTCTTCCCCCGCCCCCTAGACTTTATGTCATAAACAGTTTTTCTTTCTCCTTCAGTCATGGTGGATAGTTTTGCTGGCTATATCATTATAGGTTGGACTTCATGTCTTTATAGGACTTGGAATTGATCTGGCTTTCGAAGTTTCCATTGAGAAATCAGCTGTGACTAAGATACATGACTATTTTTTTTTCAATTGCAGCGTTCAATGTTACACTTGCTTTGTTATGTGTCCTTAGTGTTTTAACTATGATATGCTGTGGAAATTTTTCTTTTTAGGTCTTGTCTATATGGTGTTCCGTGTGCTTCTTATATTTCTATGGGTATATCCTTTTTTAGTTTGGGCAAGTTTTCTTCTGTAATCTTGTTGAAGATTTGGATTATATCATTGGTTAAGGACTCTTCTCCTTTATCTATGCCTATAATTTAAAAATTTGGGTTTTTTATGGTATTTCACATTTGCTGAGTGTGTTTTCTTTACTGTGTGTTTAAAAACTTTTCATGTTCCTTTTTTTATTTGGTCTGGATCCTCAAGACCTGTTAGCACGTCTTCCTTTTAATTCATTCTACTTGTGGAATTTTTCTTCTGATTTTTTTAGTTGAGCTGTTGGATTTTCAGTTCCATCCTCATTTTAGCTTAGGGCCTTTTCTGTGTTTCTATCTCCTGTTGAATTCTCTCCTCAATCATTGGGTTGTCTTTGTCATTTCCATCAGCCTTTTGTTTGTGTTTTTTTTTTACCCCCAGTATCACTCAGATGCTTAGTCTCTACACTTTCCACTTGATTTTTATTGAACTGTTTCTCTGTGTTTTCTTTAAACCTCTTGAATTCTTTGATGGAGTTTATGACTGGTCTTTTAAATTTGGTGTCCTGGGGTTTATATAGGCAATTCTCATTGGCAAGCATTTCTACAGGGCTGGTAGGTTTTGGAGAAATGATACTGGCTTGACTTTTCATATTGTTATTTCTGGAGGTGCTATCTGGGCACGCGGACTTCCTTTGCTAGTTCTGAGTTTGTGATGAATAAAACAAATTGAAGAAGAAGAGCAGATGTGGTGGCATGTTGAGTCCAGTGGTTGAAGTCAGGTGAACAAAGGGGAACTGATCTGGTATACAAAATACACTTCTTATTCCAAGCTTGGATTATGTAGATAGATCTGTCTATATAAGAAGTTTGGTAGAGGGTGTCCTGCCCCAGGCCTATAGCTCTTTCCAGCAAGGAAGTCTAGAGTGTGCTGATGCATTTGTTGTAGTGCGCACACAAAGCTAGGGGATGCAGCAAAGTGTGGGTGCAGGAGGTCAGCTTAGAGCGTAGTGGGAGAAGAGGCAAATCTGGGAACCTAGTGTGGTCGTGGAGGCTGTCAGAAGGGACCTACGGGTGGGTGCAAGTAGGGCAGATCCTGTAGGAAGCCTAGAGACTGATGTACTGAGACGTTGACTGGGTTTCCAGCACCAGGCACAGTTTCCCTCATGCTGAGTAGGCCTTAAGTCTAATTAAATAGCTGTTGGTTGCCACCAGCATGTGAGTGCCATTTATTGTACTTCTATGATTATTTGCCATGCTGGTAACTATCATGGCTCCTGGGCTTTGAAGCTGCTTAGGACAATTTAATTGACTCTCTCCCTTGGCAGCTTGCCTCGTCTTTTCTGGAACCATTGAAGCTAGATGCAGGAATGAGGCCTTCAGGTCAGATCCATCTCTAATCATTAAAGTCCTCTTAAGTGTGCAGAGTCTTCAGCAATAGAGGCCCACCCTTAACCCCTGAGAGGCAACCAAGGACTGTTTGTTTATATTCTATATTGTTTTGGGACTCACTTAGATTACCCTGACTTACCTTACAAAAGGTTTCTTGTGTGTATGTGTGTGTTCCAACAAGGTTATGGTTATATTGGGCAAAAATTGAGGTAGCTTAGAAAGTCCCATGCCATGAGAGTGAAGGAGATAAGGCAGAAGAAGGAGAAGGAAGAGGAGGGGGACGAGGAGGAGGAAGAGGAAGAGGAAGAAGAAGTTGAATTGCCTTTTCATTCATCTAGTTCTGGAATAGCGATAACTTCGTTGTTTATGACATAAATATGACCTATGCTAAAGTTAATCTTGATTTTCAAACCCCGGTGAAATTCTCTAAGACTGTATCCCTCTAATTGGTTCCTGGAACAGACACTTGTGGTGAATAAATCCTCACAACACTGGGAAGAACTCCGAGATCATTACCATATTCAGAAGACAAATGTATCACCTCATGAAAATGTTAATAGTTAGCATTAATTGGAAGCAGAGGTCAGACCAGGAGTTCCCCGTAGGTTCTGAGAGCCTCAGAGCTCTTCAGGGTAGATAGAACACATCTGTAGGTAATAGATTTATAGAGCCAGGCAGGGAGGATATTACCTTAAACGTTTCTTCGCTTTGCTTCCTTCCCTACTGGTCTGGTTCTGACTTGGTTCTCAGCGTCTATTGCTCCCCCTCTCCTCTCACTTCAGCTGCATGCTCCAGTGTCTGCCCATATTTCTGAACGAGCATTAGAGCCCCGTGCTCAGAGGAAAAGAGCCCAGCACCAGGGAGAGTGCTGGCATGAGATGAGGTAATCATGACACCTCAGCCAGAAAATGTCAGGTCAATAATATGTGGGGGATCTCTTTTCCTATGCACCTGCCTGTTATCTTTCCTTTTAATGATCTCAGACAAACCAATAAGCAGCAGAAAACAAAACTGTCGTATCTTAATTTTAGCTCCACCTTACTTGAAAATTATGCTTCTTGTGCCGAATTTGGTTTTTTTGTTGGTTGACTTATGCTCTGTCCAGAACAGAATGGGACACAAACACAGACAAGCAAGACGCGTCCACCTTAAAAGCAATCAGGATTCACGATTGGTAATCAACATTTACATAGGATGTGCCACTTTCAGGTACCGTTTATTTAATTTTTACATACATTGGCCCAAGTCTTAAACTGTTCCATGAGTTAAGACCCATTTTTCCTCCTCTCCATTTTCTGAAGTATAGAAACTGAGACATAAACTTAATTAATTTCCAGAGTCACTTGCCTAGTGACTAGGAGAAGCATAGCCGGAAGCCAGTCTAGACTCCAGCCCTGCCTCGCTGTGCTGATGAGATCCTCAGCTGCACTCTCCTAGGTAGGAGGAGCAAACAAACGTGAACCCAATACCCCACTGAACTGCACACTCAGCACATGACTATGCTGCAGGTACTAGAAAGCGTTTAAATTTAAAGACAATATAATGTCTCGGTCTCAAGAGATCCTACTAGAGAATCCAGGTTTCACGAGAATTATTTGCATTGATTTTGAAAGAAACATGCTTGTAGTTTGTCAGGCTTTTTTTTTTTTGCTAATTTTATACTGCGATAAGATGCACATTTCTTTAAAAATGCTTCCTCATGGCAACTTAGAATACTACCTCTTCATTTTATTTTTCTCTATAGATGTTGCTTGCCACAGCCTAGCATTTTCTATTCAATATTTGCCTCCAAAGCAGTTTCATCTGAGGCTGTTGCAACCTGGAAGCTTGGATTCTTTTGCCAGAGAGCAACGCCAGTTGGCTCAGAAGCAGTGACTGGCAGTGACAGACAAATCTTGAATCCCTTTGAAGACTAGGTTTTTGAAAGGTCCCCTCAGGGGACAGAACCACCTGCTTTAAAGTGGTTTAAAGCAGTGCCACACTGCTTCTGTCCTGGGCTACTTCAGGTAGGCTCATGCCACAGTCAGCCCATCAGGGGGCCATGGGTGCACCTAAATGGTTTCTGCATATGTGAGTGTTGATGAGGAGAAAGACCCAGCTGAATGCAGGTCCTCTGATATGCTGATGAGGGTATCTAGGTAGGAGGAGGGAGATGCGCATTTTCTTTTAAAACACAGCTATTGGCTTGAACCACTTCAGTGTTAGCCAATGGAGCTGACCGTGCTTTGAATTGTTCCTTGCTTGGACCCTCCTTGCTTCTAGCATGGCTTCATGGAGAGCAGCCAGTTTGAATGCTGCATCTGGCTACATGCTGTTGTACAAGGTAAGTTTGTTGGCACTCAAATTTCAGCCAAAAATGACTTTATGAGTCATATTTCCCATATTTCCCAGGAGAGGAAGCTACCTCCTGTTTTTGAACCATTAAAAGTCAATGTCAAATTTTCTGTCTTTAAAGATATCTTAACTGTAGAGCTTCCTTTCACTCAATTATTTTGAGTAGCTATTGTGGTTGAATTTTATCATGTTCTTGTCAAAATGGATCCCAGGCACACACAAAGGACTCTGATAGTCCCCTTTATCTGACATTTTTGTGTTAGGTTTTAAGGTCACAGAACATAGTGCACATGGGCATTTGGGAGTTGAATTATAGGAGGTCCTGGATTATATTGTGTGCCTTCTCACCTGAGAAGTCCTGTTTTTCTGGGTTGCCTGAGTTTACATCTATGCAGTTCTAGCCAGTTTGGATGAGAAAATTTATTATAATTCTTTGTCTAGGGAACCCAGAGAAGATGTCAGCTAGGGGAATTTTACTTTGGTGGAATAGAAAAATGGGGTTTCAACTATAAATCTATCAGCTTGGAAAATACAGTCTGCAAGCATGAGAGCCAAGTTTGATCCCAGAGCCTCTACAGAAAAGCCAGATGTGTGTAGTTATAGCACCAGAGATGTATAGACAGATAGGTGAATTCCTGGGGATCACTGGCCAGCTAGCTTAGCCTAATCAGTGAGACTAAGGCCATTGGAAGATCTTTTCTAAAAAAGCAAGGTGGGTGTCATATTGGTAGAAACAATGACTAAGGTTTCCTATGGCTTATGTATCACATGCTCACACATATGCACTCACATGAAAATGTACACACAGATGTATACACAAATAAATGCACACCAAAAGAGTTCTAAACCCTGGATCTGCCATGGATAATGTGGCAGATGATTTAAAAAAAGCCCTTAGCCTCAGATCCTTCATCTGTGGACTAGATAATAGCAACATCTAGAGTTTTTAGTAGATGCAATTGAGATTGTCTGTCTGTCTATCTATTTATCTATCACCAATTTATCCATCTATCTAGTGTCTGTAGGTAGAGTTTTACTTAGAAGGCACCAGTCCAAGTTTGATATTTATTAAAATATAAACCAACACTCACGGTACAGGTAACAGCTTATAGCAGAGCCTGAACAGGGACTAGAGTCTGGAACGGTGGACGATGGATTCCAACTGGTCTCTCCAGCAGCCAGGAACCAGGCAAACAGGCTTTCTGGGGGCCCAGCAGCCACTTATCAATGGGGTTGGCCACACCCCCTTCAGGGGCCCGGGACCCTGGGTAAGCATCCTCGGATCTTATCAGCTGACACCTGAATCCCACCACAAGTGTCTATCAATCATGTAGGTATTTATTTCTCTACATATGTTTATTTATCATCTCCTATCTGTACATACATGTACAGACATCCACAAATACCTGGGCTCCAATAGGGACTTACTGCATTGTTTATATGTCATGTCTCACCTGAGTGCAGTGTGTGTGTGTGTGTGTGTGTGTGTGTGTGTGTGTGTGTGTGTGTGTGTGTCTGTGTCTGTGTCTGTGTCTGTGTAAGGAGGGGGAAATGGAGTGGAATGGAGAATTTGGGAAAAGAAGAGAGCTCGAGGGAAAGGGAGAAAATGAGTTAGATACAACTCTGTTGCAAGACAGAAGAATGCCGATTTGAAATGTAGCTGGGAAATCATTTCCACACAGGGCTGCTTAATAACTGCAGAGATTCTCCATGGTGTGTGTTTGGGGCTCTAATCATATCTCGTGTCTTGAGGCTTTTCTGTGTTCTATTCACTCTCTCATGTTCTCTGAGACAAATAGAGCTTCCTATGAAGCAGAATTTCTGAGGGAAAGCAGAGGTGTTTGGGGATCTGGGTCGCCTAAATATGAAGCAAATGAAACCAGGTTCCAAACTGGCAAGAGCACTAGAAAAGCCAGTCCAGGTATGCACGCCATGCTCAGCCAGCTGTTTGCAGCTGGCTAAACATGAGTTATACTGAAGTGGAGTGGTGTGTCTGCTAAGTATAAAAGTTCAAAGGGAATGACTCCCCCCTTATGGACTCTCTCTATGACCCATTTATTACTTTTTTCTGAATAGGGATAAACTAAGAAGTAAAGCCTTCAAATTTTTCATTTAATAATCCTCATCACCAAAGTTTATTGTAGGAAATATATGTAATTCTACCGTTCAAACGAGATCACTGTTAAGGTCTTGGCATGATTTATTAATATTTAATCATATTTACATAATTTCATATTCTGTTTTTCTCAAATTATTTGAAAACTTTAACATAGTTATTGGTTGAATTTTCTAAAACATATTTTAGCAACTTACCCTTATGCTACCCTTTAAAATGTTGGTAATTTTACTGGCAAGGCAATATGTCTGATGATTTATCTTTTTCTGTATAAAACACTGATTGACACTCATACATGCTGTCTGTGCTTGCTCTCACTTTGTGGTATTTTATGGTCAGATACTTTCCTAGAAATCTTGATATACCTTGTCTTGATCACAGTTTTATTCCTAGTTATTTTGAGAATCATGATTATGAAGGGAGAAAGGGCAGACAGCTTTGACTCAGGTGGTCTTCACTTGGACTTGTAATATACTTTAACAAGGATTCTGAGGAGCACGCTTTTCATATTGTATTAACCTTTTTGTATATGCTTTCTGAAAACTGAACCTCGTCCTTCATTCGGATTTCAGTTATGAGCATGTTTCAGAATCCGTGGTGCCTTCTTGAAATGGTAGCTCATCCATAGGGGCTGGCTCCCATTGTTCCCACAGTGTTCTTATATCTTGTCATTGGCACAGAGAAACCTCCTCACTGCAAGAGACAGTAGATTAGTCCTGAGTTGTCTTTGCTTCTTTTATGTGGAAAGAAGGCTTTTACAGACTCCATGCCCTGTGCTACGACTTAGCAGTGCACGGTCAGCAAGGACACAGCCAATAAGTTTTCTTTGGAAAACATCACATTTAAGTTTCTATTCTTTTGAGTAATGAGAGAGCAATGCATAATTTGAGCTCTGGATAACTCTTGGTTGATTTAATGCCTTCAGTACTTCATAGCCTTTTACCAGTGATCTACTGTTCACAACTTCCTCCACTCAGTCATCTATACCTCTATAAGCTTGTGGCACTCACGTAGGATGAATATGGTTAGCCAATATTTTATTCTTAAAATATTGTGCCTATTGAACCTATTTCATATGATATCCAGTATGGCAACCCATCATTCTAACAAGAACATAATATATAATAACAATATAATGTATGTGGCCAGGATAAAAGAACTCAGAAAGTTCAAACTTAATAGCTCCCACACCGATACATGCTACCATTTACTTACCATAAACTTTTTTTCTTTTGTATTCTCTGATATAACAACCAAGACAATGTTCATGTCTCCTTATTTGGTTTTGTGGGGTTCCAGTTTTATTTATTCTAGTGTTGAATTTTCCGACAGTCAGTTTCAAGTGCATTTAGGTCTTGAGTCTTAGTGACTACTATATGCTTAGTAGGTGCTAAATAATTCTTCTTAAAATACCCAGTGTGCTTTTAAAGTAAACAGAAGGTAGAGTCCACCTGTGTGCATGTCTCATCCTTCAGTTTGTTTCTTCAGTGTGTTTTATTTTCTTGAAGTTGTTGAGAAGAAATACATTTCACTTTCATCTTGCAACATGCATTAATGCAAAAAAGCAGAATTTTTCTCTAATGATCAGAATTCTATAATTTAAACAAAAGAAGAGAGTTAGATATACCCGGGCTTCTTTAATTTCTCCTCTATAAATAGTTCATTATTTTAAAACTATGGACTAGTATCTCTCCTATGGCAAGCAGGAAAGGCATAGGTAAACCAAAATGATTAGTATTCAAGAAGCAGGCTTGGGAATATTCACTAAAGCTTGTCCTTTAAATGTGTCTCTTTTTTTGACATCTTCACCCTGGGTATCCTGGCAACAGAGAACTTCAAAACAAAAGTACCGTAGACACCGTTTTCTGAATTTCATCAGAATAATAAGATGACTGTTTTATCTGAGCATTTGCTGAAGACAGTAATTTAGAAAAACACCAAGGCAGTAGCTAAATGTACTTGATTCAGAAGTAACTGGCACTAAAGAAAACCCTATCATTTTCCAAGCACTTGCAGGGAGATACAAATGGGGGGAAAGGTGGTTTGTAGCTAGAAGTAAGTCAGTATGAAGGAACTACCACCAGAAGTCACCCCAAACACTCATTTATCTGATAGAGAGCACAGGTCCTCATGTAAGCCAGGGGAGTGTCATCATTACTTGTGTGAACACTTATGAACAGATTCTTGGCTTACACATGGCCAGGCTACATGTATTCTCTGAGACAAAGCTGTGTATTTAGGGTGCTTTCTGTTGTAATAGTAGGGGATCTGATAACCTCAGTATTATATTTGGAGCTTTGGGAACATTTGCATAGCAATAACGCAGGACTTCCCTGGGCCTTAATGGGTTAATTAAAGGGGTTAGAGAGAATCACAATCATCTGGATGCTTAGAACCGATGTGATAGCAGGGACTGATGGATTAGGGAAGGATTGGCATGTTTGGTATCTTTATCTCTGTCCTACAGTTCACCTTTCTCTTTCATTTGTGACCAAGGGGTTTATTGCTGAGTTTAGGGACTGTCTGATCTTCCCAGGGCCAAGAGCTCAGCAGTGTTCTCCCAGTACCATGTTGATGCTTCTGTTAACCAGAACTTAAGGTTCACAAAGTATGTAAGCAGGAGAGTGCTTTAGAGTGTATAAGTTTAAACCCTTGAAAGGATGGAACTGACGCAGGCTAAATACTGGCATCCATACATTCTGGTGCTATGCCTAGACCAAAAAGCCCAACCTGATGTCTAGTCAAGCTCCCTGTCCCTTCCTTGGCTTGTACAAATTTCACTGACTCCCCCTGTTTCAGACCACAGGTGACTGACCCAATCTATGTAGATATAGTCTCTGTCCTGAGACCTTGTGAATGAGGCCCACACTTGTCAGTTCAGCTAATTTAGTAACTGACATACTTACATTTAGGGGTTGCACTTCTCCTGGGCCTATAGAGTAGTAATATGAAGGACATCACCCACGTCAAAAATAGGTGAGAACAGGCAGAGAAGAAACGCTGCTTTGACTTGTGAGGTATTGCGGTTTGAGTGAGAAATGTCAGTGATAGCCTCTACATTTTAATACTTGACAGATTGAAGAGATTACTGAACCTTTAGGAAGAGAAGCTTTGCTGGAGGAAGTTCTCTTACTTGGGTGGGCTTTGAGGGTTTATAGCTTTGCTTTTCTTTCCTGTTTTGGCTTTCTACTTCCTGTGTGTGGTTAAGATGTATTCTCTCAGTTTGCCGCTCCTGATACCTTCCCAACCATTGCAGACATCTAGTCCTCTAGAAATGTAAGTAGAGACAGCTCTTCTGTAAGTTTTTCTGGTTATGCTATTTTATTACAGTGACATAAAACAGACCAGTGTAGATGGGCCTCTCATTTCTAACTCCAGGTTATTCTGACAATCAACTAATTGACTTAAAGCCATATCAAGGGAATTTTGCCTAATTGTAACTAACAGAAGCATCATTGGTTAAAAGAAAGTGGCCAGAGGCAGCTTCAGAATCAGAGTCCTATCAGTGTCTAGACCAGTGCTTAGTACATAATTTTCCAGAACGTGGAAAATTTCCTTGGCTGCTCTGCTGGGTTTTGGTGAGGTTGGAAGAACACAGGTCAGAAGATGTTCTAACCTAACGAAATGTTCTAACCCCCACGCTTTTTGTTGCTGGTTGCTTGAGAATTGTACTATATCCATAGGATGGGTATGTTTGAAAAATTTATTGATCCCTGTGTTCCTGTTTCCATATGGTCTCCAGCCATAGATGCATAGTTTCAGGTAGTCGTATCTTCGAGTTCTTAGGTTTAAGATGGCTTCCTGGTCTGTAAATGTCATTTGAGGATCATATGACAAGGATTCTGGGCATTTCCTCACTGGTCTGAACTGCCAATTCTCACTGTCTTGGAGTTATCAGGATGGGGATAGTTAGGCTAGTTGTTGAGGGCAATAGAGAAACAGGAGAAACACTGGGTTTCTAATCATGTAAAAAGTGTTTCTTTAACTCCTGCTACTGGAGGCACCTGCTCTCCAGGAAAGGGCAGGCTGTGTGCATTTGGCATGAATAAAAACAATAGAGTAAGCCAGGCTTGATCTCAGCACAGAAGATCTTCCTGTATAATGTATGGCTTTAGAATAGATAGTCTTAGATTTCTGGGTAGGAAGGGAGGCTAACATTTTATTGTAAAGCAGAAAATAGGGTTAGTAGGACAAGCTGGACTCGAACAGAAGTTGAAGTGACTCTGCATGCACACACACACACACATGCACACACACGGGTGTGGGTGGGAGAATATGTGCACAAGCTTGACATGCCCCAGGACACATGGGGAGGTCAGAGGACAATTGAGAGAGTGAGTTCTCTCCTTCTACGGGGCAGATTCTCAGGGTTGAACTCCTGAGCTCATCGGTACTAAGGATCTCCTTGTCTCCATAGTAATTATGTTTTAAGTACTTTTATGAGGGACTAATTTGGTCAACTTTCCAATTAGATGGAAAGTTCTGGGACTTTTGTGGCCACCATTTTGGCAACACCTTTTTCTGTAAAAGATAAAGCAAAATTTGTTCCTAGAAACCAGGAGTTGACAAAGAACACAACACACGTTAATATCAGAGAGGACTGATACTTTGGAAATTTCTGGTCTATTATCTGTAGATCACCTTCTTCTCCCTTCAAAGCAGACACACATATAAGCAAATGTGTACAAAACCACAGGGTTCCTGTGACCAGGCAGCACAATGATGTGGAAAAAAAACCTACAGACTTTCCAAAAGCATTTTCAGAAAAGATACATTTTTAAAGAAGGGCAATTTTAGTAAAGTTGTACAAAATCAACATAGAAAATCAGCAATGTTTCTATATGCCAAAAATGAACTAGTTGAAAAAAATTGAAAAAGCAACTCACCTTTTTAAGTCTAGTTTGGGTGAACTTATTGCAAACTACAGTTTCCTATTCTCAAAAAAAAAAAAAATGCTGGAAAATATAATAAATAAATTAATAAGAGCCAAACTGTTGCTTAATATATTTTGTAGTAATACAACTGCTAACCTTTAGTAGGTGCCTACAGCTTTGCCTATGCAATTAGTTCTGTCCTGGCCATCATCTGTTAATGGATTTGTTGGTCTTTTACATATCATGTAAGAATGTTGGCCTGAGTTATATGTAATTTTCTTTCTCTTCATCAAGTGTCTTATCAAGGTCAGTCTTCTCCCTGTCTTACCAGCACAAGATACTAAAATACAGAGGAGAGGCTCTGTATATCCTGGCAATTACCTGAGTAGAAGCAGAACACATTAGTTGGTATGGATGTTGAGTTCCCGGCTTAGAGGTCCCGTGGAGGTGAGTGGCCAGTATCTGAGCAAACATTCTAAGTAAAACTTAGGGATTGTTGGCATCTCCAGAATTAAACAAAATAAAATGGTAGGTGGGGCATCTGCTGCATAGGGATGTTGAGACTGTGAGCACAAACTGGTGGGCAAGGCATATTCATAAGATCAAACTCTGGTAGCTATGAAGAAGCAATAAAAGGTAGATTCTAAATGTATTTAATCTATGTAAAAAAAATCTAGAAAAAAGACCTTGGCATTGTTCCCAGAATCTGTCTACCTCGTTTTGTTTTTTTGAGACAAGGTCTCTCAGTGGGACCTGGGGCTTGTGGATTAACCTAGGCTAGCCCGTGGGATTGCCAGTGTCTGAGACTAACTTGCTTATTTTTTTAATGTATTTTTTCAGTGAATGTTTTGCCTGTAGATGTGTGTGTGCACCAGTTGCATGCCTGGTGTCTGGGGAGGCCAGAAGAGGCCCTCTGGGACTAAGGTTACAGGTGGCTCTGAGTCCTGGGAATTAAACAGGTCTTTCGGAAGTTCGTGCTCTTAAGTGCTGAGCTATAACTCTAGGCTTTTAACTTTGTGTGTGGGCTTGTGATCAAATTCACATCCCCATCCTTCTATTTCAGGTACTTTGACAATCTGACAGCACAGATAGTCAGCAAATGAGTTCAAGTTAAAGAACCATCTAGTGAATACATCAGTTTCCTTCTTTTTACTCTTTTTTATATGTTCATTTTATTATTTTTTTATAAAAAATGTCTTTTTTATCCATGTATCTCCCTGCTCCTCCTCCCTTCCCTCCTCCCAATCCCTCCCAGTCAGCTTTCAGCTTCCCCCCTCTTCATCCCCCCATCCCCTCCCCTTGGCAAGAAGTCCCAAGGTGGGTCAGCTCAGCTTGGCACATCCACTTCAGGAAAGTCCAATTCCCTCATCCCATATCAAGACTGGGCTAGGTGCTCCTCTTCAGGGAATGGGCTCCAAGGTTCCAGCCCATGCACAGAAACACAATCTGATCCCACCCCTCAAGGCTCATCTACAGTTGCCTACCATTGGAGGGCCTAGCTCCTTTTCACAATGATCCTGCAGTGGCTGTTCTTGATTCAGTGAGCTCCCCAGAGCCATCACTGTGGGAATTTTCCTCATGATCCCCATCCCCTTGCTCATACAGACTCTCCCTCCCTTCTCTCAGCTGGATCAGGAGCTCTGCCCAGTGCTCAACCATGGATCTTTGCCTCCACCTCTATTCATTATTGGATGTAGGCTCTTTGATGATGCTCAGCGTAGCTATTCACTTGATTATAGAGGAAGTCCTGTTTAGGCACCCCCTCTACTATTTGTTGGGGACCTACCCAGGGACATCCTGTGAGTTCTTGGAAGTTTTCCTAGCACGCAGTCTCTTTCCAACCCCACATTGGCTTCCTCTATCAAGATATCTATCTCTTCTTTTCTCCCTCTTTATTGTTCCTCTCACTCAACCATCTCCTTCTCTCATGATTTGTTCCCACATCTTCTTGGTTGCAACCCCTTACGATCCCAATTTGCTAAGGAGATCTTCTCTATTTTCTCTTTTTAGGGGGATCTCTGAATGTCTCTCTTAAGTTCCTTCTGATCCCAAGCTGTTCAGGGGTTGTGGTTTGCAGCTTGGGTTATTCTTTGCTTTTTGTCTAAAATCCATTTACGAGTGAATAGTGGTAGTGCCATATTTAGAGATTCTCACAATTTTCTCAAGTCTAAGTTTCCAGTTATTAATCACCAAACTCAGCTGTCTCCACATTTCCAACATGGAATCTCATGAAAGCACACCTACCAAAACAAACCCCTTTTGAATACATTGTAGTATTTGAAAAGCAACATGGAGTTTTTGGCAAAATTTCAAGAATATAATTTCACCAAGAATGAATATCTCAAGTGCGGCATCAACTGCTTTATGTTTTTCCTTCCAGAGAACAGTTTGGCAAATCAGTGATTGCTGTAGTATTAATTTGAAAGACCTTTCGACATTATTAGAGGTGGACATTGACCTTGGTTGGCTTCCCAGGCTAAATAGAGGCTGAATGGCTGTTGACAGGCTAGATATTATAACAAATGCCTTGATTTCCCTAGCTTACCTCAAGTAATACTAGCATTTAGTCAAAATAATATATATCCAAACCCAATTTACACGGAGAGTCAACATATAAGTGTTAGAAAAGAATGAAATGAAGGTGTATATTAAATGTAGGTCTTTTCCCAATAAATAAATCTTAATATTAGAATTTATCAACAGTAAATTATATAGCAAAATATGTTATTTAAGTGGTTACTAAATGTCTACCGTAGTATATGAATCTAGGTAGAATTAACAAGGATTAATAAAGTTCTGCTAAGGCTGTGGTACTTGAGAGAGAGGAGAACACTGCAGTATGTTTCTGACAGGGTCTGTGTAGGGAGGAAGACGATGGAGGTAACAGCTTTCCTTTAGTGAGACATTGCCGATTAAATACAGAGAATGCATATCATCATAGGAGCATGTGACAGAAAGATAAAACAAGTCACTTAAACACTTCAGTCAAGTTCAGCCTTAAATCTTCTTCTGCCTCCTAGAAGGCAGGGATGATCCACAGCCATGTGCTGGAGTGTTGGATATAGGAACAGAGCCTCATTACTGGCGGTGCATGGGCACAGGGCATAACGAGACTGCCTCAGGTAGTCTGAGGACTGAGAAAGCCCATTTAAAAAAACAAAAAAACAAGAGAATTGTCTAAGCCTAAGACAGACTTTTCTCTAAACTCCTTTGGAGAAGAATTGAATTTTGGTTTTTCAACCTGATTTAGGTCTCAGTGACTTGCACTCTGTCACCACCCACTGGAATTCCTTCCTCTCCTTGGGAGTTCATCAAGCCCAGATGTAGCTCCCTACCATGTCCGTGTGAATGTCCTGTGATACTCAGACTTCTGTTTTTAGGGCTGGCATCCTGGTTATCCAGCCCCCCAGTGTCCCTGATATCTGATACGGGTAGCTTTGAAGAAGCTGGTACTCTGTGAGGTACTTCCCCTAGGTACCCGTGCAATTGCCTTTCTGATGGGTTTCTGCCCCATAGCACCATTCCAGAGCAAGCCCATCAGTTCCATCTCTCCTATCTAAAGATCTTCCCCCCACAAGCCACAAGAGTTCTCTCTCATACTTTCCACTTCTCCAAGCCTCTCCCACCCCCAAGTCCCCAGCGGATTTAAAGTTAAAAGTTCACAAACCAAAAACTTCAGTGCACTTTCTGTTTTGGACTGTCCTAAGGCGATATTCAAAGAAACTTCTTTGATAAGGGAGAGAAAACAGGAAGGAAGCCAACTTCAATTAGCATTGACTATTTTGATTAGGCTGCTTTGGTCACGATCCTGAAGCAGAAAGGTGGAGAGAGAGGCTCCAGGATTTAAAGCCATCGCAGGTGGGGTGGCCAGTGTCTAGTCTGAAAATAGAGTCTGAAATCTTGCTTTTTGCTGGGGAGAGAGGACGCATCCATCTCATCTTACTTTTCACAGGATGCTCAGGGCTCCATGGAAACCAGGAGACAGGAGGAAAACACCCTGCGGTTTGTTACATTTTATATTCTCCCCTTTCTTTCATGAGAGTTGCTGAATGGAAGTTTACCCTCAAAGGGAAACGGGGATTCCTGGACCCTCTGAACCATCTTCACTTGGCATTTCTGCTTCCTGCCTTGCCGTCCCTAAACACAGAAGAAAGCGTTGCTGGAAGATGGGTGGGGGTGAGTAGAAGGGGAATGTTAGTAGATTTGTTGCTGGGCTGGGTAAATTCCGTTCTTGTAAACTTGTGGTGCAGAGAAGATAGGGTTGATGACGCTTTTCCCCAAAGATCAGCATTCTGTGCAGAGAATGGAAACCCAGGTTTGAGAGAATTGCAAAGACAGGCTGAGAAAAGATCAAACCACGAAAGGTCAGGCACCACCAAGAGGTTTCTGGCAGAGCCAGGTAGCCTTTTTATTGAAGAATGTAGGCAGCTAGGGAACAGCATCAAAGAAGATGAACTATTCAAAACTCCCTCATTTCTATGTGGCCTGCGTTTCCGAGTCCACTGAGAAAAGATGAAGAGAAAGGAGAGGAGAGAACAGGAAAGAGGCAGCTCAGGCAGCAGCTGGCAAGGCAGGAGCTGGAGGGTGAGGCAGGGCGGTGCTGTGTCTAAGGCGCACCTGCATTATGGGCTGGACACACGGAAGGGATTCACTGTCTACTCAGGCCTGACGGGTGACACAGACTAGGGCTGGGAGGGCGGCTTTCATTGTCAGAACCAAAGGAGCAGACCTGCTACCTGTTCTAACTTCATTTTGTAGCTGTGATGAGACATTAGCGGAAAGCAGTTAGGGAGGAATGGGACCATTTGCCAGATTCTAACATCCAGTTACAATCCATTTTAGAGAGAAATCAAGACAGGACCATAGGCATGCACTGACGCATAACCATGGGCTAAGGATGCTTAATGGGTCCTTCACCTGCTTCAAGTTTAACCAGCTTTCTTAGAGAGCACAGGTCCACACTCCTACAATGGGCTGGGCCTCCCAGCATGAACCGGCAATCAACCCCATGCTCCATACATACACTCATGGAAGCATCCCTTGAACTGAGATTTTCTTATCCCTGGTGACTTTAGAATGTGCCAAGTGAACAGTAAAATCTAACGAGATCTTCAGCTGTGGACAAATCTCTTTTCCTTGCATATTTTTTCTACCTATGAGATGATGGTCACTACATAACTGTGAGTATTAAATGAAGACATCATTTGATCATTCATTTATTCATACATGCATTCATGCATATATCCATATGTATTCGTGTATACATACACATTCACATATACATGGACAGTGAGGACAGAACCCTGCTAAAAATCAAGGTCTCTTCTCTCATGGAGGATACAGATAATAAGCCATCCAACATAAAACATAGGAATGTTAGGGCTTGAGAAGGGAGAAGATGCACGTAATGGCTCCCTTTTTTTCCTCAGAAATTATCTGGACTTCCTTGAAGGAAAATCAAGCACTGTAGAGTCTTGTGGTCTCCTCCTGTGGTCCTTCCTTCCTCAGTTACTGTCACTTAGGGCCGATGGCACAGATGCCCCTCTTCCCTGGCCTCTGGCTGTCTTGAGATGGTTTCAGGTGCTAGTACCTCTGCCTCCATCTCTTCTGGTTGTCTTGAGATGATTTTGGATGTTGGTACCTCTGCCTCCATCTCTTCTGGTTGTCTTGAGATGATTTTGGATGTTGGTACCTCTGCCTCCATCCTTTCCCTGTGGCCAGAGTTGCACATCTTCTCAGAAGGGACTTCTGACAACATTCAACAGCAGGTCTTCATGGGCTGTGGTTTTCTATATTGGATTCCTAATTTTTTCATGCAGGTGCAACCCTAGAGGCAGAAACCAAGCAATGTAGACACTGGATTGTTTCTTTGTTTATCCCGTGCCTCCATTTTCCCATCACCAGAGCTCTGTAAGGATAGGAACATCAGACTTGTTCACCAAGCATTTATGGGACCAGAAACTAAAGATATATTCCATGAGTGGATGAATGCATTTTTATTTTAAGAGCTTTATGGGAAATTTAAAATGATTTATAGAATCTTTCTATGGTACATTCTTTTTGGAGATGATATGGTTTAGTTACATCAAAGTGCTTATGACTTTTATTTTCTGTAGGCAGAAAGGTTTGAAGTTTTTCACAGCTGTAGAATAAATAATAAATAATAATTCTTTGACTTACTTTTCATAATTTATATGACTAATTTCATATATTATTGACAATTCTTTCATGTTGTGACTATAATTTGTTTTTTCTCCTGATACCCGCTCTAAAAGTCAAGATGCATGAAAATAATTATTTTCCTAGCCTAAGTACATAATATTTACACAAAAATATTTTACAAAACAGAATCTTCTCATTAACAATTTATTAATTGACACATTAATTAGTACATTTAAGCGTTAATTGAGTACCTTTACAAGGCAGGTTCTGTGCTGCACCCTGGAGCAAAAAGACAGATATGTCAAAATCCTTCTTACCAATGAGTTTATAATTTAGTAGGAAAGGCAATTAAAAAGATTACAACCCACAGATATGTATTCTATGATAGAGGGGAGGCTCCGGATAATATCACGGCATGTAAGAAGGGGAACTTGGTCCTAGAGGGGGACATGTGTTGGATATTAGGGAAGTCTGCATGGGCAGGCATGTGAGGCAGCCCTCTGAGATTCAGGGAAAGAACAGCTCTGAGAGTTGTCTTGCTGAGGAAGCAGGTATGCAAAGACATGAGGGTGGAAAAGACTGAAGCTTCCTGGGAACTCAGAGCAGACGGCCATTTTGACGTGGACATTTTCAAAGTGCTCTGTATAGGCAACTATGTAAATACAAACTAGTCTTCAGATTCTCCCTACATGCTAGCCTCACCCTCTTACAATAGCTCTGCTCTTCTCCAGCCAGGACTAGCCTATAGACTCCATATGTGTTCAGATATAAACCCCTGCTTGTGGAGTTGCCATCCACAATACCTTTCTACTACTTTGGTATTTGGACCTTCCAATACTTGTCTGCTTTCCTGAGTTGTTCCAGAAGACCCCTCTGATCATTCTGGTCCATGTGAATCTTGCTCAGTTTTGAATGGATTTTGCCCTTCAAGACATTACCTTATGAATTTATTCCATTATCTTTAATTTGAGATGTTAGGTTTTGTTACTGTCTTATTTTTAACTTTAATAATGTTATAATGCAGAATGTTATTTAAACATAACTCACATAAATTTAAGGAGCAATATATACTAACCAAATTGTTTTTAATAAGCATAGTCATGCACATGAAATTATCAAATCAAAGAATCAGGATAAGCAATTTGTCTTCGTTTTCTATCACTGTGGTGAAACACTGTGGCCAAAAGTAACTTGGGGAGAAAGGGTTTATTTCATTTCACACACCCATGTAACATTCCGGCACTGAGTGAAGCCAGGGTAGGACCTTATTAGGGCTCTGGTGGCAGATACCAGTGCAGAGGTCATGTAAAAGTGCAGCTTACTGGTTTGGTCCCATAGCTTGAAAAGTCTGCTTTCTTAGAGCACCCAGGACCACAAAAACCGGGGGTGGTACTGCCCACAGTAAGCTGGGCCTCTCACATCAATTGTCAGTCAGGAGAAAGTACTCCAGGCTTGCCCACAGGCCAGTTTGATGGGGACGCTTTCTCAATTGAGGTTTCTCTTCAGCTTGTGTCAAGCCGACATAAAACCAGCCAGCTCTCAATTCATACTGATGTTTGTTTCTAAATTTGGTGAGATTAGTCAAAGAAGGTTACAATGTAATTTTTGTACTTTGCAAAATAGATACACAGAGAGTTAAGACCCGGTATGTCTGATGATCTGTATCACATGCCCTATGCTTAATGCGTTGTGGGACTGTTGGCTTCATTTTCTTCTCTTTCTTTTTCCCTATTTAAAACTTCTCTCAAATACTTAGCCACACATACAAACACCGCGTGTTAAGACTTTAGTTTGGGAGCACCATATACCCATAATTCTCAGTATGTAAGGTGCTGAAGTGGGAGGACCAAACATGGAGTGATCTGGGACTTTGCTAATGAGATGCTACTCAGAATAACAACAGTAACAAATAGAGGAAACAAGGATGGGGAGGGAGCGTGTGCATGATTGCCAGTGGTCCAGAGCTGGAAGTCTGAGAAGAAAGAGACAGTGAAGGCGGAGGTACAGACAAACAGATCATTTACTGTGAATAGAAGTTTTTCTCGTAAAATGAACTCTTGTCATTTTGCATTTTGCTATTTTAGCTTCTTATAGTTCAGGAGACAATTCTGGTAAAACTATAAACTCTGTGGCCTTTGTGTGGCTTTTCTTTTCACCAAGCTTTATGAGGTAAGAGTGAGATGCCCTGGAGGACTTTAGTTAATTCTCTGAATGAGCTGAACTCTCCCTCCGACTTTTCAGAGCTTTATGATTCAGGTGAGGTTAATGGGCTTTGGTTACACCCGTTGGCAGATGATGTGGGGCCTGAATTTCAGTGTCCAAGGCCTGTCCATTCTAAGGTTGAAAGTGACTTAGGAGTGTTTCAGGAAGACAAGAGTGTCAAGGGGTGGCTCATTAACATTCCCATAAAATCTTAGGAGGTGAGTGGGTTGAGGGGACAGCAGTGATCTAGCTCTTGGAGGACCTGAGGACATCACCACTTTATAAGGTCTGAATTGCTCTCACTTAAAGCCACATCAGTGGAAGAGACGGGAAGACGTTAATGAACAGATTGAGCTGATTCAACAAGATTGTGTGACCTTTACAGCCAAGTTCAGCCTGAAGAGATAATAAAGAGAATTGAATCCAAAAACGAAGGTCCAGTTGTTTCAATACTTAACTCACAGAAAATGAAGTTCTTTGGAATCCATGTCGAAGCTCCTAAAAATGGCCTAAAAGGAGAAGTTCTAAAACTCTTTAATTGTGCATGTATGTGTGCACTTGTAGATATGTCTACGTATATAGATACACACACCACACACATATATATGTGTTACATATATAGACATACAGTCTTTCAAGATTATACACACACACGGAATTTGGAAAGCAGATTAACTCTGATGGTCAATAAATTTAAAGTGAGAATGGCGGTCATGAGCAGCAAAGCTCTTAGGAGCAGTTAGGTTGTTTCAGGACTGTGGTGACTACAGAGCTCAGTGCACTTCGTCCAGGACTTGAATTTAGTTCTTCTTAGCCATGTAACCAACTGTAACTCCAGATCCCCTGCTCCCTGTGGTGGGTACCTGTACTCACCTGAACCTGCCCACATGCAGACACACACCAACGTTATCAAAAATAAGAAAAAGAAATCATTAGGAAGTATTTTTAAGTTTGTTTTTATTTAATATTATTAAGCCTGTGTGTGTGTGAAGGCCACTTCTTGCCACGGTGGCTTTGTGGTACCCTTGCTGAGGTCAGAGGATAACTTTATGGAAACAGCTCTTTCCTTCTGCCTTTACGTGGATTCCAGGAACCAATGAGGCTTCCACAGTGAGGACTTTACACACTGATGCGCTGTCATCCCCCCCCAATACATTTTCATGGCTTCTGGAGAAACAAGCTTATGGCTGCACAGCAAGCACTCAAAAATTAAGACAATCTTGTAAAAAACAGGAAGTGATAGTGCCTGTAACTTCAGGCAGGCTGTGCACCTGAAACTTCCAGGGGAGAGGCAAATAGGTAGGTATCTGGCGTTCCCTGGCCAACCAGTCTTGCCAAAACAAGAAGCTCCAGGTTCAGAAAATGACCCCATTTCAAAAAAGAAGGTGGAGAGTGACAGACGAAAAGATAAAATGTTGACCTCTGGCCTCCACATATGCAGGAAGGTACCAGTTTGTACCGTCCCACTTAAAATACATGTACAGTGCACACATGCGCGCACGCACACTCATGCATGCACACACAGAGTTGTTCTCAAGATTTTTATTAAGAATAGGGGTTTGTTAGTTCCCCAGAATAGAGCTAAAGTTCCTGGACATATGGTAGTGCCTGGCGCAGTAAGGCAATTGGAATCTCAGAAAGGAAGCAATGGGGAATGATGAGCCCTTTACTGTCAGAACAGCTCCCAGGACCATGAACTTGTGCATTACCATTCTCCTGGCTGAACACAGGGCTGATCTTCGGTATTTATGGAGGAGCCACTCTGCCAGACTGTGTTCTAGGCTCTTGACACTGATCTCATACAAGCCCTCTCACAAGACCTCAGGGTACCAGCATCTTCATTCTCTACTTGAAAGCTTGGGAGCTTTGCTTAGAGACGTGAAGCAGAGAGGTTCCAGAAGGGGGTTTTGTTTGTGTGCTGACAAATAAAGCTTGCCTGGAAATCAGAGTGCAGAGCTAGCCACTAGTTACACAAAGAGGCCAGGCGGAGGTGGCATGCACCTTTAATCTGAGCACTTGGGAGATTCAATCTTTGATCCCGGCACTTGGTAGAATCATGCCTTTGATTCCAGCACATGGGAGGCTCAAGCCTTTGATCCCAGCACACGGGAGGCCCATACATTTGATCCCAGCACTAGGGAGGTGGAGGCAAGATCTCCACCCATTCAGTCTGAGGATTCATAGAGACAGGATACCCCATCCAGTCTGAGGTTTCATAGAAGTAAGAAGTCTCTAGTGGCAGCTGCTCTGTTTCTCTGACCGCCATGCAAGCTTTATTTGTCAGAACACAAACAAAATATCACACAACAGGGCTTGATTATAGTTTTGGCTGAATCTCAGTGACAAAGAGGTTGGCAATCAGACTATGTGTTAGGTAGAAGGTCTCTTCTACTGCAGAGGAAAAGGTTCTAGTCCAGAAGCTTGAGCTGCACTCTAATCAGCTTTGCCAACTTGACATCAGAGAGGAAAGCCTATTTTGAATAATTGCCCAGGTCAGATTAGCCTATGGGATATTTGGGGAGTTTGTTTGCATTATTGTTAATTGATGCAGGTCTCCTGTGGGTGGCACCGTCCTTAGACAGGTGGTTCTAGACTTCATAAGCAAGCTAGATGAGTGTGAATCCAGTTTACTGAGAGTGAGCCAGCAAGCCAGCAGCATTCATTCCTCCATGGGTTCTTCCTTGAGCTTTTGCCTTGATTTCACTAATGATAAACCATGACCTGGAAAGATAAACAAATTAAACCCTTCTGTCCTTTAGTTACTTTGGTCATGGTTTGTTTGTTTATTTGTTTGTTTGTTTGTTATCACATCATTAGAGCAGGCTGCAATTGGAGGTATGTGTAACACAGGTGCCCACCTCAGCAGTTGCTGAGCCCTGCAGGATGCTAATCATCTATGAGCATGTATTTGACATCAGCAGCTGGAACTTTTATTTCTCAGCTCTGCACTGGATAAAACATAGCATAATTTGAACATGCAATAAAACCACAGACCTGCTACTTAATTGTTTAGAGTCTTGGGGAATTAGCCAGCCTCTGTTTCTGAAGCTCTGGGAATGTGATAGTAGTGCCAAGCTGGCAAGGTTGGCTTGATTCCTGCAGGAGGGCATCAGGCTAGTAACCTAAGCAGGAACTCTGTTGTGCAGAGTTTACTTAGATTTTGTGACAAGTTGATTCCCAGATCCCAAATGCTGCTCTAACTGACCTCTGTGGACATTTAGAGAGATGTCACTCCGGTTCTGGAGACCGATGGTCACTTTGAAGAAGTCTTTACCCTTTCTTCCATTCTTTCAAATGTCCTGAAGGTATTTGTGAGCAGATTTAAGGAGAGTGTCTTATCAGTGACTGGTTCCTCTGTAACTGAATCATTTACATGGCTACATTTGCAGGACGAAGCACAAGTGATAAACCTTAGCCAAGCGTTTTCCTTATGTAAGGCATGATTTGACTATATTAATCTTTTCATTGTCTAGTAACACTGTTAGGCAGGTAACTACCTATTTCCTCTTTGCTCCATTACAGTTCAGGAAACAGGTGCAGAAATGCTTTAATGCCTTGGCCTAAGCCAGAGTTCTTCTATAGTAGAACTGGGATTGTATCCATGATAGTTCAGCTGAAGGCAACATCTGATAACTGGAGGCTTGCAGGTTCCTGTGTAAGGCAATAGAATTGTGTGCAGAGAAGAATTGTAGCTGGAGAAGGAGTTTCACTGTCCCAGTTAATGATAATGCTTCTCGGCGCTGTGTTACCTGCATTTAATTTTAGAGCCATTAGATAACAGCAGGGTTTCAATCCTATACTTACTAAAATCAAATGAAGTAGCTTCTCATTTTGTTATCTTAGAAATGTACTTTGTTTTAATGACATAAGTGGATAAAATCTGCTAAGTTCTCACACAACTGTGTACAGGTTGGCTTTCCTGATGCTATTTCTGTTGGAATTTATGGGGCAGTTTCTTTGACTTGTACATTCTGTGATGTCTTTAATTCTCTACAATTTTCTGTTTTCCTTTCAAAAATTTTCTCTGCTTATAGCGGAGTATTGCTGTAGTCTGAATGTCTCTGTCTCCCAAGTTAAAATCTAACCAAGGTGATAACATTAGAAGGTAGCATTATTGGGAGGTATTTAGTCTTGAAGTCATGCCCTGGCAAACAGATTAATGCCTGTATAAAAGAGGCCAGAGAGAGAACCCCCATCCCTTCCTCCATCACCAGCACCCGTAAATCCAGATGTGAACCTCAGGCACTAAATGGGCCAGAGATTTGTTCTTGGATTTTCTAGCTTATAGAAGTGTCAAAAAAATTAATGTTTATCTGCTACCCAGTTTATGAAATTTTTAAATAGCAGCTTGAACATATTAATTCTCATGTATTTGGGGTCCAACTGAATGCAGAAGTAGCCCAAGATTTTCCAGGCTCAAGGAGTTCTGGAATATTCTAATAAAATTTCAATCAGACAGAGAAATGAGCAGAGTGGTAAAAAGAATCACACGGGAGAGCATGTAACTACTCAATTTCTTTCTGCTTGTTTCCATGTACAACACTGGCCTGGAGATGTGGTCTTTCCATTCTGTGCTGTGGAGAGTTGTGGGCCCCGAGTTGCTATTCTGGATCGCAGAATGCCCTGGTACAGCCACTTCTACCCAATAGTATGAGACGCCTGGTCTGCAGGTCATTATAGCAATGTCCTCTTATAGAGCTGTCATCAATAGTGTGTGCCCGGAGCTGTGAACAGAAGTTGTGTTGTGGTTTTTGTTGTTGTTAGGTGAATCTGATCCATGGGGTTTTCTTTATATGGATTTTGGAATCGTAAACTTAATAAGAGTGGTTCCAGTCTTTACCTTTGGAGAAATGTAGGGAGATGAACAGACAAGTGAGTGTGGTGAATTTTTGGTATTGATTATTTCCAGTTAGCATCTCCTCCCTACTACCAATGATGCCACATCTGCTCATGCTGAATCATTCCCTTGCCTGCCCTTTTTCTTAAACACAATTGGATTTGAGAAATAATTTGACAAAATCACTGCAGTAATAGTTAGTTGGCTAACAAGACTTTTTTTTTTCTCTATTTGGGGATTTATGAATTTTAATAGAACTCAGTTCAGTTTTAATCCAAATATATAAATGATTCTAGAAGTGAGGACCTGACAAGGCAGGTAAATTCCTGAGTTGAACAGTTTTTCTGGTACCTATAAACATATAAATGATTATTTTTGCTACATGTGTAAAGGGCCAGCCTTGCACATTTAACAGATTTTGTGAAGGGCATTTTTGCTTGAGAAAAATAAATTGTGTGCCATGGCTGCTTACTAACTGTTAAAGGCAGATATTAAGAATTATAAATGATTTTTATCTACAGTTCACTAATGAGGTATGATAATGCATGTGATATTTATGCAAATTAGCAAAAGTTGCTTTACATAGTCACTTGATATTACATGTGTTCTATACTTGAATTTAGTGCTTCAGAGTATAACAATTTAGCACAAAGAGACCCTCAAAGAGCAATTTCCAAGTGTGGCCTCAGTACCAGCAGCCTCAGCAAGAGAACTGCCTGAGGAACACTGAATCAGAAACTATGGAGGTGGGCTCAGCAATCTGGTTGATAATTTCTCCGGGTAATTTTGATGCACACCAAGGTTTAACAAACCAGGCTTGTAGGTGATTATATTTGAATCCCCCTTCTTCACAGATGAGTAAATTGAGGCTCAAAAAGATTAAGAGATTGAACAGAGCTGATTTTCAGCTCGGCTCATCTTACTCTCGGAAGATAAGTCCCTTTGGCTAATCAATTGCATGAGTGAGGTGTGCTGGCAGCATCTTTGACTGACAGCACGGTCAAATCTCTTCCTGATTGTGGGGCTTTACCCTTGTAAAAGCCTGGGGGTGAGACTTGAACAACTTCAATCTCTTGGAGCCCCTCAGGGATCAGGCTGCTCCATATTCACTCTCTTTAAAGAGATCAGCCCTCATTTTCCTTTAAAGTTGGGGTTAGTCAGTCTGAGTTGCATACAAATGAGATGAGTGAATTCATTACCAAAAAAAAAACGAGATTAGGTTTTCAGCTGTTCTGCCTGGGGATCTAGTAGAGAGAGGGGCCGGCACAACTCAAATCCTTTGCTGATCAAGGCAGTCATAAAATACAGTCTTAGGTGGTAAGTAGCATTCAAGTATTCTGAAATGAAGCGAAAAATTAAAATGACTTCTGCTAAACATGTGGGAAATGGGGAATCCTAGTGTGCCAACAAACACGCGCCAGAACAGTGGTGTACAGATGCTCTACCTTAGCCGATGCACCTAGAGGGAAGTGCACCACATTGGTAAAGGAACGAGCGTTCATATCCAAGATTTCAAAGAAGCTAAACATGAGGACACATACAGAATCTTCCCATTCCAGCTACTTGAATGTCTCTAAGCCACAGCCTCTAAATTGGCAATGTATAGAAACCGATATATTGATTTATTTATTTTTTCTAGTACCCTAGGAACATCAAGTTGTGCATTCATTATCTCCTTGATGAATACAGCCATTTTTTCATGCCAATATTTTAAAATGACTTCTTTGTGCTGTGATTATTCTAAGCTTGTTTTAGTTTTGGTTTTTGTTGTTTTTTTTTTTTTCTGACCTTTTTTACCTCTATTCTTGACTTAATGAGTGGTTTTATCTTATATTTTTCTTTCTTCTTCTTGGAAGTTTCCTCAGCTGTTTATTCCAGTATTCACCTGAAATGATTTTTTTTTTTTTTTGGCCAAATTCACTTACATTATTAAAACCTAAAATTAAAATTTCGATCTCATTCTTGGTAGTACAAGTTATTTTGAAACCCCATTTATTATCCCTTTGACTGCTCTAATATAGAAGTCAACTGAAAACATTATTATTCACATGCAGCTAACATTTTTAATGTAAGCTTACTTCACCCCTTCCTACTTTCACTTTTTACAAGGGGGCTCACTCCCTAGTAGTAAAAATGTCCTTCAGATGTATATGTACTGGGAGTGAATTCACTTGAGTATGTAAATAACTGTCCTTATTTTAACTCTCTCTTCTCCCCCTGCTCTTCCTCCCTGTTACTCCTCCTGCTCCTCCCGCTCCTCCTCCTGCTCCTCCTCCTCCTGCTCCTCCTCCTCCTGCTCCTCCCCCTGCTCCTGCTGCTCCTCCTCCTCCTGCTCCTGCTGCTCCTCCTCCTGCTCCTGCTCCTCTTCCTCCTGCTCCTGCTGCTCCTCCTCCTGCTCCTGCTCCTCTTCCTCCTGCTCCTGCTCCTCTTCCTCCTGCTCCTGCTGCTCCTCCTCCTGCTCCTGCTGCTCCTCCTCCCTCCTCCCCCTGCTCCTCCTCCTTCCCCCTGCTCCTGCTCTTCCTGCTCCTGCTGCTCCTCCTCCCTCCTCCCCCTGCTCCTCCTCCTTCCCCCTGCTCCTGCTCTTCCTGCTCCTCCTCCTCCTGCTCCTCCCTCCTCCCCCTGCTCCTCCTGCTCCTCCCCCTGCTCCTGCTGCTCCTCCTCCTGCCCCTTCTCCCTCCTCCTCCTGCTCCTGCTCTTCCTGCTCCTCCTCCTGCTCCTCCTCCTCCCTCCTCCTCCTGCTCCTCCTCCCTCCTCCTCCTGCTCCTGCTCCTCCTGCTCTTCCTCCTCTTCCTGCTCCTCCTGCTCCTCCTCCTCCTGCTCCTCCTCCTGCTCCTCCTCCTCCTGCTCCTCCTCCTCCTCCTGTTCCTCCTCCTGCTCCTCCTGCTCCTCCTGCTCCTCCCTCCTCCTCCTGCTCCTCCTCCTGCTCCTCCTCCTGCTCTTCCTGCTCCTCCTCCTGCTCCTCCTCCTGCTCCTCCTCCTGCTCCTCCTGCTCCTCCTCCTGCTCCTCCTCCTCCTGTTCCTCCTCCTGCTCCTCCTGCTCCTCCTGCTCCACCTCCTTCAAGACATGATCTTTCTATGAAGCCATGGTTGGTCTGGAATTCATTATTTAGTCTGGACTTACTTTGAATTTATAGCAATGCTCCTGCTTCAACCACTGAGTGTTGGCATTATAAGCATGTACCATCATCCCAGGCCTCAGGGAAATCTTAACGATTTTATTCCACTGTAATGAGGATTTTGTTGCTATTTTGAGAAGTCAGTGATCTGTTCTCATTTCTTTGTATGTGACTTTGCCCCTAATTCTGTTGTTGATTTACAGCAATTTTGCCAAAGTGTCTTTATTTAGAAACTTGGTAACTTATTCTGTTTGACATATAGTATGTCTCTGGACTTTTTAAAAATAGCCCTTGAAAATTCACAGATAGTTTTCAATATTTCTTCTGACTCATTTTGTCTTTGATTGATTAATGTCCTGATTTTGGATTTTGTCATTGAATTCTATCTAACCTTTGCCCTCTTCTGTTTTTAATGCCCTCTCTACTTAACACCATCCAAGATTATTTATCCTGCTCATCCTTTTGAAATATGGTAGAAATCATTTAATATCTGTTGAATAAAATTAAATAGTCTTTTCTTAATGTTACATGAAACTAATGTTTTGTTAGGCATAAAACTTGGAAAGATGAGTCAAATACAATCTCCTTAATTTTCTGTTGCCCTGTTGTTCCCTTTGGTTATATGGCTTAGACAATTCCATAAAACTTAATAGGGTCAGATCTAATTCCAACCTCACTGTTCTTTTTAGTTGATATAATATTTCTCATTTTTATCCAAAATATTACAGTATGGACAATGACAATACAGATGGAGATCTTCATAATGTTTCCTCCTGAGAAGTAACCTATATCTTCTATTGATGACCATAGAAAAGTAAGTTTGAAGCAAGGTAAGGATGGGCAGTGTGGGATTTAAGAGTTAATTCAGGAAGGCATTGATAGCTGTCAGTTAATGACTTACTAGCTGGGGAGCCCTTGGCTCCTTCTTTCTCATTCATTGATCTCACAGTGCAACAGGCAAAACCATATTTTTACAGTGAAGTCTTTTATACAATAGAGTGACAAGGACTGTTTAGAAAATGATGAATAATCACTGTGCCAACGCGTGAATATTTAGCCCTAAGATATGAGCTCTTCTGCTCACATAAAGGAAAGACTGAAATGAGGTAAAGGGAATTTGTAGATACTGTGGAGAGGGTGAGTGATGGGACAAAGAAACGGCAGAGAAACCAGTGCTCGAACTGGGAGGCAGATGCAGGAGCTAATGCTCACTACTGAAGACACAAGCACGGTATCTTCCTCTGGGGAATCCAGTGCAATAGCCTAAAATCACTTCGTGAAAAATGGAATTAAATTATTCAGTTACTTAGATTATAGTTTTAAGAGATTTACTACATTTGCGTATTTAAACTGAGTTTGAGAATAATTCTTATTTATCATTCAGTTCTTTCCAGCTATATTGTTTTCCACACTGGCTATAAAACAATATAAAAGAGGAAAAAGCTATTGTGACTCCATGGACTTACCCTCTTTCCCTTCTCTCCACCCCTGGCTTTGAAGCAGCAATGATTCTATATCCTGTTCAGTTTCTCCCAATTCTCTTTATAGGATAACGTTTCATCAAAATGGGCTGCATAATTGTGTGATAGTTGAAACATGGAGACACTTTAACGTCTCTTCAGTCTAAGATACAGAAGCTATTTTCATAAGGCTTTTTTTTTTTTTTTTTTTTTGTCCCCTTATCAGGAAACTCACGAATTCCAAACCACCATGGAACACAGCTCTAGGAAAGGACACACAGCTATGATTGGTAGAGCAAAGGATGCCAAGGGGCCTAGTAAATGATGGATGGTGGGGACACTATCTATGCCATGGGCTTCTTGCCTTTACTTTCAAAGGGGACAAAGCAGTGGAGTAGGACTATCACACGTGTGCTCTTTCCACTCTGATAAAGAAAGTCACTGTATTTCAAAATTGAGAGATCTTAGTTGTCAGAAGACACTGTCTTTCCAGGCAGCCACCTTCATTCCAGACATCTCTCAGTTTCTCTTGCCCTTTACTCATGTTCCCAAGAAACCAATTGCATTATCTACTAACTCCTTCAAAGGCCTTAAAATATTGTTGATCAAAAATGGGAAAAGATGACAGTTGAGCACAGTTTGCATCCTTATGCTATAAAATACAATGTAATTTTGAAAATTTAGTTCTAATTAACATACGGAGTTAAACAAGAACATTAATCCTATGACATGTATTTTTTTAAGGCCAAGTGCCTTTTGCTTTAGTTGAAATTTAATTAATGTTGTTCACTGAAATTAATTTTTTTGTCTTTGTGATTTTTTAGTTTGCTTGCTTACAGCACAAATGTTTAAAAAGAGGTGATTGTTCACCCAAAACATTTATTTAATCTTACTCTTTTGTGAATCTGTTATCTAACTAAATTCAAGAGAGTTTTAAAACAGCAGTATAGGAAGAGCAGTCCTCATTTGTCAGAGGGCTCGCCTCTAGACCAATTCCTTTACTTACCAGCCCTGAGATCTCAGTAGATAATTTGATTTCATTGACTTTTTCAATCTTCAACTTAAAACTAATAATACCATTTTCTTTAATACCAATAATAATTTTATTTTATGTTTATGGGTGTTTTACCCGCACATATATCTTGACACCACTTGCATATCTAGTGCCCATGGAGAGCACAGGATGTCAGGCCCCCTAGAATGAGAGCTACATGTTGTTGTGAACAACCATATGGATGCTGAGAATTGAACTTCAGACCTTTGGAAGAGCAACCAGTGCTCTTAACCGCTGAGCTATCTCTTCAACTTTTAACAATACCTTTTAAAAACCAACAATATTTTTACAATATGTGAAATGAGGAAATTTATATTTTGCCATCTATCCACTCACTAATCCATTCAATCCAGCTAACCAATAATTCACTCACCGAGGAAATAGCTATGGTTAGCATGTGATAGACACTGGGTAGGGTGATTTGAAAGAAAATGGGTTCCAGAAGGACTGGCACTTTTAAGAGATGCGACCTTGTTGAGTAGTAGGCACAGTCTTGTTGGAGGAACTGTGTCATCATAGAGGCAAACTTTAAGGTTACCTATGCTCAAGATATTACACAATGTTTCAGACCACATTCTATTGTCTGCAAGACACAGGACTCCAGCTGCTTTCCAGCACCATGTCTGCCTGCATGTTGCCGTGTCCCACCATAATGATAATGGAATAAACTTCTGAACCGTGAGTGAGTACCCCGATTAAATATTTTCATTATAAGAGTTCCCTTGGTCATGGTGCCTCTTCACAGCAATAGAGGCCATAACGAAGACTGAAGTTTGAACCAGGGACTGACGTGTTGTTGTGATAGGCCTGATTATGTTTTTGTTGTTGTTTGGAGGAGTTGAACTTTGGTACTTTGGGTTAGGAAAGCAGTAGAACGCTTAAGCAGCACTTACTGGGCCATACTAGTAGGAGCGTGAAAGACAATGATGTGAGAATGATTTAAACTGCCAGAGTTTCCGAGGAGAATTTTAGTATGGTGCCTAGAAATCATTCTTGTGATATTTTGGTGAAGAATGTGGTTGGTTTTTACCTTTCTCACCTGAGGCGAAAGTGAAGAATTTTGGATTGGTTCTTTTGGCAGAGGAAATCTCAAAACAACCTAATATAAACTCTGTTTTGTAGTCACTAGTGTTAACTATGAGGAAGATATATAACATGGCAACTTCTGCCATGTGGTTTTGGCTTTAGAGTCAAGAAAAAAGAAAGACATTATGGAACCTGTCTTTATGACTAAGGGAAGCTGCTGAGGCCAGGCACGTGTCAGGAATAGCATTAAACGGAGGCCTAGAGAGGCCATTGTGTGAATTTGTGAAGGTAAAGCCTGGATTACCTTGCAAACCCCAAGATGTTGATACTGACAGAATCATGGAATATCTGCTAGGAAGAACTTCTAGCAGGGATTATAACCAGCCCAAGAGAAAGAAGTTACAGTCCAAAAAGACGAAAGGATTTGGAGATCTGAAGAGAATTTTGACCTCAGACACGGAGATGCAGAGTTAGGAGTTTGCCCAGCTGGTTGGTCTTACTTTGGTCCAGTATTTCCTTGCTGTGTTCCCTTCCCTATGTTTTGGAACAGTAATATATATCCTGTGCCATTACATGTTGGAAGTATGTGATCTGCTTTTTATTTTGATTTTATAGTTAAGAGACTGCATGAATCTCAGAAGAGACTTTCAACTTTAAAACATTGTTGAGACTAAGGTAGTCTCTGGGGACGTTTTAAGTTGGACTGAATGCATTTTTGCATTATGATAGGGCTACAAACCTTACGGGGGGGCAGGGAGTGAAATGTGGTGGTTTGAATGTAATTAGCCCCTATAATCTCACAGGGAATGTCACTATTAGTAGGCATGGCCTTGTTGGAGTGTATGGTCTCACTGGAGAAAGGATGTCACTTTTCAAATATGCTGTGAGGTCTCATGTACGCTCAAGATACCATCCAGTGTTTCATACCATTTCCTGTTACCTGCAAGATATAGGACTCTCAGCCACTTCTCCAGCACCGTATATTCCTATACACCACCATTTTCCACTCTGAGGATAATGGACAGATCCTCTACATTGCAAGCGAGTTACCTCAATTAAATGTTTTTCTTTGTAAGTTGAGTGGTCATAGGGTTGCTGTGGTCATAGTGGCTCTTCACAGCAATAAAAACCCTAACTAAGAAACTGGGGGATAAGAACACAAAACTGAAATAAGCAGGACCTCATGAAGCTTTGGCACGTAAAAGATTTATAAAATTAGGCCATATAGTTTGTCAAGTCACAGGCAATGTTGCTGCTGTCCAAAGTCACAGGCAATGTTGCTGCTGTCCAGGGCCCTAATGGCTTCATTGGTGGAGGGAGAGAGAAGGTACAACACCACCAGCACAAACACCGGGAATCCAGTGAAAAGCAAAGGGCAGACTTGTTTATTCAGCAATGGTGAGAGCCTTGCATGCCCCCCTCCTACTACCCAGGCTGCATCCTGAGCTGGTGACATTTTGTGGTTGCCCTCAGCTGGCACAATCAGGAGCTCCGACAGCACCTGCTACCAGGCCCTCAGGCAGACTCCAGGTTAGCTCATAAGGACGTGCATTATGTGCATACCTTGGAAACGGCTGATTATGGCCAGTTTGACCATTTCCTTAACCCCATGGGCCTGTCCTACTACATATCATGGAGCTGATGAAACGTGGCCTCTGTTTCTTCTGTGGCTGAACTTGGGCTGGTGCTGTGTCTTGTCTTTCCCTCATGATAGACCAGTGTTTCTCTTTGGGAACTGTGAGCTAAACTGAACCCTTTTCTAAGTTATTTTTGGGGTGGCATTTTATCACCCGGGTAGCAAGGTAACCAATACAGATGGGAACTGTGGAAAACGTGGAGCAGAGGAGTAGGAACAGACAATATGACTTAGGCATTGGCTTATTGTGTTGATAAGAGGCTGTGTTGGATGATGTTGGTGACAGAAGCAGCTCAGGAAGCCGTTACCGTTTTCCTGGATCAAGACAATGGCAGTAAGGTAGGGAGCAGTGAAATGCTGTTATAAATCAAGGTGTTTGGTAAACTATTTAGAAATGAAAGTAAAAGAAATAAAGGACGATTACTGGCCAGACAAGAAATCAGAAGAACAGAGATAGCATTTCCTGGGCTGTGATGACACCAGTGGGGAGAGGACAGTTTGATGAGGGCAAACATGGGATGGATGAGTCAACTAGGAGCCAATCTACTCTGAGGGCTTGAAGTGGGCAAAAGGTAATGGGCAAACATGACTGGATGGTTCCAGTTCTTGAGGGGTTTGCTCTCTGGAAGGAGAAGGATGTGAATAAGTTAACCACAACAGGAGCAGACCAACTTAAACTTCAGGACCAAAACTTATGTTTAAGGCTAATGAATGACCATACGTAAGAATTAAAATTATTGTAGTAGAGTGGGAAATTTAAGGTGGTTTTTCTAATATCACTGTTTAAAATATGTTTAGAAAAGAATTAATGTTATGACTTTATATTATATTGAAGTAGTGGGTCTCAACATTTGAAAATTAATATGTGAGTTTTTAAAATATCTTTTGAGCATTTTTCTTAATGAACAGTTTAATTTACTGGAACTTTCACAGACAAGTTAAGTTAGGAGTAAAACCTGCACAAAAACAAGAATAAACTGTTATTTTTCAATTTAGGTAATCATCTGACTTATGGGACATTGGGCTTGAATTTTTAGAGACTATCACCTATCTATCTGTCTATCTGTCGGTCTATCTGTCTATCTATCTATCTATCTATTTATCTATCTATCTATCTATCTATCTATCTACTATCTGTCTGTCTGTCTGTCTATCTATCTATCTATCTGTCTGTCTGTCTGTCTGTCTGTCTATATATCTATCTATCTATCTTTCTATCTACCTGTCTGTCTGTCTGTCTGTCTGTCTGTCTGTCTGTCTGTCTGTCTATCTATCTATCTATCTGTCTGTCTGTCTGTCTATCTATCTGTTTATCTATCTATCTGTCTATCTATCATCTATCTATCTGTCTATCTATCATCTATCTATCTAGCCAGCCAGCCATCCATCCATCCATCCATCCATCCATCCATCCATCCATCCATCCATCCATCATCTCTTCTCTCTCTTTACCTCTTTCTTTAACTCCTTCTCTCTTCTTCCCTCATTCTGTCTACATTGCTTAGACTGTAATTATGACCTTGTATAGTCAAAGAACAAGAAAGACTCACTGAAGAGAGATAGAAGTATCATGTACACTGAAAGATTTGTTACTGGATTGGTTTAATAAAACACTGATTAGTACCCAGGCAGGAAGTGCAGGTGGGGTAACCAGACTAGAAAAATCTGGGAATAGGAAAGGCAGAAAAGGAGATGCTAGCCAGACACAGAGGAAGCAAGATGAGAGTGACACACTTGGAAAAGATACCAAGATTTGTGCCTAATTGTAGATAAGAATAATGGACTGATTTGAGCATAAGAGCCAGTTAAGCCTGAACTACTGGCCCAGCAGTTACTATAATAGTAAACCTCCCAGTGGATGATTTGGGAAATGGCTGCTGAATATTTGACCAGGGAAGAAACTTCCAACTACAAACCCACTGAAGAGAGATAGAAATATCATGCTTCTGACCACCTGTGCCTACATTCCTGGGTCAGAGAGAAGGAGAAGGCCAGAGTAAAATTCTACTGTATGTTTCCACTTAGTATCAATTACATCCCTGTCAACAGCACTCTAAAAACTGTTTTTCATCCCCAAGTGCCATTCTGCAGGAATTGCTGATCACAGGTTCTTACTTCCTGACTAGGCAGAAAACATGTTCATGTGATCAAGCCTCTTCGCTAAAGCTGGGAGGGAAAGTTCCCATACCTGGTAGGAACTTAATACTGTGACTCCAATGAGCCAGGTTCTCTAGAAAATAGATGTATAGTCAATATAATGAGATAACCTCTAAGCTGAGATAAGAAGGCAGAAGAAGTATAGTGAACACAATTGTGAAAAAAAATTTCAAAGATCATAGTTCCTTGATGTGGTACCAGGCTGACATCCATTTCTGTTTTGTGGGATTCATGTTCTTCTGTCAGTAGATAGAAAGTTTTATGGGAGGGGAGCATTTGGATTCAATTTCGCTGAAACGTTCCAGTAGTTATAGGTATCTATGCACTTCAGGATAGATAATATTTTCTTGCTAAAATTTTTAGAAAATGGAAATCATATCATTTTATTTGTTTGCTGTGTTTATCTACAACCTGGAAATGAACTTATTTGGTCCAGGAACAGAACTCCATTTAGCTTAGGAGGGAGGCCTACTTCTTTAATCTTTGGCTGGACTCTCTAGGATTAATATTTTTCACTTTAGATGGGACTGATATTTAATTTGGCAGAAGCCAGTAGACACGTTTATCGAGATGGAAACATTGTGGTCAACTTTGGTACGAACAACTTTCTATCCGGTAATGTTTAACTAGGAAGAGGTTTTATGAGCTTTATTAGTTAATTCTATTTTCCATTCATCAACATTTCCGTATTTTTATATAACTAGAATTCTCATAAATAGTTCTAACACCAATGCCTGCTGTATTCAAGTTTCATTTGAAAAGACTGCATCACTGTCTTTCACATCAATTGATAATTTCCTTAAGTGTATACCAATGAGAACTGTATGTTGAAAACCAGACTCAAACAAACATAAAATCACACACATGAAAGGAAGGTGGCGGTCCTCTTGTCTTCCTGACAGCTCCAATCTTTACCTTTTGTCCTATAGACATTTTTACCTGTCCTAACCTGAGATGGCTTTGATGTTCCCAGAGCCTGTGTGGAAAGCACCATAATGGAAGATAATACTCTTTTTGATATGACTATTACAAAGAGATACTTGGCTCAAATACAGACAATCTTGGAGTCTACTTCTGGGAAATGAGAGGCAGTTTAGAACATGTCATCTTAGACTATTTTTGAGCTGTTTATTAACAAGGCAAAAAATATTCTAAAGACACGATTAAATTGAATGCCAGAAAATATATGTAATTTGGAGGTTAAGACAGAGCTCCCACCCACCTTAATCACTCTACTTCCCAAACCTCTCTAGGAATCCCATACTACCAAGTTAGAAAAACATCCTTTATCATCAGAACTTTCATGTTCTTAAGATGTAATAATGAAAAATGAGAAACTCTTTGGACTTCATTCCTCTGGTTTGATAGAGTCCTGCACTGATTCCAATGTCCTGCAACTTTGAAGTTGAACTGTGGGCAACACCGGCTATTTCTTAAAAGATGTATTAGGCACTTGATGTTAAAGGTTGAGAAGAAAGCTTAGCAGAGGGATGAAAGTGGCTCTGAAATATTTGATGGGTCATCAGGTGATGCAGGTTCTTGAGGTGCAAGCTTCAATCAGCAGATGGTCAGTTTTATGGGAGGGGAGCATTTGGATTCAATTCCACTGAAAAGTTCTAGGGGTTGTAGCCACTTGAAAAGTGAACAGGCTTCCCTGAAGTGTTCAAGAAAAGGCTGTTGATTATTTCTCAGATTTCTGAGTAGAGGCAAGATGATTAGCCGTACAGCCTTGATTCTTAAGCTTGTAGACTCAGAGTTCTCTGAAAAGAGAGGGATAAGTAGAATTTCTTAGTCTTGTTGGAAACATCAAGATTCTTACTGTTAAGGATCTTTTACATTGGACTTCCAGTTTAGAAATACCCTTATGCATTTTTGCTTTTGAGCATGCTATCTATATTCAGCAAAGTATTGGGTCCATGCAGAAAGGGCGAATAACTAGGCAGAATGGGCCAGTTGTGAGCCTGACAGACCAGTCCATTTCAAAGTGCATGCATCTGCATCTTCTTGAATTGGGTATTGAGATCCAATATTGCCAGCTTTGCAGAAGTTCCAAGGGAAGCAAGAAATCTGACTTTTACCTGTGAAATCTCTTGCTATTTTAAAAATGCTGGCAGCCAACATTTTAAAATGTTGGCAACAGTGCAAAATTAAGATTTGTGAAAAGCCAAATGAACTTGTCTGTGAGTCAGATTTGGCCCCCAGGCCACCCTTTTGTGACATCTGGAACAAGCAAAGAGATAATAAAACTAATGATGAAATAACTACCTCGGTCACAGATGAGGGCACAGATGAGATTCTCTGATGTGAGTCATCTATGGCTAACTCAATTGTCGTTTCTGTGTGGTAATGTCTCAGTCATGGTGCTAGCTCCGTTTTCTTGACTCATGGCTTAGAATCCATACAGCCATGTGGAGAAAACTTGTATATACACAACCTTTGGGATCCTGCTGTTACCAACAACCTTGGTCAGTGGTGCAACAGGGAGAGTTGGCATCATCTCCCAATGTCCTTGCTTATCAGCAAGAGATCCAAGAAAACAATATAATGTATTTGAGTCATGGGTTCTGATCTAAAAATAAGGAAAATATACTTTATGAATTGTCTATGTACTTTGGTGGCCAGTGACTAGCAGAGGGTTGTACATAAATCTAGAACATGAGGCAGTAACTCCCCCAGCTTTTTCTCCAGGATTTCCCCCTTTATTTAAAAATGATTTCTTTTTGTTAATTAATATGAAAAATAATGCTTAGGGAAATAAATAAGCAAACCAAACTAGAATCAACACACCCAACACCCTCAATCCTCAGTATAAAGTGTCATGGAAGGTAATCAGTGCACTGGAAAAAGGGAGATGATCAAGAACTTGTTTGTGATGTTTGTGTCATGAAATCTGAACCCTCAGCTCCTTCCTGTCAGTGCCAAGTGCCTTGTTCATGTCTGTACACTTGAATCCCAGGTGTATGCCTAGCCAATAGAAAGGCAGGTGGCTGGGTGCTGCCCATGATTCATGTCTCTTCATCCCATCCTCATCCAGAACTCCACCCAAGTGCTCCAGAAGAAAACAGCTTCGAGTATTTGTCCTTTATAACCTGTCAGTTTTTTTTTTCAAAAGTCTTATTTTTTTCCAAGGGAGGCTGCAAGTGGCATTTACTGGTTTGGATTGCACTTGCTCACACAATTCTCCATTTGAGGGTAGATAAGATGAGTCACTGAATGAAGGTCTTGCTACTAAGCCTGATGACCTGAACTTGCAACCTTCCACATGGTGAAAGTAACTGACTACTGAGAGATGTCCTCTGCTAGATTGTTCCATGGTATTCATGTATCCATGTCCCGTACAAGAACAAATAATTAAAACATAATAAGAAAATTATTTAACATTCACTCTTCTCACTGCATTGCCCATTGTTTTAAATAAATTAAAATCCCATAGAGCCTTTAGAAGATGATGTGGACAACTGTAGAATCTAGCTTATTCTAGCTACAACTGGAGGAAAATGAACACCGCAGTATATTGTCAAGAAATCACTTCATTTACGAGAGGATTAGATATTCCAGGATGGGAAAAAGACAATAATTTTACTCTTTTCGCCAAATAAGTCATATATATCCACATATATACATTAATGACATGGCTGTGTTCAATCTAAATCAGATATGGACTAAACACAAATCATTGTTCCCCAACAAACACAAGTAAATCAATCAATATACATTTTGAGAACATTTATTTTATTTTGAAATTCTGTACTTTTATGGAAAAAACTCTGTATGTACTCTCAAGTAGATTATGGGAAAATGAAGCTTGTTCAAGAGCCTTTAAAGTGCCAGAATGTGAAAAGAAAATGTTAACATGGCCATCAGTGTGTTTCTGGGCTCGTGCTTTTCTCTCTCTCCTTTTATCATACATTACATCTATGTGGGATATTTTCAAACATAATAAAAACAGTCGGAGATATCAGAGGACAGATCCACCTCCTCCTGTTTTGTTTTTATTGTTTTTTTTTTAAAGTCTAAATGGTTTAGAGTGTGTTGAAATATATATATATATATATATATATATATATATATATATATATATATATACACATAGGCTTAGAGAAAGAAAAGAAAAGGTAGAGAAAGTAGAGAAAGCCCTTTAAAAAGAAATAAAGTAAAAAAATAAGCTATGTAAAGATGAAAAATACAGTGTCTGGATACTGTATGTTATTGTCTTATCTTTAAGTTTCTTGACTGAAAATGAAGTAGTTATAGCTGCTAAAAGATAGTTGATTATAAATGCTGTTGGATTAATTCAACCTATATATTTTGTAAATGAGTTTACTTTAAAATTGAAATCCAAAGATAGGCTACTTTGGAGAAGAGGATTTCTTTTTATTTACACAGAAAATGAGAGACTGTGGATTTATTCCTGGATAAAGAACATGAAGTTTGATAGAAGAAGACCCCTGAAAAATCTCCAGTGGAAATGGACGGACCAGATGACTCAGCATTTCAGAGCACCTCTGCTGAAGTTTCCCGAGCTCTGTATCCAGAACAATATCAAGGAGACTGGATGAGATGACCCAACCCTAAAGACTACTCCACTAAAGACTTGTCCATAATCCTACATTTTTCTTTGGATTCCATGAGATTGTCGTCATCCCCATTCAGCAGGAAGTAGCCTAGAGAACGATGCCCATACTCCCAAAACATGGATTGTGGATGTTTGTCTTTGTTTACAGTGTTGGTTACAAATTGTTATAGATAACTGGGGAAAAGAATATTATATTTGGAGTTCTTTTTGTTTTAAAAAGAGAAAAGGGGATATGTAGGGGGATTATGTTGTTCCATTGTAAATAATTGTCCCCGCCTATGAGTTAATAAAGCACTGATTGGTCAAAGGCAGACAGGAAGAGTGGGTGGGGCTACCAGACTAAAAAACTCTGGGAACAGGCAGAACAGAGCAGAAATGCCACAGAGACTCCAGAGTTGCCAGACAAGCCAGAAGATGCAGAGGACAACTATACTGCTCTGAGAAAAGGTACCGAGCCCCATGGCTAAACAGGTTAAGAGTCATGGGATAGATTAAGGGTAGGAAGTTAGCAAGTTATATGCCTGGGCCTTAGGCCGATCAACCTGAAATTAATGTAAGCATCTGTGTGTCTCTGTGAGACTGTGGGACTGCAGATCTGTGGGTCCAAACCTTGAGGTTAGGCCTGAAAGTCCGGGTTAGAAACCTTTTACTACACATCCTGACTTCAGTTTCCCCTCCCTCTCTCCTCCCAGTTCCTCCTCCCAACTTCCCTTCTCCTCCAGATCCACTTCTCTTTCTTTCTGTTCAGAAAAGGGCAGGCCTTCCAGCGATATCAATGAAACATGACATATCAAATTATAATAAAACTAAGCACAGCCCCTCATATTAAGACTGGACAGGGCAGTCCAGTAGGAGGAAAAGGGTCCCAAATGCAGGCAAATGAGTAAAAGACATCCCCAACTCCCACTGTTAGTAATACCACAAGAAAACCAAGCTACACAACCCTAAGATATATGCAGAAGACTTAGGCCAGACCCATGCAGGTTCCATGATTGTTGGTTCAGTCTCTGTGAGCTTCTGTAAGCACAGGTTAGTCGATTCTGTGGGCTGTCTCCTTGTGGTGTCTCGACCCCAATGGCTCTTACAATCCCCCCTCATCCTTTTCTGCAGGTTCCATGATTTATTGATGATTTGCTGTGAACCTCTGAATCTACTCCTATCACTGGATGAAGCTTCTTTGATGATGATTATCCTAGTCACTTGTCAGATTACATAAGATGGCCAGTTCAGGTTTCATATCCCCTATTACTAGGAGTCTTCACTAGGGTCACCCTCATGCATTCCTGGGAGTTTCCATTGTGAGGTTTCTACCTCAGCCTCGAAGTGCTTCCTAATTCCAGTTATCTCAGTATTCTCTCCCCACACATAATCCATCTCACCTGCTCTGGTCCACCCTTGAAGTCTATTCTGTTTCCCTTCCCTAAGAGATCCATGCATCCCCCCTGTGTGCTCAGGCTTTCCCCCCCTATATTTATTTATTTATTTTACTAGAAAAAAGATTTTTTTCCATATCTACCACTGCTCCCCCCTCCCTTCCATTCTCCCTTTCTCAGCCCCCCCCCCCATTCTAGCCCTCCATTCATTCCCACAGGAGGGCAAGGAGACCCAAGGTGAGTCATGTAGTAAGAGGTTTCTGTCCTGGACTTTTGGGCATAGCCTCAAGGTTTAGACCTGAAGACCCTCAGACTCACAGAGACACACAGATGCATAAAATAGTTTTAGGCTGATCGGCCTCAGGCCTAGGCATATCACTTGCTAGCTCTCTACCCTTCATCTAACCCACGTCTCTTGTTCAGCCATGTGGCTGGGTACCTTTTCTCAGAGCAGCATAGTTGTCCTCTGCTTCTTCTGGCTTCTCTCTGGCATTCTGCTCTGTGCTTCCTGTTCTCAGAGTTTTCTTAGTCTGGTAGCCCCACCCACACTTCCTGCCTGCCTTTGGCCAATCAGCGCCTTTTACTAAACCAGTGGGTGGGACAATTATTTACAATGTAACAACATAATCTCCCACAGAGTCAGTTTGGTCTGACATGTCCAGTTGAGGTAGGTTCATGTCCCTCATCCCAGTATTAAGGCTGAGTTACAGTAGCCCAGACACCAAGAACAATAATAAATGGAACCTCTTGAAACTGAGAAGCTTCTGTGAGGCAAAGGACATGGTCAATAAGACAAAATGACAGCCTACAGAATGGGAAAAGACCTTTACCAGCCCTACATCTGACAGGTGACTGATCTCTAAAATATATAGAGAACTCAGGAAACTAGAAGCCAAAAATCTAAATAATCCAATTAAAATGGGGTTCAGAGCTAAAAAGGGAATTCTCGACAGAAGAATTTCAAATGGATTAAAGGCAAAGAATTTCTCAGCATCCTTAATCATCAGAGAAATGCAAATTAAAACAACTCTGAGATACCATTATAAACCTATCAGAATGTCTAAGATCAAAAACACTGATGACAGGCTATGCTAGAGAGGATGTGTGAAAAGGGGAATCGATGTCCCCAATGATTCAGCAATACTAGTACTGGGCACATACCCAAAGGATCCACATTCTTACCCAGAGGGCATTAACTCAACTATGGAAACAGCCTAAATGTCCCTCAACTGAAGAATAGATTAAAAAATTGTGGTACATTTACACAATGGAAGGCTCCTGCTTAATAAGCCAAGGACCTTCCTCTGTCTTCAGTGGAATTTTCTTTTCACTGTCTCTGTGTATTTTATCATGAGATTTCAGCCTATACAGGTGATTAAAATCATCAGATACAGTGATATGGGTTTAATAAGACCACATATAAGTGTTTTGGGGCAGGGATATAGCTGTATCATTTTAAGAACAGCAGGTAACTTACTGCAGACATGAATGCTCACTATCTCTATTATCAATAATTTTATATTGGATCTTGTGCTTAATACATGAAGTGTGATGGGAAAATGGAGAAAGGAACAGAACATAATTTGCTTCTCATATGTATATAATGTTTACATTTGCCATAAGCAGAGTGCTGGTGGACTCATGTCATGTGGGAAAAAAGAAAGGTAGGTATGTAGGATACCTAAGGAGTTTTGTGGTGCTACACTTGCTTAGAGCTTGCTTCTAACACAGAAAGAAGGCAAAGGTTTTCTAAAAACAGTTACCAAGGGCATTCTAAAAAACAATCACCGTGACCAAGGATTACTGCTGTGTTTTTACCCAGTTTCTTGTATTAACACATAGAAGAAAAAGTCCACAGAGACTCTCCCCCTGCCCTGTATGCCCCTTTTGCACCTTGACACACTGAGGTCAGAGAATATGGGTCATTTCTCTTTCTCACTGATCAAGGTCTTTATTCATGTTCCTGAGCTTCAAACTGCAGGTTAGCTGGTCTAAGAGCCTCTGATCACTGGTTCACCACAATAGGAATGCTGGGATTCTAGATCTCCACAGCGTCTGGCTCTTTCCAGGAGCTCTGCAGTTGGAATTCAAGTCAACAGTCACATGAGACTAGAACCTTTGCCTGCTGAGCCATCTGTTGCTCTTTCACCCTCTAACTTTCGAGTAAGCCATGTGTAAAGGATATTGGTAGGGAAAGTTCTTTATCAAGTAATGAAATGAAAATAGCGGAGGTAGTTTTGTATGATGTTTCTGTCATGCTGGAAAATAGACATATACACAAGTCTACCAGATACAATAAATAAGTTGGTCCATTTCAGCTACTCTGTGTGTTAAACAGTGTCCTGTTTACACTTTAAGACTGAAATTGAGTCAAGAGCAGGCCCCTATAATCTCAGCTTTTTAGCAATCTAAAGTGAGGAGATTTTAAGTTTTTTCTCTACATTAATTTTTAGTGTAATTTTTTATACAATATATTATGATCACATTTTCTCCTTCACCAACTCTTCCCAGATCCTCCTCACCTTTCCACCAAGCCAACTCCATGTCTGGACTTTTTCTTTTAACCTTCCTTCCTTCCTTCCTTCCTTCCTTCCTTCCTTCCTTCCTTCCTTCCTTCCTTCCTTCCTTCCTTCCTCCCTCCCTCCCTCCCTCCCTCCCTCCCTTCTTCCTTCCTTCCCTCCCTCCCTCCTTCTCTCTCTCCCTCCTTCCTTCCCTCCCTCCCTCCCTCCCTCCCTCCTTCCTTCCCTCCCTCCCTCCTTCTCTCCCTCCCTCCCTCCTTCCTTCCCTCCCTCCCTCCCTCCCTCCCTCCCTCCTTCCTTCCTTCCCTCCCTCCCTCCTTCCCTCCTTCCTTCCCTCCCTCCCTCCCTCCCTCCCTCCTTCCCTCCCTCCCTCCCTCCCTCCCTCCCTCCCTCCCTCCTTCCTTCCCTCCCTCCCTCCCTCCCTCCCTCCCTCACTCCTTCCCTCCCTCCCTGCCTTCCTTCCTTCCTGCCTTCCTTCCTATTTGTTTCTTTTACTTCCTCTCCCTCTTTTTTTATTTCCTTCTTTTTGCCTTTCTTTTTTCTCTCCCCCTCTCTCCCTTAATAAAACAAAACAAAGCCGACCATCAAAGCAAAAAAATCAGAAACCGTAAGAGACAAAAAATAGTAAGATATAAAAAAGAAAGAAAAATATCATTGACTTCATTTTGTGTTGGCCATCTACTCCTGGGCATGGGCGTACACTAAAGAGTGATCAATATACCTAGTGAGATACATTGGAGATTAGACTTTCTTTTGCATTCAGGCACCAATGGCAGACAGATTTTGTGTTAGGGCTAGGAGTCCATGTTTACTCCCTCTCCTTAGTACAGGGACCCCATCTAGCTCAAACCCATGCTGGCCCTGTGCGTGCTGCCCTATGTGTGAGGCCATATGTGCATCAGCCACATTGTGTCTGGAGGACACTGTTTCCTTGGAGTCCTTCATCCCTCTGGCTCTTACACCCTTTCTACCTCTCCTTCCTCTTAGCTCCTTAAGCCCTGAGGGGAGGGGTTTCATGAAGACATCCCATGCAGGACTAGAAGTGCCAAGAATCTCACATATTGTCCTTTTGTGGGTCTCTGTGTTAGTTCCTGTCTACTGCTAGAGGAGGCTTCTCTGATGATGGCTGAGCAAGTCACAGATCTATGGGTATACCAGAATGTCATTAGGAGTCATTTTAAGTCACTGGCCTATGGGTATACCAGAATGTCATTAGGAGTCATTTTAAGTCACTGATCTATGGGTATACCAGAATGTCATTAGGAGTCATTTTAAGTCATAGATCTATGGGTATACCAGAATGTCATTAGGAGTCATTTTATTGCTGTGTTCCTTTAATAGAACAACATGTTTGGTTTTCTCCGAGGTCTATGTTTGTGTCTCTATTGCAGTAGCATATCTTGCAGGCAGATCACTATTGTGATTCCAAGGTTTGTAGGTGGGTTGTTGGTTGCCTTCCTCCTCTGGTGACATGCAGAGTACCTTCTGGTACCATAAACACTAATTAGTAGGGACGAAGCCTCTAGGAGGCAACAGCTTGATGCCTCTGTGTTCAGTGAAATATGGAAATGTTCTCTTCAATAATAGAGTCTTACCATCAGTTTGCAGAGAGCAAGCAACAGCCTTTCTAATAGCTCGACATGTTTGGGAATCTTCATGAGCACTTTTGGTCAGTGACTCAACTAGATATAACCCATTCTTGGCCCTGGAGGTTTCACCCAATGGCAATGTCTAGTTGACCATCATGAGTAGATACTTCTGGGACTGCAAACTTGTATAGTCACTGTGGAAATCAGTGTGGTTGTTCCTCAGAAATTTGGAAATAGATCTACCTCAAGATCCAGCTATACCACTCTTGGCATATACCCATAAGACTTTTACACTCTGACACAGACACTTGCTCATCCATGTATTTTTTTCTGTGTTATTCTGTATTATTCAGAAAGTCTTTTCCTATGCCAATGATTTAAAGTTTCTATAGGATTCAGGATGTGTTATCTGTTGTTGTGATTCTTGATCCCTGTCAGGTTGATCCCTTTTAATTAATTTGGCTGATTATTTATGTTTTTAATATTTTTATTTAATTGATTGTGATACTTATTGTCATCTACTCTTTGGGGTGTTTTTTTTTTTTGCCCTAGAGCTTTTGAGTATACCTGTAGGTTACTAATATGAGCTCTCTCCATGTCTCCATGTACTTTTTTATGTAGGCACATAGTACTGTGAACTGACCTCTTAGAATCACCTTCCCCAGGCCACATAGGTTTGGACATGTTGTGTTTTCATTTTCATTCACTCCTAGAAAGTTTTACATTTCTTTTTAAATTTCTGTCTTGAGCTATTTTTCATTCAGGAGTGAATTGTTTAGGGTCTATGAGTTCATAAACTTCTCTTTGTTGATATTTAGTATTAATGCATGGCAGTGTTATTTCAGTTTTTAAAAATATCTATTGAGTCTTAATTTGTCTCCAAATACATGGCCAGATTTTGAGAAATTTCTGTCATTGATGAGAAGAAGGTATATTCATCTGTGTTTGACTGACAAGCTTTGTGGATGTCTGCTAGGTTTATTCGACTTAAGATGTTATTTAACTCCAGAATTTCTCTGTTCAATTTTGGTCTGAATGACCCGTCTGTTGGTGAAAGTGGGGTATTGAAGTGTGCAAAGGTCAATATGTGATTTATGCTGTAGTGGTATTTCTTTTATGAACTTCGGTGCCCATATGTTTGATGTGTAAATGTTTTAGAAATGTTTTTCATATTGGTAGATTTTGATAAGTGTTTAATGTCCTTCTCTATCTCTTAAAACCTTACAAAATATATTTGCACATTGTATTATTTTGTGTATAGTCCTATTATCCATCAAAAATTGTTCTAGGTCAATTAATCCACTCTAAATTATGAATTTAAAGTCAAAAGTCCTTTAACACACAAAAACATTTCAGCCCTAAATATGAAAATTAAGAAAAAATTCAATAAAAGTAAAAGAAGATATATTGACAGACTTTGAGTAACCAAATATTTCTTATATGAAACAAAGGGATCATTAATCTTAGAAATAAAAAGTGATAGATTTGACAACATTCAAATTAAATAGTTGTTTATCAAAATATACCATTAAAGGGCTTGGGAATGTAACTCTAAAGTAGAATGCTTTACATAATATGTACCAGCATGAACTAGACGCTGAGTTTGAGTCCCAGTACCAAAACAAACAAATAATCAAACAAAACCAATAAAAATAAAACCAAAGAATTCACTTAAGGTAAAGAAATCAAAAATACACTCAGAATGAGGAAAATTATATATGCTTATATGTATGGAGAGGGATCTAACAGAGACTATCACAAAATTATATATATATGTCTATGTAATACATCTATATGTATATATATTGTCTACACACACACACACACACACACACACACACACACACACACACACACACACACACACCTTCATATCTTTGAATGCCACAAAGGTAAAGACCTATACTTATCTGAGTATAGAGGACAAGTTTTTAGCGATTGTTAAGGATTATGTTGGTTAAGGAAATTCAAATCACCACTAGCACTAATTATTTAGGTTTCCAGTAACAGGCATGATATCCCTCTTGCTAAGTTCAGTTAGAGAGCTGTTGGTTATTGCCAAGGTGCATGTGCCACTACTGCTCCAGTATGGTTATGTCATACTGGTTGTTGATGGTTCCTAGGCATCATAGGTGTGAAGAATTGTTGGTTGCTTCCCTCCTATAGATTAGCTTCTCTCCCTCTATGTCACATACCTTCTTCTGCTCCCTCTATGTTTTCTATTGGATTAACCAGATATATACTTTACTTCTACATTCATTCTCAATTCGTAGAGTATAATATGTATCTTTGCTTTTATATAGCTTATTTAGTAATTACTTTACTATTTTCTTGGACTCCTAAAAACTAAGACTCTTAATTAATTTAGCCTTATTTTTTATGTTAGTATAGTCATGCATTTTAACATTTAGATATATCTTAAATTCCACAGAACACTTTTATACCTAGTGGCCATTTAAATGGATTCACATTTCGTTAGTTCATTTTTTAATTTAATAAAAATATCTCTTATATTTTTGTGATTATGCCTGACAGACTCTTTTATTTTTGGCAGTCAAATGCTCTACCACCGTGCTATACTCCCACCTTCTACTTTTTGAATCCATAGGCCTACTGATAGTAATACTTCTTGATAACAACTGCATTTATTTTGCCTTAAACTTACCTAGATCAGGTATTTAAGTTATATGTAAACTTATTTAAAATCTAATTAAGTTTATTAGTTGTTATGGCACAACTTTCAATATACATGAACCAATTTTGATAACGTTTTTTATTATTTTTCTGAGTGTTCAGAATATTCTAAATATTCTCTCCCACTTCTCCCTCTGCCCTTTCCTTTCATTCTTTCTCCTTACTTCCATTACCCTTATGCTCCTTGCTTTCTACAATTTAGTGATGTGGTTATAATTTTAAAATATTTTATAGAGCATTTTTATTGATTTATTTTGGATGTTAAGACTATGTAATCTTATTAATTATAGCAATTTAGTATCAGCATAACTAATAGTAATTATCTGGTCCCAAGCTCTGACCCAGTAAATTTATAAGGAAAAATTTACACTGCCAGTAAATTGAAGGCAGACCTCTATGCATACTATTCTGATACAATTAACTTCTCTTTTTCTGAGATGATATATAACTCAAACCCCCCAATTCTATTCTCCTGTATATTTTTATCTATGCATTTTATTTTATTTCACATATCATTTTGGAGTGCTCTCTTTTATAATCGTCTGTCATATTACCAAAATTTTCTGAGCTGATATAAATAAAATAGGAAAGTAAGTCATTGCTTAGCAATTGCGTGAATCTCTGTCACTCCGACAGATGTTCCGTATTGAGAGACCACAGGCTCTCTGGTTTTCTGTGGTATTTTGAGGAGATTTTCCTTTGAACATTGCTTCGAAAAATTTCCCCTCTCTTTTTCTCAGAGACTCTCTCTCTCTTCCTGTTCAGAATGGAGGTGATAGTTAGCCGAAGGCATAGACAGTCTTAGTGATTATTTTTCTCACTTCTTCCATCTTTAACAAAGACTTCTGTCATAAAAACACAGAAATTGCTCTCACATATGACTATTAGGAAACATCTTAGTCTGGTTTTTGTCATAACACCGAGTAACATGAAGTGCTTTATGATGGTGCAGTGTCCTGGTGTGGACCACAGGCTGTATTACGATATGACTGGGAAGGTGGGAAGGTTAGAACAAAGGGAACTGGCTACATGCAGAAGGAGAGTAGGGTGTGACCTTTGAGAAATAACCTAGCCACAGGATGCCTAACCCAGTCCTGGGGGATAGGTATTGGGTTCTTCGAGGGTAGCACTCTAATCATTTGCCAGTAGGTTATAGTCCTTAAAATTTATACCAGCTCATTCACATTATAGTGGGAACAGAGATCTCAGAGGCACAGGGACCGCTGGCATCACGGTATAGATCCACTGCTCACCAAAATGGGAAACAATGTATTTTCCTGCTTCTTTACTAATTGAATACATTTTGATTGGAAGACAGTTGTTAAAAACATTGTATTCATGGACATTTCTCTTCTTCTAAAGAATTTAATAGGTAGATCTCCTCATATGGGCTATCATGATTATACTGAAAACACTTGAGTATGTTACCCCAACAGATGTTCAGTACTGAGATGCCATAGGCTTTCTATGGTATTTTGAGAAGATTTTGCTTTGAACATTGTTTTGAATAATTTCCCGGTCTTTCTTATCAGAGACTCTTTTTCTCCGTGTCCATAATGGAGGTAACAGTGAGCTGAAGGCAAAGACAACCTGCTTAGTGATTATTTTTCCTGCGGAGTTACTTTAGTCCCTCTTCTAAGAATGCCACACCTGGGATCTCCACCAAAAGTCTAACGTAGTCAACCAGTACTTTTCACTTTTTTCTGGCCAGGATCCAAACATCCTCTAGACTTAGGTTCAGAGACTATAATTTTATGGGTTCCCCCAGTTTCAGTTTACCTGCCTTGTGAAGTCCCATGCAATGTACACACACCTTGATGTCCAAACAAAGTATCAATGAAGATACCTAGTGATGACTCCAGGTACAAAGTTCTCTTCTCCCGAGCTTGGTTCTGTAAATTCCTTCAAGTCAGCATCTCCAAACCCCGATTTTCCCTCAGCTCAATGGAAGTGTCATGCCAGCTTGGATTTCCCAGCTCCAAGGCACCACTTGAAAAGTTCCTGCAGGCAGAACATTGGTGTTTCAAGCATTATCTTTTGTTTTCTTTCTTTTGGGATCACAGTCTGAGGCTTCCTGCTCTTCGATATCTGCTTCCAATTGCTCCATCTATTTTCCCACTGTCCCAGTTGTTTGTGGAGAGGCCAGGGCAATGTCGGTTACTCTTGTCAATGAGAGAAGCAGAAGCATTCATCAGAACCATGAAAACTCAACTAAGGATTTAGTTTTTCCTTGAATAGACCAAGGAAGCTTCTGTAGTTTTGTAAAAGAATACCTGAGAATGCAGGCTATATTCCCAGCACAACACAAGCATACATCAACTTGGCGTGAGTTAACATACAGGTCATAGTTACAGCAGTGATGCTTTGCTTCTGGATCTTAAAGATACAAGAATTGGATTCTTTCCCCTCCGAATGTCAGCCAGTCTCCCCCAGCCCCCAACAAAAAAAAATCCATAAGGCAGTAGGTATTGATTGAATTTACTAAATAGCCCTCCAAGAAAACTATCAAAGAACTGACAGAAATAGAACCATGTTGAAAATATGCATGCACAGCCCAGGGGAGAGATGGGATAAATAATGGAGGAATTTAGAAATAAGTCTGAAATCCTTGGTGAATGTTTTCCTTGTGCTTTAGAATGGCTGATCATATGCTCTAAATCATGGTGATATTGAACTTGACTGCCTGACATGACACACTGTAGTTAACATGGCATTTGTAAAAACAAACATTCTATTAAATAAATTGAATTATCATCCAGGTAACTTTTGCCTGTTTCCTGAAACACCAAAAGAGTAACGGAGAGGAGATAAAGATGGAAAATGAGAGATGCCGGGTTTTCATGGACTAGTAAAGGCCTGTCACCACACCAGCAACTCACAGTCCATAACTGCTCGTCTTTATAATGAGCACAATGTCAGTGTGCAGAAGCATCTATTGACCACATGATCTTAGTTTTCTAATTTTTATTAGGTATATTAATGTTTTTCCATCTTTGTATTTGTGCTCATACATGCTCATGAGTGTGTGTGTGTGGGTATATGTATCTATTGTGTGTTGCTCGAATAAATGAAACTCAGGGATAGATCTCTGAGAAAGTTGAAGATATTAGAGAGAGTAAACACCACAGTCAGATCTTACCCAGCTGTCTTCCAGCTTCCTCAACCTGGCTTCTCTTGGCTTCTTCTCTTCTGTGGTCTTTCTATGTCCACCTTAAATATTCTCTTGGTAAGTTAAGGCATGGCCTCACCACTGCCTGCCTGGGAGCCTGGAACTCCTACTGTAAACTAAGATGACCTCTAACTCAGTTGGGATTAAAGGCATAGGTCACCACTCCTGGGATACTCCCTGTGCTGGGATTAAAGGTGTGAATCACCAGTCTCTGATCCTTCTAGACTGACTGTGGTTAGATCCCTCTGATATCTCTGAAACTTTCGAGCTTTTATTAAATCCCCACAGTTGTGTGATGCTTTGGAGGTCAGAGGTCAATGTCTAGCATTGTCTTTAATTGTTGTCCATCTTAGTATTTTGAGATCTCACTGAAACTAGAGCTTATGGATTTGGTTAGACTGATTATCCAGCAAGCCCTTGGATCCTTCTATCTGCCTCTCCTGCTCTGGGATTATAGGCACAGGCCACTGTACCAGAAGTTTTTACATGGGTGCTGGGGATCAAACTCAGGTCCTCATGCTCAAGCAGCAACACTTTACTGGACCAAACCATATTTCCAATCTCTTTCTCTTCTTAATGTCTTCTCTAGCAGTCCTGTCAAGGGTTTCTTATTGTATTGAGGATTAAAGATCTCTAAATTAACAAAATGATAGTTGTTGGAGATACAGACACACAAGACTAGTCTCCAACAATACTAGCTTTCTGAACTTTGCTGTTATCCTTCAAGGCTTTTCTTTCTCTGATAGGATCCAAAGCCCTTCATCTTCTTGTATCTCTAACAATTCTAATCTTTTATCTCTGTCTTCTTTCCTTAGACATTGCCATCACCGCGATCTTCAGTTTTGCTCTGTAATTCCTGCCAATTCTCAAATTCATTTTTTGTCTTCAGTTTTTTTTTAGTGTGGATTCTTGGGCAGTTGTCTTGTGCAGACTTTTACCTGAACTGTTAGATTACCCTGTCCTCACTACTTTGTCCTTAGTGTACTGTAGGATTTTTTTTGGCTTCAAGCTCACAATGTAGCCCAAGCTAGTTTCATGAGTGTGTTTCTTCTACATCTGCCTCTGAGTGTTGAAATTACAGGTGTGTACCACCAGGCCTGGTTTGAAATTGTTCTGTAAAAAATTTCACAAAATGAAGTATAATAGCTAAGACAAAAAGAAACTCAAGTTTTTATTGTCCAATCAGTGAAATAAATTAATGGAAAAGTGTGTGTGTGTTTGTGTGTGCCATGTTTCAGCCTTGCCAAAAAAGGGAGGTGAGATCCTGCCATTTTCAGTGATACTGATTAATTTATAGGCCATTATCTTAAGAGAACTGACTTAGATACAGAAAGGTGCTTACCATAAAACTTTTTTAAAAAGTTGAATACATAGAGATAGAGAGTAAAAACAATGGTTTCTGTGGGGCAGAGAAAACAGACTGATAAATGGATGTGATCCAGGAGTACAAAGTTGCAAGTGGGATTGTTAAATATGGAAATGTAGTATATAAGGATTATAAATAATAATAATTAAATAATATTAATAAATAGCAGATTGCATGATGGTAGTTTGTCAAAGGAATAGATTCTAGGTTCTGTTCATACACAGACATAGATACACACACACACACACACACACCACACACACACACACACACACACACACACACAGAGAGAGAGAGAGAGAGAGAGAGAGAGAGAGAGAACAAAGATTATCAAATGGCAGCATATACATTTGCTTCAAAAAGGCTGAACAGAAATTACTTCAACTTCTTGTTTGCATTATTAAAAATGTCCTCATATTTTCTTTTACTTTTTTGATTTCTGAAAATTAAGACCCTTTTTTATTTTTAAGGTCAAAACTTTCACGTAGTCCTAAGTCTTTCCAATTTTCACAGTTTACCTTTTAAACCAAAATCATGTCAAGAACTTATTCTCTGTGTCTTTGCTTCTCAGGGTGTGATATATAGTCACATCAACCTCTCTTCCTGTTCACTCATTTCTCCTTTTATCCCCTCATGGGATCCCAGCAGAAATCTCATAAGCTGATGTGGGAATGTCTTTTTGTATGCTATGAAATAAAGGAACTTTTCTGGCCTATGTCGGGCACTGTAGGTGGGTAAATCAGAGCATAGGTAGGAGAAGGAGGGTGGAGTTAAAGGAGACATGATTCAGTCACTCATGATGCAAGTTGTAGCGAAATAGGTAAGTCACAGGCCACGTGGCAGGACAGAACAATGGAAATGGGTTGAGTTAAGGTGGAAGAGCTAGCTAGCAACATGCTTGAGCCATAGGCTGAAGAGCATGAAATAAGTGTCTGGGTCATTGGGGGGATGGGCCATGGCAGATTCGGACCGTGGGGCTAGTCGGGCCAGAAACCTCATGTTACAATAAACCAAGCTTGCCCTTCATTCTCTGACATTTCTCCCAATCACTTTACCTTTAGAATGCTACCCCTCATAGTTTGTAATGCCCGAATAGTCTCTAACCTCATGAAGGAGTCTGTGCCAGACTCCTCACTCCCTGGCAGAATAGCCAGGGCAAGCCCAAGACCAGTGAGGCTGATGGATATGGGAGTTGGAATTGTTGACTCTTCCACACCCTGAAAGACAGTTGCCTGTGGAAGAACCACAGCTGGAGCAAGTGATTTACACTGAGAAGACTCTATTACTCAAAAGCAGATAAAATTGGGCAAGTAATATGGGATTGTGGAAGAGTTCTGAAGCGTACTGTATATTTGGTATTAGCTGAAGATTGCTATTAAGCATCTACAGAAGCATGATGCAGGAATAGACTAGTCTTGTATTTAGCCTATGGGTGCTTCAGCCTCTGCATATTTTTATGATTCTTCCATAGGCAAGACAGTGGTAGCCCTTCTTTGTATTTTCCAAAGGGAATTCTGTAGATGGAGTTTTACTTTCAAGGCGCCAGTCCAAAATTAATATTTATTAGAATATAAATTAACACTCACAATATTAGTAACAGCTTATGGTGGCACCTGAACAAGGACTGGTGGATCCAAGCGATGGAGGAGCGATGAAAGCACGATGGAAGCACGATGGATTCCGATTCTATCTGTCCAGCAGCCAGCAGCCAGGAACCAGGAAGAGAGCTCCTCGTGTCCCAGCAGCCACTTATCAATGGGCTTGGCCACACCCCCTCCAGGGTCCCAGAAGTGTCTTCTGACCTTATCACCTGACACCTTAATCCCGCCACAGAATTCCATCATGTGACCCCCCCAATAATTCTTTACCACCACCCCCCCACACACTCCACATTTTCAACTGTTTCAAGCTCTGGAGTACCACAGTTTCAGGAATTCCTATCACTGCTCCACCTGTGCCCCAGCTTTTGCTTAAATGCTCTGAATATGGGCCTCAGCGTTCTGTGTGGACAGACTGAGGGCCAGAGTGAGGATACACTGAAGACAGCTATGATAGGTGTGACTAGCACAGAGGGTCCTCTCTAACAGCAACTTGGTGAAGGGTGCACATTGGAAAAAATGCCACTTAGTGACCTGGGAAGACCTAGGAGAATTAAAGGACTTGGAGTCGGTGAATAACTGACCTCAGTGAGAATGCCTTGCATTCCAGGTCTCTGAAAGCGCTCTTACTAGGACTGGGGGTTTACTTCACATTTCTCCAGAGACAGAAAATCTGGTCTCTCACTGAATGATGGGAAATATCAGTGCTTGTGAGTATACAGCAGGACCTAAAGGTTTCATCCTCTAGCAACTTACTTGTTTAAGAGATAGCATTCCTCCAACGCAACCTGCGTGCTCTTATGTGTACGTATGTGTGATTTGTTTTTCTTTTCAATGCATTGCAGCCAATTTTTTTTGTATTATCATTGTGCTATTTCACATTTGACAGCAATGGCCTTGATGTCCTCATTCAGGTAGAGACGATGCTACAGCTCTGACAACAGTGACGTTGACATTCTATTGGCTGAGTCATTCTGGACATGGGATATGTGTGTGAGAATGTGTATAATGTGCTCAGTGATAAGGAAAAAAATGTCACCCTCAAGATAAGCACACAGATGGAGCTCTGTTGTTGGACTTTTAATTCTTGCATCCCTTTCTTTCTGGAGTTAGTATTGCAGAACCCCTTCACCTTACTTTTTTTGTACAATCATGCAAAATGAATAGATCTAGGGGAAACTGCTCTTTTGCCCAGGGTTGTCCATTGGTCCCACTGGATTATTTTATGTGCTTGTATTAATTATAGTTATTGCTGGTAATACTATAAGGTCTCCTATTCCCTTTCCCTTTCCATTGCCTTTATTAATTTGATTACCCAAGGCGACTTTGTTGAGAGTACCATATACAATAAGGTGTATTATTAGCAGTAGTTTCAAAAATCATTTGCAAGTAAATTGCTATGTCGATGCCCCATAATAATGTTGACTACTTCTATTCTTCTCAAAAATCCTTTTTATTTCTTCAGAAATAAGTCACACTCCTAAGAACGTTTGCACTAAGCTAAAATACAAACCAGTGTGCATCCTAACGGAACCCCTCCAGAGTAATGACATTGTTCACACTCCAAAGGGACTATACCATTAACTGCCATGAGAAAAGGACCCGTGCTTCGCCTCTGACTTGTCCCACGGTCTTTCTATGTAAGCATTTTTCTCTGTGTAGGGGACCCAAGGCTTGCTTTTGAATTTGGAAGGACCTTTTCAAGGACATTCTTTTCCTTCCTTCATCATTCTATTGGCTGCGTGGGCAGCTGTGTGGTTCTGACATTTGCTCTGTCGCTCGCTTTTGTCCACTTACTCTCTTAGTGCCTTTAAAACATCCACATCCTTTATCACGCAACTCTTTCCCAAACCTCTTATTCTCTTACCCACATGATATTATCAGAATACTTTAAAAGAGCAATCTTTCCCTTTGCATTATTTTCTAGGACAGTGCTTGAGTATCAGCACAGCAAGTATTTCAGTTCTGATAATGTGTAAAGCTGGGATGAGTTAGATTATTTAGCCTTTATGCTGCTATTTGAGCTGGTTCATTAGGAACCACTGGGGGTTGGGGGGGGATGACGACAAAAACAACTTTCTTCCCCTACTATAAACTATCAGTTGAAGAGAACCAGAAGGATTCTAATTTGACTCAAGATGGCCACCAGCTTGTTCCTGCTGGGAAATCACATTGACACCTGCTAATGATTAGCTCTTCCCCTTAAACTAGTTTTATATAAAAGTGATTTATGTGCAAATAGAGAATATCTCTGTTTTATGGAGATATAATTGCCATAACACAGGACTAATTCTTAACAAAGCAACATTGGCAGTTTTAGTAGATTTAGTTGTATACATAGCTATTCCCATGATCTAATTCTAGAAAATATTTATTATCTCTAAAAGAACATCCCCCACTGCCTTAGGGCTTCCCTGTTTAGCCCCTCCCAAAGGTATTTCCCCCAATCCTTAGCCCCCCCAACCAATCTTTTTCTTACTCCAGTTTGAAGTTTAAAATGGCAGAAAGAGAAAACAAGAAAACAGATGTACAAATGGATAATGTCTTTATTGCTTTCCTTTTCTTAAGACACTATTTTCTATGCAGCAAGGGATTCTTTACTGTTTGTTTGCATTTTGAAAAACTCTCTTAAAGGAAGCTAAGTGTATTATTAGGTATATTTCAGTGATGCTGCATAGATAGCGATGGGGGAAAGGTAGAACGATAAAGCTGCTATTGTTATTTACAGGCATTAAATTCATACAACTTTAGGCATAGACCTCACCATCCACGTTTCCAAATGGGGAAACAAAGGCATAGCATAAACAATGAAGCTTGATTTTTTTTTTTTAACTTGGTGAGCAGGGGAGTTAGAAAAGATTTGTTTTTTTTTTTTTTTTTAGTTGATTTTTGGTCAGTTTTGCTTATGAGTATTGTATGCATCATTTACCTTCACCCTCTCCTCCCTCCAACTCCTTCCATGTACACCCTCCTTCACTCCCTCTCACATTTATAGCCTCTTTATTATTACTATTATTGTTATGTGTGTGAGTGTGTGTGTGGGTGTGTGTGTGAGTGTGTGGGTGTGTGTTATACATATATAAATTACTACCTTCTGTGTTTATTTAAGGTTGCTTGTATGCTTGTATGGTTTAGACCTGACCACTTGATACTGAATAATCGATTAGGGGGTCAGACCTTGAGAATGCTGATTCTTACTCTGTCGGGGGTTCTTAATTTCCTACAGCTCTCTATCTAGGGGTACGACCTGAGAGTTCCCTCATTCACACAGGCATGTGCACAGGTATTGTCATTTCTCAGGTCTTGGTTAGGCTGCCATTGTTGAGATTTCATAGGTACGGTTTCCTGTCATTTATAGAAGATTCTATCAAGCAGTGGGAGCCTTGGCTCTTTGGCTTTTACCATCCTTTGCTCCCTCTTCTGTAAATATTTCTCCCCTCTACCTGAACTACCTCCTGAATTTTCAGTAAAGGAGTTTTGTTGTAGATATATCAACTTTGCATTTTGATTTTAATCAGCTGTGGATTTTTTTTTAATGATCACCAGCTACTGTAAAAAGAAACCTTTTTATTTTTTTAAATAAAGATTGAGAGTTATACTTATCTATAGGTATAAAAATAAGTATTTAAAATGTAGTTAGATATTACATTTCTTTGGGAAAGTTTTATTAGTGGATTCTTCTCTAGGGTCTCACCAACCATTGGTAGAGACCTAGGTTTACCATGTTAGACATGTACTAATTTCTGCCAACTGGACCTTGAATCCAATTTGATGACTGTTGGTTACCCTCAGCATGTAAGTGCCATAACTGAACCTTCAGTGATATTCTGCCTTTCTGGTAATTGTTGTGGTTCATAGGCTTTAAAGCTGGATAGGAATATTAATTACTCTCTCCCTTAGCATATTATAAGACTCCTCCCAGCGCCATGGAGCTAGTCTTCATGGAGGAAGCTTCCAGATCAGTTCCAGATACATTCTAATAAGTCCTGTTTTTGAAATATAATATATCTTTAGCAATTAGGATTGACTCACTAAATTCTGGAATGTACCCATGGACAACACCAATAAAGTATACTGTTTTAGGGTTGTCTTGGACTCCCCCTTTCAACAATTGGATATGAGATTTTTGTTAGATAGTTTGTTGCCTTTGGAGGGAACATTATTACCCTAAGTGGCATAAATTATTAAATATGTGTGTATACACATACACTTGCATATATTATATATAAGTATATACTTTTAGGTAAACATAAAATAATATACAAGAAACAAACTTTAAAACTCAACTTTCTATTGGACTTCACCATGAAAAAAATTGAAGTTATTTGAGAATGTGGCTCCAAATGGTTACTTTCAGTCTAATAATTTATTACTAAAATTTTAATAATATTAGTTATTTTTTCCTTTCATACTAAAACACGGGTGAAAAACTATAATTCTAATATGAATCTAACCCTTCATATGCATCGCTTTAGCAAAAGCATAACCATGCACATGTGCAAACCCCACATGATCAGGATATTTTTTGGTATCTAATAATAAACATTACTGTAATGGCAAGTTGTGTTGTTGAAGCTGCAGCTGTGCCCACAAGACACTTCAGCTGAAGGAAGTGGTTGTCTTGGTGATTGCAATCTGTGAGATTAAATTGGGGGCCTTTACTGAAGTCTTCTGCTTGCTTCAGAGGTACAACACGATGGGCAAACCCTATTGGGTTTCACTCATAAACCATGATCTCTCCTTAATGCTGACCTCTTACCCAGAGAACTGATGACCCAGTTACACTCCTATTCCTGTGATGACACACCAAGGCAACTTAGAAAATAAAGAGTTTATTGGGGGCTTGCCTCCAGCTTCAGAGGGTGAGTCCATCAGGGCAGGGAACATGGCAGCGGGCAGGCAAGTATGGTGCTGAAGATGTCAGCTTAGAGACAACTACAAGGCAGTTGGGGGAGATAGAGAGCACTCCCGAGAGGGAAAAAACAGGGGAGAGAACTGATGGTGGGAATTCTTCTTAAATGGGGCTTGACTTCAGAACTCAGGGCAGGGCATGGCTTCAGAGGCTAGAACGGAATCCTAACAAAAGATGCTGCCTTCCTTCCAGGAACCATGTTCTCTGTGGCTCCACAGTCCCACCATGCCTGTGCTTGCTCCCTAACTGAAATGCACATGTGTATGAAATTCTCAAACACTGAAAGATGCCTATATTAGAACTCCAACAAGTAGGGGAAACATCCCTTTGAGTACTGCCATCTGTCACCTGTATCTTCTCCGGTTCATCCACATTTTTCAGGTGTATATTTGTATTATGAGAAACTAAGTCTTAAAAAATAGGAATATATTTTTTATTTTCATTACCAGAATTTTAAACTGTAGTGAAATAAACTATTTTTTTTTATTGATTTTCTCTCTCTCTCTCTGTATGGCATATGTGCTGAGGACACAGAGAATGCTGGCACTTGAGGGACAGACAATGGCATGTGAGGTGAGAGCAGCTTTAGTCATGCTGTCTTCCTGAGTAATGGTAATAGCAGCCCTTAGATGTGAATCTTATTAATACGTTATTTTAGAGATGACGGTCTGACATTTAGAAATACTATACAACTTTCCTCGGGCTACTTCATTAAGAAGTTGGCAAGATTAGAATATTGACTCCAAAACCTGCTTTAGTCTCCATGAGTTGTTTGTTGTTGAAATCTCAAGGTCAGGCTGGAATACTGCCCCCTGAGGAAAGTGCATGGCTGAGGCTCAGGCTGAGTGTGATGCTATTCAGAGGAGGTTTGACAAGTTCCCCATCCTAATGTGTCTTCAGTTTTGAATTCTTGGAGCCCCACGGTTCGGCTTCTCTATTGGGGACCATCGTGTGCTTAGCTGCTGCCAGCAGTCTATCTGCCATTTCTGTAAAGATTAGTCTGTGAAATCATACAGAAAAAAAGGGGGGGAACACAGGTGGACTCACTCTCTGGGAAAGAAGGGGCAGGAGGCAGAGGGCATGCAAGGGCAAGGGAGTCCACCCTACTATGGGAGCCTAGCATCTCCTTTATGAGTTTGTCTCTTGACACAGGTATATTTCAGAGTTATCTGGGCCTGAAAGAAAATTCTGTTGCTGCTTCAGGAAGGGTTGCCCACATAGCAGTGATGAGAAGAGAAGCTGATGCTCATGTCTGGGCTTCTGCCTAAGCAGAGAGGCAGCAAGTTCTGCTGTGCTAGAACTTCCCATTAAATTGTATTGTATCATTAACTGTGGCTTGACTTCTCTCTCTGACCCTGCTGATAGGTACAATACTTTACTATCCTGAAGGAAATGCCTTTTCACTCTATCTCAGAATGGAGGTCTACCTCTAGGGGGTCCACTTGCAATACGTTCTGCATCCTTGTACTACCACAGATTACAACAAGAATGTTAAGAGGCAAAGCCAAATGACATTCAGAGGACATCTCTAATCTTCATGTTACCACAGCATCTGAGCATTTGGCTGAAGGATCATTTCTTCCTTGAAGCTCTGTCTTCTGCCTCATCCTGTACTGCTTTGGTACCATGGTCATCCGACTTTTCTGTTCAGCACATTTATGTACTTATTTCCCAGTGTGTTAGCTTTCTAGAGCTGCTGTGATGAAGAACCACAGACTTCCAGCCGGAATGGAAACTCATTGTCTCATCCTTCTGGAAGCCAGATGTGAGATCAAGACTCAGCTGCTCGTTCCCCATTCCACATCCTCTACAGGGCTGTGTGACTTGGAGGAAAATGTGTTACTCTCTCAGGGACAATTTATAACTCTTTTAGCTTATAGGGCACCAAGAAGGTTCATATAAAATTTAAAGTGATGGTCACAGGAAACTTTGAGAAGCAGGCATTATAGAAAACATGCTCGGAGCGTGGTTCTCAGCCTTCCTAATGCTGTGACCCTTTAATACAGTTCCTCACGTTGTGGTGACCCCCACTCCCAACCATAAAATTGCTTCATTGCTACTGCATAATGGTAATTTTGCTACTATTATGAGTTTTAAGGCAAATATCTGTGTTTTCTGATGGGTTTAGGAAACCCCTGGGAAAGGGTCTTTTGACTCCCCAAAGGGGTTGAGACCCACAGATTGAGAACAGGTATGCTCTGGGACACGCCTATCACTACTGTAGGTTTGATAATTCACTTCAGACAGTGGAGCTAGGGGAAGAGTTGATTTAAAACAATGGTTGTAAAAATGCTTTTAAGACATTTTACTATTATTTCTTTCTCCAACATTATAGACAAAGAAACCCTATAACTCGCTTGTAGCCTTTATAATTAGTGCTCTTGTGAGGAGAAGGTTCTGGATTCTTACCACCAGCCATTGCTTGGCCTCCCACACTTCTGCCAGATGCTGTTGGTCCTCCACATGCACGGATCCTGCCTCTAGCTTTAACTGATCATAGGTCAGACATATTTGGCCAAGCCTTACCTCCATTCTGTATATAATTAGACTGTTTGATGGTCTTTAAAGAATACAATACAATCATTATTTTCATAACACTTATAATTTTAGATATTATGGTAATCTGTAGATCAAGCATATTAGAGCTTTATGTAAATTCCAAGCTGCTCTATGTGAAAGGTGAGCACTGAAGGCCTCATGCTGTTACCAATCTGCTGGCTTTGTTTGTTTTCTCTATCAAGGCAGACACTGGGGACAGGCACGGAGGAGAAGTTCTTTAAGTCCTGGATCTCAGCAGCGTTTGTTTACTTCAGTCTTTCGCATTGACAAAGTGACAGCATCAGATGACATCTTTGCAATCCTCTGGCATCAGCCTTGAGACCCACTAGTGTATGTTTTAGCTCCCCCTTCAGGTCTCTGGTGTTGGGAACCTAAATCCCATGAATTATAGCTTTTGTATGTGCATACATTAGGAGATTCCTAAGCCTTTAATTATGGCTGGTGGTGTAGTATCCAGGCAGGCCTGTGGGTTTTAGGATTCCTCACCTCCTAACATCATCCAGTAACTCTTGGGACAACCTGGGATGCCAGAATTCCTAAGCACTTAGCACCACCCAATGCTATAGCCATTTGTCCTGGATCAGGGGCCCTTGGCCTTAGTGACTAGATAGCTTTCTGGAACTCTGCTGGTAAGAAGGTCTGTGGATGCTCCCCTCTGGCTCCTTAAGGCCCCCCTTTTCCCGTATTCTCAGCTCTCTGCCTTCATTACTCTCTCTGTGTTTTGATGCCCTGCCTGTCTTGAACCAACCACTCCTCTCTTATGTCAACGCTGTGAGAAAGCCCCATGCCTGGCTGCCTTTGCGTCTTGGCCTGCCGACTGCTCTGTGGTCGTTCACTGTCCCTCTCCTGTCCTTGTTTTTCCTCTATTTGTGTGACCTACTCAGCCAGGACCTACAGAAAGAAAGAGAGAAAAGACCAATCTATCCTCTCACTGGCCTAATGTTGTAGCATCAGGGGAGCAATTACAGGAGCCTGTCTCCCAGCCTGTTTACTGAGCCGGCATGAACAGCCTCTGTACATAGCCTGAGAAGAGGTGCTTGGGCCAAGGACAATTATTTGTCTTGTACTAATCACAGTCTTTTGTATTAGAACAATTTCAGTCTTGCCTCTGGACGCCAATCATAGCCATTCGGCTTGCAGTTTGTAGCAAACAATGGCTTAATTTTTAGCACAAATCACATTCCCAGGAGTGTATATACAAACCAGTCAGCACCAGCCATAGCAGGCACTCTGCTAGAGCAGCAATGGAAGTCCTTACCATGGGAAATAGTTGCAGCCTTATCTAGAGTTCCCAAGGCTTTATGGTAGTGAAAAGTCTGATAGGAATTGTTTCGAATCCCTCCTGGCTAAGATTCTAGCCTGAAGAGCTGGGACAATCATCTGCAACTCTAAGATTGTTTTCAAGGTGCCAATGATTCCAGGTGATTGACGTTGACATGAGAATGATCTAGTTCTTTGAGTGACAGTCATTTTCCATAAGGTAGCCTACAGCAGGAAAAACATCAAATAACAGCCAACAGGGGAATCACATTCCTCTATCCCCATAAGTCTTTATTTATAGGAAAATGTGAATCAGAGAAGGTATTTACAATGGCAACCAAACTTATCATTAACACTAATAGATGATGCTTAACACCTAGGGTGTGTGTGGGGGGGGAGTCCATGGTAATAAGATAAGTTCCTTTCATTGCTCCACCAGCCCACACACATCAGGGGCATCCGTAGATCCTTGGCTCTGTTAGTACTTTTGGGACCACAAGCAAAGGGAACCAATTGATCCTGATGAGCAGAATAAGAATTAGTCTAGTTTGGATCACTCCTGTTTCCAGGTCTACCAATCAATCATTCCCCGAGCTGAGGAGCCACTCAGATTTCGGGAAGAACTTTTTACTCCCAGTCATGATGAGCATCAAATTGTCATCACTGGTCCCGTGTCTGTGTAAAAATGGGAACCAATTGTTTTGATCACATGACCCAGGAACACTGGCCATGTATAAGTCTAGTGACAAGCCTTACCTCTTTCTGAACAGAGATAGTTGGCACCACAAAACAACAAACAGAAACAAAACCCCAAAAACAAAAAAATAACCCTCAAAAGAAATAGTCCTGGGATTTTACAAATGGAGCTCTCAGCTTATATTAGCAAGAGGTCCATGCTGCTCCAATCTAGTTAGCCCCATCATCTTCCCTCTGTCTTTGCCATCCCCTTCTTGCTCACAAAGTAGTGATATCTGGGTTCTTTAAATCAAAGAGAGATGACTAATAGGCAGCTTCTCTAAACAAGAACTTAGATTTCAGCACGGGCTGTGAAGGTTTGGCATGTGACACTGTAGGCAATTTTATGCCCTGTTCATTCCTGAGGGTCTATTAATATTTAGTTGTAATGTACCTGTGAGTACCTCTCAGATCCTCTGAGAATACAGAATGATACTCAGGGGCTGTGCACTGGCATGAACGGTGGGGATTCAAAGGCCTGTGGGCTCCAACTGCCTTTTCTGAGTGCTTCTTAAGGAAGGCACAGCTCTCTGTATATCATTAAATTATTCTGCCCCCATTCCTATACATTGTAGCTTTCCAAGGTACTATCATAATAATTAGCAAGTTTTGGGCTATCCCACCTCTAGTATAGAAAACCAGCCTCCAGGGCTAGAGGAAGAAGATCCCATGAGGGTCTTCATTTATAAGATGTTCTCTGCCTGGCCTAATTGGCAACGTCCCAGTGAGAAAAGCCCTCTTTTTATTATGGCAAGTTACTGATGCTGATATTTGGCAGTCAATGTTGTTTGCTATCTGTTTTAATTAAACATTATTTTGCACGGGTTCCCTCAGGAGTCTGTTATCATTAAAAAGCACAGCCTCATAAATCTAATAAACAACTAAACAAATACATGCCTTTCCACCTTGATACCACTTGAAATCCCTTCCTTTCCCCAAGTTTGTTCTATATGAATCCAAAGGCTTCGTACACGTCTTTGTGCACAAGTGTTTCTTCCATTTTCCTTGGAAGTGCAGCCAAAGGCAGACATTGGCAGCTTCTCTATATATTTCTGTGTGTACATGGGGATCTATAAATATGAATGCTCCCACTTTAGAGTTTGAAAATAGAACAGCCAAATATATATATGAATGAAAGTGGTTTAGTTTCTAATTCATACCAGCTCTCTGGAAAACATGCTAATAAACCCATTGTCACGTGTTTCTTTGGGAGCATCAGTATAATTAGCCCTTTCAAGATGAGAAGAAAACTGCATTGGAAACCTCAGTTTGAAATATAGTGAGGCCAGATACCTCATTATAGCGATGAAGGGTTTTTTCCTCTTGCTTTGATTTCCTGGCAAAGCATTATTTTATGCCTTTGTTCCCCTTCAGTGACCATAATAGTCTTGGCATAAACCTTGCCAGGTAGGTGAAAAAAAAAAAACAAAACCCTCCCCTGTGGGTATTTCTTGTTCTTTGGGGATATTCTTGGGATTAACTATGTCAGCTGTCTACTTGGAGAGCCCCTGTGTAAAGCTGGGGGAGCCTCTTGCTGAGCATCTTCACTTTCCCTACGATGTCCTTTTACCCTTAACTGCCTTTTCTCATCTGCTGTCCCTTCCTGTGTAAGAGAAGGGTGACAGTGATGTTTGAGGGGACCTTCAGGGACATCTTTGAGGGATCTGGGAAGGTTACTCCCTCAGGAGTGTTTGTCTCTCATGGAATGAAATGTTCTGTCCCCTCCTGAAAGAAATCTGTGAGCAGGATGGGAAAATCCTTCTGAGCTTGGAGTCCTGTTCCCTGTGGAAAAGGAAACTAGAAAAACAAAGAATATAAGCATAATAAATAAAGACACTTTCTGACTATAGCCCTCGGGGTTGGGAGTTAAAACACCTCACTTTGCACCTGACTTAATGATTGCCCTGAGGAATGAGTTGTTCTGGTTGAGAGGATTAGGTCCTTCTTCACTTGCCATTGCCCCTGGAGCATGAAAGGAGCTGAACAATGAGGATCTTTAGTTCTCCAGTTCCACTTCAGCAACACCTCAGACGCACGCCAGTGCTTTCTGGCGTGGGCCCTTCCAGGCTTCCTAGTGAAACTTCGCACAAATTATAAACCTTAAAGGGGATGGGCAAACCTGGGGAAACGTGCACCTAAGGAGAGTCCTTATGTTTCTCAAAGATATAAGTGTCATAAAATTCTAAATAAAATGCGTACGAAAAGTGTCTTGAGACACAGTAAATAATAATAATTAAAATGGTCTTTCCTTTGGAAACGACCAAGACATTTCAGTAAGTACCTTACCCAAATACTGCGTTTGGGAGGGAGTCTTGATAAAGCTGAACTTATTTATAAGTTCATGGGACTTGAAAATCTGGCACTGTCCAACTCTCTAGCCTTGCTTGTATTTGTTCTCACATGCCGTTTACTAAGGAAATCTCTCTGCGTCTGAAGTCCACCCTCGTTTCATGTTTCCAGGAATCCAAATTCTCTTCCTTACCCTCAAACTCAGAAGCCTCTTGATTGCTGACCGTGCTTCCTAGAGGTCACTTCTAAGAGCACCAGTTTGAGCCTAACAGAAAAAAGAAGGCTAGAGCTGGATTTGCTCACAGTGCTGCTTTTCCTCTGGTCTGTACAGGAAGCTGCGGGCTCTTATCTGTCTCTCAGCCTCAACCTCTGGAATATCCATCTTGGTCTAGACAGAATAGCTTTTTGGCATTTTAACCAACTTCAAAGTGGCTGGTCAAAGATTCTCAGCTTTTGACCATATCATCATGATTCTAAACTCTCATGAAGTCCTGCATATAATTTAATAAAGTTTTAAGAAGTTCTGTTTTTTAATGTCAGCCTTAAGCACCGAATGCTGAAGCCTGGCCTGTAGTATCAGCCCGCAGGTGGCTGCATACCAGCCTTGTCTCACACAGCTTATTCCCAGTGATGTTTTCCTAAAGGCAACAGGACCAGTTCATTCTTAATCTAACTTTATTGCTGCTTAGATTTTGGTATGTGTGTAGTCATGTAAGACCTTTCCATTATCAATGCAGCCTGATTCTGTACTTGTTATTTGAATGAGAGTCTGCATGTATAAATGATTCTTATTAACTTGGCTTCTAAAATATCTTTGAAGATGTAAGACCCGACTAATCTATACACAGCACTCCATCCCCATAGGTGGTGGTCATCCTGAATCTAACGACATTTTTAAGAGAAAGTTTACAACTTTGAAATATTATATAGGAAATAATTCCTTGATCAAATAAAAGATACACATTTAAATAATTTATTTGAATAGTACAAAAATCTGCTGAAATAAGAACTATCCCTTCTCAGTCTCTCCTTTATTGCCATCATAACTTATTCTGGCTTTAATAACCTGTACAGAAAGGGTGACATCTGGAACCAATTTAAGATAACTTTATCATCGTTGGAGTTTACTAAACGTGCTCGGAGAAAAGAATTTATCACCTAAGCATTTCCTAAGGGGAAAACTATACATTAAAAAAATTGAACAAAATTTTTTGACACTCTCAATTTTCCTGAATTTATCTCAGACATTGAGCATCCAAAGAAGAGCAGTAAAGGCAAGCAAACAGGACTATGTGATGGGTAGATGGAAATTGTCAGTGTAGGGCAGCAGGACTCTGAGAGTGAATATGTTTTTCCTTGGTTAAAAGCTGCAAATGTTATTTCCAGAAGCCAGAGAGATACCAGAATTGTTTAAGCCAAAATGTCTTTGGTTCTGCCCTAGCCAGAAGCCAGGGATCCCACAAAGAAGTTCTGCTTTTCTTTTCTTTCTTTCTTTCTTTCTTTCTTTCTTTCTTTCTTTCTTTCTTTCTTTCTTTCTTTCTTTCTTTCTTTCTTTCTTTCTTTCTTTCTTTCTTTCTTTCTTTCTTTCTTTCTTTCTTTCTTTCTTTCTTTCTTTCTTTCTTTCTTTCTTCCTTTTTTTTTTTAAATCTTTCTTGCTCTAAATGAATATCTCTTAGAGGGAGGATGTAGCTGAAGCTGAGAGGAACCTTGGAAACTGTGAATGGGCCAACTGGACTGGCCAGTTCTGTCCCCGCCCCCCACCCCACCCCCTCCAGCCAGTTTCTGGGCACTGATACCTGCTGGACTGTAGTTCTGTCTTCTCTGCTTCGTAAGTGCTGGCCCGTGGGTTTACAATAAACTTCTTTCTACGTTCACCCACTATGGTCTGTTATCCTCATTATTTGAATTTATGGGATAAGAACACCAAGGTCCCCAACTCAGGCCATTTTATGGGACTGTGAGGATTAGGCATCTTCTTTCCAGTTAAAGCCAAAAGGCAAGAGGAAAGAACTTCATACTCAAGGAAACTGCACATTTCCATATCAAGGTCAGTTACCAAAATTAAGAGCCTTTTGGTTGAGTGAGCTGTGTGCTAGAGCTTGTGAGGCTTCTTATTCCTAAAACCTGGTTAAGTATTGACTGCAGTCCAAGCACTATTAGGTTTGAAAAAGCAACAAAATATATTAGAGTCAGTCTTTATCCTAGGTGCTGTTTGTGTCTGTCAGCAGCCCTTAGAGTAGCTCTTGCATAGACACAGGGCATAGCAATATAACATGAGGTCATGTATGGCCACAGTCTGCGCAGCCTTAGTGGGTCACAATGTGAAATTTCAAGGTAAAGGAATCTTTGACATTTGGTTGGGAATAAGAGCTTGAGGAACATCAATGTGAATATACCAAGCTAGGAATAGTATTTGGTACCTTTGTTCCACATCTGATCTTTCTGTTTCAGTGATAGCTCATACCCACTGTGTGCTAAGTCACTGTTCCCTGAGCTAGCCCACACCCACTGTGTGCTAGATTACTGCTCCCTGAGCCAGCCCACAGTGTTAGGTTACTTCTCCCTGTGATGGCCCACGCCCACTGTGTGCTAGGTTCTGTTCCCTAAGCTAGCCCACATCCACTGTGTGCTAGGTTACTGCTCCCTGAGCTAGCCCACACCCACTGTGTGCTAGGTTACTGCTCCTATCCCTTCTTCCCCTATTTGCAAAGAAAGAGAATCAAACCAGTCTGGCCAAAGTACAGGTAGAGTTCTTCAGCATAAGAAACCAACTTAGTTACAATATTAATGCAGGGTAACTTTTGGCTTTCGAATGCTCAAGTTGTACAAACCTGAGACTTAATATTTGTGTAAGTTGGCATTGTCTTGATTGATTGATTTATACCCCATCTTCAAGTGACTTCAAGCAGATTAAAGCAAATGAAATATTCTAAAATCTCACAGACTAAAGCAAGGCAAATAAAAACTAAGCATTAAGTCTAAAGACACAGACTATAAAGACACCTAGCTATGAAAAGTAACCACGATCTTATATCTGATCCCTGACATTGAGTTGATGCAGAATAAATATTTGTCTTAGAAAAAGAGAGTCCTGTACAGTCTTCTTCTCTTCTTGGTTTGTTTATGAGTTTTGGGGCTGAGGTCTCTTCAGGACTAAATTGACCTGTATGTCTTTCCTTCTTTCTTTTTTTCCCCCTCAAATCATTGAAGAGATTGCAAGCGCCTCCCTCTACTCTTCATAACCGTGACATCAAGGGGGTCTCCGTAAACAAAGGCCGACTGTCTGGGTAATGAGGGAATTAAGGGATGTGCGAATCAGAGTGACCTTGTAAATTCTGACAGCTTAGAGTCCATGCATTGATGCTGTGAAGTGACCCACGTCTCAGGATGACCATTATGAGGAGGGTCAGCAAGCAGCAAGTAAGAAAGTTGGCTTAATTATGAAAGAGAAGAGAATTTATTGTAAGCAGTTGACAGTGAGGCTGCCAGGTCCATCATTAGAGAATATACTACCTGTCAGGAGACCCTGGGTGTGGAGGGGAAGGGGCTTGCTAGCAGGGGTTCCTCTTACCAGGTTGTCAGTCTTGGTCAGCTCAGCCCTTCCTGTGGTAAGTAAGCCCCCCCCCCCCCCCCCCCGTTATGAAGGACAGTCTTATTCAAAACCCACAACTGAAATTATTCTCATTCAAAACTAGTCACAAGAATGCCTCGAATATTTGATAAAATACCTGGGCATACTAATCTGGTTAAATTGACACATATGATTAACTTTGAACCTGTCTGACTTTCAGAAGTCCTGCCTGCCCTCCCCACTAAATGATTTTAAAGATATTTTCAGTCTTTTCCCCAAATTAAAACTATCAATTTTCTTTGTCTTTATTGCAGTGATATGTTCTAGAACAATTACAACTCATATAAATGTATACCTGTACTTATTTATGCCCGACTCGGAACACCTTTCTCTCATTTTCTCCGTATAGAAAATAAAATATAAGCATGATCTTTTTTTAAGGTTTTAAAATTATTAATATAATTTTTTACATACCCTTCACAGTTCTCCCTCCTTCCCCTTCTCCAGCTCCCCCCCCATCTTCCTCATCTCCCCTCACCCCACTCCTCCATCCACTCCTCAAAGAGGGTAAGGCCTCTCCGTTAAGCAGTCAGCACAGGCTAACATATCAGGATGAGGCAGGGTCTATCTTCTCCTCTTATATCAAGGCTGAGCAAGGCATTCCACCAGAGGGAGTGGGCTCCAAATAGCCGGTTCATGTAATCAGGATATTTCCTGGTCCCATAGCCAGGGGGCCCATCAACAGCTTGATTAGAGCACTGTCACCCCATTGAGAGGGCCCAGTCTGGACCCATGGAGGCTCTCCAGCTGTCATTCCAGAGTCCGTGAGCTCCCATTAGCTGGGTCAGCTGCCCCTATGGTTTCCTCCACTGCGCTCTTGACATGCCCCGCCCCCTTGCTCCTCTAGTCCCTCCTCCCTCTCTTCAACTGAACTCCAGGAGTTTGGCCAATTGCTTGGCTGTGGGTGTCCGCATCTGCTTCCATCAGTCATTGGATGTAGGTTCTATGATGACAATCAGGGCAGTCACCAATCTGACTACAGGGAAAGGATAGTTCAGGCCCCCTCTCAAGCATTGCCAGGAGACTTAGCTGGGACTTTTTTTAAAGGGTTCCTGTGGATTTCTCTAGCACTGGGTTTCTCCCTAAACCTATGATATCTCACTCGGTCAGGATATCTCCCTCATTGCTCACCTCTCAGTCCCTCCCCCAACTAGGCTTTCTCAAATCCTCACTTCCCAACCCCCCCCTCCCCTCTATATGTCCCTCCCAGTTTGCCCAGGAAATCTTATTCATTTCCCCTTTCTGGGGCAATTCATGTGTATCCGTCTTAAGGTCCTCCTCTCTGCTTATCTTCTCTAGGAATCTAGCCTGCTCATCCTTTGCTATTTGTTTACTATCCATTTATGAGTAAATACATACTTTTCATCTTTCTGGGTCTCGGTTACCTTACTCAGGATGATTTTTTCCTAGTTCCATCCATTTGCCTGCAAATTTTATGATGTCATTTTTTTTTTTTTTTACCCCATTGAGCAACACTCCATTGTGTAAATGTACCGCATTTTCTTTATCCATTCTTCAGTTTAAGGACATCTAGGTTGTTTCCAGGTTCTGGCTATTATAAATAAAGCTGCTATGAACATAGTTGAGTAAATGCCCTTGTGTTGTAGATGAGCATCTTTTGGGTGTAGGCCCAAGAGTGGTATTGCTGGGTTCTGAGGAAGACTGATCCCCAATTTTTTTATAAACTGCCATACTGATTTCCAGAGTGGCTGTAGAAGTTTACATTCCCACCAGCAGTGGAGAAGTGTTCCCCTTTTCCCACATCATCTCCAATATAGACTATTACTGGTATTTTTGATCTTAGCTATTCTGACAGGTGTAAGATGGTATCTCAGAGTCGTTTTGATTACATTTCCCTGATGACTAAGGAGGTTGAACACTTCCTTAAATGTCTTTCAGCCATTTGAGATTTTTGTGTTGAGATCTGTACTCCATTTTTAAATTGGGTTTTGAGTATCTGGTTTCTTGATTTCTTTATGTATTAGTCAGTCCTCTGTCAGAAATGGGATTGGTAAGGACCGTTTCCCATTCTGTAGGCTGCCGTTTTGTCTTATTGACTGTGCCCTTTGCTTTACAGAAGCTTCTCAGTTTCAGGAGGTTCCCATTTATTAATTGTTGCTCTCAGTGTCTGTGCTATTGATATTATATTTAGGAAGTGGTCACCTGTGCATTCAAGGCTATTTTGCACTTTCTTTTCTATTAGGTTCAGTGTAGCTGGATTTATGTAGAGGTCTGTGATCCATTTTGACTTGAGTTTTGTGCAGGACAATAAATTTATTTATTTATTAGTATTCTTCTACATGTTGGCCCCCAGTTATGCCAGCACCATTTGTCGAAGATGCCCTTTTTCTTCCATTGCACAGTTTTGGCTACTTTGTTAAAAATCAGGTGTGTGGATCAATGGTAGGGTCTTCAATTTGATTCCATTGGTCAACATTCAGTTTCTGTGCCAGCGCTAAGCTGTTTTTATTACCGTACCTCTATAGTAAAACCTGAAGTCAGGGATGGTGATGCGTCTGAAACTGCCTCTATTGTATAAATTATTTTGGCTATCTTGGCTTTTTTATTTTTCCATATGAAATTGAGTTTTGTTCTTTTAAGGTCTGTGAAGAATTGTGTAGGGATTTTGATAGGGATTGCAAAAGATGTCTAGGTTGTTTTCCGTATGATTGCCATTTTCACTGTGTTGATCCTACCTATCCAAGAACATGGGAGATCTTTCCATTTTCTGATATTCTCTTCAATTTCTTTTTTCAAAGACTTAAAGTTCTTATCATACAGGCCTTTAACTTCTTTGGTTATAGTTAACCCAAGATATTTTACATTATTTGTGGCTATTGAAAAGGGTGATGTTCCCTGATTTCTTTTTCTGCCTGTTTATCATTTGTGTATAGAGAGGCTTTTTTTTTTTTTTTTTTTTTAAGTTAATCTTGTATCCTGCCATATTACTAAAGGTGATAAGCACAATCTTGGGAATATTTTGGAAAGTTCTAGCCATAGAAATAGCTTGAATACTTAGCACTACTTTATTTTCTCTTGGTAGAAATGCCTAGAATAGCACATTAAGGTTTGTTTGTTTTTGTTTTGTTTTGTTTTTTTAGATTGTGACTAAGTAACATTCATGGAGCCCACATATTTTAATTTGCAGTCGTAAGTCTGAAGTAAAGGTAGATTAATAAACTAAAGTACAAAATTTTCTTTAAAAAAATCACCAGGCAATATGTATTCATTACTATTTGAAAAGTGTAATCTGGGGATGGAAAGGTGACTCAGCTGTTAAAAGCACTTATTGCTCTATCAGAGGACTCGAGTTTGGATCTTATCACCCACATTGATTGGCTCACAAAGGCCTGTAAATCCAGTTCTAGGAGATCCAACACTCCCTTCTGACCTGCATACTTGCTCTCTCCCTCCTTTTCCCCTCTCTCCCCCTCCCTTCCCCTTCCCTCTCTCTTCCTTCTCCTATGAAAGTATGACGCTTAAAACTTTGGCAGTGTATTATATCTCTCCCAGATGTCCTTATGAAGATTTGCAATAATGGAGTTGTTAGATACATATGTAGAAATGGCCATAAAGACTGTAAAAGCCCATTTCATGTTTTCTAGAAAGAGCTGAAGGAATTACCCACAGTGCCTTACTCTACCCTCTCTTTGCATCTTGTTTTGCTCATGAAGTTACCAATAGTAGATAGTTCTTGGTGAAGCTCACACGGATGACATCCAGGAAAAGAGGTCAGTGATAGCTGATTTTTATCCTAGGGGATTTTTCCTTTGTTACCCCTCCCCTGAAAGCTGTGCTTTTATTTCACTATGGGCCATGTGATCAGGTCATTTCAGAAATGAAACTGAAATTAGATTATATTAAAAATATGAGACTATGTAATTGTAGTTGGCAAATTTTAGCACTCACAATACATCAACATTTTAATTTGCTTAGTGAGATATATCTATTTACCCATGAGGTATGTCTGAGTTAATGGTGATGTGATTTGCTGCTGCTGGCGTCATTTTGATTCAATAGCTGATGTATTTACAGAAGTTCAGGGACAAGTATTTGTGACTCAGCAATGTCTCTGGCATTTGATTTGTTGTGTGAGTTAGTAGGTCATGCATCATATTTATAGGAATTCTATTATATTTATAATAGGGTGAATTTTTTTCTCTGAGAAAAATCTTAAACTTTATCAGAAAAATGACTATCTTTGTCTAAAAATAAAGGAGGTTCATAATTCTGAAGTTAATTTTTGTCTTCTATTTTTTAAATCACTTTGCTTTTTGAGAAAGAATGAATTGGCTAGTTCCCCGCCCCCAGCTTTGCTTTCCAGAATCCCAATGGTTGACAGTAATGATTTATGTTAAAAATGTTAGTGAAGATATTCCTGCTTTGCTTCCTCAGGAGAGGTGGCTGACAGGACACTGGTGATGCCAACACAATGCCCTGAGATGCTGGGATAAAGGGTGATTCAGACACCTGATACCTGATAAAGCAAACCATTTTCTTGCTTTAGGGCTGTGAACAAGATGCTGAAATGAGTTGTGGATCCCTGCCTCTGGGAGCTCTGTTAGGGATTTAACTTGATTTAAGGCCATAGCACCTGTAAATATGTTTATCGTCTTCACCCTAGGCTGGATTTGAACCCACTGACTGATGTGAACTGTAAAGCATTCTTCTACAGACCAGATTCGATCCTGGTGTCAGTCAGTCCTCCTTCATAAACATTTTCTGAGTTTCTGGGTCATGAGAAACAGCATCAAGTGTCCCCATAAAAAAAACCCCAGTGTTGTCATCAATGACTTTATTGATATGCCATAGTTTGATCACAATGCTTCTATTTTATTACAATAAAGTGAAAATAAGCTTGAATGGCATAAATTGAAAACAAAATAATAGGTTTTGATTTTGTACGAAGAGCAAACAGCCCAATTATGTGTTTCTACACAAAAGAAACATAAGTATTTTCAAAAAGAGATTTGCCCACATGGCTATTCCTCAATGTGTGTCTTGCAGACAGTCTAATTGCCTCCTTTATAGGTGAGCATGCAGCTTTCCAATCACATTATCTCTTTATCAGTTGGTATTTCAAATAGCTGCAGGCTGTATTTCTATCCTGGGAGCTGCTTGTTATAAATGCTGCTTCTGTCACCATGGCAAGGGTTTTATTGTCACTTCTGACTGGATTACTCCTTTGGTTTGTCAGTTTGTCTGTCTTTGCAGATTTCCTGAGTTTCAAAGAAGGGCTTGTAAATATTTTTAAAACCTTTCATTTATCAAGACTCTTCAAACATCAACTAGCATGTTCAGTGTTCCTTTGTAAGCAAAGACCATGAACCATACACGGTTTTGTTATCTATTCCCACACATTTTATGTGCAATAATTAATACCTGTTAATTATTTTTGTTTTCAAGCATAACAGTCCTATAGATTATTCTAATCACTTAGGTATGTATGGCAAGAACTTACTCATTTATTCATTCATATGTTCAATAAGCACTAATGTTCCAGCTATGGGATAGATTTTGAGATAGAAAACCAGAAAACCAAAATTCTTGTCTTTCAGAAGCCTCACTGGCTCCAACCTTTCCTAATGCTGCAACCCTTTGAATCAGCTTCTCATGCTGTGCTGACCCCCAACCATAAGATTATTCTCATTTCCGCTTCATATCTGTCTTTTGCTACTGCTGTGAATTATAATGTAAATATCTGTGTTTTCTGATGGTCTTAGGTAACCACTGTGAAAGGGTCTTTCGGCCCCCAAAGAGGTCATGACCCACAGGTTGAAAACTGCTGTTCTAGATATCTGGTGTGTGTTGACAAGAACATATCTTTGTTGATTTTAGTGCCATAGCAAGATATCTTATGCCAGATGATGGATAAATAATGAAATTTATTTCTCACAAGTCTACCATACAAAAAGCCCCAAACTTCCTAAGTAGCAGCAGATTTGGTTTGTATATTAGTACTTGGTTTCTGTACCCTCAAATAGTAGAAGGTATGAAAACAAAAAAACAGAATACAGGCAAAACCCCAGAAGCCTTTTGATAAGGGACACAGTTCCAGTCATGAAAGTAGAGCAATTATGACCTAATTGACTCCCAAACTCTACTGCTTAACACTAAGACACTGGGGATTAGATTTTAGCATATGAGACAACATTGGTAGCACAGAAGCAGGCATGTACAAAGTATAGAGAAGGTAAGAGGGACTGGAACAGTTTGCTTGAGTAGTAACTGGAGATAGTTTTAGATGAGAGCAAGCATTTAGTGTTAAGATGTGGGGAAAAAAAGCATTTTCTAAGTCAGGTTGAGCAAAGGTAGATGTCAAAGTAAGGGAGCAGGGGGGCTGTTAGTGGTTTTGGGGTTGAGACATGCACATACCTGTCTATATTGATATCTACATCCTTCTACGGAGAAGGTCTCATATATACTAGGCTGGAATCAAACTCACTGTGTAGCTGAGGATGACCTTGAACTTCTGATCTTCCCGACTCTTTCTCTTAAGTGTTTTGATCACAGACCTGTACGACCAAGCCGGTTTTTTAAGTTGCTAATTTTTAATAAATGAGGAAAGTGAAGTAAACCAACTTAGAGTTGTCCAGCACCATTAAGATGGATGGACCCTGTTTATGCACTTGTATTTGGTGACATTGTTATACCATCATGACACTCACCTATAATTTGTCCTAAGAAATTTTTAAATGTTTATATATTCTAGAGGAAAAAGAAGCATATATATAAAGTCATCATCATAATTGAATCTGAGAAAGCATAGAAGTCTTAGGGAGATGGGTGTTAACAAAAGTACAAATTACATTTGTGATTCTTATTTTGCATGTGATTTTTTAAATTGAAGTATGAACTACATATAAAGTACTATTTTTTTTCTGGAACTCACTATGTAGACTAGGATAGTCTCTGACTCAGTGATCTGCCTGCCTCTTCCTCCCAAGTGCTGGGATTAAAGGCATGTACCACTGATGCCCAGCACTAAAGGATTAATCTTAAGTGCATAGCTAGCTATAGTTTTACAAAACCAACATACTTCTCATTAAGAAATAAACACTGTAAACTTTTTGTAGCCTCTATCATATAAATTAATAATAACTAACCTTGGCAAAATAATCACCATTCTAGCTCAGTAAATAAGTTTGACCTGGGATGGGTTAGCAGTTAAGAACACTGACATAGTCAGAAGTTTCTCTGTCCCACCTAGCCCCAAGCCCCTGAGGGTCTCAAATAATCACACAGAGGCTTTTTAAAATTACAAGCTAATTAGTCTATGGCTCATACTTATTACTTGATAACTCTTATACTTCAAGTTAACCCATATTTTTCTACTTGTGTTTAGCCAAGTAGCTTAGTACCTTTTTGCTCGGTTCTGTATTCTCAACCTGCTTCCTCTACCTGTTGCTGACATCTGCTGCTCTGCTCTTCTGCTTTCCAGCATTCTAGTTTGGTTGCCCCGCCTCTACTTCCTGTCTAGCTACTTGAACAATCAGTGTTTTATTAAACCAATATTTACAGTGACAAATATTTACAGTGTTCAGAAGCCTAGTCCCACAGCACACTGGGTGTTCTTCCAGAACACCAGGGTTCAATTCCCAGTGCCTACATGGTGGTTCACAACTTACTGTACCTCCAGCTCTAGCTGTAGGGAATCTGACATTCTCTTCTGACCTCTGTAGTCACTAGACTCCCACAAGGTGCACAGACATATACAGGCAAAACACTCAAACATAAAAAATAATGTGAAGATAAATTAGTTTGACATATCTTTGAGTTTTATGGAAATGGGATTCTATAAAATGTATCGTTCTGTGTCAAGCTCTTAAAATTACTCAACCAAATCACAGCATGCAGCTATAATTTGATATATATCATTTTCTATAAGAAACTTCTTGAAGTATCTTATGCTTAATTTGGCTACTGTGTTGTCTATGAATATTTGGATTGTTTCCAATGTGGATATATCACTAATAATTATTCTGTGAGTAATTTTACACTACTTATATGTGGGATTTCAATTGGAAATACCTCTGGAAATAGAATTTCTGGTTGATAGGATATGTACATATAGAGCTTTTTAGGTTACTGCCACATGGCTTTCAATCTAATCTACTTTCCCCCATGCCTGTGAATACTTTCTCAATTACTGCGAATAGCCATTTCTTTGTATCTTGTTTAGTAAATCATTGACTTCCCCAGGTCATGAATATATTTTCCTACAGAATTATTTTGTCATCTATATATTTCCATAATCTATGTGGAACAGATTTCTTTATATAATCTGTAATGAAACAAGGGTACATTTCCCCTCCGTATGCATGTCCAGTTGGAACAGCACTGTTTTAAAGATGATCATTTCCCTACATTCTAGTGGCACTTTTGCCAAATATAAAGAAGCCATATAAATCTAGGTCTAATTAAGAGGTCTTCATTCTGTCCCAATGGCGTCTGATTGTCCATCTGTGTGGCCATGCTCTGCTCATTGTGTCCTGAAAGATTTGGAATATGTTAATACTTGATCATAAAGACCCTTCCGTTTTGTTCTTCTAAGGAGTCTTTCTTCTTTCCTATCCTGGGCTCTTGCCGTTTCCATGATGGGTGCTGGGATTTTGATTAAAATCTACTGAGTATTTAAGGAGAAGTTTATAATGAGTATGATGAGCTTTCTAGTCAGGTTTCAAGTGTTTTAAAACTTCCTCCCTCTGGTGTTGATTTTTTTTAATTTGTTCTTTAAGCACACAAGCATTGGAGGATTTTTTAATGCTATTTTATAGGTTTTTGATTAAAAATTACTTCCTAATTATATGCTAATTCTGTATACATAAACTTCACTAATTTTTAAGTATTGAAATTTACATTCATTTATTCATTTTTAAATTGTAGTTCAAGAATTTTTCAATGCATGTAATTATATCACTGGTGGAAAAGGGCACCTGAATAGTTCATTTTATTTCTGTGGCATATATGTTCTAGATTTATATTTTCTATTGTATTAATCAGGATGTACAAGACAACTTAAAGACGCAGGAAATAACTGATGTCTTCTCTTCCAGGTCTTAGACAGGGAGATTCCTTTAATATGTCATTATTAAACTCCAATTATATTTGTATTAAATATGACATTTGTTACAAGTACTTTCAATAAACTGTAATCAGATTAAGGATGTTCCGACCTGCTCCTCAATTGCTAAGGTACAGTTATCTACAAGGTAGATAAATCATCCAGATTCCTTTCAGGATGAGCAAGTGAGAGGCAGCAATGAAGCATTATTCCAGAACATGGTCTTCCTGTTCAGTTGTGCATGGAGAAATAGAAGGCAAGATAATTGGGACAAATCACTGTCTATCTATGTATCTTTCTATCTATCATCTACCATATATCTATTATCATTTATCTATTGATCTATCTACTTATGTTTATCATCTATCTATTTATCTACCACCATCATCTATCATTCTTATACTCTATCATCTGTCTGTCTGTCTGTCTGTCTACCTATCTGCCTCTCATCTTGCTTGAACTAAAAATAGTAAAATGTTGAGAGGGGATAACAGGATACAGTGAAGTTCTTTTTAATCAGATTTTCATTTTATTTGAGTTCATTTCCCATTCTTTTGTGCCTTTCTCTATTTTTCACTGTAGTTTTCCGTTCTGAAATGACCCGAATAAATCAAGTAGAAAGGTTTTTTCTAGTTGTTCCACAGCCCATCTCAACCAAGAAACAACTTGTAATTTGCCTGGTAGGTGACTGAGGACCGACCTAGTCAGTGCTGTTTCCTGAGCCACAGAGCAAGTGTCTGTAGACCTTATACCCAGAGCAAGCAGACACACATTCTCTGGAGGATTCTTTCCCACCAGTCACATTTTTTAGTAACAGCTGTTCTCTTAGAGTCTCAGTGATTAACAAGGTATCAAATCACTCCCCAGAACACTCCAGAAGAGTCTCTCCTGGGGCTCCTGATGGATTTTGCTTCATAGATGGCTTCTCTGTACATCAAGTTATGAGTCGATGCCCTGTTTCCATTTCTCCTGGATATATTTTAGAGAAAAAGAACCTCCAGGTCATATGATAGATGTTTCATCTTTGTTAGCACAAGTGCTTGGAAATTAATCTTTATGATATTAGCTGCATGCTGAACCAGCCCTATTTCTGAATTCATTTTGAAACATTATAACTCCACATTTGCTCAAGTTTTCTTGCAGAAGCTCAGGATTATTTATTTTCTCTGTGTATATTCTTGGCATATATCTGCCTAGAGGAAAAGCAAAATCAATAAGTCCTACAGTTTTATTAAGTTTCTTAAAGAGCAGGATATCTGATCTGGTGGCTGAAGTTGGTTAATCACCATTCTGTACAAATTCATCTTAGGATGGTGGCTTTCCCCACATCCTTCTCAGTTGTCCTTAGTAAATGAGCACTGCCTCGCTAGCATCATTTAAATAATAATTGTTGTTCATAGCCACATGGCACTGCCTTCTGCTGTAGCCCTAAACAGTCGAAGTTAATGACTGTTTTATCTAATGCATCCCTTTGCCCCTTCAGTTCACCATATACTATCACACTCTCTCTCTTCTTTGCCTCATAGTTCTTATTGTGGTGGTCTAAGTTGCCACTCAGCATAGCCCATTTTCCAAAAAAAGTCAGATGCAAACACCTAACATGTTTCCAATTTCATTCTACCACTGACAATTGTGTGGAAAAGTTAGCAGACTGGGTCTGAGGCTGCCTTACTCAGAAAAGACTGTCCAGTATTTTTGACACACCTTCCAGCCTAGGCTTCACTTGCCCAATGTCTGGAGGCATTTCCATGAGGCTAGCCATCTGTTGCTTCCTGCTCGGTCAGCACTCACTCATCATCGGTCCATCCTCCTGCGTCCCTCCTCTCTTCTCTGAGTATAGAACTTTGCCTTCATGTTAACTCAGAATAACACAATACATTTCCCCCTTTGCCCGCCTTCCTGAGCTCTCAGTCTATGAAGAACATGGAGTTTCCCTCTCACTTTTACATTTTTTCTCCTTTCCAGGAAAGATGGTCTCTTCTCTATCCAAAGTTGGAATCATTCTTTCAACCACCCACGCTAGAGTTTTTCTATATATATAGTCTGTTGTCCTCAATGTATGAACATATTCTTTGTGGGGGGAGTGTCTCCTTGACTCTGAATTCCCCGCCAGTGAGTGCTTTGTAGTTCACTTCTGCCATCTCCATCCCCACTGGACATTTTTTTTTTCTCAACTGACAATGATTTATCTTCCTTTTCTCAAATATCAGTGAAATTATTTCCAGCAATTAGCTTCACATTATTAAATGCAGTGGATATATTTCAGTCCCTTTACCATTTGACACTGTTAATGGTTCTTTACTCTCTCTCTTCTTTAGGCTTCACACGCTTTTCTTCCCCACCTTCCCTGCTGCTTAGCTCTGGCCATTTTTCCTAATCTCCCTCACCAGCTCCCTTTCCTGAAAGTTCTAGAAAAGTCTTTTTTTCAGAGGCTTCTTCCCGACTGTGGGGGTACTTTGCAGTACTGGCTCCCACAGTTATTTATCTACTTATGACTCATAAATCCTTATATGTAGCTCATTCCTTTTTGGGAGTTTCAGACTCAGGTCACATGAGAAACCCTTCATTGAACCTCAGTATGCCCCAACTCACTTCAGAGCCATCTTCTCTCAGTAGATTGCTCAGGCCTTCCTGAAGGAACAGATCCCTGAGTCCAGAAGGAAATCTTACTCTAAACCAGCACATCTTTGTACCTTTTATCTGCTAAATACAATTATTCCATTCCAATTGTTTCTGATTTTCTTCAGCTGATTTCTTACACAACTTTTGAGCTGATCATATTATTTTTATTCTGATCCCACAAAAACTAACACATACAAATTACTGGACCCATCCTTCAAAAGTGTAGAGCCAAGAGCTGGGAGAGATAACTCAAAAGTCAAGAACACTTGTTGCTCTTTCAGAGAACACAGGTTTGGTTCCCAACACCCACGTGAATGCTCTCAATCCCCTGTAACTCTAGTTTCGAGGGACAAAACAACCTATTTTGGTCTCTATGGGCTCCTACATGCACATAATGCTCATAATGCACACAAACACACAGGCACCCCCATACAAAACAGATACATGAATATTTACAAAATTTATAAGATGTAGATTGTATCAGTTTTTTTTTTTTAGGAAAGTTTTGCTTAATTTGAGGAAATTCAATAAATATGATGACTTTATAAATGAATTTGGCAAGGTAATGATAAAGGCAAAAGCAGGGGCTTTAAATTCTACAGGTTTCTCTTGTCTCATCATTTGGATACCACTCAACCTTATCTTGACTCTTACTAACAAAAAAGATTGGAAAATTTAACCTAACTTCTGTGGTATCAGGAAAAAACAAGACATAGAAATCAACAGTTACCGAAGGCCATAAGAACATGCACAACAAAAGTCACCACAGTCTCATGGGGAATGGATACCTGCTCTGGGAAGCAGCACTGGGAAGGGTGGCCATTGAATGGATGACCATTGCAGGAAGGGGACTGTATACATAAGTTAACTAAAGAAGACGAGACTGTAGCGAGAGAAACACTCTGGGAGACAAGTACAGAAAAAGGTTTGTGGTAGGAAAGGTTTTGTTAAACAATATTCTTAACATAAGAGAAATTATTGATTAAACTACATTAAATTAAGAGATATATAATCTTATCAAAAACAACACAAAGAAAGTGAAAACATGTAGTTGAGGCATTTGCCCTGTATGCTATCATCAAACATCCACCATTTGGGATATACAAAGAACTCCTACCAATTGATAGAAAACAAATACAAACAATAAAAAATGGGCAAGTAGTATGGAAATGTTTAGCCAACAAACAGAAAACTACACTTTATTTCTCAGCAATCAGGGGACTGCAAATTATGTTCATTGTATAGTAGGTTCATGAGAGCTTAATATATTTTTATTCTTTATAGCATAAACATATGCTGATAAATCTTTCCACGTATCTGACATAATATTAAAATACGTGGAAAAGGACTGAAAACTGTCCAGCTTGCTTAATAGTGTGAGCTGTCATTTTTCCAATGTCTACTTCATTTTTGGTGTTCAATGAGTAAGCCAAGGCACTAAAGAAAGTCTGTTCCCTACATCCATTTCATACATGTGGCCACACAGTCATTGAAAACTCTTTCCCTCAGTACTAGAATGGCTGGTTGCCCAGCACAATACAAAGCAGTATAATGAAAGCAAATAAATTCCAATTTACTAAGCTGGAGGAAATGTAATGTACATTGATAAGCATCCTGGGATTTTATGCGCTAACATCCACCAGGAAATAAAGCTGTGGAAACAACAAAGCAGAGTTAGGATTAATTACTGGATTTGGGGCTTGCTTTGAATCTTAGTTCATTTTTTTTTCTGTCACAGAAAAGGAGAAAATGCAAAATGAACAGTGAGGAAACCATTCACTGTCTTCACCCCTCTATCATTCTCTCCCTCTCCATTCTGGATACATTTCCACTGTAGCTTTATAATTACATCTCCTCCTGGGCTCTCCAGTTTTTCTCCTGTCTGGACTCCTCTCCTGCCACATTCTTGACTTCCATCTGTTCACTTCTTTCGCAAATGCCAAACTGAACTGCCTTCCTGTGTCTCCCTAAGGAAGTCCTGCTGCTTCAGGCCTCTGTGCCTTTGCTGAAGTTCTTTGCTCTCTTTGGATCTCAATTTCTTTGTCTTCGCCTTCATGACCTGCAGCCAGCAAGTGATGCTGCCTTTCTAGCCTGGGGTCTTTAGACGTTTACAGTAATTATCATATTCTCATCATAGTGAGTTTTCATATTTTTTCATATCACTTTTAGCCTTTTTGATATAAAAATGTATTTTTCTCATTTGCATGGTATCTTTACTAGTGTTAACTACATCAGGATATGATGGGAAAGGGTCATTTTCACCCTAAACTCCTTCAGTGCCTTGAGCGTTCTCCGACCTCTGGGTCTTGCTCTGCTTTCTGCACCTGGCTGGAGAGACCAAGGCTCTCCTTCCACTTTCTGTCTAGTATTTCTGTAGCTACTTCGTCGGGAACTCTCTCACTCCTCATGAGGGAAAGGTGTCTTTCATTGTATCCCTCAGCCAGCATTTATTGGTTTATTACTATTTGTTGCATTTGACTTGGTCTTTGAATAGTGCTAGCTTCTCTCATTGGACTCAAGTTTTATGAGAATACACAGGTATACTTTTGTTTATCATCACATTAGTGTTATACATCATAGAGCAGACTTCTAATAAGTATTTTTGACTCTAATTATTGAAGTCCCGTGAGCACTGTTAGAAGATGAGGGACATATCTGGTGTGCTAATAGGTCACTCAGGTCCACTGTATCACTAAATACATGAACAGAAGGGTTCTTATCTCTCCAAAGAGCCATGCATGTGTTTCTATGTGTGGGAGGCATGATGGAGGAGACAGAATGGTGCTTATTGCAAATACTGCTCTGCTTTTCTGGTCTGTGGATTTACATCTGAGTCTAAAGAAGAGGTGGTGGATGGTGCAGATGCGCTTTATAATTGGGAAGCTCAGCTACATCACACACACACACACACACACACACACACACACACACACACACACACACACACACACACACACACACTGCTTGACAGGTTAGGAAACAAAGTCACAGCAGTTTGGGGAATTTCCTGTCCCTTCAGAGTCCAGTCAAAGAGTGAGTGAATGGCACGGGACAGAATTTAAGGCTCCCTTGATGTGAACCTTTCTTCTTTCATACTGGTCCTCACGTTGGCAAGAAGGTACTACACTCAGGTATTTTTTAGTTTGCTTTTGCTTCCTTTTTAAAAAATATCCATTAACATATAACATAATAAATATAGTAAAGAGGATCTGGAGGAAAGAAAAAAATAAAACACATGTGCTCTTATGAGAACAAAATGCTGAAGTAGAGACTCCTGATGCCCACAGACCCTGCTGCATGCAAGTAGACTGTAAGGCAGTAGAGTCGGAGGGTTTTAATTGTTCTGTGTGGGTCTCCTGTCCATTGGCTGCTGAGACCTGGGAAAGTCAGAGCATGCCATGTAGCTCTCCATTTCCACTTAAGAACTTGCTTCTGAATTATTTAGAGTTTCTACTGGATATGGCCTCCAGTTTGAATTTTTAGTGATGTGTTTTCCTGACCAATTTACACAGCTTACAGTTTGGTTTGTAAAAGGACCTTTGCTTTGGCCATCTGGAAGTAGTACAAATTATTGATGTTAATTGTTCCTCTTCTGTATTCTCTTTTTGTGATCCTCTCTGGTTTCAGCCTTTGGTAATATACAACACCCTCATAAATATTTCATGTTACAGAAGATGGCCTCTAGGTCTTCATTAAGTGAGCTTACACTGGCAAATGAATATGTTAGATTTGGGAGAACAAAGTTACTTACTGCCTGCTCCTTTTGCTAGCATTGGGTGATATTTTTCTCTGCTTTTTCCATACCAAGCTTTCAGTGATTCTGTAAGAAAAAAAAAACAAAAAACAAAAAACAAAAACAAAACAAAAAAACCCTGGTATCTACGGACCTCACTGCAGTGAGAGCCAGCTTCAGAGTCCTTGCCATTGACAGTAACTCCAGCCTTCACATGAGAGGCTGGCCTTCTAGAGGCAGCTTGAAGAGGTGGAAGGCCCTATGCTGCTCATCCATGAAGCTGTATCTGCCCCTGGCCCCAGCCTTTCCAGCCATATAATGAAAGGTATAAGTAGAGTTTAACCAAGCAAAGAGGAGAGTCACTCAAAGGTGTTTGTAAATCAGAGCAGACCTCTGACAACATCAAAGCCAGCAGTGAGAAAGACAGAAAGGCTGTTCTTCACGGAGTGCAGGAAAAGGCTTGATAGAATGGCCCAGAGCCAGTGTGAGGCCCAGAAAGTACCGATTTCTCTGTTGGCCCTCTCATGATTTCTCTGTGCAGGAAAAAAGTTGTTCATCCTAATTTTTAAAATACATTTTCTCTGGCATCCCTTTAACATGCGCTTTCTGCTTTCTGTTTTTCCAGTTATAACATGCAGAGCTTCTTGCTCACACACCCAAAGCCCTTTCAATATAAGATAGTAGGGGACAATTCCTGTCTTTCTTTGGCCTTGATTAATTTCTCTGAAGACTCCTAGCAGACAGACAAGCCCATCACCATCTCCCTACAGGAACTGCACATTGTATTTCCTGTGTGTAGCAGTCTAGAGCTTGCCTTTGTCTTTTGACGTTGGTGTTTAGAAAGACTTGGATTCACAAGCCTTGAGAGTAGTTTCAGTCACACAAAAGGAAAGAATGAGGTCTCCCCTACTCCAGCAAGATTAACTGCTGCTCTATCAAGGATTACTTACTGGAAGCATACTGCTTCTTAGATTTGAAGACAGATGAGTTGTACGTAGACCACATTGTGATGTGCTAAGGAAGAAATATTTGCTTTCTTTCTAGGATTATTTAGAGAAGATGGTCTCTGGCTATTGTGCTGAGAAGTGTGGTTCATTGTATGCTCAGAGCTAGTCTGGAGGTATCAACAAACCTCACAGGTGGTTCCCGCTAAATGATTTGCCTTTGTTACTATTGCTGTGATGAAATGCCATGACCAAGGCAACTCAGGGTTTCCCACATCACAGGAAAGGGTTCCACATGGGAAAGGAATGCTTCCACATCATGTTCATTATCAAAGGAAGTCAGAACAGGAACCTGGAGGCAGGAGCTGACGCATGGCTATGGAGAAGCACTACCAGCTTGCTTCACCTGGCTTGCTCAACCTGCTTTCGTATAGAACACAGGACCACTATCCCAGGGATAGCCCCACCTACAAGAGATTGGGCCCTCTCCCCATCAATTCCCAATTAAGAAAATGCCTTACAGTTGAATCTTATGGAGGCATTTTCTCAACTGAAGCTCCTTCCTCTCAGATGACTCAGGCTTGTGTCAAGTGAACGTAAAACCAGGACATTATTGGGATATTCTCTGGTAAAAGGCGACTTACTGGTCCTTTTCTCACCTTATTTTTCACTTTCTTTATTTCTGTACCTTCCATTTTTTTTTCTCTTAAACAAATAGAAACATAGTAATATTTGCTTTGTTGCAACAAGTTTGGTTCTTAAGCGTTTACATTATTTCGCTTTCACAATTCTCCTGGTAAGTTACCCAAAATCTACTGAAAGAATTTCCATTTCTATTTATCACATTTGTGATGGTTGATCATTCAAGTACCAGTGTACTTAAAAAAAATATATGCAGATTTCCATTTTCCAAATGGGAGCCGTGAACAGACAAAGGAGTGTAGTTTGGCCATTATTTATTATTCCTGTGTAAATTAACTTATATTCTGAAAGCGTGTGGTTCTGCATCGTGTAATGGCTTCCTCTGGCCCAGTGTCATTACTCTGTCAGTCCAAACCACTCTCCAGTGAAAGACACAGCTGCAGTTTTGCAGAAGGAGAGTCATTCTTTTTCTCAGCCACCTTTACAAGAGGGACAACCATAAAGTGAAAATTTCCAGGAAGCCTTGAATTCTGAGTCTCATAGAACTCCAGATGGGAACTCAGTTCCTTTACTATTAGTTTAAGAGTGTCCCATAAGATATAAAAGTCCGTGTTTGTAGATAAAATGGAGACAAAGCAATTGCTTTAGCTCTCTAGGACTGTCTAAAATCAGTATCGAAAATTGGCTTAAACACAGAAATTTAGGGGCTGGAGAGACAGCTCAGTGTTAAAAGCACTGATTGCTCTTGCAGAGGACCTGGATTTGATTTCCAGCATCTACATGGAGGCTCACAGCTGTCTGTAACTCCAGTTCCAGGGGATCTGATGCTGTCTTATAACTTTTATGGACAGCAAATACTCACTTATATATACACAACCCCTTCACACACACAAAAATAATAAAAATTAAAAGCAACCAAATCCCTAGAAATTATTCACTTAAGGTTTAAAAGATGAGACAATTGAAATCAAGGTGTAAGTAGGGTCAGCTCCCCTTCAGAGGCCATAATAAACAGTATGTCCTGGATTCTCCTCCCAGCTGTTAAGATATTTGGCATCCCTTAGTCTACATGACTTCATTTTTACATGTCATTCTCTTCCTGGTGTCTCTTGAGTCTCTCTCCTTAAAAGGATACAGGGACTCTATACCTCTTCATTAATAAACAGCTTCTTCATCTTTCATAGTCATATAAATTAATTCTCACCATTTTCTATAAAAGTTACCAAGGTATCCCACTGAGTAGGTATTGCATGAATTCTATATGGTCTTATAATAAAAACATGGAGCCAGATATTGGGGAAAATAGAAAGACAAGCTATGGCCCCTTCTCCCCCAGCCACTCTGCAGCCCTTTTTCCACAAATCCTTCCTGTCAGGATCACATTTATCTGGTTAGATGGTGAATGTCTATGAATAGAGAGACCTCATGCCCCATGGATGACACACAGGAGACAGACTGCTTCTACATAGAAGGACTTTATTATTATAATGGGGGGGGGAGAGAAGAGAGAGAGAGAGGGAGGGGGAGAAAGAGAGATAGATGGATAAAGCTTCTGGGAGGGAAGAAGCAAGAAAGAGGGGGTCAGTGGTGGGAAAACTTCTTAAAGGGGGCTTGACATCAGAACTCAGGGCAGGGTGTGGCTTCAGAGGCTAGAGCAGGATCCTAACAGCTCTTATTCTTTGATTTTATAAAGTGGTGGGCTACTGATGGGGAAGAACAGGACATAGAATTCTCTGTGCTTACGGTTTTGGGACAGAGTAAGAGGATAGGGCCACAGCTGAAGGTGTGGGTCAAGAGACATCCAGTTAGCTCTTATTTTGGAGATCAGGCATCCATCTCATGGAGGAGCTGAGAAGGCAGATCGCACTAGAATCATACAGAATCTGTAAAGATCTGAAAAACAGCTGGGACAGGTTTATATTTTGGGGTGTCATCAAAACAAGCTATGGCACAGGCTATGGCTATGGTTCTTTTGTTTGTTTGTTTTTTAGCTTGTCTCCAGGGCAAGGGATGATACATTCTTTTCTACAGCTGCTTCAAGTTGGAATTGGTCCTTCTTATCATAATAAGAGCTTAAAAAAGACCTTGCTGTCCAGAGATGGCAGGTTGTAGAAGTGTCAGTTGAATGAACTTTTCTTGAGGCGTGGGGGACTGATCATTGCAGCAGACCAGAGCAAAGATGGTAGTTGTCTGACTTCCTCCCAAATCAAAGATGGGGATCGGCTGACTTCTGACCACATGACCCACTTTTTTTTTTTTTTTTTTTTTTTTTTTAAAAAAAAAAAAACTCCTGGGAAGGAAACCAGGAGCATTAAAATCAGTAAAGAGCTGAAAGTTTACCAAAAGCAGGGGACAGGTGGTCATGGAGCTCAGTAACTCTGGATCCCACAGCACAAAAGCACAGGGGCCCTGCAGCCAGCTCAACACTAGTGATGAAGCAGCATTGGAAATGGTTTTTGTTGTTGATTTTTTTGGTTGTTTGCCTCTCCACTTTGAGACAGCCTCTGCTGTGAAAACAGCTGTCCAGTTCAGAAGTCTTAGCCAGCCCAAAACTCTGGCGGGCAGGGGTCCTAAAATGAGTGAGGTGAAGCTATGTCCCCATGCGATCTCTCGGTGTAGTCTGCTCTTGGTGTTCTAAAGAGAACAATTGGAGCTGGAAGAAATGACCAAGCTGTCACACCCACTCATCAGGAAGTCAGGGCATTGCCCTGAAAGACTGCAAGTCTGGAGAAGATCTGCAACCGCCTATGATCAGGAACACAGAGGGTCCAGTGATTTGAACAACCAAGACCTCGATTATTGCCAGAAATGAAATGTGGATGGTAATGGAATCTCCCTCGGAGGAGTAGCTTACCTTTTCGAAGTTTCTTTTGGGGAATCATAGCAAGTGATATGAAAATCCCTGGCAAGTCATGGCACTAAATATTAGGATCATGTTTGATCTGGTATGATATGATAAGAGTTTACCCAGTTAGCTGGCAGATGTCTATGAATAGAGAGACCTCATGCCCCATGGGTATGGGGAAGGGCAGAAGCCTGGTGAGAAGCAGCTGCATGGCAGGAAACAAGATTTTATTATTATAATAACAGAAAGAAAGAGTAAGGGAGAGAGAGGGAGAGAGAGCACTTCTTGGAGGGAAGAAACAAGAGAGAGAGTGTTGGTGGTGGGAATTCTTAAATGGGACTGGGCATCAGAACTCAGGGCAGGGCATAGCTTCAGAGGCTAGAACAGAATCCTAACACTCCTTACCTCTCCATCCTCAGCCAACCAGGGAAGTGGCAGAGGAAGCTGAATTCTTCCCTTCTCTCTCTGTGCCCAGCTATCTTACTTCCTGATTCAACTTTCTTAGAGCTAGGATTAAAGGTGTGAGCCACCACTGCCTGGCTGTTAGGCCTTGACCTCGCAGAGATCCTCTGAGTTATGGGATTAAAGACACAGTTCATCACTTCTTGGGTTGGCCCTGTGGGTATTCCTGTCCTCTGATATTTCAGACTATTATAAAATATATAATATAAACCACAAGTGGGATTTCTAATTATATTTGTAGCCTCATCTTAGTGTGACTGTATCTACAAACACTGTTTCTAAATGACTTTACACACTTAGGTTTTGAGTGCCATACATGAACTGAATATGTGAGTGTGTGTGTGTGTGTGTGTGTGTGTGTGTGTGTGTGTGTGAGAGAGAGAGAGAGAGAGAGAGAGAGAGAGAGAGAGAGAGAGAGAGAGAGAGAGAATGTATAATATAGTATATAGTAAGTGACTATATAATCTAGTAAATAAACTAATCAATCTATTTTATATGGCTGCTCTTTGAGTAAAGGTAGAGGAAAGAATACAGTTTTAATTGTTCAAGATTTTAATGGGCATCCATTATTCATATTGGAAGCTTACTGGATAAGACCATAGAGAATCCATATGACATCTTCTTTTTCATAATCTTTTTCTTTTGCATGAAACCCAGATTTAAAACAAATGGCCTCATTGTGCCAACTAGGAGCCAATGCCTAGGATGTGGATTATGATGTCTCAAAGCACAAGATGGCCATTCCTTTTCAGCATCACGGGCCAAAGGTATGTGTGGACTGATTCTTCCTTCCTACCTAATTTTCATGTTAGTATGGCGATTCTTTCCACTTCTTATTAGTCAAAGCCAACTTTTATGCCAGGAAGGTTGAAAAAACATTTAAGGTATATTAAACATGAAAGATCACAACATAACAATCAGGACTGAAGTGAGCAAGGGAAAAGAAAAATAGATGCTGCCAAAACAAACCAGTACTGTTCATAGAGTCTCCCAGGGTTTGTCAGAGGCAGGGTTTAGACCTCAGTGAAGAATTAAGTTGTTTTGAGGTCCTTCACCATTACACTAGTGCAGCGTATACAGCTCCACTGCATGCAAGAAACTGCTTCTTCGGTCCGGATCAGACGTGCTGCTGCATCCTGTTTTGTAGGTAAACATTAGCCATCCACTTGGCAATAAATCATTTGTTGTACAATGTGTACCATGTGTACTGTAAGGTATATTTTGTGATTTATTTAACTAATCCCATTATTAGCCAGTGAAATAGACTCTAATTTATTTTTAATGTTTCCTTCCTATATTTTTTGACTGAGAGTCTTTACGAATGAAGTTCTTGTAATCTTGTTAGACCGAGTCGCTGCATGTAGCTGTGATGCTTAGAGAGCTTGGTTTGAGATGGAATCCTAGGTAGGAGACACCGAATTATTCTGTTCTAGATGCAACACCACGCTCTTCTAAACTGACAAAAAGGTGATAAAAGTGAACTGATAATTAAAATGTGAGGAAGGGAGAGAGGGTATGCAAGCATCTCCCTTTTGTTCGTGGTCCCCGTATACTTGACTCCCGGCTGACACACTCATCCATGTTATTACTGTTTTGCATCCCCCTAAAATTAGACCAGAGCTCTTAGTGATCAGGCCATTCTTTAAGGAGCACTTTAATGAAATTATTCTGGTGACCAATTGCATCTTCCTGCCTCTCTTCTCTTCCTTCCTCTTTGAATTCTGACACAAGCACTTGACCCCATCATTCAGACATGAGCTCTGACACGTGACAACGGTTTGACTTCTGTCTTTCCTTTCCCTTTGTTCCTGGACATGTCTGCTAGGGACTTCTAAGGCAGGCAGGAACTTACACCTCTCCACAGACTGTATGCAGCATACTAATGCTTGCTCCCCAGGCCCTTGTAATTGGAGATATGGACTGTTTATGCCAGTGATGAAAGTGGGCGAATCGGTGCAGCTGCAGGGTGAGATAATGCGGACATGAGACTGCCAGGCTGTCTTCTCAGGCCTTAAATTAACTTTGCTTATTGCTCGTTCTGTTTCTCTCCATTTCCGTCCAGTCTTTTCACCCCAGGGTTCCAAGCAGCTTTCTCCAGACTTTATAATCTATTTTGCTCCCTTCAGAAGCAAGCATTTCTGTAGAGAACGGTGCCCCTCTGAGGAGGGGAGAGCAGAGAGGTGATGGGGTAGTGGCAAAGGCAGAGCAGGTGCTGAGAAGGAGAGGGTACCTCACATTATAAGTACCTACTGGGTACTTCTGAGTATCTATTTCTGTTCATTTCTAGTCCCAGTGTGCTAACATGTACACTACAAGGGTAGTCCTGTTAGGCTCACGTCACATCTCAATACTCAACTCCTTCCTGCCTGTGAGAGTTACGATGATGATGTATATTCCCCACGCAGTGATGCATTCTCTGTCCTCCTCTGCACAGTTGGAGAGCAGCCCATTTGTGCACCCCAGCCTGGAGGTCATTCATTCTTCCTTTGCTATGCCTCTTCTTCCCTCGTCTTGTAGGCGTACAAGAGTCTGGTCCCCTCTGGGCCTTGCAGCCCAGAATGGAGATAATTCACCTTTGCTTCACTTATTGACAAGCACAGACATCATTCCAGGAGTGAGGACAGAAATCAGCTAGCTGCTCCTTGCCTGAGCCTGACCTATTTCTGTGTGTGTGGCTGGGCGAAGGAGGACTTAATAAGCCTCTGTGGGTCTGCTGCTGTGGACCATTCTTTGGATCCTCCTGTATGTGCCCATTCATCGGATCCTCCTGTGTGTATGTTCCCATTCATGTGATCCTCCTGTGTGTATGTGCCCATTCATCAGATCCTCCTATGTATATGTGCCCATTCATTGGATCCCCCTGTGTGTATGTGCCCATCCATCAGATCCTCCTGTGTGTATGTGCCCATTCATCGGATCCTCCTGTGTGTATGTGCCCATTCATTGGATCCTCCTGTGTGCATGTCTCCCATGACCTGGCTCTTTGACAACGCTATTTGTTGCCATTGATTTCTTGGTGCTTGGAAGGCTGGTGGAATCTACAGGCAGTTTCCTAAATCTTACAAGAGGAAAATCTGCATTCTAGCTCTTTGGGGACCTGTCAATCTTCTCTTGAATGGCAGGAGAGTCTCATCTAGGGGCTAAGTAAGTGTTAAGTAGTTGATTCCATTATACACAACAGATATTTATAGGGAGCTTCTTGGTGGTAGAAATGATAGGTACACCAAAATATTAGGAGATGAATGAGCTCTAGACTCCTACGTTGTAAAGGCCTAAAGCCCAGGGGAAGCTAATGTAAAATTTTTTCGTTAGTAGCTTGTGTAAATAATAGATAACAATTCTACAAGAACTTTGGTTTTTGAGGGGAGAGAATTCTCAATGATCCTGACTGAAGTAGTGTCTGGAAAACTGTAGACACTGAACAGGTCACAAAGAATGTGGTGTATAGTTGCGAAGGGTTGTGATGTGTTGCGGGGGGGGGGAGGGGTGTTGTATATTTCAAATGGGAAGTCAAGGAACATCCTTGGGATCTCCAGGTCTGATTCCACATATGTATGCATGTGTTTTAGGTTGTTCTTAGGATTTTGCAAAATACTGCAGGTCGATAACAATGGAGGTATATTTTCTCAAAAGCATTGAGATTGGATATCCAAAACCAGAGTGTTAAAATGGTCAGCCTGGGATAAGGCTTCTCTTTGTGTGACATACAGCTCCCTCCTTCTCCTCTCACATGTGAGATCAGAGCCTGGGGAGGGAAGAAAGTGAGGAGATGATGGAGAGGGGATAAACTGGGAGGGCAGGGCAAGGAGGAATGAAGGGAAAGGAAGAGAGAAAATACGAACGAGAGAATTCAGATTTCATGGCGTCTCTTGTGAGGACACTAACTCCACCCTGATAACTTCATCTAACCCGTTACTTCCCATAGGCCCCACTTTCATGTGCCACCACATTGGACATTATCATCTTTACATATGCATTTACACAAACACTGACTCAAGAAAAGTGTAGTCTAGGAACATTAATTTCCCATTTTTTAAAACATAACTTTTCTAATATTGCCCCAACACAAGCTTAAGCACCATTTACTGCAAACAGGCGAATCGTCTACACTTGCAAACCACCTCTTTTAAGGATGACACCAATTTCTTGGCTGCCTTTGGGTCTTATTTCCTGTGCAATGTGAGACAGCAGTGCTAGATGACACTGGCTGTTCTGCTCTGTTATTGTTCCTTCTCTCATTGCCCAGGTCTTATTTCTCTCCTATGGTTTTTTTTCCCCCTTCAAAAATATTGTTGAGCTCCAAGGCTAGAGACAGCTCAGCAGTTACCTTTTGCTTTTCTTGCGAATGACCTGGGTATAGTAGTTCCCAGCACCTGCACCAGGTGGCTTACAACCTGGAAATCCAGTTCTAGGGGACCTGACACCCCCTCTTGGCCTTTGTTGACACATGTACTCAGCCTATGCATGCGACACACATACAAGCAGGCATGCGTATTGTTGAAGTCTAAAAAAATGAAATAAGACATTTATAGGAAAATTGATGGAAATAATAATATTAAATGAAATAAACCAAAGGTGGACATCCTCTCTCATATGCTAAGTCTATATTAAATCTAAATATGGCATGAAAATAGAGCAAAAATTTGCAGGTAAGAAGTGACTAGGGGATACATAGTGGGAGGGGGTAAGAAAAACAGAAAATGTATTTTCTCTTGTGTACAGAATCCATATGTATAGCATAAAATCCAGAAGGGAGTCTGTGCAGTGTGGAGTGGCAGAAGGCACCAGAAAGACACAAGGTGGGGGACAGGGTATGGATATGTACAAAGATACACATAGAAGAATGTCATAAAACATTATTTTGTGTGCTAATTAAAAAGTTAATAAACAATATATTGATGAAACCTAGAGAAAAAGTATACTGCATATTATGTGATAAACATTGTGTTAAAACTGCCAAGCTAATTTATTTAATATTGAAAACACAGTACAGAAAGATGCATGGGGTGTGCGACATCTTTTATGATCACGTTTAGTACATGAACAAATGCTGTCTAGCCTGTGTCTTCCATTATCCACACTTAAGTAAATGGAATTTAGTGTGATTTGTAAGAAATATAGCAGAGAATTTTTCACATACCTTTGTAAAATGGAAGACATTGATTCTCTCCCATATTCACTAAGAACCTCAAATATCTATCTGAAAGTGTGAAAAGTTAACCATATACCACTGTATGCTGTTGAATGTAAAATACTAAGAAATATTATGGTCTTAGCTAGGCATCATGGCTTCATGTCTATAATTGCAAGCATTTGGGAACTGATGCAGGAGGATCACCTCGGGTTGGAGATCAGCCTGAACTGTATAGACAAGCTCCAGGATAGCATGCACGCGCACACACACACACACACACACACACACACACACACACACACACACACACAAGCACGCACAATTGATGGGCCAAAAGGCATCAATAACACACTGATTTAAGGAAGCCTACTTGTTGTCTACCTGTGAGGCTAACAGAGCTGAGTCTGGTAATGACTGTCACCATCACCCTTACAATACTCACCTCCTATGTGTGAGATATAGTTCAGAATGTAGGACTTTCTGTGTTGTTATATTTTTTATTTAGTAAAATCAGCCTGGAATATCAGAGGACAGAACCATCTCTTCAGCATTTGATTTTTGAGACAGGGTTTTCTGTATAACAGTCCTGGCCGTCCTGGAACTTGCTTTGTAGACCAGGCTGGCCTCGAACTCACAGAGACCTCCTGCCTATGATTCCTAAGTGCTGGGACTAATGGCATACACCACCTCTGCCTGGCTTTTATTTAATCACCACAACGTCCAACAAATTCTGTTAGTAAGAACTCAAGTTTCTTGAATCCTGGAATTTTTTTTTTCTGGAATTCGTAGAACAGGTTTTCTGGTTATTGCTGCATTTCCTAGAATGGACGATTCTTAAGAGTTAGTGTCTCATTCATAAGACAAACTGGTCTCTGTTACCTCGAGATCTTCAAGGTTCCAGGGGAGTTTTGTTATCAGTTTTGGCAAGCCAAATAGGAAAACGAACTCTATCCACTCATCCCTGGAACAGCTACTAGCTTGGCTTTTTATTTGTTTTTTGGTTGGTCTTGGCACTGCCCAGCTGTTGCTAGTTACTCCTAATGAAATAGCCAGTCTTTAGATAGTTTCTCTGTTCAGCTTCCTTTCCACAGACAAGAGTAACTTTAAATAGAGCTGGATTTTGCTGCCATCCTTTGCTGAGCATTTGTGATAACTAGAGCCTGTCAATCATCTGCACCCAAGTCAATTTGGCTCCACTATACTTTTGTTTTGGATCACTTTCCACTACCTGAGGTTATTATACCCCGGCTTCTCATTATAGGTAATAGCACTCTTTCCAACTCGCCTTGCTCGCATCCACTCTTTCATGCCTATTTCATGGCACAGTTACTGGGAGAGAACAGCTGGCTTTGAAGTATAATTCCGACATCAGCCAACACCTGGCTCTCACAGTAATACAACAGTTTTTACTTTGCACAGTTATGGGTTCTCTCGCTGTAAAATGGCTTCATTTACCTTTTTTCAATAATTGGTTGAAATTTTACACACACATGCAGACATTTCCTACACACACACACACACACACACACACACACACACACACACACACACACACACACACACACAACACTTCATGTCTCCACAGGGAACTAAAATATGAGCATTGAACAAAACCACCTCCTGTATAAATTTTAATTTGTTTCTTTCAGAACTGGTTGCTTTCATCATTGCTTACTGTCTTCTACTTCTTCTCTCCCTGACATACTCTCAGCAGCTAAAATGAATAACTCACCAAAAGGTACATTAAACCAACTGTAAAGAATATTTAATACAGGTATACATTATGTGTTAATGGAACTCAGGTGGTTACCAGGTTGTTCCTACTTCTTTGGAAATTCAGGTCTGGCAGGTTGTGGAGGTGAATCTTTTTTGTCCATCTTCACAGGACCCAGAGGTCAACAGACAGAAGCAGCTGTTTCTGCAGAGCCAGCCCACTGCGTGCATCTTTTACACGATTGTGGCTCTTTCATATTGTTCACTCTGTGGCAAACTGGAATGTGTGTCTTTTCCAGCTGTGACTCTATTTTCATAAACTACCAGAAAACTGGGAGTATAAACCAAATTCATGATGAAACTCAAAAAATTAGGAAGAGCCTTTATTTTGTTCTCCTGGTCTCACCTGACCAGCACATGTGTGGATTTTTGCCTGTGTAAATCACGTGGGATATGAACTTCAAAGCCAGCTCACACAGCAGTTGAGTTGAGACAGTCCTTCCCCACGACTCCAGTTCTCTTGACCTTCTCTCAATTCTTCTTTCTTTTCCAACTAATATGCTTGAGGCTGCTCCAGAGTCAGGGATGATTTGTTAGGGAAGAGGTGTATGTGTTATTACTGAAGTGATAATGTGTTGAGAGCTGTATGGTGTGTGTCAGACTTGAGGTTGATGGAGATCGCTTCTTCCCTATTGCTGAAGTCTCCTATCCAGTCCACTTTGATAATAGCAAATGTATTCTTTCAGGACACTGCAGCTCCCCTCGACTACAATGCTTCAATCCCTACAATACTGTCTGGTCTATAGAATAGACTGTAAGACAAAGTCAAACCACATCTTCCTTTTGTTTGGATCATATCCAGCCCAGGGAAATTACATGAAGTCTTTTTTTTCTATCAAACTCTGGGGAGGTTTCCTTCATGTTCTGCTGACTAGATACAATCATTAGACCGTAATGTGGAAGTATCACGGGGGCCTGAAGGAAGACACTACCTGCTGATCAGCTGCAATGAATTAGGCATGTGTAAGCCACCACATTCTACAGTTCTAGCCATGCCATATTGGGATTTACTTCTTAAAGTAGCTAATGCTACTCTGATGCAAATAGTATGCAGGTGTTAGAAAGCAGGAAGTAGATTAGTATAGTTTAAGTTATTATATTTTAAAGACATATTAAGAAAACACATAATATAGCTGGAGATGTGTCTTAGTGCCTGGAATATAGTAGACCCTGGAGTCAATATTTGCTCCTGGCGAAACAAAAAAGGGAAGCATATGCTATCAATCTTAGTAAATAATACTGGGGGGGGGAGAGAGGGGGGGGAGAGAGAGAATGTGTAGGACCCAGACAAGTTCTAGAAGGATTAGCACTTAGTGTTGTGATAAATGCAGACTTTTGCTTCTATCAGATTTACTATGTGAAGAATATTTCTAGAATTACTTGTGAAATTAACACATGAAAGGAAATGGGTCAGCTTCCTGGGTAATTGCTTAGCCTGGACTCCTCCTTTGTTCTTCGTTTCTGTGAGAAAGAGAGGCGGAAAGACTTGGTCTTGCTCCATTCACCAGTATCTCATCACCATCTGGTTATTGAGAATGATTCTTGAACTATAGGTTTTTGCATGAGATCACATAAAGAATCCATAAAATCTTAAATAAAAATTCATAGAATCAGGCTGAAGAGATGGCTCAACCATTAAGAGAACCGACTGCCCTTCCAGAGGTCCTGAGTTCAATTCCCAGCAGCCACATGGTGGCTCCTAACCACCTGTAATGAGATCTGGTGCCCTCTTCTGGCTGTAGGGACACATGCAGGCAGAACACTATACAAATGAATAAATACATTGGAAGAAAAAGAAAGAACCAAAAAATTCATAGAATAAAATAGGCTGACATATTTATAATGATAGCAAAACATTCTGATGCAGGGATACTTTGGTGGGATCACTGATGCACACTTGCACCTCTGCTTTGCACGCATTGCTTTGAGACCCGGCTACCGGCACATCCCCGCAGCTCTAATGTCCATGTCTTTGGCCAACTTTGCCAAAGCTGCGTCACTGACACATTCACAGTTATAACTGGTGCCTCTCAGCTACTCTTAGCTACCACTGCCGCCGCCCACCTCCACATCACCTGAGAAGAAAACACCACTAAGGACTCTCAAAGATCTGTCACTTGGGGCAGCTTGATTATTCTCCATCATACACTTGAGTATGAAGTGTTTTATATTCACACAATGCCTTGGGAGCCAGCTTCTACTTCCCAAGAGCTGTCCCAGCTTCCATATACCCCTTTTCTTTCATTTTTCATTTCATTACACAAATCTGGATCAGGCTTGACCTTATTCCCACATCCTTCTCTAGACAACATTTTCACACTAGCATTATCTAATAATTCCTGTTATGGCATCTAGCAATATACAGATAAAACCAGCAATGTTTAACTTGCTGAGTCCTTAATGAAACATGGAATATTTATCAATATGCTTGGCAGGGAAACTATAGTGGTACTTTTAGTTTCTTGGTTTCTCCTTTCTTGTATTATGCAGATGTTTTTCAGTGTTGCAAAACTCCAAAAATGTAAAGCTTTAAGTTTGCGGTGTGATAATTGGATGCCAAGAGCTGTGCTTCCTGGGAATGGAAATGATTCTCTCTGGGAATGATGATATTGCTGAGGGCTGAGGCAGCTTTAAGTAGAGTTAGGAAGTGGGGAAGACAGCCATTACCTGCAGGCTCTCTGCACCAATGGCCTTGTCTCACCGTGAGTTAGGACCCGACAGTAAGTCCTGCCCACTGTGTATATGATTGCTTTCCGGTGTGACTTGACTCCCAGAGGTAGTACACAAGAAGCGTTAATGAGAAGACATGGTTGCTTCTCTCTAAATCTGAACTTCTCCCTGGCTGAGGTGTCTCTGCCGCACCTTCCCAGCTCTGCTAACCTCATTCCTTCTGGAAGCAGCTGCTCAGTCATGGTCTTCTCTCTCCAGCCTCAGACTCCTGGCCAACTCGCCGGCCCTTTCTAGTAGGCTCCCTGTCTGCTGAGACCGCTGGGACAAGTCACTCCGTGGAGTGGAGGTGCTCTGTCCAGCACTGCCTTCCTTTTTCTTGTCTCCATGGACTTTGCTTTCCAGGGCAAATTCAGAGCCTTTGGTTCATTCTTTGAATACTTCAAATGATGGGACTGGTGTTCCCCCATTGTGCTGCTTCTGTGTTCTTCCTAAATAACTATTCTTCTTGTTCTCTAGTTCCTCTTCCTCCCTCTCCCTCCCTTCCTCCTCTCCCTCTCCTGCAGCATTGAGGTTTCTCAGTCCTGGGCGGCCAGATGTCCAGACCCACAGACCTGCAGCCCCAGACCCTTTAGCCGCCCGCAGCTGCTCAGACCCCAGAAATGATTCAGATGCTTATATTAACTTTATGCTGTTTGGTCTATGGCTCAGGCACATTGCTACCTAGCTCTTACATCTTAACCCAACCCATTCTCATTAATCTGTTTGCTGTGTGGCCCCGTGGCTCACCTGTGTTCCTTACATGTTGCTCCTTTGGGCTTGGTCTGTCTGACCCTGCCCTGCTTCTCTTACCTATGCTCTTATTTCTCCTCCTACTTTTTCTATGGTGCCTGTCATGGGCCAAAACAGCTCCTTTATTTAAAGATTGATAGTCACAGCATACAGATTAATGTCTTTCTAGACATTCCCATATCACCTCCCCCTTTCTGTCTAATCAAAAGGAAGGCTTCAATTTTAACATAGCAAAATTACATATAACAAAATAGCTATCAAGCAAGAATTACAGTTACAATATCTAGTCTATTTGTATTTAGCAAAATTAAGGAAAATACTCTATCATCTGCCTTATCATTGTGAATCTAAAGTTTCATATCCAATATACCTTAAAATAACCAAGAAAAACTGTACTTATAACTATCTAATCTTCAACTACATCAAAGACCACAGAAGGATATATTTACCTAAGTAAACCGGAAGTGCAAGCAACTTCCAAAATCTAGAAATGACAGAGATGACACCTATCTGCCTGGACAGTCACCCAAAGTTCCTTTATAAAGTTGGGGCATCCATCTTCAGCCTATAGGCCCAGAGTCTCTTTTCATTTCAGTGAAGCAGGAAATCTGCTCTGCCCATTCATCAGTCACTTCTCCTTGAGTCCTGAAGAATGTCTGACAGTTTTCTCTGCAAAGCAGAAACCTGAATGACCCTCTCGGCGTGTTCTGCCAAAGTTCAGAGGTCACTTTCTTATGGAACCTGCATGTCCAGTTTTAACAGCATACTGTTAAGCAGTCAATGTAAGAACAGATTCGTGTCCAGTGGCTAACCGATGCCACAAAGAAACTAATCCCCATATGGAGTTTCTTCAATGTCCATTTTTCTCTTAAAGTAAATTGGTGCTGCCAGGAGCAGACCTGTCTCACTGTCCAGAAAAATCTAAGTTCTTAAGATATTTTAAATGCCATATTCTGTAGGTCTTAGAAGTGTTTGAAGATTACCTATCTAATTGAAATATATCTTTGTATACCTAAAAATCTAACTAACATGCATTTCTTATTTATATATTACAATTTTAAGTCAGTTACATAAACATCATATCTTAAATAAGAGTAGAAAAATACATGCAGCATAAGAAAATTGACCTTAAATTTGTATCAATAAACCAAAATCCATACCAATGTAAAACATTTTGAGATTAACAGCTGATTTCCTGATCTAAGTAAATTCAATAATCTAATTTTTAAAAATCATTCATATACCATATCCCCCTTTTCTTCTTAGAAAGAGATTAACTATGACCATTAACCATTTATAATGAAAACAAATATTTATAAACAATATTTGGGGAATTTGGGTGTAGTTTTCCATTACTACTTCCTGCTGATTACTGGGCGTTGAAAATCTCACGGTTGTTGAGACTGGATCAGTCTGCAGCCCTGAAGCTGATACGGCCATCTCTTCCTATTAGAGGTTTTTTCAGGGAGTCTTGGTTGATGAAACCATATTTGCCTGGAAGCAATTCACAGGTTCTCATCTTCTGTGGAAACAAAAGCAGAACTCTTCTAAAGCAATAAATCCTTAGATACAAATTTCAAAATCAAAATACCTTTAAAATATATATTCTTGTTTAACTTAGTAGCCTTTGCATTTGCAATCCATTGTCTTTCTGCAGTTAGCTCATCAACAGTCAAAAAATTAAAAGAAAGCACAATGATAACCAAAATCCAGATTTTATGTCTATTTTCCGTCTTTATGTGGCTTATCATATTTTTATTACTCTATTTCTCTTTTTAAAGACTTTCTCTACCTTCTTTTCTCTCTGAAGCCTATGTACCTTTTATATACATTGTAACCCATTTACAAGTTTTTTAAATCTCAATCTGTTTTATTGTGAATACTTAATCATTTTCCAACTAGAAGAGCTTTTAAAATACTCTCTCTTAAAGAGCCACTTTTTGCAGATCAAGCTGAATCAGTAAGTTTTCTTAAAGGGGCCGTGTCTCTGTCCGCAGCCAGCAAACAGAGCAGACCCAAGAAATGCTGCTACTAAAAAACCGTTTGACTCTGTTTCCTTTTTGTTCAAAGTAAACAGAAACCTTAAATCAATCACATGCTACCGAGTCTTCTGTGACACTTCAGGAACTGGCCTGGCTGCAGCTTACACTGCTCACCACCAGTCTGCCGGAGCCATTTTGAATGTGGTCTGAATGCGCTTTCTCTGTACAATGACCCGCTTCAGATACACAATTTGGAAGCTGCCTTGGCTCAGTTTCTGTGATCTAGAACACTTTCTAATCTTTCTCAGACTTTAAGTGGATATTCGACCCACGTTGGATGCCACTCCCCCTTCCTCCTCCTTCCCTCCTGCTCCTCCTTCTCCCCTCCTGCTCCTCCCCCTCCTCCCCTTCTGCTCCTCCCCCTCCTCCCCTTCTGCCCCTCCCCTTCCTCTCCTCCTTATCCCCCTCTTCCTCCCCCTCCTCCTCCCTTCCTGTCTGAGCTCAGAGCTTTGTACATTCTAAACAGACAAATGGACAAATGGCCTTGGTTCTTCTTCTTTTCCTAAGTAATTTTAAGTGACTCATGTACCTCTTTCTCTTCTGATACTATGAGGCTGAGGTTGATGAGCTTCAATTTCATTCTCCTTGACTAGATGAAGTCTAATTTTACCCCCACCTTTAGTCGGAGAAATCATATTTACCCTGCACTCAAATGAAATGAAAACAAATGAAGCCTTCTTTGGGGTCTTTCTTGGTCCGTACGCCAACAGATATGAGTTACCTGTATTCCTCCTAAATGGCCATATTCTTTTATATGTTTTATCTTATATATTTATAACATTTTAGCCTAAATAATATTTAAGGGTTTCTCTTATTGAAAACAACATTTAGGGATAAACTTTGTGTTTCATTCCTATATTTCTATCAACCTTGTTTCAGACCTTACTTTGTTTGTGGAATGCACAGTGCACTTAAAAATATTTGAAAACTGAATGATAATCCCCACTCTTTTGGGATTTTATTATATTACTACATTTTAGAAGGTGGTATACCCTACCCACGAAGCTTCAATAATCCCAGAATTCTTTGCATTGCTTCCACAAAGCTATTTTAATAGAGTCCACCCTGTATGTGAAGGCCTATGATAAGGACAGGTGGAGTATATTCCACCTGGTCCAGAATAAAGACACTTCTCTGTCCTTGGGGTTAGAGGAAGACTTAGTTGTAGGGGTATTGTATTGTTTCATGGTAAATAATTGTCCCACCCACTGGTTTAATAAAAAGCGCTGATTGGCCAAAGGCAGGCAGGAAGTATGGGCAGGGCTACCAGACTAAAACTCTGAGAACAGGAAGCACAGAGCAGAATGCCAGAGAGAAGCCGGAAGAAGCAGAGGACATCTATGCTGCTCTAAAGAAAGGTACCGAGCCCCATGGCTGAACAGGAAGAATCATGGGTAGATGAAGGGTAGAGAGCTAGCAAGTGATATGCCTGAGCCTTAGGCCGATCAGCCTCAAACTATTGAAAGCATCTGTGGGTCAGCGGGTCTGCACATCTGGGTCCTAAACCTTGAGGTTAGGCCCTAAAGTCAGGGTCAGAAACCTCCTACTACACTTAGTAGCTTTCCTAAACCATGTTACCTGATCATTATGAAAAGAGGAGAGGCAAACCTTAAAATGAAGAAGCATAAATGCCCACTGCTCATTTCTGGAGTAGGCAAAGTTAAAATTCCAGATAGGTCCCATTAAGCTTCCCGCTCTTCCCAGCTACAGCTTTGCTGAGCTTCGTGATTAAGAAGCAAAGGATAATTTTGCTGTGGAAGTGCCATGGAAGTCTACCTGTCAATCAGAATGCAAACCACATTGTGCTACAGAAGAGAGTCAAGTGAATAAATGCATCTTGAGGCTCCTGCTTGCCTCCTTTGTAGCACAATGTTGGCCATACCACATGTCATGGCCTCTCATGATTCTGCCCCCGTTTGGCTGTGTGATATTTCATTTATCTGTTGTTTTCATACCCAGAAAAGCACAGGACAATGACTATAATAGAAAGCTGGTAGCCTTAAGAGATTTAACTCCAAACCCTTTGCAGGCACCTCTTTTAAACCCAAAATAAATACACGTTTTACTCATTTATGTTTTGATTCCAGCAGTGTTGTACAATATCCAAAGTGATTATGCAACAGCAGAATTCTGGAACATTTCCAATCATCTATGTTATTCATATTCTATTTCTAGCTCCATGATTATTGATAATTGATATTATTTTGGACGTGCTTATAAAATCAAATTATATTATTAATAATTATTTGCTTCATGTATGTCTCTCTCCCATTGTGAAGTCCTAGGTACAGATGCCATGTTCTATTTAGTATTGTTCAATCAATGACTGGCACACAGAATACCCAGGGAATGTTTATTTTATATATATATATATAAAATAAATTTTTATATATATTTTTAGAGGTTTTCTAAGTAACCTCTCACTTGATATAATAATATTGAAAATTTTTTATCCTTCTCAACCTTTGGAATCTTTTAAAAGTCCTTGCTTCCACAATTAAATCAATAAAGCCCGCTTCTCTAATGAGGAGGTTTTCTGACCAGGAAAAGGATTTGGTACCTGCTTACAAATAAGAAACTGGCACTAGGAATTCCAGGTGGTGGGAGCATTTTCCTACCAGTCCAGTACAAGAGGCATTTGAACACAGGAATCTTCGAATTTCAGGCTACAAGTGATAACATTCCTAGCTTGAGACCATGGGAGACAGGATCTATCTGGAAAAGATATTATGGATAGGACTTTATCACTTACTTCACAGTTAATGGTCAGGAGTCAGTGTGAAGAGATGGAGAGAACACTGGGCTAGACATGCAGAGGGCAGAGTCTGGCACTTCTGTTTATGCTCAGTACCTTGAGCAAGCCCTAACCTATGAGCTTGTTTCTTGCATGTTTCCTGTGTCTGCAATGTGAGGTTTCTGTACCTACCCTTTCTGCCTTGCAGAGTTTGTGGGATCACGTGAGAAGTGTCTCTAAAATCAGCCTTATGCTGTAGATGTGCTCCTGATGCTCTTCTTTTGATTCATCCATTGACTTCATAGGTCCCGGATGAGCAGAGGGATTATGTGGATTTCCCAGTTTGTTGTAAGACAACGTTATTATAAGTTGTTTGCTCTTTGGAAAATTGGATTCCATCTCATTCAACAGCTCCTGGAAACTCTCCGTGATACTCTGATTGTGTAGAGGAGGGAGATGTCAGTGATATTGGTGGATGTTGGAGCACAGTGGACACCTTTACAGTGATTCCATCTGCTTGTGTCTTGTGATGAGTTGGGCAGAAACACATGGATAGTAATAACATGAGGGGGGACATTTGTCTTTAAAAATATGTATTCCAAGAGAGGAATCAAGCTTCAACAAAGAACAAGTCTAGCAGCTCAAAGACACTTGGGTCATTTGCATGACACAGGCTTCCTTCTACATTCTGTCTGGTTCATGTAGTTCTACATACAGCTTCATCTCTGCTCACTGCTTGTTTCCTATGCTCATTGTTCAGCACTGCAGTAAGGCCTCCAGGATCTCATTCTCTACCCTAGCCTTCTGACTCTTCAAAGGTACGGTCAAAGTGAACACAGGGAAGAAGTAAGCTTTTTCCAGAATGGCTGTGCTTGGTTTTATTCTGTGGATTAGCCTAGCTTTACTGGGAAGTCATGGTTTTCAATGACCCATCCATGATGTGTCCATTAACAGACATTTGTGGAGTACTCTCCAGGGTGCGCCGAGGATGGTAGGTAGATGCAGACACTGAGTGCAAGGATCACAGAATATGGAAGGCCCATCCCCTTTTGGCATCATTTCCCTCACTCCCTTAGATACTCTGCCTTCGAAGGGGAGCATCCTCTCTGACCCCTTTGCTGCCACTCTCTCTCTCTCAGAAAGTCTCTGGAAGTTTCTATTTCCCATTGTTTCTGAGTTTCATTCAGTGGTGTGTCTCTACCAGAGCCTTTCATGCAATACTTTGTATGAGTGTCTTGAATAATAGAATTTCAGAGTGGCAGTCACTGACGTGGAACATGGCTCTGAGTCAGCAGCCTCCTCTTTCCTCAGGAAATCCTCAAGTATGTAATTGTTCTTGTTTCAACCAGTAAGATGCTCATAATCAATTTAATCTCGTTGGCTATCAGAAAGAGAAAGAAGCGATGTTTTCACTTTTTGATGACATAAAACCCATTGAGCTGGACAGAAGAAAAAAATCCCTCAAAGGACAGAAGGGACAGTATTTAATACAAAGAAACTGCAACTTATTTAAAGCTCCCCAGACAGTAGATGATTGCCAAGCTTCAAACGTTTCAACATTTACCGACTTGGTTATTTGGCATCATGCCACATAAGCATGCAGTTAATTGATTTCACCTTTAAATCACTTGACCACATTGCCCTAATGTTTTGGCATCTTGCCAGACAGGCTCAGCATGTAATGCATATTTTCTTTGGATCTTCCAAGGTGCTCACTGACTCACAGGTGCAAATGATTTACAAGAAAGTTCTCGTCTTTCCTATGAATTAATATAGGCTTCTATACGCTTCTCATCCTTAGGTATAGGAACACCTTCGTTTTTGAAATCCAATAAGGACATTCTTCAAGGAGATAATTAAAAGCCTGTGCCCTCAGCCAACAAAACAAGTTATAATCAAAAAGTTCAATATAGAGGTTCGCCTTCAGAATTGATGAATCAGGTACAAAACTAGGGATGCAGATATGGAAGATCAAAGTGGAAATTGCCTCTGCTAGTTCCTTGAAGAGCAAATTGTTTTATTGACTTTTCCTCAACATTGGTCTTGTTCTGCCTTGTATGGCTTTTTTTCTCCTTTGCATTTACAGAAAAATAGAATCCAGTGACTTCTAAGGAACGAAGCAAAGACCTTTGACGAGCACCGTCTGTCTTGCTGGAGGCAGAGCCAGCTTTGATGTTGTTCTATTTAATTATAGTGGAGCCCTCCACGGCCTCCAGAGTAAAAGCCAGCAATGGCAGAGAGTGCAGGCAGGCACATCTTGACCCTTCTGTAAACAGGAGCCTAAGATGTTGCTGTTAGGAGGAAATGCTTGAGTGACCTCTGGCCCTGCTCGGACATTACCCCGTGTCTGGCAGAGATGTAGTAACTCTCTTTCTTGAGAATTTCTGGACTACACACCAGGCAAGGACAAAGAAGCCCCCTTTCAAGACTAAATCAATTAGAAGAAAAGCAAGCAGCCTCATAGTCCTGTGAGATGAAGAGGTCTCAAAGTCAAAGGAAACTGCTTGCTTTCCCTCAGGAGACATCCTTCCCATTAGGCTATGAGTAGGGTCTCCCATTTGCCAGAGCAAAGCTGGGACCCACAATTCATCAGTGCTTACAAACTGTGACTAATCTGTATTCTCTCTGTCTCATTCCCTTCTGATTAAATTCCCCTCCTTTTTTTTTTTTTTGTATTTTCCACATTTAGTTGCTACTTTTTTTGTTATCATTTTTGTAAAATATCATTATCTTATAAGACCATGACATACTTGTGAGTTGAGAACCAATAGTGTCGTTAGGAAAGCCTGGTCTCTTTAGATTACATTGGAATATTTTGCTTGAAAATAACAACAGATAAATCTGAAACTCAGCCTCCCAGAAGGAGCAGTATTTTCAGGGTCCTGGCTTTTACCAATCTGTTGCTACCCTCAAATAGTGATGAGCTCATAAATGTTTAGCAAATCATGGCAATGAATGTGGCAAGGGCAGAAATAGGCAACATGTGTGTTTTTTTAATCATGCATCATTTAGTGCCAAGATGACTCTTGGATGTTTTGGCAAATTAATTTGTATTGCACTTTCGAGAAGGGGGAGAGCAGCTGGGCTGCAGTCATCAGAGCAAGCTGGATGGGTAGAGCTGCTAATAAGGTTACCCTGCCACTCCCTCCTCTGAGACCAGCAGCAGCAGGAGAGACCGGGACTTCTTTGCTATTTCCCAAAAGGGTTTCAGGTGCAGCCCGATGCATCCTTCTCTGTGATTCCTGCTCTTTGTGCCCTGCAGGTCACCAGCTTTAGTGAGGTTACAGATGTCTCTAAGGCGTATGTGTAAGGTGGACATCAGTGGCAATGACAACGCTTTGGCTTTGCATTTTCATAAAGCATATCCTCTTGGATAGTCATGCTAGCCAGATACCACACTTGTTCCAATTAATCTCTTACACATGATACTTTGTGTCATTCTATAGAAAAGTCCTTACACAGCCAAATGTTTCCTATGGGTTGGTTTAAAGACAGATGGTCTTGAGGAAAATTATCTTTGAAAGAGGCCTTACATTTTGATGCTCTTCTAAGTTGGGGGCTTGGGAAAAAAAGGAAAGAGTTAGTGTGCGTATGAATAATCCAGTCTTTGTCATTTTGAGAATCTCCCGAGAGAGGTGGTTACATCCCAGAACACCCAGTCTGTGGATGCTGCTGAGTTCTTCTCATGCAACTGTCCCCCTCATCCTGCGCCTATTCAACCCCTTATTATCTTTTAAAAAGTAACAGGAATGCAACTGTTCCTAGGCAGATCTTCTTGGCCTCATTTCCCCCCAAGTTCTAACTCTTCTCTAATGCTTAATTCTCAGAGCTGTCCTCTCTCCTCTGCTCAGAGGGCAGAAGCATGGGAGGAGACATCTGAGAAAAACCAAGAGGTTTTCATTAGTGGATGGGAACCAGATTGGGAACATGCTTATTTCAATAATTGTTTCTATGCCCATAGTCTTTGAATATATGCCACTTTCTTCCAAAAATACCCAATTAAAGAATACTGATTTCTGCCACGTGGGGGAGCTCTGGCAACCAGGTGTGGAGAAGGCCTCTAGGAATTGTGGGTGGATTGGCTGAGAGATGGATGTCTACTGAGACCTTTAAAACATGAGTTCAGTGGCAGGCAACAGAAGTTTTAGGAAGAATAAAGGCTTTTTATGTTATTTACCAGTAAAATATGTGAATATAAGGACTGATATAGAGCTCTTTGATGATCTGCATGTGCGTTCAATATTTGAGAGAATTTGCACTTTTTAGGCCTTGGCTCTGGGTTATTTTATTGCTAAACAGGAAATGGCACTAAAAGCTGCATGTTCTGTTTATTACATCAGCCTTATGAACAGGGAGGGAACGGTGGGGTGGAAAGAGTGTGCTGAAGGCTCACATTTATATTCAGTGGCTTAGCATGTCTAAGAACGTCATTCGCATTGGCTGATGTTTACCACAGTTGTATTGTGTGGGGACCTTCTGTCACTCCGTTTTCTATTTAAAACAGTGGTTCTCAATGTTTCTAGTGCAGTGACCCCTTAATATAGTGCCTCATATTGTGATGGTCCCCCAACCATGAAATTATTTTCATTGCTTTATACCTGTATATTCACTACTGTTACAATACATAAACACCTGATATATAGATGGTTTTAGGTGACCCCTGTGAAAGAGCCATTTAACCCCCCCAAGGGGTCACTACCCACAGGTTGAGAACCACTGATAAAAGGGAACAGAGTCATAGACCAGCTAAGAGGCTAGCCTAAGATAAATGAGCTAGTGAATGACAAAATCAGGATTCCGACATAAAAGCATGCTTCGAACACTATATTCTTAACCACTGCTGACGTTATCAATACTGGAGCCATCTCCTATTACCAAAATATAGTTTGGATTATATTCTGGGAGAATATAACTTTTCATGCTTATCTCCTCATTGCTTCACTGATGTAGATTACTGAAATTGAAATACCTATTTTGCACGTGGATGAGCCCCAGATGCCTTGATAAGGCCTATGCCGGTTATTAGGAAAGCCATCTAATGTACACAGACACTATCAGCCTTACTGAGGCTTTCAGTTCTAGCTTTATGTTACCAAGAGAAAAGAGTTCTTTGAAGAACAAAAGAACAGTCAGTGATCACAGAGGTCACAACTGTAGGTTACAGCTAAGTCACGAGATCTGGCTCCTTTCATTCGCTCCACTCACGTTTACTAATTTGTACTGCCCATCAGGGGTCACAAGCTTTGCAACATGATGAAGTGACATGTGCGTGGTTTCAAGTCAGTTGCACTGGCTGAGCACAACCCACACCTAGCTACATTGCCTTTAATAAATGGCCGAACAGAATGTACCCTCAGGCTACCTTGGTAGGCGTTCAGCCAGTTTACCACCTCTGCTACACATTTATCTCTATTAGTAGCACGGATTGGAAAGTTGCCACGGGCTTCTGATGTCAGATAATGTGCCATCCCCAGATACACATTAATAAATAAAGACAGACAGCAGAATCACAGTTTTTGGTCTATCTAGGGCAGACAGACTCTGACTCTAGGGGTATTTGGTTCCTGAACAAATCGAAGCAGTATCTCTAGAATGCTGATTAGTAATTCAAATCTGGCCTAGGTTGTGCTTAGTACCGTGTGAGATAAATACAAAGGAAAGAAACAGAAAATGTTATCAGTCTTAGAGCTCCTGCGGTCTTGCAGGAGGAAGCCAGTTCAGTGGGAATGGCTAAGGAAAGGGATATATATGGACACATATGAGTGAATGGAGGTATGCAGTTCAGGTAGTAAGAATCGGTGGCTTGGATCTAAAACACACAGCACACACAGCTGCTTCAGCATCTCCATCATTCATGAGCCCTTTCAAACACAAGTTCATGCCTGCCACTGTCAAAGCTTTGAAATAAAGCATGGCTGCCAAGATTAAGTAACAAACTGGCTGGTATTATTTGGCCATGCCAGCTGTGGATTCATAGATGTTCAACTGGCTGTTTAAATTAGCTATAAGAGTTATGGTTAGACCTTTGAGTGTTTTTGTTACTAGCTGTGAGGCTTGGGTCATTATTCTTCCCTTTTCCATTGTACTCAACAGCATGGCATGATCCAGTTCATTCATTCATTCATTCATTCATTTATTCATTCATTCACTTCTTCATTCATTAGGAGTTGTTGGTAGGTGCTAGATTCTGTGCTATCGTTAAAAGATATTTCAAGTTTTGTTTAGAAAAAGCATAGATTTGGGTATTAGTATATCTGGGTTATAATCCTGGATGAAATTCAACTTACCCACCTTGATTTTGACTTCATGTTTATCAATGAAAACTTGGTTCCATCTATTGTATGTAACTTGGTTTTGTTATATTCTACAATTTCTTTCTCAAGATTGTATTGGGACATTTTAGAACAATGGTTCTGAACCTAGACAATTTTGCTCTTTATAAACGTTTGGTAATGTCTAGAAATAATTCTGGATTAGGGTAGGGGTAGCACTAAGATCAAGGATCCTGTCAAATGTCCCACAATGTTCAAGACGGTCCCCTTCAATGGCTAGAGCAGAACTCAGGTGAAGGAACACTGCCACAGATGATGTAAATGAGGCCACACTAGTAGGACTCCGGATCCTATAATCTATAGGGTTCATAGGCTTGATCAGCAAGAAACTAATACACACAGACTATGTTTCTTATTATTGGGTTTAAATTTACCTATCTCTCTCACTGGAGTTCTCTGATAATTCACTCAAAGTGTCTGTTCCATTTTTATAATTACTTTCAGGTCAGAATCTACCTGTGTGTCTTAATGCCTCCAGGAGGTGGGTGGCAGAGGTCTAGTCTGCAAGTCACCCTTGGTCCAACCCACATTTTTGCCGTCATGAATATTTTATGGCCTTCCAACTGCCAGTTCTTATTCATAGCCCCTTGTCCCCAGTGTCATTAACAGTCAGCTCATAGGTCTTGTCACATATGCATACAGTGTGACACTTCTGGTTTACTTCCTCAGCCACTGTGTCCCCACTTCTGGGCCACCAGAACTTTCCAAACTTGCTCTGTAAGCCCTCTGGATCATGGTTCCTCATGTTCGGATTCCCCCAGATGCAGTCTACATCTGACCCACCATCTCCATCAGTAGAGTTATAGTCTGTGCTAAGGATTTTTTTTTTTTTTTTTTTTAAAAAAAGGTTTTGTGTCTCTTTCCAGTAAAGACCCATGAAGACAGTCACAGTTTCCTCTACCTGTCCCTTCCTTGCAGACATAATTTGTTTGGTTTCCTCTATTGTTATCTTCTCAAGCCTGTCCTGCCAGCAGGTTGAAATCTTTCTTTTTAAAAGGAAAGAAAGAAAGACTTCTAAGTAATCTGACAGTCTATAATCTTGTTATATGTAGTATAAATCAATGCTCTTATTTTTAAAATTGAAATTGCTATTTCTATAAATGCTTTATTATTCGAAAACCATGGCCTTTGGAATAGCAAAACACTGTATTTTAAGTTATTAACTTTGCCAAGAATTTGAAAGTCCTAAATACAAGAACTAGCTTTTTGTAATCCAGCTGTGTCTGGCTTCCCTTGTGATGGGAGTCCCACTGACTTGATAGGTAGCGCGTTTCAGAAGTAGATAACTTAAAGGTGCCTGAAAATGGGATCTAATATGTACAGAAGATTAGGAAGGGCACAGTAAGGGAAAAGCTAAGTGATATCTCCTCCTATTCAGTAAGGACAACGACTTGAGTGTGAGAAAGCTGGGCTCTGTAGCCTGTGCTTACTAGTCTTAGATTAGCTGCTTTGATATTAAAATGTCAACTTCTTCCCTAAATTATCAGGAGAGTAGAGTCCTTTGGAATTCTCATATGGAAGGAGGATATCCACATCCAAATTTTCTTTAAACCCACTGATAAGAGGAGAGTGAGATTGGTTGATTGAATATACTTTCTATAGGCATTTGTCTTGGCACCACTTGGATACTATTCAAACTCAGAGTAATTGCTCCAGGATGCATAGACATTTTCAGAGATAGGGGAAGTACCCTAGGGAGACAAATCATGAATTTAACTACCAAATTAAGAAATTAAGGAGTCAGTCTTTCATCCACTGTTATCTATCATCAGTCTATTATCTATCATTTATATATTATCTATCAACCATCTATTGATCTGTTATCTATGTGTCTTTGATATTTCGACTATCTACCTTTGATAGACCATCTACTTATTTATTATCTAATTTTTTAGTATAGTTGATAATTTCTGTAGTTATTTAGGAGACTAAGCTTTGATTTCCCAAGATGCAAGGTGCGAGTTTATCTAAAAGCATTGTGCTTTGTCCTTCATTTAACCATCAAACAATGTGCCCTAGTCCAGTATCTAGAAGACGAGTTCCTGGTCTTCTGGGCTTATTAACTAATTATATGTCTATAGAAAAGACAGCTAATTGTTAAGTACAGCTTATCTTTTTTTGTCTTTACAAAGACCTTCTTTATCATTATTATTCTATTGGCTCAAAATCTGTACATTTTTCCCCCAAGTACACCTGGCATACACAAAATCTAATGTGCACATGAAAGTATTTCCTGCATTTAATGATTTAAAATAGATAACTAAATACTCAGTTATCTCCAATTTACCTATGTTGTCTTATTTAGGATCACTATCTGGTAAATTGTGTAGCAAATTATAATCATTAATCTCATGAATGTGAATCATTGCCACCCCGAAAGCTAAAATCCATTTGGGTTACAAATAACCTTTCTATATTTTGAATAAAGTCTTAGCTATCACATATAAATTTTTATTCAAATAATTCTCAACAAAGAAAATACACCAGCTCAAAACAACATAAAACCAACCCTTTTCCCTCATTTCTTTCTATGTAATTTCCCATGTTTGAGCAAAATTTAATCAATGGAGGGTCAGAATGAAAACTAACACAATTGGTGAGTCAGGCTTTTGATTAAAGACAGAGTAGTGATCTTTTGAGTCAGAACAACATTCTGCATCTGTTTCTATTCAGTCACACTGCATCTGCCATTAGGAAAATGTATTATGAATATCTCTGTTTAAAAATATGTAAACAATGAGATTTTTCAATTCAAAGTGTTACACTTTGGTGGGAGCTAACATTTTTAGTTAAGGATTTCTTGGGAAGACACATTTCTATGGGGGCCACTATAGGATCCCAAGGAAAAATACTCCCCCCTCCTTAGAAGTCACATACTAAAAAATGCATTACTGTATAGTCTGGCTTTCCCAAGGCTTATATTGCTGCCTTACCTTAGAAAGTGAACTATCTTGCTAACAGTGGGTTCCCTGATCATATCTACTTCTGAAGCAGGATAACTCTCCTATCAACTGCCTTCATGGCTCATTTCACCTAAAGTTCTGGTTTAAGATAAAATTTGACTTGCATACTGGACGTCAGAAGGAATTTGTGCTGTGTCTAAGAGTGTGTACATTCACCCATGGATGTGGAAAGCAGAGTGTGGGGGAGAGCAGTGACATGGATTCCCATCTTAATCAACGCCACTGAGAGGTTTTTTCTTTCTTTTTTTCAGTAAAGGTGGGCTGTGATCCCAATCTGCCTCTACATTAGCTAATTACCAGTCACAGAGTAAAACATTAACTTCTCCAACCATCTTTTGCCAAAGAGAATATTTGATGAAAATGAAGGTAGCTTTAAACAATCTCTTTTCTTATGCTCAAAGTCTAGCCTGGCCTTGTGCCATTTAAAAATTCACATGCATTAAAGATGGATGGATAAATAAAAACTACAGTGCTGTATGCTGCTAGCCTTTGAAATTTCACCTGCAGCAGATAGCATTTCTGTTGTTACAGATTCAATATTAGCTGATGGCACAACCAGATTTTATCACACAGCAGCCATTGTAGAGGTGAGAAGTATAATACTCTTAGATTCACCTGCTTTACACATCTCATTATTGCTCAGCTCAGTATTCAGAAAAATGAACACAATCTGCACCATCTTTTAAGCTAATAATGCTTAATCTCTTAGAAGGGCCTGCCTGCCAGTTTTATGTCATCTAAATGTTCATTTATTCAAGCAAAACACAGGACAGAGTCTATGGCTCCTTTAGGGTATATTGGAGATCTGTTTAATGAAGAAAGCAGTTGTGGTTGTGCATTTGTGGATAAGGACAGTTAATAAATGATAGAGACAATCATAGTTTCCGTAGAAGCCACATCCCTTGCAGATTAGGTATGACCGCTTCCCACTGAGGTTTACACAGCAAGATAAGTCCAGCTACCAATCCTTGATTTGCCAAAGCCTGTCACCATAGAGTGTGATGAAGACGTACCAAAGCGCTCTCCACCCCCACAGGTCAAAATGTTCTAATACCTTGTATTTATGTAGCACCTGGCTCTAGGGACCTCATGGTGCTGACACACCACATCAGTCCCTGATTACATTTTTCTCAAGTCCCTGTAGCGATTAGGTGACTGCTGTGTATATCCGACCAGGACAACATGCTCTGAGCGAGGAAGTGGAAAGACCCCGAGTTGAGTTTTAAGTGTCATGCTGCACGATAAATTAAAAAGCAAGGAGGCTTGGGTTGGCTACTTGAGAACGCTTTGTTTTCAGAGCAACATTAAATGTGAAATGAGGTTCGAGGATAGAGTCAGTACAGCTGGTCAAAACAAATGTGTCTTATGTATTATTCCTAGGAAATAAAATAAGGCCAGTTATCAGAGACGAATTGTCAGACCGTTGGTTCTGTATCAGCACGGTCTGTTTCCTGTGTGTCAGTGGCTCAGGAAAGTACAGCATGAAAGAACTATGCTTATTTAAAATGTATGCTATGGCACGGCTCCATTTTGTAGGAGGAAATTGTACCAGAGGCAGGAGAAATTTGTGGCCCATGGAACACTGTGCACATCCAAGCTATCTGAGAACTGGCAAACCTCCCAGTTCAACATTTTAACCCATTTAGTGGGAGTAATAGAATACACCTCTATTTCAAAGGGACATGTATTAAATCTTTCCCATGGTATGTTCTGGATGAGTGTATCAATGTTTTCACTGGCTATGCTATGGAGCAAATAGAGTTTTAAGAATACAAGAAAATTAAAAAATTGAGGTTTTGATTTTCTTTTAAGAGTAGAGGGACATGTTTATTGCAAACTAATGTTGATAATAGCTCCCCCCTCCCCCGTTCTCCTAGCCTCTTTCTGCCACTTGCAGGCACAGTGATAATTTGTTTATGTGGAAATGCCAATATAACCTCTTCAAATAACTGGAATCAGAATAGAACTATATATTGAATGCTTTGCCAGTATATTGCCAATGCTGTTAGGATGTAGAAAAGAAAAACAGACAATAATTATAGGCTATCATGAATTTCAGAGTTTTGTTTTTCTTTTACATACAATAAATGAAAGTACTGTAGACTCAGACAGCTTAACCTAGACAACAGGGACTCCTTAGCTAAGCTCAGTGTTCTCTTGTGACTTCTCTAGACTGATGGTTGCTTTTTGGGGACACAAGAATGAGCTTAGTTAAAACTCTTGTTTCCATATGTGTGGTGACATATTATATGTCTAATAAAGCTTGCCTCAAAATCAGAGGACAGAGCTACCCACAAAGTTAGCCATAGAGGTCAGGGAGTGGTGACCCACACCTTTAATCCCATCACTCAGGAGGCAGAGATCTACCTGGATCTCAGTGTATTCGAGGCCAAGTAGAGCCAGGCTGTACTGGCACACACCTTCAGTCTCAGCACTGAGATCCCATGCCTATACTCCCAGTACTTAAGAAACATACCCGGCCTTTAATTCTAGCACTTGGAAAGTTGAACCAGGAAGTGAGAAAACTGGGTAGGTAGGTAGGTAGGTAGGTAGGTAGGTAGGTAGGTAGGTAGATAGATAGATAGATAGATAGATAGATAGATAGATAGATAGATAAACAGACAGACAGATAAGAAAGGTAAGGCAGGAGGAGACAGTAGTCCAGCCTTCAACCCCCCCCCCTTTAGACTGAGGATTCAGAGGATTCAGTCTGAGGATTTGTGAGGAGTGGCTGCATGAGGAGTGGCTGTGGCTTGTTCCTCTGTCTTTCTGATCTTTCAGCTTTTCCCCAATATCTGGCTCTGGGTTTTTATTTTAATACCAAATAGAATTCATGCAATATATGTGCCAGGTACTCACAGCTGGCAATCTCTTGTAAACTGACACAAACCCACTTCTAATGCTTTCCTGTGTCTTTCTCCATTTACTCTCAGTCTAATAACAAAGGACATTTATTTAAGGTGTATAAAAGGAACTTGAGTTTCTGGACTGCATATCCCTGGGGTGCTAGTGATGCTCCCACCTAAAGACAATGAGTCAGAGTTGGATTGGGGCTTGGTATGAGTCAAACTGGACATCCATATCTGTTCTTTTTCACTGAAGGTATTTGATGTGTGCCTGTGCAGATAAACGAGCCAAACATTTTCATCCACTGGACCTACTTCTAACAACATATTCCCTTGCTTGTGTTTCTGACTATAGAAACACATTTTAAATTTTGGATTACTACAAAGAGTTGGTCTTCATATTAAAACCTCAAGGCTAAAATTCAGCTTACATTGCAGTTTTTAATCTTCTCAGCTTTTTTGTAGAGACAAAAGTGCCAAAGGCAACACACATGCTTTCAGTCAAGAAGATAATTTTGGCAATTATGGTCCACATAAATGGGTAAGGCAATTAGGAAAGGTGCCAGTAGGGATGCTTTATGTGCTTGTGGCAAAATTGTGTTCAGGGATGTTATAAAAAACCTGATTGCCCTCTGGCCTTCTGCAATCCCCGACTCTTGGCAACTATTTCCATAGCTTAATTTCTCACCAACTTTTCCATTCACTATATATGGCAAATTTGAGCTTGATCATGGCTAGGATTTACAGAACTTTGAGATGACTGTGTTGCAGGAGCTGTTGCAGCCTTGGAGCATTGGTATAGGTCATAGAAGCTACCATGAGCAGGTCTCAGCACATACACTTCTGCTGAGTAACATGCATCTTAAGATGGGAATAGCGAGTCAGCAAAGAAATAAGAAACTCAAGACACCGAGAACTTGAGAGAAGGGTAGGGTCATGGGGACGTAGAAAGCACAGAAGGATCTAGATTGCAGCAAAAATGGTTAATCAAGGAAAGCAGGAAAAATAGGTGGGGAGAAAAGGGGATGGAGTGGGGGAAATGCCTCAGATCCATTCTATTAAAAAATAGTCATGCAAATTTTTAATTAAGGATGAGCTTGACACAGTAATACCAACTTGCAAACTGTATCATGGTGTTCAGAATTATTTCTTAACATGGATCCTCAAAGCAAGAAGTCTGGGTCATAGGATATCACTGATTTAATTGATATTGATAACATGACTTGATATGTATGTTGTTTTGATCTAAATCCAACCAGAAGTGACAGAGAGGTCATATTACATGGGTCCCTTGCAAATATCAGCAGCTTATTATTATTGTTATTTATAAAACCTTAGTTAATGGCTGAAGTATTATCTTACTACTGAACTTTTAATTTATGTTTGTATTAGTAGAATCCATTTTCTTTAGTATGCTTGTGACCCTTATATGTTGCACAAATAAAGGAAACTCAGGGCTGGACTGGGAAAGTCAGAGATATTAGAGAGAATAAACACCACAGTCAGATCTCACCCAGCTGTCTTCCAGCTTCCTCAGCCTCGCTCCTGGCTTCTTCTGCCTGCTCTGTCTTTCTATGCCTGCCTTAAATACTTTCTTGGCTCAGTTAAGGTGTGACCCAACCACTGCCTGCCTGGGAGCCTAGAACTCCTTCCGTAAACTAAGATGACCTCAAACTCAGTTTGAATTAAGGAGGTAGATCACCACTCCCAGGATATTCTCTGTGCTGGGATTAAAGGTGTGAGTTACCACTGTGTGATCCTCCTAGACTGACCTTGGGTAGATCCCTCTGATATCTCTGAATGTCCTCCCCCCACCCTTTTTTTCAACAGTTATTCAGTTCTCTCTATGTGTGTATGAGTGAAGATGTGTGCATGCTTATGTGTGCGTGTGTGCCTGTGTGTGTGTGCGCATGTGTATGTGCGTGTCTGTGTGTCTGTGTGTGCGTCTGTGTGTGTATGTGTCTGTGTGTCTGTGTGTGTCTGTGTGTCTGTGTGTGTGTATGTGTGTGTCTCTGTGTGTATCTGTATGTGTGTCTGTGTGTGTGTGTCTGTGTGTGTATATGTGTGTCTGTGTGTGTCTGTGTGCCTGTGTGTGTCTATGTGTGTGTGTCCGTGTGTGTCTGTGTGTGTGTCTGTGTGTAGACACAAGCAGTCCATATCAGGATGCATGTGTAGAAAAGAAAGGACAATTCAGAGGAGTCTGCTCTGGGATTTAGGGACTGAACTCAGGCCATCAGGCTTGGTGGTAAGGACATTTATCTAGCTGAGCCATCTCATGATCCCTATATTCCCTCTTTTAAAATGATTTATTTAGATTCATCAGTTGGGGCTGGATAACACATGATCACACATTCTCTGAGTTTTGATCAGTTGTGAGTTATGTAATGGTCTCTGTTCCAAAGGGAAGTGTCTTTGTTGAGGGGTGAGAACTTCACTTATCTGTAGGTGATAAAATGGTAGTTGGAGGTTCTCTTTCAAGATTCATGACCTCACCAGACCAGAGAAATTGGCTAGGTTTTGATTTCCCTCTTGTTATGTGGGAAATCATGTCTGCTGTTCTTATATACATATAATTATGAATTGTAGACAATATATAATCATATATTACACATAATATATAACAATACACATGATTTATATCAATATAGTTATATTTTATTATATATGGCATATAGTGCATATTATATGATAGTTAATATACACTTATTATGTATAAAATATAATTATATATATATATATGTATAATGACAATTAAAAAGAGGCCAGAGGCCATGAATTTGAGAGAGAACAAAGTAGTTTGAAGGAGGAAAGGAAAAATTATATGTTAATTTCAAAAAATAAATAAGTAATTGATTCAGGTCTTATGTCCATGTGAATATATTAGAATCCCAATATTTTGAGTCTGTTTTCCTGTTAGCTACTGAATGGCAAAGCAGTGCATATAAACACATCCAGCAAAACTGATGTTAATGCAATAAATGTTTCGTATTGTAACCATATCCCAGGGTTCTGTTCTCTCCTTAATTTTTTAGATTTTAAGTTAATTCCTTTGGTATTTTATAGAAGTATTTGGGATAGACATAAAGTTTTGATTTTTTCACAACAAAAAAGACCTTTTAAAGATTGTTTAAAATCCATTAGGAGACTCTGTGGTCATCCATTGGTTCCTCATGTGCTGTTTCAAACTTGGTCTATAATCAGCTAATGAGGATTCTTTTCCATGCTAAACATCAACGTGGGACTTATATAAAGTGGCTAGTTTTCTATTCTTTTCAGAAGATGAAATAAAATCTTTTTTTTTTTTTGCTTGCTTGGTCATATTACCACAAAATTTGGTGAGACAAAGAGTTTGTGGCCACCTACTTTCCCTGGTCCCTACAGACAGGCCATTTCAGAGTCTCCATTGCCTATAGACATGAAGCATTTCCCCCACTTAACAAGATTATTTTGAAGGTGTATTGCTGTCTTCCAGGGATAAAACAAAGGTGGACTCATGATAAAGTGAAGAAGGTATCAAGCGATGCGATCCCCGAGGTCAGCCTGGTATTAGCTGTGACCACACATTGGTTCTGAGGGCAAAACTGAGCATTGCTGTGTTAGTACAATGCGCGGTGCTGGCAAATCACAATGTGAAGGTTGAGGACGGGCAGAGAAGGTGTTAGACCCTGGGAAATTAAACAGTGCAAAACATGAACAAAGCTGAGAAATTCTTTACTTCTCCGTTTCCATATCACACCCCATCAGGCCGTTGGGATGCAGAACATCTTCAGGCTCCTTCCCACTGAAGATCTCGCCTTCCTCTTTAGCTGAAGTCACAAGGTGACTTTAATGTTTAGCGTCCTTGACATTTCGCAGGACTACTCAGAAGAGTAACTCTATACGCTGCCAACGTAAATGACCTTATGGAAGGAGTAAACGGATTCTGTCTTCTCTTCACTTATATGAAGTATATAAGAGCGGCTTAGTAATTTCTTAAATGTTGGGGAGTGAAATCTTTCAGTCCTGACCTCTTGTTGGGGAAAAGGAGTTAATCTCCTCCTCCATTTCTTTATTATTAGTTCGTTGACTATGATGATAGATTTCTTCGCACCTCAGTTTTGATACATTGTATGTTTTAGGAATTTTTTTTTCTAGGCTATAGTCTCAGCATTATATTGGTATCAAAGCCAGACAAAGCCATTACAAGAAGGATCAATAATCAGATACACAGAGGTGCAAAAATCCTGAGCAAAATGCTAGCAAACTAAATTTAACAACGCACAAAAAAGATCATACACTAACTAGGTAGAACTTATTCTGGGCATCTAAAGATGGTTCAACATAAAAAAAATCAACAAATGTGATATACTACATGCATGTTAATAAAATGAAAGGTAAAAATTCACATACAGAAAAAAATTATTTGATAAAATCCAATATCTTCTGTGTTAGAAAATAAAACTCTCAACAACACAGATCAATGGGGAATGTTCCTGAGTGTCATACAGGCCACCGCTGCCCCATAATGAGTAGCCTGAGTCTGAGACTTGTTCTCTAAATCCAGACCCAAGGCCAGGATGCCCATGGTCAGAATCTCTCCCTGACTCATACAGACACCCTGTTCTAATAATGAGCCAAGAAAGAAACTAATAAATATCCGAGTTACAGTATCACAAAAATATCTCCTACAATAGAGTCGGCAAAGGAGGTGAACAACTCTATCCTATGAAACCTTAATGACTGAAATTAATGAACACACAAACAAATGGGATGATATCCAGTGGTAATGAAATAGAGGATTTAATACTGTTAAAACTTATACATTGCTTAATGCAGTCTATAGACTATATGTAATTCTCATCAAAATCCCAATGATACTATTATTTAAATAGAAGAAGAAAATCTGGGAGAAAACGCCCATGGAATTTGCTGTGAAAATAATATCATGAACATGGCACCCAAAAGTCAACCAATAAAAGAAAACTAGACAAACATGTCCAAACCAGGCTAAAAAGCTTTGATACTTCAGAACAAACAACTTAGAGAAATGAACTTAGAGACAGCAGAAAATATTTGCACCTGATAATGTATTAAAAAACTTCTACAACTTAATGATGAATTTTAAAAAGGAATGCTTTGACTAATCAGAATATTAAAAGATATTTGGCATCACTAATCATGAGGGGGATGTACATTAAAGCTACAATGATGATATCATTATACATTAGTCAGGATGATGTTAATGTACGATAAACATGGTTGACAATGAAGCTGTGAGAGCCTTGTATTCTGTTAGTGGGAATGGAGAATAGTGCACTTACTATGGAAAATAGTGCAGAAATTTCCTAACAGTTCAAAGCAGAACTACAATTTTATTTAGTAATTCCATTGTTTTATATATGTATCTATCTAGAAACATACATACATGATGAAATTTGGGTCCTTAAGAGGTATCTGTACTAGTATTCACAATAGGGAAGTTGTGGAAACAAGATAAATATCTGCCAGTGGATGAAAGCAAACACACATACATACATATCATGTGTTATATGCATATACAATGGAATGTCACTTGGCCTTAGAAAGGAGAGAAATCCTGTAGTACATGAAAACGTGAACTTGGAGAATATATGCTAAGTGAAATAAGCCAGCTGGAGAAGTGTACATCCTGAATGACTCCACTTACGTGAATATGTCAGGTGGCTGAACTAACCACAGTGCAGTTGAATGATGATTTCCAATAACCAAAAGGTAGAGGAACTGTGCAGCTAATACTCGGTTGGTTATGGTGTTTGAGGAATGCCAGATGGATTCCTTCTGGAGATGTGCTACACAGCCATTTCACTGTAGTTAAAAATACTGTATTGTGCATTGAAAATTTGCTAGTCAATATTATTAACTATATCTAATAGTAATAACAGAAATAAAATTTATTTAGAAAATTTAAATGTTGCATTAATCTACACGAAGGTAAACATAAAGGATATTATCAAGACAAATTATAAGTTTTAAGTAAGAATATTGAGTTACATAAAAATAATTAGATATTTCTAATTTTTGTTTCTAGTTATTGTATAATGGCTGTTTAAGATAATCAAGAATGTTCTAGATTTTAGGACATGATATCTTTAATCCTTTCGCAAGTGCCAAGTATTTCAGAATATGTAAATATATATGATATGTGCATGCAACAAAAATATAGAATATTAGACAAGGACATTGCAGAATAGGTACATTGAGTTCTTTGTAACATTCATGCAATCTTGATGCATTTTTGAAATTATATTTAAATAAAGAGCAAAATGTAAAAGAAATATACAAAGTAAAGACATTTCCATTCCTTGTTATTAAAAGTCTGCATATGGCACAAATTCTATTTGGTATTATTAATAAACACCCAGAGCCAGACGTTGGGGAAAAGCTGCACTATCAGAGAGAGAGAAACAAGCCATAGCCAGTTCTCACCTAGCCAGTTCCTCAGGCTGAAATGGGTCAATCCTGTCTCCAGGAAACCTCAGACTTAATGCATGTGAATCCTCAGTGGAAGGGAAGAGAGAGACTCCTACCTCCTTTCACCTTATCTTTCCTTCTCCAGCCAGTTATCTCAATTCCTGGGTCAACTCTTCTAGTGCCAGGATTAAAGGTATGAGCTACCACTACCTGGCTCTGTTTGGCCTTGAACTCACAGAGATCTAGAGGATCTCTGCCTCTTGAGTGATGGAATTAAAGGCATGGGTCACCTCTTCTGATCTTCATGGCTTGGCTCTGTGGGTAGCTTTGTCCTCTGATATTTCAGGCTATTTTTATTAAACATACAATATATTATGTGTGCATTTTTGAGCATGGGGTGAAATATAATCAAACAAGACTAAATTCATTGCACTGAATACATCTTATTTGGGACTCAGAATTTGATGTGTTAGCTTCATCATTTGATGGAGGCATGTGTGATTTGTTGGACTGGTTGATTGATATAAAGGCACACATAAAGTTGGCTTACAGCTAGTAAGGTTAAAGAGCTTGAGGCACCTCCCCTGAATTCTAAGAGGAGATTGATGCTTCAGAAACGGGAATGCTGATTGGCCATGTTTGTGTGCATCCTGTTCTGATGCCTCTTCCCCCAACATACCCTGGTGACACTCCCTTTACCACCCTCAAAAACCCAGAGTCACTGGTTCTCTGTAGGTTAGGTATAATTTAGGGGCATTTCGGTACAATTGGGTTTCTGATCTCCATGGGAATAATGTTGTGTGAAATTATAGCGAGCAGGTGGTGATGCTATTACTAGAATAAAATCATGTTAAAAATGTTAATTAGAGGATTTTGACCCACAGGAATCTCTGGCAAATGGCTCCTTTGGAATGAAATAGATGGGCAGCCTAGCGGAGTGCTTCTTGAAATGGACAGGCAGGAAAAAAATTAGGTTGGCTTGGAAGAAAATGAGCTGAATTCCTTCAGGAGGAATTTACAGCCTCTTGTCCAGTTCCCCATCCAGGGACAGTGCACTGACTCCGTGTCCTCTGGAATTAGGGAGGGATGCCATGTCTTAGTGAATAGGACATTCCCAAGCCTTCTTCAAATGTTTCAGAAGCCATTTACAGTATTAATTATATCCAGCTTTTCTAGTGTTTATTTCTGACTCTGATCATAAGATCACAGACCCTAAATACCACCATGACCTATGATTCGGTAAATGGAAACAATGGCTAATAATTTAGTTTCCAGAGGGACAGGAACAAATAACCATTACTCTGTCCTAACATATTACCTTTATTTTAAAATATTGTATTAATTTTGTATTAAAGACACACACTTTTTATTTGGATAAAGGGGGATAGAAGTAGCTACAAAAGCAAAGAGTAAACTGTGGTAGGAATTTTCTGGCTGTATAACAAATTCTTTTCAACATTTTCCATTGTGCTTTTCTCTCCAGAAGACTGATGTGCCTGCCTAGGCTGTGGACCCCTTGCTAGCGGTGGCCTTTCCGCCAAAGTCTATTCTTTCGAGTTTGAGTTTCTTCCCCACTGACCTTTAAAAATACCTTCTTGGCCTTCATTGGCACAGCCTACTATAAATATATTACCTGTTACCTGTGAATGTGTGAACTGGTAGGTACAGCTGCTTAACGCTACAATACATTCACAAGTATAACGAACCCAAAGCGCCCAGTGCTTTACTCCTGTTCATCCAGATGTTATGACAATCAGTGGCCTTTTGAATAGTAGGAATATTAATTTTGTATGGTAGGAGTCTTCTAATATGAGGAATGTTTTATGATACTTTACATTTACTACATATGATGTTATTTTATACTAGAATAGCACTTAGACATATTTTAGATCACTTGAAGATATAAAGAAAATGGTAACTACCAGAAATGTATTTAGAATCTGGTTCTTTTTTTCAGAGTGTCCTCTGTCCTCTCTATTTTTTTTTTAATATCAAACACAAGCTATGGTTACTTATCCTCATTACCAAAGCTTTTCTGAAATAATCAAACATAGTGAGTCCTACAGGAAGCTATTCACATTTTCAACAAATAGGTTATGTTTTAGATTGTAAATCTGTATTTATTTATTTGTTTTTCAAATTATAGAATCTCTTGTGATGGAGACTTTAAAAAACTTTTTATTGATTCTTGGTGGATTTCACAACATGCATCCAGATCCCACTCATCTCCCGTGCCCTAGCTTCTGCTCTCTACCCTTGCAACGTCCCCCTCCAAAAACAAAATTTAAAGGGTCAAGAAAACCCATCCAACCCCCAAAACAAAATCGGCAACAAAACAAACTATATGTGTGTGTCTGTGTGTGTGTGTGTGTGTGTGTGTGTGTGTGTGTGTGTGTGTGTGTGTGTGTAAATCTGGGCATGGAAGCTGGGTGTGGCCCCATGAGTCACACAGTATACCCTTTAGTCCATACATCTTGTTCATTGGTCTAGTTCAAGGCCTCTGGCTTTTTCTACACTATCGACAGTGCCCTCTTACTGGGCTCCTCTGGGATACCCTATTATATCGCCTTATGTCCTGGAGATGCTGTAGCTTTGGATCTGTAGGTCTGGCTCATTTACATGCTCCAGCATTCACAGATGACTGTTGGGGTGAGACCAGTTTTTATGCTTAGAAATTAGTGCAGTGGCTAGCTAGCACATAGTGTGTCTTCAGTACAGGAAATTTGTTTAATAAGCCAACATCTGTCATGAGCTGGAAGAAACATAATATTTTTCTAAATAACAAGTTTTTCCTGAGCATCTTAGTTTTATGCCTTTAATTTCATTCTCTAGACATAAGGAATGTGAGGAACTGCTGCCTCTGTGCGTGGTTTAATTTTTTTTTCCTTTTTTTCTTTGTTTTTTTTTTTTGTATTTTTCTGAGTTTAGGACACAGCTGCAGTCAATATTAATTAATATTGCTTTGTATTCAAAAACACACCTTAGGATCAGATTCTTGGAGCCTCTAAGAGCTAGCCTTCATTGGCTTCACTATTTCTCTGTAATTACAGTAACAGAAAGTGCATCTTTGAAATTCAAAACTAGCTCTTCGGTGATCCATGGGGACATCCTCAGGTGTTTGTGTGGTGTAATGAGATTTATCGATGGAATCCTTTTTTATCTTCATAGACAGTCTGGAAGCCTGACCAGGGTTGTATTACCAGTGTGCTATGTCAAGGACACTAGTGAATACAAACAGGGAGAGCCCTGGAGACTTGTGCTTTGAATAAAGTGTCAAGTCAAGGTTGCAGCCTGTTCCTACTGGGTAGAGGGGATCAAACCTGCTATCGTCAGGAATCAATTGTGGTATGGTATCTGATAGTAACTAGATTGTTTAACTATTGAATTTACATTCTAATCCCCTTCTACTTTCCAATAGTGAGAATAAAATTTATTGTCTAGCCCCTGTGAGTGGACCTATCAGATGCAATTACATTTAGTATGTGGTGTTTACAGCCACACAACAGTGTGTGTGTGTGTGTGTGTGTGTGTGTGTGTGTGTGTGTGTGCATATGGAGGGAAGGACATATTATTATGCTAAAAATCAAAACAGTCTGAGAAGCTGAAAGAACCCACAGGTTTTAGTTTTTGCAACAGTCTCTGTGCTGCCTCCTGTAATAAATAAGCGTTGGGTCTCTTGAAAGCAGTTGCCTTATATTGTTATGTTTCTACAGGCTTGAGTAAAAGCGATTGCCCATCCTAAGCTCTCATCTTAGCTGTTAAATTGCATCCTCAATGAAAAGGAATAAATGACAATTGCTTGGAAATGTTCCCATCCTCAGACTCTTTTCTTAGCTTGATGACAGTTTGGAGTCAGGCGAATAAGAATTTGAGAAGCTGGGAAAGATAAATGTTTCCTGTGTGAATGGGTGCTGAGTGCCATCAGCTGGGTGGGTAGCAGGCATGAAGAACCTACATGGCTCTGTTATATGTATAAAAAGTGTCAATGAGGATGGAGAAGGCGTTCACAGGATTAAAATTTGGTTGTGACACCATCAACTTCCCTATGGTCACTATAATTTTGAATATGTTTTTATTTGTGGACATATAAAAAGGACTATTCCTACTCTTGGATAGGAAATGTACTAACTCAAATAATCAGAATCAAGTGCCTTCTTATTTGCATTTAAACCTGCTAATTTGCTTTGCCATTGTGACTTCTGACAGCCAAAGGGATTTTCCAGGTTAAAATACATGATGCAGGAAATGAGGGTGGAATAAAGATAATAGTACATGCCTCATGGTAGCCCGTCTCTGGGGGAACGTTAACATTCTCTTCTATTCTCCAGGGGCATCTTTGTGTTTTCTTCTTACATTCACAGCTGTTTGCAGCACAAATTTATAAACAAGAGCCTGTCTACATCTTCTCTGATATTTGGCATTTTTTTTTAATCTCCATAGTATAAGAGAAATGGGTAATGCTGACAGGGGCTTCTGAGTGGATTCCTATTAATAGACACATGGAATTAGTTAGATATGAAAATCTATGCAGCTAATATATTGTTTCAGAAAGTATTCCTACTCTAAAGAGAAGATAGTGGATTAGTAAATGCCTCTGTCTGAACACATTCCAGAGCCTGCCAGATGGTCTTAGTGAGTGGTGGGGGGAGTTCAGTTGTCTATGGTTATCAAAAACAATTGTGAAGTCATTGCCTAAAAAACAGTACTACCTATAAGTGAACCAAAGTTGACACATCGTTCACCTCAACCAAAGGAAAGCTGTATTCTTTGGAACTCATATTTATCCCAAGTACAATTGCTTTCTTGACTGTCAATCAAGACACCATGAAAATGTGTTACCTCTTGGTCCTAAAGGAAGCCAGCATTGCTAAAATGATCTGTGAGCTTGTGGATTGCTTTCTAAAGGAAGTATTTTTAAAAGGTAATATGATTGTCTCTATGTCACAGAGTGTCAGGGCTCCCTTGCTATTCTCCACCTACATTTTCATATTTTTTTTAAATAAAAAGGCATATTGTTATTGAGGCAACATTTGCTAAGAACGCAACTTTGTCAGAACACTGTTAGCTGTGAGCTATAGAAAGATGGGATGGGTGGGCCCCATATTGGGCTCATCATTTCTATTCTCTACCTCAAGGCTTCAGCCAAGGATCGGCTTCCTCTTTCAGTAATGACTGAGCTCAGTTGGGTGGATGGCCACACCTGAAGTATCATTGGAACTGTTGGTGCACACAGCTTTTTATTATATTTGCGAAAGGCTTTAGAATCTTCTATAATTGCCATTCTGGCCATTTAAGGAGATCTAAAGATATATTTGATATGATGAAAGGAGTAGATTTTATATTCCAGTTTGTACCTTTGAATCGATGATTAACACAATTCAAGCCCATTGGAACAAGCCAACTGCTTTTTCAAGAGTTTCTAATGTCTGCCTTTCTTCAGGGCAGAGAAGACATTACAAGCGTATCACACCGGAAATCCGGGACTTTGTATAAGAATGCTTGAGACACTATATTCATAATGACTGTAAAACAAAGGACTTTGATTTATCGCCGGCCGCTGATCCACTTTCTTCCTCTTCCTTTTTCCGAATTTAGTTATTTGTGTCATCATATAAGGTTCCTTTCACATTTTAGAAGCTATGATGCTTTCTTGAGTATGGGGCATCACTTTCCTGCCATTTACAATCTTGTGGATATTTGCAATTACACTTTACAAGTATTATGTGTTTTAATTTTATAGCATAAATAGCTAATTTATTTTGAAAGCCCAGTTTCAGATTTCTTAATTGATTATGGGTACTGAAAAGAAAGAAAAGCAGTTGTTCACCCCAAACTAATAAGATCTCACAACTTACAAAATAGTTTAAGTTTTATTTAGAATTTGTATTGGCATCTTATTTAAATTTATGTCTAATAGCTAAATAGCTAAACACTGTTCTATAAGGACAAATGGTACTCAGAAAACCTTATACTTAATTTTGTTTTCTTTGAAATTTTTGCATATTTTTGAATACAAAGTGAACAAGGCTGTTGTCATAGGTAAAAAGGCATCTTGTGAGAAGCCCTAGTGAAATGTAACTAATACTTGCAGAATGTTTTATGTCATGCATTAAGGACAGATGGCTTTATCACATAAAAAAAATTAAAAAAAACATTGAGGAATTCTCAATAGCTGGGAGAACAGTCTTTCATTAAAGAATTTGTTTTCATTGTTCCTTGTTGGGGACATTAATCTCTCCAGGACTTTGTTCTACTAAATCACAGGGTTTCTAGAGTTGGAAGATATTAATCGTGATGTCAAAAAGCTGACAGAAAATGCTGTCTTTCTGAATAAGAAATAGACTATTGTCAGCTGGCTGCCGTTTGCCAGGCCCCAAGTCAAAGCTTCATATACGTGAGTGTGAACTTGTAAGAATAAGCTTTTGTGATGGGAAATGTCACGGAGGAAAACACTGGCCTAAAATTACTCAGCCCAAGATCTGGGTGCCTGGAACTCTGACTTCAATTTTCAGGACATGAGGATTCATCTCATGGCTCCTGGAACCCTTCTAGGGATGGTGTTTGGAGGACATATTGAAAGTGAGCCTAACTTGGGTCAGAGATCTGCTTGCTGGCTCATGGCTTCTTGTGAAGTCCCATAACGTAAAGACAACGCCAAGCAGAATAGACAGAGCCTGACAAAGAGAAAGCCTGTCGCTGATTTGTTTTTCTATTTGTTCCCCGAGAGTCGATTTAATGGCTGCACAGGCACTATCAGAATGGGAAGAGGTGTTCTAGGGTCACTCAAAATGAATAGCACTATTAGTTTTGACTGAAGATAAGCGGGATTAGTTTGCAGGTGTCTCTGTTACTTTGCTTTGCCTCTCAAAGTCATCAACAGTCATCAGAGCCTGGGTGAATTTCATCACTGCCTCCTCGGAGGTTTGCTATTCTCTGTAATGGCTTGAAGCATCTTTTGAATGACCTTGAACAATTTTCCAAGGCTTGGCAGAATCGATAGTTCCATATTGAGATGGTTATGTTTTTTCTTAGATGATTCCATGTGTGTGCATATATACATGCCATGATCACGTGTGTGAATTTACATAATATTAGACATGTGACTTAACAGTAATTAACCTTCATTAAATATTAAATTTCTCTAGATATGTTATTTACTATCATAAATATTGTTTAAATTTCAAGATGTTATTATCCTTTCTTTTCCAATGAAGAAACCGAGTCTCATAAAAATTTAATTGTCCCAGACCTGCCTTAATATTTTAACATACTGTACTGCCTTAGCTACTAAATGCATTGTGTGATACAAACAGTTACATACATATAAATCCACTTATGGGCAATGTTATGACCAGAACATCTGAATTTATGTTTCAGGCTTTCATTAGAATTGATTGCAGAATAACAGCAGTACAGCACCATTATTAATTTCTGTTTCTTCAATTAGTTTTTATTTAGTTTGTTTGAATCCATAATAGATCAGCTCAAAGTAATCGTGTCAATTACAGTGCTCATTTGAAATAAAAAAGATAAATTATTTTAATAAGAAACAACCTTTCCTTGAGTTTTTTTTAAAGGCATAAATATAAGAAGTATGTTTTGCCTTCGGACTACTTTGTCTCAACAGCCACCTCTGAAATGGAGAGGTGGTTATGACACCTGCAGAAGACAAGGGTAAGCTGCAGATATGGTACAATCCTTAGTTATGTTTAACCAGTGTATGTCTATAGAGAGCTGTAGAGACAACTTTTACGTGCGAAGTCAAGTAACCAATGAATAAAGTGAAAGCATCTAATATTGAGTGTTGGAAATTTTCTAATTTTTACTTATATGAGGGACAAAACTGAATAGAAAAAAATCATTATCTATCTTTACTTCTTTATTTTTGAGATTATAATATAATCACAATGTTTCCCCCTGCTTTTCTCTCCCTCGAAACCTTTCTATATGCCCCTCCTTGCATTCTTTCAAATTCACGGTTGTAGACAGAAGTTTTCCTATCCTGTAGATGCTTGGTTCCAAATAAACACAGAGACTTATATTAATTATAAACTGTTCAGTCTTTGTCTCTTTGTCTCAGACTTGTTGCTTCTTATTTAACCCGTTTTTATTAATGTATATATCACCATGTGTCTCCTGGCTTTACCTGTGCTCCCTTACATTTTGCTCCCTGGCCACTTGCAGCATCTACACCGATTCTGCCCTTTTTCCCTGTATCTTAGATTCTCTGCCTGTTTGTATCCTATCTTGTCATAGGCCAAACAGCTTCATTTTTAATCAGTGGTATCAACACATATTCACAGTGCTCAAAAAGATCGTCCCACAACACTAGTCTTTTATTATTGTTGTTATTGCATGCATATATAAATACATATATTCTAAATTACATATATCAGTGTATATATATATATTCCTAAATATAACTTGCTAAGTCTGTATAATGTTTTTTTCATGTGTTTTCAGGGCTGATATGTAGGTATTGGATAGCAAATTGATGTGCTCTTTTCTGGGGAAGACTATTTCCCCTGTTCCCAGCATTTCTCTATACATGTAATTCCTTGTATAAGGTTGAGGCTTTGGGAGCTTCTCCACCTTCAGTGTGTTCATTGGTGTCACCCTTGTTCAGCTGTCATTTGGGCAGTCATGTTGGTGAGACTTTACAGATGTAGCTTCTGACATTCCTAGGACACACACTCGCACACATTCTCTGATTGTCTTGTTCCCACAATCTTTCTCTCCCTCTTTCACAATAATCCCCAAGGTTTAGATACAGGAGTGTTTTGTAGATGTATCCATTGGGAATGAGCTCTACAACTCTGCCTTTTGATTGGTTGGTTGTGGTTTTCTGTGGTAGTCTTCATCTGATGTAAAGAAGTTTCCTTTATGAGTGTGAGGACTACACTACTCTGTAGGTATAAGAACAAATGTTTATAGATTATTGTTAGGGATTATGCTGTTTTAGTAAATTAGGGGTTATAGATTCTTCTTCAGTAACCATGACTTCATTAACATGGAGTAGTTGACTAGGTTTCTAATACAAGGCATAATTTCCCTCCTGTTGAGTAGGTCTTAAATCCAATTTTGGAGTCGTAGGTTAATGCCAAGGTATGCATGGGGTACTACTGACCCTTAAGGCTACCATGTCATGCTGGTTGACATGGTTCATAGGTGCCGTAGCTGAGTAGGACTATTGATTGGCTCCTCCTTTAGATGCTCGTTTTGGTACCTTCTGGTCTATGAATGTCCGTCTTCAGGAGAGAGGAATATTCAGGTCAGTTCAGGGACCTTTTGACCCCGTTTCTGAAGGGCATGGTGTCTTCAGAATAGGGCTTTTTCTTCTACCTCTAGAGGAGAACAACCAAGAACAAATTGGCTGTATGTTTTGGGAGTCTCCTGGACAGCTGTGGCCCACCAACTCAAAAGAGGGTTTCTGATATCTGCAATTAGAACTTTTGTTAAGTGGTCTCTGGCTCTTAGAGGGAACATTGTCATCCCGGATGAGATAAGTTCATTAAAACTATATATGTTTATTTATCCATGGAATTACATGTATTATTGGTATTTCTTAGCCTTTTTAAACTTTGAAACTTCATTTTGGAATTTTCTCAAGTTCCAGGGTCATGTTTTTAAATGGATCATTTTTTATTTTGATTGGTTTTTTGTCTTTATTTCCTTATATATCCTAATATTAATCCTTTCTCATATCTTGTCTTAGTTGCTGTTACATGCTGTGAAGAGAAACCGTGACCAAGGCAACTTTAAAAGAAAGCATTTAACAGGGGCTTGTTTACAATTCAGAGGTTAGTCCATTATCATGGCAGGAAGCATGGAAGCATAGCTTACATAATTATCCTTGGGAAGGAAGGAAATAGTGTGAGAGAGAGATAGAGAAAAAGCAACACACACACACACACACAGAGAGAGAGAGAGAGAGAGAGAGAGAGAGAGAGAGAGAGAGAGAGAGAGAGAGAGAGAGAGAGAGAGAAGACATGTAGACAGAGAAAGAGAGACAGGAAAAGAGAGAAGCAGAAAGACAGAGGGAGAGAGGAGAGATTGGGCCTGATGTGGGCTTTTGAAACCTCAAAGTCCATCCAACATGACCACACCTCCTAATACTTCCCAAACAATTCCCTTAAGCATGGGCCAGGCGTTCAAACACATGACCCTTTGTTGGTCATTCTCATTAAAAACTTCAGAGATGTATAGCTGTCAGAGATTCTCTCCATTTTGTGGGCTCCATCTTCTCCTGGTTGGTTGTTCCTTTGGCAGTGTGGAAGTCTTTGAGTTTTATGAATTTCCACCTGTCAGTTGTTGTCCTTCATTCTTGGGCAAATGGAGTCTTGTTCAGAAAGTTTTTTTCTGTACCCATATAATACAGGGTACTTCCAATGTTCTCTTCCGGTGACTTCAACATTTCAGGTTTTACATTTAGTTAACTTTTGTGCAAGATAATAAATATGAGTCTAATTTAATCCTGTGTGTGGACATCCACTTTTCCAAGCACCCTTTGCTGAAATGCTTTCTTCTTCCGATGTGTTTTTGGTGTCTATATTAAGCATTAAGTTTCATGTGCTCATGATTGGGACTTCTATCTTGTTCCATTGGTCTACATGTCTACTTTTGTGCATATGCCATACTGTATTTATTACTATGCCTCTGTAAAATATTTTAAGCCCTGTAAATATAATCCCTCCAAGTTATTTCTTTTTGTTCGGGATTATTTAGCCTACTTTGTGTCTTTTGTGGTTCCATATGGATTTTAGGATCATTTTTTTTTAATTTCTGTGAAGAATGACACTTGACTTTTGATGGAATTGCATTGAATCTGCAGAAAGCTTCTGGTAACATGGGCATTTTCACAACGTTAATTCCACCAGTCCATGAGGATGGGATGCCTTCCCATTTTCTAGTGTCCTTCTCTATCTCTTCAAAGGGTTGAACTTTTTTGTTGTAGACATTCTTCACTCCTTTGGGTAGGTTTATTCCTAGATGCTTTATTTTCCTTGAGGCTATTGTATATGGTGGAAACCAAAACTAAATTCCTGTGAGTGGCCTCTAAGGCAAGATGTCCTCTAAGCCTCTTCCAGGCAGAGTGTTCATTCTGACTTCATTCTAACTTCTCCTTTTTCTTCTTAATTTTTAAATTAAGAAAATTACAACCTGGCCACTGTTTCTCCTTCGTTCTCTCACCCTGGTCCCTCTCCCATCTCCCCTTTGCCCCCTCTACACACCTCCTTTATTTCTATTCAGAGAAGGGCAGGACTCCCGTGGACATCAACCAAACAGGGTGTATCAAGTTGAATGAAGGCTGGGCAAGATAATTCACTATGAGGAATAGGGTTCCCAAAACAGGCAGAAGAGTCAGAGACAGCTCCCGCTCCTGTTCTTAGATGCCCCACAAGAAGACAAAGCTACAAAACTGTCACATATATGCAGACAGCCTAGCTCAGTCCCACACAAGCTCCCTGGTTGTCAGTTCAGTCTCCGTGAGCCCCTATGAGTCCAGGCTAGTTGATTTTGTGGGCTTACTTGTGGTTCCTTGACCCCTCTCACTCCTACAGTCATTCCACCCCCTCTTCCACAGAATTTCCAGAGCTTGGCCTAGTTTGGCTGTGAGTCTCTGTTATCTGCTTCCACCAGTTGCTGCATGAAACCATTCTAATGACAATATAGCTAGGTACCTTTATTTAAATGGTAGATACAAGATTAACTTTAAAAAAATCAGTATCCCTCCTATATACAAATGATAAATGGGTTGAGAAAGAAATTGGGGAAATAACACCCTTCACAATAGTCACAAATAATATAAAATCTCTTTGTAACTCTAATCAAGCAAGTGAAAGATTTGTATGACAAGGACTTGAAGTCTTTGAAGAAAGAAATTGAAAAAGATATTGGAAGACAGAAAGGTCTTGCATGTTCATGGATCGGGAGGGTCGACACAATGAAAATGACTTCCTCTGTCCTTTGAAAAGAGAAAATCAGTTCCTAGCCTACAGTGAGCGGTGGTTTGCTTATTAACTTACTGTTTACTTACTCTGTTGGATGCTACTATCTACAAGAACGTGAATTTGACTTCTACATACGACTATTTAAAGAATAAAAACAAAGTGTCAAGGTACCACCTACTTCTGTTGCACATAATTCTGCTTTTCAAAACATAATTATGATTGGTTCTCAAGGCCTATAATTGGACATAAAAATAATAAAGACTAACATACTTAGCTCTTATAAAGTATAACCATTGTACATGAACTGCTATAATAATACTAATCTTACAAACTTCCTGTGAAGTAGGCATTATCATATCACGTTATCTAATGGTTACATGGAGATATTAGAGTCAGCTCTTCAGGGTTCTTTGGGAAATGATGTATCAGTTTTAAACCCCAGCTTCCTCACCTACAGTAGCTACCACCCCTTATAGACAGCCTTTGGGATGCTTACTGCCGACTGGCTCTAAGCTACCCAGTTTCTTCCTTAGTGAGAAGTCTAAAAAGATTAAGCTATTTGTTCAATGCTGCAAAATGAATATGTGGAAGAGGAAAGAGACCTCCAGATTGGACTGGTTTTCAAACTCCTTTCTATGCTATAGAAATATAATATTCTACATTTTTTTCCTCTAAAAATGAAAATTATTTCCTTTGTGCTGTGTGATAGTTAGATTGTGTTCTGACAAATCAAGCTTGCATGGAGTCAGAAGGTGAAGCTAGCCCCTAGCTGACCATAGAGGTTTGGAGGACTGTAGATAGAGACTAGAAGTAGTAAGGTGGGGCTCTTGGCCCTTTGGACAGACAAAGAAGTAAGAAGCAACTGGTGGTTGCTCCCAGGTCTCCGATCTTTCATGTTTATACCCCAGTATTTGACTCATGATGCTTTTTTTTATTGATTAAGATTAATTAGATTAATATTTCACCTTTGAGAAAATAAACTAAGTGAATTCCAGAGACAGAGATATGTTTATATTGCTATGGATTATAAGTCTGGGTTGGATAAAAGTAGCTTGTTTAGCCTTAATGCGAAAAGAGAAGTGGAGAGAGGAAGAAGGGACAGAGGGAAGGTGGGAAATACATGGAGAGAGAAGAAAATATTTTAAAATCCAATCAAAACAGCAAATCCTTTCCTGCCTAAGGCACAGGGGGATACTGAAAATAGCTTGAAAGAATCACCCTGAGCAGAGTCTTCTACACAGGTAGAGTCCTTAGGCAGATTAGTTACGACTCTTACAGTTTAAACATACACAAATGAATTCCTAACAACTTCATGCAAAATCAGGACTTTGTTGGGCTAAATAAAATATCCCTGGGTGGAGGGAGATAGGTGGTAATACCTCTGAGTGAGACCATCAGAAATCAGTCAGGTGACACATGGACCTCCTATGGATTATTTCTGGTCTCACCGTAAACCCAGACTTGTCTTCAGATCTCTAAGTACAGTCCTTTAGGAAACATGACTGGGAACGGCCCCCGGTGTTTATGACTCACAGAGTCTGAATGTTGACCCAGATTGTTGACGCCCTGGAGGCAAAGGCTACAGCAACACGTTGGGAATCTTAAGAACCATCTAGAACCAGAGAAAAATATAAGTATAAAAAGGGAGGTATTTGGATAGATTGCTCCCCAGATACATTGAGAAGCTCAAAAACCAGACCTGGGCTACTTGGTTTTCAAAATAGGTTTATAAAAATACAAATTTAAAGTAAAGAAGATGTTGAAGGTTTCTACTGTAAAGAGGTGACTCGTGTCTGAAATGATGGGTATTCTAATCACCTTAACCTGAGCACTACTCACTCATTGTACACATGTATTGAAATGTCACACCAGACTCCACAGATCTGTACAATTGCTACAAGCCTATTAAACACATATTAAATGGTAAGACTAAGATGTGCAAAGCTTAAACATGACATACACATTCAGAGTGGTGTGTATGTGTGTGTGTGTGTGTGTGTGTGTGTGTGTGTGTGTGTGTGTTACTCTTGAATGGATATTATATAAATGCATGTCAGCCAGACTATCTTCACTTACATCACTCCACTAAATGGACATGGTAGTCTACTGAGATCTAGTCTACGTGGACAGTTGTTTAATCTTAGAGTTTTTTATCTACCTTTTGCATTTTTTTCTCTGTGTGGGATTTTATTTTTTAATTTATTTTTAAAGTCAGTATTGAAGCAATGAGTTTCAGTGTGACATTTTCTCATGGACTTTACTCTTATTCACCTCACTCCCTGAACTCAATGTACACTGCGCATGGCTCCCTCCCACCAAGAACTTCACCTTCCTTTCTGATGACATGTGATTCTATTGCATTCTTTTCCTCCCTCCCTGCCTTTTTGAGATTTCCTTTGTCCTCTCATGGTCCTTTTTCTAGTACACACACACACACACACACACACACCACACACACACCACACACACACCACACACACACCACACACACACACACACACACCACACAACACACACACACACACCACACACCACACAACACACACAACACACACACACACACAACACACACCACACACAACACACACAACACACCACACACCACACACACACACCACACACACCACACACACACACATACACACACACACCACACACCACACACACCACACACACAACACACACCACACACACCACACACACCACACACACACACACACACCACACACACCACACACCACACACACATACACACACACACACCACACACCACACACACCACACACCACACACCACACACACCACACACCACACACCACACACCACACACCACACACACACCACACACACACCACACACACACACCACACACACACCACACACACACACCACACACACACACAAAACACACACCACACACACACCACACACCACACACACACCACACACACACACACACACACAAAACACACACACCACACAAACACCACACACACACACCACACACACACCACACACACACCACACACACACAACACACACACACAACACACAGACACACAGACACACTCACACACACATACACCACACACCACACACACACACACACACACACACACACACACACACACACACACACACACACACACACACACTACTTTACCTAGGATCCACACATGACAGAAAACATGTCAGTTTAGCTCTATACCACTTAACACAGTGATGTCAAGTTCGGTGTTTTTACAGATGGCATAATTTCATTTCAGTTTACAGCTGACTAAAATTTCATTGTGAATTCATACCACTCATCTGTTGGTGGAAATCTAGGGTGGTTGCATTTCCTACTTACTTGGAATAGTAAAGCAATATGCATGAATGTGCAGCAATCTCTGTATAGGGCTGAGAGCCTGTAAAAAACATACCGCGTAGCACTATGGCTTGGTCATATTGCAGTTCTGTTTCTGAAAACTTTTGAGGAATCTCTAAATGTCCATAGGGGCTGCACCAGGTTTACCCCCACCATTGCAGAAGTGTTTCTCTTGCCCAGGATCTCTCCATCAGCATTTGCTGTCACCTTTCTCTTGGTAAGAGGCCCTCTGTCTGGGATGTAAATTTGAGATCAATGCTACAAATCACACAAAAGTTCTTTTACATATCAATAAGATTTTGTGCTCAATGATGGACTGATCTAAGAAAATTGTCCTTAATTTTTTGTTTATTTATAACCTCAAATAAACAACCATACTTTCCCACTTTTCTGCTTTTTACTAAGTCTAGTATGTTTTTAACAACAAATTTTCTCCTGAGAGAAGAAATGGAGTTATAATGTGATTCTCCTCTTTCAGCTTCCTCACAGGTAACTGTGGATTTCCGCCCTCCCCAGTATATATTTTCATCCATCTTTCTCTCTTTTCTTTGATACACATATTTGCTTCATCGCTCCAACTATGTCCTCTATGTTAGGGGACCCCCACCCCCCACCCCGACACTAGCCCGTTTCCTTCCTGTCTTTCATGTCCAGTTTCCAATGAAATGTATTACACTGAAATATTCTCTTATCAGCTTTGTCTGGATGTGGCGAGGTTGGCCTCATTACAGCTTCTCAAAACGCCAGTCATCCCTGGACTTGTGACTAGAAATTTCTCAGTCACTGGGCTTCAGCCAGTTTCTCCTTGACCTCTGTCACACCACCAACCCCAGCAATTTCCAACTCTCATTATTTCTGCTCCCTCATTACCTCATTTCCAGAGCCACTGTGGGCTTCAATTTCTTCCTCTCGTTTGGCTTTTGCTTATAATTTTACTGTTGGGGACAGCATTAAATAATAACACTGACACTTCTTACACGCCTTTCATGCAGTTTCCTCAGTGTTGACACTCTGCATAGATGAGAAACACAATCAAGATTAACTTCACTACCTTTATTAGCAAAGACTATGACGTTCATTTGAGTTTCACCCCTTGTCCTATTCTAGATTCAGTCTAGGGTCCCGTCTCGTACTTAGTCATCTTTAGGTTTAACTATCTACTTTTTGTTTTGTTTCTGGTGGTCCTCTGAGTTTCAATAATATTGTTCACCAACAGCGACACCACTGAAGTTATTTCTCTCCTCCATTAACCATAAACAAACCTTGAGGAGAGCTGGGGTCCCATGAGCCCCTCCCACTTCCATGGCAGAATATTGTTAGGTCCAGTCTTTTGTGAGTCTTGTGAGGTAGCCAAACCTGCTGTGGGTTCAAGAGTAGCACAGCCACGCAGTGCCACGAAGTGAGGGTTCCACACTTTTCCTTCTTCTTCATGACATTACATTTTTTATGCTTGTTCTTCTTCATGTCTTCTACTTTTGAGACCGACCTTTAAATGCCTTTATTCTAATTTCCTTTCATGGTAGATATCTATCACATTGTACACAGGCATTCTCTATTTAAAGTGCACATTCAGTCAAGGCCCCATTCCTGCACAAAAACTTTTTAGATAATGCCTGATGTTCAAGGTCATACGCAGTCTGGACCCAAATCATCCATAGCTTGCACTGACCTGTCCTTCTTAAAGTTGGTCCGTGGTTGTGTAGTTTTTCTTGTTGTTATTCTCTGTGCTGCCCTTTGTGGGTCCCAGTCTTCTCTACCTCTTTCCATCATCATCATCTCTATTTTACAGAAAAATGAGCCAGTGCTCAGAGAGATTAATAAACTCGTCCAGGGTTAGCAAGCAGAGTTGGTATTTAAACTCGATGGCTTTCTTTCTAAAAGCCAAGAGATTTAGTCGCTACACTCCTAAGCTCCTTGAATGAAAAGTTTATGTCTTATTAATGTTGGATATTTTCCCATAGAATTCAGCACAGAGCCTCGTACATATGACTTTAATATATATTAACTGAACAGAAGAATACTCAAATATTGAACTTCAGAATAAGAATATATAATGGTAATTGTTAAGGTTAGGGAGAATCAGAAGTTACTCATATAAATATCTTTTATGAATTAAGAGATTGTGTAGCATTTGTTACATAGTAATTGCTTATTAATATGGCATATTCTAAAAATGAATCTATCCTTGATTCAGTGGCTGGCTAACTTTCTGAGTTGAATTATTTATAGAAGACTGTGTGCTTTCTTAATCTAATTCTGAAGACTCAAACATCCTTTTAATACGTCCAGCTGGTGGTCTGGTAACTAACATGTGGACACTTGAACAAATCTTTCCAATGGGAAACAGGAAGTGTGACTCAAGAATTTGGCTGACCTTCTAGGAACTCTTGTTGAAAAATCCCTGAAAGCTCCCTGTAAGCAAGGAGGAAGGGAGCTGAGGGAGAAGGCCAGGGAAGAAGGGCATGTTGGCAGATGTGCAGAGAGGGATCTCCTGCCCTTTCTTTTATATACCATGCCAGGTTGGAATGAGGAAACATGTGACTGGCATGAGTTGGTAGAGGCTTGAGGATGGTGTGCATGGGAAACTCTGTGAGACTGATCCCTGAGCTTTGCCCATATTGGACAAGCCCTCTGCTTCTGGAACACAACCCGAGCCTGCATGTTAACTTTCCATGGAGAACACATAATCTATTTTTTGGAGTTAGTTAAGTATCACAACTTCTATACAGTGTTGACAAAGTGGTATGTAAGTGCTCTGCCTGTTTTCCAAGGGTGACTCATTCTCACTGTCAGCTTCCTTAGATATCACACACACATTCCCCTCTCTATGGACTTCTGAGTACAAGCCTGTCCCCAGATGAACAATGCATTGGCACTGGCTGGGAAAATGGGTTGTAAAATTCATTTCACATCTGTTCAGTGAATCACTTATTTGCTTTCAATTTATTTTTTTCCCAAAGAGAAATTCATTTGGGAGTTTTATAGCAGTCGTGTTTTTAATTGACCAGAATCAAAAAAAAAATTTAAATTTTCTCCTTTTTCTAGTGAGAATGAAAGATCTTAAGTCTCTATTTAAATGGGATTTGCTTTTGTTCATGAGGGAAAAGGTCTTAGAGCTTAAAAGAATGAAATATTTTAATAACAAAACTAGAAAAGTATCTTCATACTCAACCCATATACAGCCAAACCACTTACTTAAGCAATAGATGGTAACTGGTGATTGTCAAGGCTATATTCTACAAACTACAAAGAAAGGGCAGATAAACTTCAACATACATATATATATTGAATATATACTGCCAAATTTGCCTTAATGTAAATCTGATGCCATTTAATGGCCCTGTATTGATTCTTATTTATAAATATCTGTGTTTATCTATATGTGACAAGTTTGATGAGAAAGGTAGTATTTGAGCTTGAGCATGGATATTATGAGAATGAGGTTCATGGGCCAGAGGCTAGGGGCAAGAAATTGACATGTCATCAATTTGCCTAAGAGATAAGGACAGAAGTTCTCAAACTCAGGTTGGATACTACATAACAAGGTAGCCAGGGAGGCCAATGAATCCAAAACAATATAGGCTTCTGTAACTGCGGCTGAATGCCTGCCAGAGTCTGACTGGTAATAAGACTTTACTCTTGATTATGCCATACACATTAGTGAAAGAGCCTAGGAAGACCAAGCTAGAACTGTGCTAGAAGTTTCTTCCATGTTGACTAATTCATGTGAATTGCTGGGGTAGGAGGGTGTGTCCCCATCATGCAGCAAGACCAACTAGACTGGCAAGATGCAGCCACTGATGCCCACTGATGCCCACTGATGCCCACTGATGAAATGCTGGCATACCTGCATTTGGGATAACCAACTGTAGGTGGAGTTTTACTTACAAAGCACCAGTCCAAGATTAATATTTATTAGAATATAAGTCAACACTCACGAGACAGGTAACAGCTTATAGTGGTACCTGAACAGGGACTGGAGTATCAGAGCGATGGATGAGCGATATATGAGCGATGGATGGACAATGGATTCCAAACTGGTCTCTCCAACAGCCAGGAACCAGGCAGAGACCTCCCGGTGTCCCAGCAGCCCCTATCAAAGGGGTTGGCCACACCCCTTCCAGGTTGGCCACACCTCCTCAAGGAGCTCGGGACCCTGGATAAGTGTCTTTGGACCTTATCGGCTGACACCTGAATCCTACCACAACCAACTACCTTCTGATTAGATTTGAGATGTGTGTTACAAAAGAGGACTCATGTCTACTATTATAAAGTTGGACTGGGAGACCTATGAAGGCTGTGGCTGGGAAGACCATGGGCTCTAGTGGGAATCTACTTCTGTTGTTTTAATGAGCAGGGTTTTCAAAGCTTCCTCAGACCATCCTGATGTGTGATACATCATCACAAAATGTGTAAAACCTTAGGAAAACATTTTGGAATCACGTACTTGAGGAAATCTCACTGGAAAGATTAGAGTCTCACTATAACCACGAGAGGTCTTTTTAATAGGGAAGAACCACTAAATAAATACTCTTTTGTCAAGTGTGCAGACATTGGTAGCTGGGAAAGTTTTGCCTATGAAGTGTGGCTACCTAGGCTATGCCACTTGTTAAACATTTACCCTTGGTCTTGACTCTGCCTCAATCTCCTCATATATAAGATGATAATACTAATGTTATCTACCTTGGAGGCTTGTTTTGATGAGTGAGTCAAATAATTAACTGGATCACCCTTTACATAAAATTTGTTGTTCTAAATGAGAACCGGATGAAAACTCAGAGTATTCTTCTTGTTGTTATTTTGCCTAAACTTCAGTAAAAGGAACCTCACTTGGAAGTGCCAAATGTATTCCATGTCTATTTATTTTTTATTCAACACATGTTTAATGTGTACCTACCATACGACTTATAGTTTCATAGATGAGAAAAAGGTGGTGGGAATGGCTGGGGTTAGGTAAGTAATCCAACTGAACCAAACCAAAATGACTAACAGATTGTTCCCATATGAATGAACTCATTTGAATCTTACTACATCCACCTAAGGGGAAGCAAGATCATAGCAGACAACTCAGTATGAAGTTGTTAGTCTAAGGAATCAAGCAGGAGAGGATATAAGCTGGGATCACACGTAGAAATCTTAGACTGCAGGAGAGAGAGAGAGAGAGAGAGAGAGAGAGAGAGAGAGAGAGAGAGAGAGAGAGAGAGAGAGAGAGAGAGAGAGAGAGAGAGAGAGAGAGGTGTAAGCTATCAATCTTCTTGTATCCCCCCAAAGACCATAGGACGCAGAGGCTCTTGATTTAACGGTATAGAATTGCTTGTAAACAAGCATCCTTTCTAAGGAAATGGTGAGGTTACTTGTATTTCTTACCCAGAGACTCTAGGGTACTAGTGACCCAGCAAAATGTAGGGACTGCTTCACAGTCCACTTTCTTAACTCGGTCTATTTATAAGAATTAAGGGTTTAGACAAAAATATTTGTGTAAATTTTTAACAGTGTTTATGAAAAGCAAGAACATCAAAGGGCAGAAGTTGCAAAATGGAGCCTAATTGATCAACCCATCTTCATGATGTCTCACATAACTTTTCTCAACTCAAGGAGATATTTTTGCTAAGGAACAATCCTTTTCTACACTATTAATATATGTATGTCTCTCATTGGTTAATAAAAAGCTGACAGTTGGTAGCTAGGCAGGAAGTTAGGCAGGAAAGGCAAACTATGAATGATGAGAAAGAGGAGGGCAGAGTCAGGAGACACCAGCCAGTGGCCAAACAAGCAGGACATGTAAAATATGAGGTAACGTGCCATGAGCCACATGACAATGCATAGAAAAGAAATATCGGTTAATTTAAGTGTAAGAGTTAGCTAGCAGCAAGCCTGAGCTATGGTTGAGCATTTATAATTTGTATTCAGCCTCTGAGTCAATTATTTAGTGTCAGTTCTGGTATGACAAAGTTAAGGCATCATTGGAAAGTGTGTCATGGTGTGGATATTTAGGCTACAAGCAGGAGAGCCTTACGCTGGCTTTTGATGGTACAGATGAACTAAAGTAGGGTCAGCCTAAGATAACCACTCTGGTGGGCTAGTTTTGTCAACTTGACACATTCTAGCATCTCCTGGGGAGACAGCTTTAATGAGGACTTGTCTAGATCAGGTTGGCATGTCAGCATGCCTGTGAGAGATTTTCTTTAGTTGGCTTGAGGAAGGAAGACCTACTGTGAATGTTAGTGACGCCATTTCATGGGCCTGACCCTTGACTGCATGGGAAGGAGAGGGTATGCTGAGCACTACCATGCACAAAGAAATCCATTGCTTTTGCTCTTGACTCTGAGTATAATGTGACTAGCTGCTTCAAGCTCTGAAGCCTTCAGTTCCTCCATGACAATGAACTGTCACCTGGAATTGTAAACCAAACAAATAAACCTTTTTGTCCCCTCAAGTTGCTTTAGTTCAAGGTGTTTTTCTTTACAGTGCAAGGAAACAAAATTAAGACACTCATTTTCACCTGCTAGGAAAAGGCAGCAGCAATTTTTGTGTGATAAAGCATATACACAGTGAAGTATATGTAAAGGGTCAAAATTATTACACACTATTCTAGGAATAAGTATTTACAAAATGCTCAGAATGGGAGAAGCATAGAAGAACTTACAATGCATGTACACAATTTGTATGCACAGAGATCATCCAGAAAATGAGTAATGATAGGAGCCGATATAATAAAGATAGCTTCAGGAAGCACCAAAACGGACTTCTAAACAGGGTTTAGCATTTCTGCAAATGTAAAGGAATAAGAAGTGCCAACACATTTTACTGTAGAAACCACAACTTTTCCTTGCTTCTTACTTGCACTACTCTTACCAGGATCCAGCCCATCTGAGGAGAATGTACTTCATTGCACACACCAACAGGGACAGAATGTAAATATTTTCCCTCACCTCAGGGGAGTGTTTGAAAACACTCTCCTGGAAAGGAAACTAATTTATTTGGTTGCTAATTATTTTGGCTCTAGTTTTAATGAGCCATCCACTATAAAAGATAAAGAGGATAATAAAGCTTCTCTCTCTCTTTCTCTCTCTCTGTCATGTGATTAAAGGGATGAAAAATAGTTTGTAGTAATCATAATCATGGACTCTGATCTCAGATTATGTGTATTTGTATCGTTGTTTATTAGATATGTCACATGTCACTTTGGGCCAACTTCTTGCCCTTTTTATGCCTTAGAATCCTTCTCCCAAAGGGAGAACAGTGATGTTCGCTGTATCAAAGTGTGTGGTAAGTGTAAAAGAGGGAGACCGGGGCTGTTATTGTTATTATGTTATTGCTCAGGAACATTGAGAAGGAGTGGAGAGTAAGATATGAACAGATGGTATTCTGGAACCTTCTAAATAATCACAGGGAAATTGCCTAGGAAATGTGGTATGTGTCTGTGAGTGTTTGCACACATGAACGTGTGTGTGTGTGTGAGCGTGTGTGTGTGTGCGCGTGTGTGTGCGTGTGTGTGTGCATGCATGTGCATGTGTGTGTCTGTGTGCATATTGAGAAAAGATGGCAACAAGGCTATATGACATAGACAATGCCTGTTGAAAGAAGATGCTCATGAAAGACTTTTATTTTGAACTCTAGTAATCGAATTTCTTTCTAGTAACCAACCTTCTTGGCTTCACATACCATAGAATCGACTTTAGCCTGCACTCAGGGGTCTACCCCATTGCTGCTGGGACCTCCACACAATGAATTATTGCTGTATCTCCTGGGGCATTTTTCTTTACTCACTGATAGTTCAATAAAAGCAAAGAGTGTTAATCCCACATGAATTTGTCTTGTGTCTATTAAATTATCCTACTTTGGACAACTATTAACCTTGAAAACAAATAAACAACAAACAAATTCTCAAACACTTGCCCCTAAATGGGAGAAGCTGGGCATTCAAAGGTTGGTGTTGGAGGAGGCAGAGGGATTCCTTTTGTAAGAACTGATTGTTCATGGATGGGTTGTCTGGTATAGTACTCAGTGGTACTGTTTCCAGATGTGCAGTATCAGTATCATCAGAACTTGTAAGAAGAATCTCAGATTTCATTTAAGTCCCTATGAATGAAGACTGTCCTTTGCAAAGGATTCATTTGCAAAGAAGCTTCACTCCAATGGGTTTTAATGGGCCACAGGCTTCAGAATAGCTATCTTGCCATTCTGTTGTGGTGAAATGGTTTTAGAAGCTTGGCTTGGCCATTTCCTATACAAAGAGAAGGGAAAGGCAGATGTGGTGCTAATGAGTGTGATAACCATAGGTACACTCTTGTTTGAATTGGTGATTGAGGAATACCCAGAGAAATTTGTGTGGCTATCTATTTTAAGATCTTTAAAGCAACCAGAAATCTTGAAATTAAAGATGCCTCCAGAAGGTGGCATGACACTTAGATTACTTAGAAATTTAGATCAAATGTGAGGTCTCTTATAGTGTCTTAGGTTCAAAGGCAAGAAGGCATGAGTCTGGCCCTTGAAAGTTGTATTGACATAGTTTTTGCCATTTGTGTTTTTATGAGAAAGGGTGTACCCCAAGAACAACTGTTTTGAGTGGAGGAGATGGCATCTCCTATAAGCTACAAGTTGGATTTCATTCAGCTCCTTGAGCATCAAGGTCATGCCTGGTTCAGAATAATGGAATGCTAATTGCCTCACTCAGGCCTTAATGGGCATTATCTTGTTTACACTGATGTACTGCTCACAGTATATATCATTCTTTTTAGCAGATTCTGCCATGGATTTGAAGTTTGAATTTAGTCAACAGACCTTGAGCAAACCTTTAGCTATGCTAGAGGGTTTGTGGAGGTTAAATAGGAGACAGGAAGGAACTTCCTTTGTGGATCCCATATCTGTATCGAAGGATTGTCACAACAGTCAGGGATTGTGAAGCCTGTGTTTAGCTCCAGGTGAAAAACAGGCTGGCTATATAATTATGCTAATGCTTCCCAGAGAGTTCCTTTTTCCCTCTACTTATACCATGTGTATATAGGCTCTTGTTTGTTCGAACATCCCGTTAGCAGCCAACCAGCACATACACACAAACACACTCATAAACATAGGCACAGTCTGGCTGCCACACTCATAAAGTCCAGCCAAGGTGACCTCATTGATTCATGTGACTTCCCCTTGCCATGGTTGGTTTCCCAGTGCAGTGGGCAGTTTTCCAAATACATGGCAGCTTGATTGTAATAATCTCATTGCCTTCATCTGAAGCCCCAAGCAGAAGATACACATTTCCCTGTATATCTTGCCTGTTTCCTCAATGGTGACTATACGTCCACTATTGCTTATTTTGCTTCCCTTCTCCTAACTTTGTGTGTGTGTCTGTGTGTGTGTCTGTCTGTCTGTCTGTCTGTCTCTGTCTTTCTCTCTCTCTCTCTCTCTCTCTCTCTCTCTCTCTCTCTCTCTCTCTCTCACACACACACACACACACACACACACACACACACACACACACACACACACACACACACACACACACTAGCCACTTTGTATTGAGACCTAAGAAGTAGTATTGATTAGCAGTAGTATGGTGCTATAGGGCAGTTTCCTCTAAGCTGAAATATCCCCTCCAGGAGAGAGGGGGACACTCACGGGCACCAGGATGATATACAATAGGCCACAAGACTAAGAGAATAGAAACTTGAAAGATTCTTGAGGGCCCCTCCTAACCAGTTCGGGATGTTGGGGAAGAGGACTCTGACCAGCCCAGCTGCTGAGGGAAGAGATGCTCTGACCTTGCAGAATCAGCAGGAGGAGTGATGTGTGCCTGCGAGCTGTGCACAGAGGTCCAGTGCTGCAGTTCCCACGAATCTTCTATGTTAGAGTGGGCTTTTGGGTGATGCAACTGCTTTTGAGTCTTCCCTGCTCCTTCTGAGTAGCCCCTCACCATGCTTCTGTTACTAACGATGAAAAATCCCTCTTCAGCAATATATCCTCTGCAAATAAATCATAAAGGTTTTGACAAATTTTTATTATGGCTCACATTTATAGCATGCACACTAGCCTGTTACTTAGGTAAGAGAAAAAAGTCACTTAATAAAATGCAGTTATTAATTAATTAATTCACCATTATTGAAACACTAAAAATAAGAAGGCATATCATATTTATATTCAATGAATGTCTTCTACAAATTGAAAGGTAAAACTTTGTTTATTCGGTGTTGAATGGACATGGATGAAGAAGTACAGATCATTCAAACAATAAAGTTTCAAGTATTTCTTTATCTCAAAAAAAGATTTTAAAATCAAACTAACAAAAACACTCTGATTCAATGAATTGAACCTTGGTGCAATCCTTACTTGGGCCTGTCCTGGGTTGCATTTATGGAGTGAATGGACATGCATGTGCTGTATTTCTCCAGGAAAAGTCTATCACATGACATCTGGGCTCCCTGTTTCCCATGTCTCTAGGAAGTCAAATGGTTCCCAGCACTATGGCTAGTCATCCTGAACACCAATCCTGGAGGATGCTGAGGTGCTATAGTGTAAAGTGTAACCACCTTGAGTGTCTCTTTCAAGTTCCAGATGTGTGTCTGACTCATTGGGCCACTGACCTTCAGCCAGTCTCTTGGCTCTTCAGTTTTTCTCATCTGTAAAATGGAGATAAATATCCCTTCTCGGTTGCTGTGCAGGGCTGTGATGAGAGAGTGCCCTGTATTCTCAGTGATCCAGTAGACACTATAGAGAGTGATAAATTTTCCAAGTCTGTCTGAAAGCTCCTTCCAGCTAGGGAGATGGTACTGAGCTAGTCTCAACAGCTTAACTCTGAAGCTCCAGTGTTCAGCTTTAGAGACACAGAAGGATGTCATAGAGATGCTCAGGCTTCGACTCCACCTCAACCCCACCTACTCAATTCTTTCTCGATGAAATTTCAAGTACAGGAAATGCCTGTGCAGCAGGTTTGAGAGCCACTGATTTAATGCCAAGGAGCTATTACCTTTCCTGTGATCTCAGATCCTAACATTCATTGCGTATGACAGAGTATCCCTCTCACATCTGATACCTGAGGTGACTGGTGAGGCATAATGGAGTCTGGAAGAGAGATTGTCCTCCAGGGATCTTTTTATTAGACTTGACAAATATAACTTCTAGTCTTAATTCATATAGTAAATGGAAGACATCTCAGATGGCACAGTTGGAAATGGACTCCCGAACCAGTGAGTGAAGGCTCTGTATTCAGTTCCCTGGAACCCGTATGAAGGGGGATTTTCCACTCCACAGAGTCCTCCACATCCACACAGGACTCCCCCATCATACATGCACGCACACGCACACATGTGCACTCGTGCACACGCGTACACACGGAAGATAACGAAAGTAATTACAAAGCAGATGAATTTTGAAACCCCATGTTTAATCGTCCCAAGCCCCTCTCTTTAAATATCAACCAGAGCATCACTGAACTTCATCTTTTGCTCTTCGGAATTCTTAGTAGCTTCCCATGGAAGGAAGAGAGGAGAGGTACAGAGAGAGCAGAAACAGGTTCCCTCCTGGTGCTTAGCTGCTTTAGTCCTTCCCTCTGCTGGCCCTGGCTAAGCTCTACTCCCACAGAAAAACTGGGAGGTGAGCACCTACTTTTATGCAAACTGCCTTACAGGTCATCCAGGAAGAGGTGCTGAAAATAAACTCAAGCAGCTATTTCAGAGGCACAGTCCTCGGCAGTGCTATTAAGCGTGATGAGGAAGTGGGTGGAAGGCCGGGTGTGTATGTGGGGGGGACCCAGAACCTATCCAAAATATGTGACTCGGAAAGAAAGAAACAAAGCAAATTCCCAGAAGGCAGCCTTTTTATTTGCCTTTATTTATTTCGTTTTAGCTTGTCAGAGGGATGAGATAAAAACATCTGTCTCCCACTAACAGAGCCGCGTTCTGAGTGAGAACATGGGGCGAACACCTATCTGCAAACTTGCTTTAATCTATTTCTGGGGTAATGGACTTGCACAGCGGCCTCAAGTGCCTCTGTTAATAGCTTCTGGCTTTTTCCAGCAGAAATGCACTAGAACTGTCTTCAGATATATTCTCACTTTGAGGAAAGGACAACAGAACCTTCTTAGAGAGGGGCAGGGAAGGAGAAGAAGAAGATTAAGCCCTTTCTTTAATCTAGCAGAAAGAAAAGACAAAATTACCTCAGTGCACGTTCCCGCTGCTATAAACAGCAGCGTTAGGGAGAACGTAGCTTCTCTACGACCAAAAACCATTTAGGATACAGAACTTGGGCTCTATATTTCCCTGGTTGCTTTAATGCAGTGAGATTTGGGGTTCTGGTGGGGGGTGGGGCGGGGTCGTGATCTAAAAATAGTATTCATTCAAAAAGCAAGTCGCAGTGAGGAAGGGGCCTGCTTCTGCCCAGAAGGAGAAAGGGAATATGAAATCTTAATGTCCTCATTTCTAAGCTCTAAATCAAAGTCAGACTTTGGAATACTGTTTTTTGTTTGTGTTTTTAATAGGCAGAGCAGAAGGGTAGCAAAGATTCAAATGGTACAAAAGGAATAAAGAAGAGAGAAGCCAGGCTTTCTCCTTAACCCTAACACCACCTCCCAGGCCTCCTGCCCCGAGGCAGCATCTGATCAAGCTTCTCGTGGGCCTTCCTGTAATCCCTACACACCGAAGGGTCTGCTATCATGTGTGTCTGTATGTACCCACATACCTGTTCACGAAGCCTTTGGTTATGTTCGTTGAACACAGATAGCTGTGCTATATACCTGTCTTGCTGGCTCTTGCTTCTCTCTCTTAAAATGATTCTACAGAGATAATTTCTTATCAGAACATAAAACTTACCTTCTTAACTTTAATACTTGCATGTAAGTTCACTGAGGATGCACCTTTAGGCCTCCGCTGAATGTGGTAATAAATATGTTCACATATATAGCTTAATACAGAAAATATTTCTGACTTTAAAGTCCCATGATATAATTTGATCGTTGTATCTCTGGTTGTTCCTTGTTGCACACTACACTCAGGTTGAGCAAGAACCTTCTCAGGCCTAACTGTATTTTCCTTTTGAAATATTAGCTGTGAGTTAGAGCGCATTGCTGATTTCTAGATGGAGAATTTCCCATGGTTTCATTTAGCTATTAGCTACCTTGTCAGGAAAGACAGAGGTCTGAACAGTGTTGCCTACAGCTAATAGATCAGGTCTTGAGTAAATATGACCCTTTCTGCTACAACAGTAAGGTCATGCAAGTCACCTTAACAGCATGAAGAAATCAATTCCAGCTAGCAGCCACCTCTGACTTAGGGCTTTCTGAATGCATGGAATTTCTGCCTCCGCATTGATAAGGTCATACATATGTATGCATCGACCTTGTAGCTCCCGAGGGCTCTGGTTTTCAAAATTCTGAATAAATCGAAACTGGAACATATTTGGATGAGACTGAAAGCTTCGAGAATGCCCAGGACTCTGCTTTTAGTTTTCAAGTGGAAAGCATGCTTTGGGAACAGACCAATAGGAATGTTGCCATGGAGGGGGGTGAGGCAACCCTTCCACTAAGCAGATCCAAAGGCATGTGAAGGGAACCTAGCAGTCCTTAGAAGCTGAAGGCTGCCTGCTCTGGCTAAACAGCTCCTAGGGATTATTTTTCAGGCAACAAAGGAAAAGAAAAGGAGAGAGTAGGCAATGCAAAAGTGAGAACATGGCTGAGACTAGAAGTATTCTTTTCAGTGCAAGCGCTATATGACTGCTTAAGAATGCCCAAAGCCTAAGAGAAGCAGAAAGCACTTGTGCCAGATGTACTGGTCCAGGGCTTTACAAATCTCCAGTGTACACATTGTTTCCGAGCTGGTGTGCTGCTGTGGATTTCACTCATTCTGAGGTTCCAAACGGTGGCAGAAAGGTCACCAGCAGCACCTATCCTGAGCGGCTCCAGGCTCCACACAGACAGATAGCAAAGCATTTCTGGACCCGGAGAGCTCTTAAGGAGCCGCTGGGAAACAAGGACCTTGGTGCGCATAAATTCATAAATGTACAAAACAGCCTTTCTGTGCAATATGACCTCGTCTTGCTTAATTTCTTTACTTATAAACTACGGTTGAATTTTAAATTCCCTGAGACCTCTATTAAATTCTCTATTATAGAAAGTAATTTCTCCTTTTCACATCTATTGAGTATTTACTGTGTCCAAATAGGTATTTTCTTAGCTGCATCTCCCCCCCCCCCCCAAATGTCTGTCTTTCTCTCTCCTCGGCCATTTTTCTCTCTTAGGTGCTGAGCACATCTGAAAAGGCCAAAAGTTAATATCAGGTGTCTCTGGTCCTCTGAAGCTCTAAGTGGCCTTAACTGCCTAGCCATGACTGACTTGATCTGACCAGTTATGTGAGTCTGGATACCAACATTAACTTGTTAGACAAATGGGACGTACATGTGAAATTGGAATTGTTGAGAATGGTCAAAGCACAGTGGCAGTTCACCCACAGCTGAATATAGATTGACTAGAGTCATCTGTGTCAGGCTTATACTGTTCACATTAAGGATGCTACACAGAAAAACCTTTGCTTCCTGCTTGTGTCAAAACACAGAACACATATTCAGTTTCATTATACTACTTAATAATATGTAATAAAAGCATTAAGTGAATGTCTAATGGGCAGGTAAGCCTGATTTCTAAGCAACTTCAAAGGCATTTGATTAGCATATAAATATAACTAGATGTTCATTGTTTTAAAGACTTATTTTTTATTTTTATGTGTATAATATATACACTGCGTATAGGTCTGGAATTTCTGAGCCATCTCTCCAGCCCCAATTAGATATTAATATTAAGATGAGACTGCTAGAGAGCAATATCTGAGTCAAGGTAAGCCACAGAACTACCACTGCTCTATAATTTGAACAGAGAAAGCAGAAGTCAGTAACACAGGAGTTGGGTTGTCTTTATTATGGGAACTGGAAACACTCTACTCTGATGGATTACATGTTCATACCCAAAGTCAGAAGGATGAATTGGAAATCCTCAAGGTGCTGGGTCTTCACATTCTAATATTTTGTTTAACTTCAATGACTGTTCTATGAAGTGACATTTCCCCAAATGAAAACTTGCTGCTACATAATAGCTGATGCTGATCATAAGGCAGAGGTAGTTAATTTTCCAGGGAACTATTTTTAAATGCTGCATAGAAAATGCCTTTTTTTTTTATTGATCTGGAAGGCAAATGCCCAATTAGAATTATCATAAATAAGAAGGAGGAGGCAGAGGGGGAGGAGGAAGAAAGAAAGGGGGGAAGAGAGAGAGAGAGAGAGAGAGAGAGAGAGAGGAGAGAGAGAGAGAGAGAGAGAGAGAGAGAGAGAGAGAGAGAGAGAAACATCAAGTTTACCTCCTAGAAATGGTCACTGCATGAACAGGGCTGCTAGTTAACCAGAGACCAACTATCCTTTCTAAGGGAGAAATGCTGCTCTCTCTCTCTCTCTCTCTCTCTCTCTCTCTCTCTCTCTCTCTCTCTCTCTCTCTCTCTGAATGTGTGTGTGAATGTCATGTGTGTGTTTTTCCTAGAGATCTTATTTACAAATAAGTGAACAACTTCCTTGAGATTTGTTTCTGCACTATTGTGCTTTTATTACATATTATTAAGTAGTATCTTGAAACTGAACGTGTGTTCTGTGTTTTGACACAAACAGGAAGTAAAAGTTGTCACAGGATGGAGAAAGGGATTCATTTCCATTTAGCATTTACTTTTGACAGGGATTAAATAGTAGGTATCGTTTTCACATTGAGGACAATTGTCACTCACTAGGAGAATCTGTGTGGCACCTCCTTAGTTCCCCGTGGTTGGACGTTATTTTAAGGTGTGTTACTTTTGTTTATGTTGCATTCGTGAAGATGTGGTACTGTGTTTGCCTAAAACATGTGATGGTCTAATAGAGAGCTGAACAGCCAATAGCGAGGCAGGAGAGAGAAATAGGCGGCGAGTCTGGCAGGCAGAGAAGGAATGATCTAGGAGCACGAGGAAGGAGCCAGAGAAGGAGGAGGCCATCGGGCCAGCCACCCAGCTACACAGCCAGCCACAGAATGAGAGTGAAAGTGGATTGCAGAAGTAAGAAGGGAAAGGAAACCCAGAGGCAGAAAGTAGAAGGGATAATTTCAATTAAGAGAAGCTGGTAAGAAACAAGCCAAGCTAAGGCCAAACATTCATTAGTAATAATAAGCCACTGTGTGATTTATTTGGGAGCTGGGTGGCAGGCTCCCCAAAAGAGTAAAACAGCCAAGAATAGTTCCCAATTACCTTCTCTATGATAGAATGATTTATTTTATGGACCATACTCTTCATTACACCTTTGTCATGTACATACAAACTATCCAATCAACTTACAAATTGAGTGTTAGCATCATCTTTATTTTATAGCTAAGTAGGCTAGAGCTTACAGAATTTGAGCAACTTCCTCAAATAGTATGGTTACTAAGGGTTGGAGCTGAGTCTCAGCTTTGCCTATTAAATGAGTTACCTCTGAAGGGGCTCTGCCAGCCCCAGGCAAGCATTCGGATGAGTAGAACACTAAGTAACAATATTCAAGACAAGAAATAAGAATCACCCAACCAAGTTCTTTTCAAATTCCTGACAGAAAGAAAATAGACCAAGGATGATGAAATACTTATATTTAATTTAAGTTAGGTGGTCATCTGAAGGGATTTTTTCCACTACCACCCATTCTTGTCCAATGGGCACACAAAAAGTATGTTACAACATCAGTTGGATGCTCTCCCTAGACTGGAAATGTAGGCATCCAGTCTCCCCCCCCCCCCCCCATAAGGTGATCTGATTACAGCCACTGCTGAATGCTTCATCTCACAGTAGCCCTGACACTTCACTCTCCTCCAGGATATCAGCCAGTAGATTACATACATTACTTCTGTCATGGAGGGAGAGGACCTTTGCTCTCAGGGGGATAGAGATTCTCTAGACCAGTTTGTTTTCCTTACGTAAACCTCCATTTGTCATCTTGAAGCATGCTGTGCTACTGTCAGTTTGGTAAGTTGTCAGTGTTGTGTGATAAATGATCATCAAGTTGGTAACTTAAAACAGCACACATTTATTATTCCACAATTTTGGAGGATTAGGAGCCCGAGCATCACTTACTTCAGCTGCCTGCTGTCTCAGCAAGGCAGAGAAGGATTAGAAGTCTATGTTCTTTATGTTCTTAGAAGATGGCAAAGGCAAGAATTTGTTTGTAAATCCACACAGCTTCTTATTGGCTATCAGTTGGAAATTCCTGGGTTCCTTGGGGTTTCTTCTCATGGGAGGTCTCTCCATAGGCCATAGTTCAAACTATGGCTTCTTAATTTCTTATGACTTTAAAGAAGGAATCTCCTATGATGAAGTATAGTCAGGAATGGGGCATCCACTGCCTTCTATGTACTCCGCTGGCCACAGGAAATGCTTATACTAATGGAAAGATTATTCAAGGCTGTCATTCATGGGGAGTCAGTCATTTTAGGGTACATTCCCTACACGTGGTCTTCTGTAAAACATTGCTTCTGACAAAGGAACCAACTTCACAGAAAATCAATTGTGCCAGTAAACTGAGGCTGAGGAAATTGGTATGTTTGAGCATCCCAATGTAGCTGAACCATTTTTTGAACATTGAGCTGCAGCATATCCTGTTTGGCAACACATTTAAGAACTGTCAGGACTCATTGAGATGAGTTAAATGTTGCCATATATGGACCAGGCTTGGGCTGTTTCTCTATAGCAGGATACATGGAAACGGCAGCGGCTTCTCTCACCATCATTCCAATGTCCTGTTACTGTAACTTCGCTTTCTGTTCTTACACACATAGGCTTTATTGGTATGCTAAGAGAGGGTACACAGCCTGGCCATGTCTAAAGAATTCTGGGATATCCAGGGCTGCACCAAGACACCCTGTCCCAAAACAAAGCATATAAACAAAATGGTTCTATTAAACTTGAAGTTGAGAAATCATTCATAGACACTGAACTTTGGGTGATGATGATGACTGGGATGACTAATTCTAACTATGGAGACCAAACTATGTTGCTACTCTGCTATGTAGAAGGATACAGCAGGATAACCTGTGGCAGATCTAAGTATGTCTGCAATCTAGACTTTGGGTCAGTGAAAAACCAGATAAATATAGGCAAGACTGCTATAGTACAAAGACCTTTTAGAAATGAGTGGTCAGCCCTCTTACCAGGCTCAAAAACAGCTGCCTGGAGTGCTTGTTAAGGCAATTAATAATAATTATTATTATTATCATAATTAATGATAATAATAAAAAATAGGGAATAAGTAGTGTAAGAAAATTATAAAAATTTGGCATGATTACATAAACTCACAAAATAAAAAGTATAGCACAAACGTTTCCATTTGTATTAATATACTTATATATGTATGTATGTATAGAAATCATTTTCTGTTCTCCTTTAGCATTGCTTTACAGGGTACTAATTAAAGGTCCCAGACTCACTCGGTGGAGTTCTATCACATTGAGTGTGGTGGAATGTGTCTGTGTACCAGCACCGAGAAGGTGAGGCAGTAAGTAAGCTGTCAGCTCTATAGCCAGTGTGAAGATAGCCTGTAGTGGTATTTATGTCCTTCAGTGGATGTGAAAGTTCCCACAAGCTCCATCAAAAGCATACACCTTCTTTTGTTATAGCTTAGGAGATCAGAAGTCTGACATGGGTCTTACTCACCAGCTCATCACTTCTGAGGTACAGAGGGGCGGAACTCCTAAGCCCATCAACACAACCCTGGGGGTTTCCTTTGTTTCAAGAACCATAATTACCTTCAAAAATTTTTTTTGACTTGAAAATCCTTTACCCATGGTCTTAGGTCTTAATTTCTTCCTACCTGCCTCTCATTCCCTTGTGCTTATCAATCATTATTAATTTTTTAGTACTTCCTAACACCCCCTTAAATAAACCCTCCTTTGTCATATGGTATAGCACTCATGAATTCCCAGGATTGGAATGTGGACACACTGGGTTATTTATCCCAGCACATTTAAACCTAACTTTCAAGGTACCAAAGTAGGGATGCACCACAGCTAGGATCCATAACACCCATCTCCCGGCATCAGCACTGGATATGAGCCAAGCTTTTAGGGCTCAAAGGATGTGTCTCCCACCTAGAAAATCTGCCCCAACCTTAGGAACACCTGCTTGCAGCCTGCTTCTTGAAGCTTAGCTCAGTCTTATGACGTCTCCTTCCCACAGTCAGGAGGTCTTCTCTCCCATCCATCTTTTTCTCTTACACCCTTTAGATGCCTCTGAAAGCCTCTCTCTGTCACCCCCCAGTACCACCAGGACCTCAGAGTACAGTCACTTCAGCCTCCAGTGTGTATGTGTGTGTGTGTGCGTGCACGTGTGTGTACGTGTACATTTATGTGTGTGTATGTGTATGTGTGTGCATGTGTGTATATGTGTGTATGTGTGTGCATGTGTGTGTATATATATGTATGTGTGTATGTGTATGTGTGTGTATGTATATGTATGTATGTGTTGTGTGTGGGGGGAGTGTATGTGTGTATATGTGTGTGTGTAGTGTGTATGTGTGTGTATATGTGTGTGTATGTGTGTGCATGTGTATGTATATGCGTATATGTGTGTGTGTTTGGTATATGTGTGTATGTGTGTGTGGTGTGTGTGTGTGGTGTGCATGTGTGTATGTGTGTGTGATGTGTATGTGTGTGCATGTGTTTATGTGTCTGTGTCAAAAATATAACAAATAGTTTTTCATTATATCAATTTAGCTAAATAACTTCACTCCCTAGAATCCTTTTTGCTATTTCGTTTATAGGTAGTATGGAGCACAGACTTTTTGTGTGAGATTTGGAATGTATCTTGGAAAGAGAAAGCTATTCCATTAAGCCAACGGTCAACAGAGGACAGGAGGCAGCCTTCATGTTTACCTGCCTGCTTCAGCCAACTGCTGTGGAGAAGGGTTTTAGCCCGCTGGCTCTCACTCCTTTTGGGTGATGGTGCTTCATTCACCTCATAGGCTTCTTGGCTAGGTATGTGCTTATCTCTGTAGCAAGGGCCTTATGCCTTCCACATGGCTACTAGTAGAGAATTTAGGGGCTCAGTGGTGAAGAGCGGTTTCACCTCTGAGCACATTACTGTGATTCCCATTCAGTCTCACCGGTCCTTGCTTTGTTTTGCTTCCTGATTATTCCCGTTAATCAGCTGGTTTTTTTGTTTTTTTGTTTTTTTTGTTTGTTTGTTTGTTTTTTTCTTGTCAACATCTCATAATTTATGGTCATCCCGGAAAGGGGATCTTCAGCTGAGAAGATGCCTCTGTCAGATTGCCAGTTAGGCAACTTGGTGCGGGCATTTTCTTTATTGGTGATTGATGTGGTAGGGCCCAGGCCATGGTGGGTAGTGTGCATAGTGCCATTGTGCATATTGCAGTGCCTGGTGCTGAGTTGTGTGGAAGGGCAAGCTGTGAAAGTCGTGGGGAGCAAGCCAGTAAGCAGCATTCCTCCATGGTCGCTGCTTCTCCCTTCAGGTTTGGCTTCCAATGATGATGGACTGTAATCTGTACTGATAGGAACCCTTCCTCTCTAAGTTGCTTTGATAAGAATGATTTTATCACAGCAGCATCATCATAAACTAGGACGCTATTCCTGACTGCTCAGTGTATAACACACTATCCCATTTTAATATACCTAGTAATGTACATGTGTGTGTGAGAGAGAATGTGTGTTTGTGTGAGTGTGCGTGTACGTGTGTATGTAAGTGTGTGTATACAACTTGCAGCTGTAATTGTCCATTTCTCTAATGAAATCCTGACTCTGAGAAGTGATGTGGGATGCCTTTCTGTATGCTGTGAATATCATTAATAAAGGAACTGTCTTGGTCTATCGCAGACATCTTAGAAGTAAGCAGGGGAATCAGAGCATAGGTGGGGAAGAAGGGCGGAGTCAAGAGAGAGCATCACCATCCGGCTGCCCAAGAGTCAAGATGTAAAGTAACACAGGTGGCAAGACAGATTAATGGAGATGGGTTGAATTAAGATTCAGGACCTATCTAGCAACATGCCTGAGCAATAGGCCAACAGAATGAAATTAATATAAGCATCTGAGTCATTGCTGGGGGGCTAAGCAGCAGGTCCGGACCATGGTACTAGGCAGTCTGGGATGGCAGGTCTGTGGGTCTGGACCAACAGCCGGACAGGCCAGAAACCTCTTAATTACAGAGAAGAGTTCTTACCCGTTTGGGGTTAGCTGTAGCTTCTGTCCTGTGAGTGGATATTATGCTAGAAAAAGCTATAAGGGTGCTTGTGCAGTTCAGTTTGCTTCTTGAACTCCAACAGGTCCTTCAGGAGATGAGGATGCCCAAGACTACTCTGTACTTAGCTCAAGTACCCAATCACCGCACATATAGTGGAGGCTTCATCCCAAACCTCAGCCTGGAGCTGATATCAGATGAGATGTGGACTGGATCATGCTCCCTCGGCACTGCTGGGTCAGCTAAGGTGCATCCATCCTACACACCTGTGATGATGGGAATAAATTAAACACTTATATTAAGGTTCTCCATAGGTATGAAGGGTAGATTTACAGAATATTTGACAATTTTTGGTGAAAATTTGGAGTTGTACAGCTGGGCATAGGTGTATTCGTTTTTTATTACTTGTGTAATAAATTACCATAAATCTAATGACTTAGAACATTTTATATTTTATTTTCCCTCAACATTACCAGACTGAAAGTGTAATCTAAGATGATCTTAAGAGGTTAGAGTTGGGATGAGGGATAGCTCAGTAGGTAAAATGCCTGGCTCATCATGAATCTTGAGGACTCAAGTTCCAATCCCCCGAATGGCGGTGGTGTGTCTTGTGTCCTTAACACTGGGGAGGCAGAGACAGGCAGACACCTATGCTTGCTGCCCATCACCAACAAGAATAACCAGTCAGGGTTTTCCAGGTTCAGTGAGAGATCTGTCACAAAAACAAAGTAGAGAATGATTGAGAAAGGAATCCACGTTAACTCATAGCTTCCATTCGTTTGCACACACAAATACAACACACACACAGATATACACAGAGATACACACTGATATACCACACACACAGATAGACATATACACACACAGGGATACACACATACCCAGAGATACACTACACACACACATACACAGATACACACACATACACAGATGATACACACACACATGCACACACAGATACAGACACATATACATGCACAGAGACACACATAAACATACAGACACACACACAGATACACACACATACACGGAGATACACACTGATATACCACACACACAGAGAAACAGACACATAAACACAGAGATACAAACACACACACATAGAGATACACACACAGATAAACACAGAGATACACACTGATATCACACACACACACAGATATAGACATATACACACACAGAGATACACACATACCCAGAGATACACCACACACACACATACACACACAGACAGACACACACAGAGATACACAAACACAGATATAGACACATACACACACAGATACACACACATACACAGAGATACACACTGATATACACACTGATATACTACACATACACACAAATATACATCCACGCCCCCCACACAAACACACACACACAGACACACACACTGAGGTTAAACCAGGGCATTGGCACAGCTTCTTTCCTTGTGGGTGGAGGAGATGGGGGGTGGGGGGGGGGCACTTCTTCTCCAGCTCTGGAGGCCTCCTGCATTCCTTGGCTTCTGGTTCACCCGTTTGTTCGTTGTTTGCTTTTGCTCCAATCCCTCTCGCGTCTTAACCTTTTCTTACCCTCTAAAGTGAACCTTGCTGTACATAGTCAGTCCAGAGAAATGTCTCCCACTCTAGCTCCCAGCTGAGAAACATCTGCAAAATTCATTTTGCCAACGAAATTTCCGGGGATCTCTTTGTCAGGCTATATGCTCTCTCTACCACAGCAGGTTCTGGTGCTCTCTAGTGGGTAGAATCCTGGGATGCTGGTAAACATCTTACCATGAAAAGGAACGGTCCTGTGGAAAAGTTGTCACATCTGGAAAACTAATTTAGAGTGACTTGCCGTAGAGCATGAAAATAGTCACTGAACAATATGCTACTTGGTCTTCTTTAGTGAGGTAACCCCAAAAAGTCTATTATTGGGCACATTGTAACAGCTTTCTGCATATTACATAAAATAACTGCTATATATTTTAAAATAGTTTATTTAATAACTTCTATGAGATGATAGGCTTTGTAACAACAATCCAGAGTGTATGATTCTGATGGTTAGTGTTAAGAACTGAATGCCTAAGAGGCAAGCCCTGGGAAAACTTGTGAGGGGTTGTCTAGCTTAGTGTTAGCCTCTGAGAATGTCTGTAAGGGACTGTTTCAATTGTGTTAATTGATCTGAGAAGACTCATTAGTTGTAAGCGAGGTCATTCTCTGGGTGGAAGATCCTGTTCTTTATACAATGGAGAGATGAGGCATTTACAAATCAACCCATTGCTGTCTTCTGGCTGCAGATATAATACAACCAGCTACACAAGCTTCCTCTGCCTTGGTTTTTCCTACCGTAATGGCCCACATCACAAAGTGTGAGCAGGAAAAAGCCTTCCCCTGTCCCCTTAAGCTTCTCTTGTCTGAGTATTTTATCACAGCAACAGAAACTAAGACTGATTAACTCTTTAAATCATTTATATGCAATAATCACAAGAGGCTTAATTTTGAAGGAATTCAATTTCTGGGAATCAGAAAGAATCACACTCAAGTAGAAATAGGCTCCAAGTTCAATTGTGCAGTGATATTTAGAACTCCTCAATATGAAGGAAAACTTGGAGAAGGGTTTGGATGTTGAGACTTTAAATCTCACGAGGAAGAAAATTAAGTTTTGTAGTTCAATTCTTTTGGATTTAAATTATTTTGAACTCAAATTTGCAAGGAAATTTAATCTCTGATCTTTCCTCTCTGGAAATGTAATAATAACAATGAGTTTATATTCAATTTTGGAGCATCTCTCTGCTGGCATTTTATTATTAGAGTGTCTTCAGGTTGTTGTTTAATGTCATTGCAGGATTCATGATATGCTATTTCAGGTAACATTGCTGTCCATAAACTGGGAACCAATATGGAAAAGAAAGTGCTTTTGATTTTTAGCAGTGGGTACAGTAGTGGATTTTGTTAAATTAATGCTCCTTCCCAAGCATTTTCAGATTATGCACAGTGGCCAGTATTTGGAGAATGGCCTTGTGAAATCAAGGCTTTGCTTTACCCAGGTAGATTGTTCTTTCCCTGAAAGGAAAAGAAAACTTAAAACCTGGTTGCCCATAAGCTTAGTGTTTAACCTCGGTGGTTAAGAGGAGAAAAGTCTGTGGTAGTGAGCATATCCACCATTATCACAACTCTTGATTTTTCCATAAAAATAAAGCCAAATGCTATTAGTTCATTTTTTTTAACTCATTCAAGTCCAGAGGATGAAATGGGGGGGAGGGGAATCTCATGGGTCCACACAGGTTCTTTGTCTCTTATATGATTTAAGAATGTTTTCCCCAAAGGTTAGTCTGTGTTTCAATTCTCCTAATTGTATCCTCCATAGAAAAAAGCAATCACAATTTTGATGAAATCTAAAACATTGTCTTTTTCTTTTGTGAGTCAATTTTTTCTATGGTGTCTGTGGGGTTGTCCTTGGTTCTCCTGTGATAAAGTACCCAGACAAATACAATGCAAGGCAGGAAGGATTGATTCCAGCTTATATTTTGAAGATACAGTCCATCGTGGTAGGAAAGTCAAAATGGAGGGACCTTGAAGCAACTGATCACCTCACATCCATTATCAAAAAGTTGAAGCTGAAGGTGATGAACACTGATACTTGGTTCACTTTGCCCCTCAATATAGTTCAGGAGTCAAGTCCAGGGAATGGTGTTACCCACCTTTAGAATGATTGTTATAAAGCATTTGAACTAATTGAACCCCATGGACAGGTTATAAATTCATCACAGGCAGAGACTAAAACTTCTTTATAAGTGTGCTTGGAGGTTTGTTTATATGTGAACCCAGATTCTGTTATATTGGCAGTTAACACTATCACAGGGCTCAAACTCTATATCATCAGCATGTTTCCCATTTTTTATTTATTTTTTTTTTAGTACAATGTAATCATTTATCTGAATTGTCTACTTGACTGGATTTAGAATCACCACAGAAATATACCTGTGGGTATATGTAGTGGGATTATGTTCTGGCATGTTGTAAATATTTGTCCCTCCTACTGGTTTAATAAAACACTGGTTGGCCAGAAGCCAGACAGGAAATGTGGGCGGGGCTACCAGACTAAGAAAACTCTGGGATCATGAAGAGCAGAGCAGAGACACCAGCAGACTCAGGAAAGAAGACAAGTGTAATGGTCTAAGAAAAGGTTAAGGGAAATAGATTGAGCTAAGATGAAAGAGCTAGCTAGCAATATGTCTGAGCTATAGGTCAATCAGCATGAAATTAATATAAATCTTTGTGTGATTATTTGGGACTAAGCAGCCGTGGGGCTGAGAGTGGGCCTGAACCTTGGGGTTAGGCCAGAAAGTCTGGGCCAGAAACTTCTCACTACAGGTATGTCTGTAAGTGTATTTCTAGGTTATCAGAGTGGAGAAAAGCCACCTGACATGCGAGTGGCACCATTCCATGGGATAGGATTTTGGACTGAGTCAAATGGAGAAAGTAAGTTGGCCACTCTGCATCATGACTATGGATACAATGTGAGCAGCCATCTAATGACTCGATTCTATCATGATGTAGATATTTGACTCAAACCGTGAGCCCAAGAGAACCTTTTTGCTCCCTTAATTTGTCAGATCTTTCTGGAAAGAGAAAAGGATCAAATACAGGTAAATTGGTCCTGCCGAGTGAGGCCATTGCTGTGATAAACAGATTCTAAGGCCTTTGGTCTTGTTTTGCAGGTGGAATGGGGGGAGATTTGGGAACTTTGGGGTAAAATCCCCCATTGAACTGTGTAAGCAGAACTTAACGGACAATTCTGGTTAGAATCTGAAACACAAGAATGCTGAGTGAAATGAGAACAGTAAGGCGGGCCTCATGAGGTCTCAGAAAAGAAGAGGTCTCTCTGGCAACCTAAGCTGGAGTCAATTTGCTATATTCTGGCACACAATCTGGCTTCATTTTGCCCATGTCTCAGGACCTTCCATGAGGCCAAATGTAAAAATAATGGACTAATTTATCTAGTGAAGGAAATTTCACGGTAGGATGGCACTGGGCGTGTGACTGCTCACTGCTGCTATCTGGGTCTACAGGGAGAGACAGTAAATGGAGCAGAAGCTTGTGGAAAGGTGGTGAGCAGCTTGCTAAGGAGGCGGTATGAGTGGGCCTAAAACTGCAGACAAGGCAGCGAGAAAGCCATGCATGTAGTAGTTTCCTCCAAATTGAAGTGATCCATCCTGGAGAGGGAGGAGGTCTTCACTGAGCTCCTAAGACGCAGGAAGTAAACAAAACCTAGGAGTTTGGGAAATCTGAAACTAAAAAGGCTCATCTTAAGGGTTGTATCAGCATCCAGCATTTGTTGAGAAGAGGTGGGCAAGCAGCCCAGCTGCCTGCAAGTCACTCATTGAACCCCAGGCTCACAGTAGTCAGCCATCTGGGCATGGTGATGAAGCTGTCTTTGTTTTATCTCTGCTGTTCTAAGTAGCTCCTCAGCCATAGGTCTGTAGGTGAACTCACTGGTTTTGCATGTCAGACTTTGGTAGATTACTGTGGCCTTTCATTGGTTGCCTAGTCTCTTCGTGTCTTCCCAGGAAGTAACACAGCACCACTATAATTGTTAACAGCTCAGTCCTATTAAAAATAAACCTACTACTCTACACGGGGTTAATAGTGGTGCCCGAAGGACAAGACCTACCCATCCGCATCAAGGTTCTGTATTGTGAAAATACAAATAATTCCAAAGGAGAGAGCCAGAATTTGAGAATGCCGATAAACAGGTAACTTAAAGAGAGCTGCCCAAAGACCTCTTTCCCTAGGGTCAGCACACAGAGGTCAAGACATTGTCAAACAAGAAGGAGCATGCTACATCTCTAGCTGGTGGCAGAACATGTTTATCAGCATCTCACTACTGCTTTTAAAGGCATGGGAATGCGATAGTGAAGGAACAGTCATTAAAAACTTATATCAACTATTACCTGCTCCTGTCAGTATAGTTGACAGTGTCAGAGACATAATGTCACCATTCTAGAGGCAGTGAAACCTGAGAGAATGAAACTGGTAAATGAAGTGGACTAGAGTTTCATGCAGTGCTGGTGACCATGTCAAAGGAACTTCAGACAGCAACAGAGCTTATGGAATACAGCCCACAGGATAACAAAGCTATTCTGGGTGCATCCCGGAGAGGCAAACCCCGGGGAGAAATTCTCTCCAGAGTACCCCTTGCTTCTGCTGTGCTTCTTCCTGCTTGCTGATACCGTGTTCCTGCTGTGTTTGACGTGGTGTGATCACTATATAAAAGGATCCCACTGCATCTAGTATAGTTTGGATTGCTTCTTGGGAAAATCTCACTCCTTACTGGGCAATTTACTGGTAGATCATAATGAAAATGATTCTTATAAGAACAGTGATGATTCGTTAGACCTATAATTTAACTGGACTGTCTGAGTCAGCTTAAAAGATACAGGTTGTTAAAACAGTAAAGATGGTTAAGGAAATGGTTTAGGTTATCCTGCCAGTTGTTCCAATTAGAAATAAAAGGAGGGGCATGCAAAAATAGGCTAAAAGTCATCTCCACCTTTGTTAGATGAGAGATCTGCAGAAGATGAAAAGTAAGAACATGAAAGTTTCAAGCATTGTAGCCCCATGAATTCTGCCTGTGGAAAACAGGCTGATGACTACAGAGAGCAATGATGTCCCTACACCGAAGGTTAGGCCTGAGTTCCTTGGTCATGTAGTTTACAGAATTAATCACAGGCCCTAGTATGCACTTTGAAAAAATGAAGTCGGGAAAGGAAATTAAATGACCTAATTTTGTGTAAAGAAAAATGCATGGTTAGCTGACCACTTGGATGAACTTTAGGAATCTGCTACACTAAAGCCACAAAGAGCTGCCTGCCAGTACAAAAGGAAGTGGCTGAAATATACTTAGCTTGCTTAAAGTTTTGTTAATCAGTAGCAAAAGAATCATTGCTTTGGGGTGAAGAAAAACTACTTGTGAACTTCTAAGAAAAACATGTAACTTGTGATCATAATGCAATTATTTTCTTATATAAAGATTTTAATTTGTTTTTGAAAATGTATAACTTGTGGATATGAAGTTGTCTTTTCTTGTGTAGAAATCCTTGTCTTAGGTGATATAAAATCATCTAAGGAGGAGAAAAATGTAAAGCAAGAAAAAAGAGCACTCAACAGAGAGAAAAATAAAATGGAGAATTAAGCTTTGGCTCTCAGAAAAAAAAAAATGTCTCCCATGTGTGCATGCAGCTGCTCCAAGGCCACACCTCCTTTCTAAGTTTCTCTGAGCTGCTGAGAGCTGGTCTTCCAGAATCAAATGCAATAGCCAACTTTATTCAGAGCAGCAGACAATTTATACTGTGAAGGTTAAGAAAGTTTATATGAATAAGGTTCACATGAGCTCAAGTTGTATACAAAACAAAGGCAAGCCAGGGGTGGCAAATAACTAACAGTAAGTTGTAATAGCTAGCCTGAAGTAAGCAGTCCTTTCTACTACACCCAGAGGGAGCATGAAAATACGTTCCAAGAATGTTTTCATGTTTGAAGAAACTGAGTCACAGACTTTGTACTGTTTTCTTGGAGTGTTCCCACAAGCACTCATAATTCTTCTCACAGGACTCCATTCACAGGCTCTGTTCTGAAAACATAATAAAATGACTCGTAATGACAGCCTGCTGTACCCAAGGTCAGTGCCTGACTCAGCCATCATCTGAGAAGTTTCTTCTTGTAGTAGATGGGAGCTAACATGCAGACTCACAACCAGACAATGTGCAGAGTAAGAGAAACCTTACAACACACAATTCTTGTTTTACTTGGGGGGATTAATTTTCAAAGGAAAGGTAACTTAAAGTTCAGTGACTTTCCAAAGTGCTTTCTAGGAGCCCATCTCAGAAGCCTGGAACTTTGAGGATGTTTCTGCTTCACACTATTGAATCCCACCCTTGACCTACATATGTCCAGGTCTACTTTACAATGCACATGATTAACTCCACCCTCCAGTGTCTCCAATACTGTAAAGGTTTAATCATTGCTCAAAAGCTCAAGAAGTGAGTCCCCTCTGGGACTCAACCTCTCTATTAAAAAAAGTTACATTCTTCCAGGATAGTATGAGGAGATAAATAGAGTCAGCATTTAATTTCCAACTATTTCTAGTGAAGAGTATGGGAAAATAGCATCGAGAGTCATACAACACAATATCAAAGCCAGCAGTGCAAATGTTACCACATTCTAAGTCCCTATGCCCAGCACCTAGAATACACTATAGAAGGATGTGGGCTTTCAAGGGCTGGGGCAACTCTGTTCATATGGCTTTGCTGATTTAAGCCCACATGTAAATCTCAGCTTAAGATTTACATGTTGCCTTCTCTCCCACAGGAAACCCTGCTTGTTGCTGATGACTTTACCTTCTTAGGGTGCTCGATACAGCTCTGACCACATGATCATAGCTTCACTGTGTATCTGTCCTGTCCGGAATTGTACACAGATTGCAACCCTGTATCCTACTGTCTGGCTTTCCTGGTTTCCCTAGGAAGTATTGCATAAACAAAAAAGAAAAGAGAAAGAAAGAGAAGGAGGAAGAAAGAAAGGCCCCTATGATCCCACAACTCTGCCATCTATCTATCTTTAAATCAACATTAAATGGATGACAGCAGGGTTGCTCCTGGTGCAGGCTGTATCCCAGTCCTGATGGAAACCTCTGTGTACTCCATTGGAATAACATGAGGAAATTGATCGCTACTCAATCTGAGGTATAAAAGTTTTTTCTCTGTACTATGTATTAAAATATGTACATTTCTCCATTTCAGAGTCTATGAGTAAAGTGACATTGATAATTCCTGCAGTACCTTCAAGCTATATGCCAGTGAAGACTGAACTTTTATGGGCAGTAATTACCTTAGCCTCTTGGCCATGGATTTACATCAACTCTTTCCAGGCCACACTGTGTGTTTTGTAAATCTTTCCTCTCCATTTCTCCGTGCTCCCCATTCTCACTATAAATTTGGCTAAAAACATCAGGTCATACTCATTCTCTAGCCTGACTTTATGTTGCAGACCTAGAAATATACTCTCTTCCCAATCAGTTTTCCAGTTTTCCAATCCTCAATCCAATCAAGCTGACAACCCAAATTTACCATCATGCTCCATTGAGGTGTCTCTGGGTGATCGTGAGTGCTTATGACTCACTCAGTATCGACTATACTTGTGTTAATTTCAGGCACCTTTAGGCTCTTTGAGAAGAGAAGTCTTTGCTCTGATTCTGTAGAGCATCGGTTTCATCTCTAGCCTTATTATGTAACATAATTAAATGTTTATTGAATGTGAAAATTCTGTGGCATAATACTACACATCAAGTAGCCTACATCTGTGTGACCAGATGACATGCTGTTTGGGAGCAAAACATGGCCATTATTCTTATTGATATTCTCAAAACACATCACTACAATCGGATATGAGAGTTGGGTAACAAATCCTTTGAAAGCAGAGGAAAATCAAGTAATCAGTAACATATTAGGGTGTAGACACTAAAGCTAAGTAAAAGCCTACTAATAAATTTAACTAATGACAAGAAAATGGGAACACAATGCAGAATCTAGTAATTGCTGGACTAGCTTACTTTACAAAGCCGTTTTATTAATTTCATCTCTATTTCCAGTAACTAACTGCTTTAAAAGAACCACTATGATGACAAGAAAATTACCTCACTGTCAGTGAGTAATAATAACGTAGTGACATGAGCCTATGTCCAGGCCAAATATGATCAGTGGATACTAAGTTTATGTTATATTTAGACTGTAGATCTACAAACTGTGCATTCCTATATGCACATGTTATTACAAAATTCAAATTTTAGACCCCCATGATTAACAAATACTTTCTTTTTCTGGAAAGCTTACAATTTTATTTATTTCTATTCTTGGCTAAATAACATTCCGTTGTTTATATGTACCACATATTTTTAAACATTTATCTGTTGATGAGAGTTGATTCTATTCGCTTGCTATTAGGAACAGAGTGGTGATGATTATGGATGTATAATTATTTCTGTAATAGGATAAGGAAACTTTCATGAGTATGTCCAGTAGTAGTCATATGACAAGCTTTTTCTTAACTTTTTTGACATATTTTATTTAAAAGTTTTTTTTACATAATAACCACAGTTCAGTCCCTTTTCCTCCCCTCCTCCCCCACACTCTCCAGCCCCCCCACCTCCCCCGCCCATCCACTCCTCAAAGCCTCTGATGGGGACTCAACAAGGTCTGGGATATCAAGTTGATGCAGGACCAAGCCCCTCTCCCCTGCATCAAAGCTGGATAAGGTATCCCTCTAAAGCGAATGGGCTTCAAAGCCAGCTCATGTAACAGGAATAAATTCTAGACCCATTGACAAAGGCCCCACAAACTGCCCAAGCCACACAACAGTCATCCACATTCTGAGGGCCTAGTTTGGTCCCATGCAAGTTCTTCAGCTTGGCCAGTGCTTAGCTGTGGATTTGCTGCGGGTGGGTGTGGGGGGTTATGCTTTTGTACATTGTAAATATTTGTCATTCCTATTGATTTAATAAATTTCTGATTGGCCAGAAGACACACAGGAAGTATGGGCAAGGCTACTAGACTAAGAAAACTCTAAGAAGAGGAAGAGGAGAAACAGACACAAGCAGATACAGAGGAAAAAAGACAAGAATGTGGCTCTAAGAAGGTACTAAGCCATTTGGCTAAACAAATTAAGAATCATGGGTTAGTTTAAGAGTAAGAGTTTGCAAATAATATGCCTGAGCCATACATCAAATGGCTTGAATTAATAAAAGACCTTGTGTGATTATTTGGGACTGTTGATCTGGACTCCAGAGAGACTTAGGAGATCTTATTTATTTCCTCTTCCCAGGGGGATCCATGGAGTCATTCTTAGGGTCCTCCTTGTTACCTAGCTTCCTTCCCTGGGGTTGTAGATTTTAGCCTGGTTATTCTTTACTTTATAGCTAATATCCACTTATGAGTGAGTACATGCCATGTTTGACTTTCTGAGTCTGGGTTACCTCACTCAGGATGATTTTCTAGTTCCATCCATTTGGCTGCAAATTTTAAGATGGAATGCTTTTCTGCTATGTAGTAGTCCATTGTGTAAATGTACCACATTAAATAAATCTATTCTTTAGTTGAGGGACATCTAGGTTGTTTCCAGGCTCTGGCTATTATGATCATAGCTGAACTAATGTCCTTGTGGTAAGAATGTGCATCCAAGGGTATATGTCCAAGAGTGGGATTTTGTTTTGCCTTTCAAAAGCTTCCAAGTTTCAGAGGGTCCCATTTATTAATTGCTGTTCTCAGTGTCTGTGCTACTGGTGTTCTATTTAGGACGTGGTCTCCTGTGCCAAATACATTCATGGTTATTTCCCACTGTCTCTTTTATCAGGTTCAATGTAACTGGATTTATGCTGAGATCTTTGATCCACTTGGACTTGAGTTTTGTGCAGGGTGATAGATACGGTTCTATTTGCGTTCTTCTATGTGCCACCATTCGGTTATACCAACATCATTTGTTGAAGATGCTTTCTTTTTTATCATGTATTTTTGGCTTCTTTGTAAAAAGTTAGGTGATCATAGGTGTATGGATTAGTGTCAAGTCCTTCAATATGATTCCATTGATCCATGGGGTTTTTTTGTTGTTTTTTTTTTTTCCAGAACCAGGCTGCTTTATTACTCTATAGTAGAGCATTAAATTGGGGATGATGATGTCTACAAAGGTTTATTTATTGTACTGGTAATCCTGGGTGTTTTGTTTGTTTCATATGGAGTTGAGTATTGGAACACACAGTCTTAAATGGGATTTCTTCATCAAAACCCTCCCTCCAGGGCTTAAGAAGCTGTGAGAAGAGGAAGCAGAAAGAGTATAAGAGAAGAAGGGGTGGATGACATCAGGGAAACAGCGCCTTTCAGATACAACAAGACTGACACATAGACTGTGTCTAGACCCATAGACTGTGCTGGCATGTGCGGGGCCGGCACAGGTTCAAGCCAGTGGAGGTCCCAGCACTGAGGGGGTAAACGGACACTGACTTCCATCCCTAACCAGGGGAGGTCCCAGCACCGAGGGGGTAAACGGACACTGACTTCCATCCCTAACCAGGGGAGGTCCCAGCACCGAGGGGGTAAACGGACACTGACTTCCATCCCTAACCAAGGAGCTATCGCCAACGGAGAAAGTATAGTTTTCTCCAATGGAATCTTACTGTGTATATGAACTGTACTTAATGGTGGCCCCATGCCCTGTGGTAGATGGCCGACATAAAATGAACTCAATGACATTGTTGTAGACTTTTTGTCTCATAGTGATTTTGGTTATTGCTTGGGTAATTTTTGGTCTTGTTCTTTTGCTTATATATTATGGTTTCCAACTATGTTTTGATTGTGTTGGTCTTGGTGGTGGTGATTGATGGTGGTTGTCGTGGTGTGTGTGTGTGTGTGTGTGTGTGTGTGTGTGTGTGTGTGTGTGTGTATGAGTACAAATTCATGCAGCCACTATGAAAATCAGTGTGGTCTTCCCTCAGGAATATGAGAAGCAATCTACCTTAAGATACAGTTCTATCAGTCTTGAGCATATACCCAAAGACATCTTATCTTACCACAGAGACACTTGCTCAGCCATGTTCATTGCTTCTACTCATAATAGTCAGGAACTGGAAACAGCCTAGATGTTCATCAACAGATGAATGGTTAAGAAAAACGTGGTACATTTACATAATGGGATATTACTCTAGTGTTATAAATTAAATAATGAAATTCACCAGTAAATAGATGGAACTAGAAAAAAAATCCTCCTTAGTGAGATATCCAAGACCCAGAAAGACAAATATGGTATGTATTCCCTTACATGCAGATATTAGGTATTAAGTGAATGATTCATAGACTTGCAGAGGTTAAGTATAAAATAAGTGAATGGGTGGCACAGATCTCTTAAAAATGTAGAAATAGAATAATTATGTATGGATGAGGTGGGGACTAGCTGGGAAGATCAAACAGGGAAAGAGAAGAAAAGGGGGTCGAGAGAGAATATGGGAAAATTAAGGGCTATTTGAGGCATAATATAGAAATCTAATACAGTAGAAACTTTCCAAGTTACACACACATATATATTTATGGATATATGATTTTTATGTATGCACACATACAAAGCAATTTAAATAAAATCTTCAAATAACAAGGGAGACAAAGCCCTAATTGGACATCTCTCATCACCAAATAAAGATTATTTATCAGGAATGGATTTTATCTAATTGAGTTGTTGGCTAAAGGGTACCATGGGAATCCCCCCAAAACCCAGGCTGTTGCCAAGATGATAGGTTGCTCTCCATATACAGAAGGAAAGATCTCATTGCTGAAAAACACATCTACTCAACTCGTTGAACATGAAGAGATCTAGATGGTGCCTACGTAGAACCTTTACCCCTGCTGGCTAGTGTTCTCGGTACCAGAAGGTATTCAATATGCTATCAAAGGAGAATCACAAACACCAAACCAGTTATAAATATGGTACTGCTAACAATATCTGTTAGTGCAATATTGGCACAAACTTGTGGGTGTAACCAAGCAATATCTGATTTGATTTAAGGCCCACTCCATGAGATGGAACCCATACTCAATGCTTCTTAGGTGACCAAGAACCTGATACTAGATACTCTATGGGCCTAGGGGAAAATCAAATACTACTGTTCTATAGAAGGAACATAGACATCAAATATCTCCTGATGATATTCTTCTATACTCATAGATCAATCATCTATCATACTCATAGTCGTTATCAGAAAAGCTTCCTTCTGCAGAAAATGGGAATATATACAGAGATATACAGAGACCCACAGCCAGACAACATGGAGAAAGAGAGAGACAGAGACAGATGGACAGACAGAGACAAAGAGACAGAGACAGAGACCTAAGAACAGTCAACTCCAAATAGGATGACTCCATCATCGAGCCCCTTCTCTTAGGGCTCAGGAAATTCTGAGGAAGAGGAGATAGAAAGATTGTAAGAGCCAGACAACATTAAGAAAACACACCTTCTAAACACAGCCTTACCTACACACACATGAACTCACAGACTAGAGTAGCATGTTCAGGGTCTGCATAGCTCTGCACCAGATGGGGTCCTAGAGTTGAAATGAGAAGTGGATACAAGCCCCCATCCTTAACCAAGAAGCTATCCCCAATTGGTAGCCACTTGCAAATGGACAAATAGTTTTCTCCAAGGAAGTCTCACTGGGGAAACAAACTACTCTTCAGGGTAGGCCCCATGCCTAGCAGTAGATGCCAACACAATAAAATGAACTCAGTGATATTTTTATAGACTTTCTACCCCATACTGCTTTGCTAAAGATTGTTTTGTCCTACTGGTTTTTTGCTTGTGTATTTTGGTGTCCGATATTGTGTTTTCTGAGGCTTTAAAAATGCTTTTTAGTGTGTGAAAGAGAAAGGGAGAGGGAAGGGGAGGGAAGGAATTTCTTAGTCTTTTTTAAAAAAAAATTATTTATTTAAATTTATTTTATGTACATTGGTGTGAAGATGTCAGATCCCCTAGGACTGGAGGCAGTTGTGAGCTGCTATGTGGAGGTTGGCAATTGAACCTGGGTCCTCTGCAAGAGCAGCCAGTGCTCTTAACCATTGAGCCATCTCTCCAGACATTCATTGGTCTTCTAATTTGGGTTTTTTTTTTATTATTGATTTTAAAAGAGAGAAAGAACTTGGGGTTGAGTGGGTGGGGAGGCAGCTGTGAAGGTTGCTGAGGCGTAAGGTGGGATCATATATAGTAAACACTTTTTAAAAGAACTTTATTATAAAAACCAATGCAAATGACAACAGGAAATTAGATATTGTAAGGTTCTAACAACAGACAAAGTCTAAGAATAGACAAAAATAAAACTTTATGAAAGAAAGAACGGATAAACTGATATGATATCTATTTTACCAGGAAGCATTCCAACAAACCTGGATACTGCATAAAGCAAACAATTGGCAGAAAGGAAAAACAGGCAGGACCAAATGCTTAGAGGAATTTTAGCTTCTGTTTCTGAGGTAAGTGCTTCAGAAATGAGATGGAACTCAAAATGAACTGGGGCCAAGCAACGGGTCACAACGGTGGTGTAGTTTTCAATACTGACACTGGGCAGCAGCAAAAGGGAAAATTATGATCAATCTTCTCCATAGACATAGATACAAACCTTTTATGAAAATTTTATCAAACTGAGCAATGCGCAAACTTGATGACATGTTATGAGTAAACTGGTTTGAGCTGAGAAATACAAGGTGAAAATTATCACAGCCTGTATGAAAACAACCAACGTAACTAACACTAAGGCAGAAAAGACAACTCAGAAATATAAAGATGCAATTTAAAAAACTGTATTATATATTCATTACAGGAAGAGACTTGAAGGGAACTTTGGCACTCTAAGAATACGCTTTTAAAAGGCCCCCACTTTAAAGACACCCATCATTTGCTAATCAGTCTTGAGGATCTGTGGATTGTATGTCCCATAGTGCTTTGTTAGTTCAGGTTTGCGAAGACAAAGATGAATAAATAAAACAAGACCAGGGAAACTGAAGAAGCTATTCACTTAGAATCTGCCTGTGTCTTTTCACAACACACTTTGAACCTTGACTATAATTGTACTGATTCCTTAAATTTATATGAAAAGGACCCCAGCAGTACTAAATATTCAGTCGTTTATGATGGAAGCACATGCTCTCTCCCTCTACCTGCTTAGCTCATGTCTTATTACTGCACCTAATTCTGGCTTTGCATATTTTGAAGAAATGATTTTAGTAAATACATATAATTTTCATGAAAATTAAGCTCAGCATTTAAAATATCTTCTTAATAGTACTATTTCTTAATAGCCTGTTATATGTTATATTGATTTAACTTTATCAATTTTCTTCTGATTAGGGTTTGTGGAGTACTATTATCACATTTTCCATAATTTTATGTTTTCATTGTCTCCTATAATTGCACAATGGTCTTTTTCTTTATCTAGTTAGTTATCACATTTTCTTACAGTTGAAGCATTTGTTTATGGTTCAAATATTCAATAAAATTATTGCATTTTATGAGGCTATTTTCTTTGTACATTAAAGTACAAATCATGTTCTATTTCATCATTCCAATACTGTTTACCATTGATATTAATGTTTAAGATTAAAAGAACCTCTACCCTTTCCTAGAGGGCCTTGCAGTACTTAAACTTCATTTACAACTTAACTTGCAGTTTGTTGAATTATGTGAGATATGTGTGGATACGTAAATACACACAAATATCAATATCTATCTATCTATCTGGATCAGGACAATATTATTGTTTTAAATATATATATTGAAGTGACATGTTACAGCCATGTAGATCATGTTTATAGGTGACCATATTGTTGAGATTTTATGTGTGTGCCTCCGCTGCCATATAGAGAAAACACTGTCTCACAGCTGACGTCCTTTCTCTGGCTCTTACAATCTCACTTCTTCCTCTTCCATGATGTTCCATGAGCTTTAGGTGTAGGCGCTGCATTGTTAGCCCAGATATTTTAGTTGGGGTTGGTTACCCCAAAGTCTGTTGTTCTCGGCATTTTGAACACCAATGTGGCTTGGGGAAAAATCTCACAAGAAGAGACCTCTGCTAGATAAAAAGCTGTCTACATACAACTCATAATTTCTCTAAGAATGAGTGCCTATTAGGTTATCAAATCCCAAGTGGTCAACCTTAAAGATATATACAAATGAACAACACTGAGTGGACTCAGCAGATTTATATATAGATATATAAATATATATATATGTGTGTGTGTATGTTATATATTATATCAGCGATATATATCACTCTTATTTATACATATATTTATATATACTATATCACTTTTATTTTGACACAATCAGTTTGCAACACCTCCTCTTAAGATTACATTGAAATTTTAGAATATCAAAGACAAAAGCTAAGCTTTAAAATTAAGGAATTAACATAGATGAAGAAACACAAATCGAATTCACATCATCTTTTAACAGAACAAAGAATGCAGGAAGATGACTGAATAAAGTTGTTAAAGTATTAAAGACATAATAACTTTGTATCAGCCAAGCTGCAATGCAAATTCAAGAGCATGAAAATTAATACCAGACATAAAGGCCTCAAAGGCTTTTAAAATGGTTATTCACCTGGTAGTTAATTTTGGATGAAATCACTAAGTGGAAGAAACCAATAAAAGATAGTCAGAGATGTACAGGATTTAAATGTTATTAGGTACCTTGACCAAAAGGAAAAAAAGGAATTACCCTATTAGTAACCAAGGTTGCAGTTCGTTGCCATGGTAGGTCAGGAATGTGAGAGACAAGTCACAGCACCAGGTGCTTTTTCTTTGGGTGCGGATATAGCCATCAGTTTAGAAAAAAATTAACTATGAAAATTTTGATGACAATATGGTAGCAAGGTGTTATAACAAAGTGAATGAAAAATGTGTCAACTACCATTATGATTTTAATAATCATAAACATCCAGAACTCAGTAGAGACTAAGAGGAAGTGACCAAATGGCTAATAAGTAAAGTCCAGATTTTCTCCCAATGGGAGAAAATAAAGCATATATGCACACAAAGATTAGAAGTAAAAATACAGAATACACATCTCATGAGGCATGCTTCTTTCTGAATATCAGATATATATTTAAATAATTCAATGTTTTTACTAATAGATCTTGTACATACTGAGGAACTTATGAGAAACCATCGTCTTATTGCAATACAGCAAATTTTTATATGTATGTTCCTATACATGCTTGCTAAAAATACATTTCTTTTCTCCACAAATGAGAGGTGGTAATACACATTTTTCCTTTGAATATTGCTTGAATCTAACATGTTTGTTAAAAGAATATTTAGAATTGGATAGCTTGGCCCAAATAGGTTGCTCTGCCATCAAAATTTAATAATACCTTTCTTCTCTGCCAAATATAAAACATCTACAGCCACTGATTATGGACTAGGTCAGAAAGAAAGCACCAATACACGGCATGAATAGATACTCTGCAAACCATGATCTCCATGATCACATAGCAATTAAACTAGAAGCAAAGGGGTTAAAGTGAATGGACAATGCCTGCACATTTGTAAACACCACCCACCCTGCCACTAACTAATATTTTATATAGCTCTTATTTATGTTATTAGGAGATGAGTGACTGAAATAACAACTGCTCAGTCCTTCTTAGAGGACTTAAAATATGAAATTAAACTCAAAGAAGATAACAGAAAATGGATTAAAAACAAATAAGTATTGATTAAGTAAAATCAATGTAAAAAATAAAAAGAACCATGAGTTTAGTATGAAGTAATAAGTAATAAGGTAGGTTAACTCTGGCAGAATTTGTGAACAGAGAACTATAAGCAATATGATGGGCCAAAATTAGGGGTCGAACACACAACATTGAATAGTTAGTTAGGTATAACTGTGTAACTTTTCCAGGGAAGACTTTTTTTTTTTTTTTTTTACTCCAGATAAATCATCAGTGGTAGAACAAAGAAATGATTCCACTCTAGTCGTACTTAGTGAACCAATGAGGTTATTGGGATTACTTATGGGGTGTGGGTAACTCAGGGGCAGCTGCCCCAGCCTGGGTGATGGGAAAGGACAGTTGTGTGGCTAGGGCTCCCTAGAGGGAGGGGGCTGCCCTGGCTGGTCAGATTCCTCTCCCCAGAAGTACTCACTACTTCAAAAACCCTGGGGAGGGGTCCTGGGATTCTCTAAACATCTCGGGAGCTCACTTTGGTTTGTAAGTTACATTTAGTTCCTGGTCATTTGTGTGTTTCATTTATGATCAGAGCCTTATGCTTCTCCTCCTTCCGTTGAGGAGGACATGCTCAAAAATGGAGGAAATAACTACACAACACAGGTTGAAAATGCAGAAAAACAAACCAACGGATAAACAGAAAAACATATGTCGATTACTTTACTAAGTGCTCTAAATTGCTTTGTAGGGAAATTACTCCAAAGATTTCAAGGAATTTTTTATATGATTTTATGTATACTCTCCTTGGCAATAGAAAAAAAGAGAAATATTTCCCAGTACATTGTGAGAGGCCAGAATAAGGAGGCATCAAACCACAGGAGACTTTAGATAGAAAGAATATTGTAAAGGCCTTTTTCACTAGAAAATACAGCTACAAAATGCTCTCAAATCAGATTTAGACCTGTATATAATATATAATATGCCACGATTAACATGGACTGATTTGAAATATATGATACAAAGTTTAATATATGAAAAATCCAAAAATTTGATTTGCCGTATTGAAAGATTAAAATAGAAAATTCATTGGGTCGTCTCAATAATGACATGAGTTTTATTAAATGTCAAAAGTTATTCATCATATTAGTATTCAATTTGAAGAGAAAAATAGAAAATCCAGTAAAATATCTATTTTTAAAAACCCTTGGAGGAAACTAGAAACATTGTTTTTAAATTAATTAATGAGGTAAAGACATTCACTTTCCTACTTTTAGTTAACACTGTACTAGAGTTCTTGGACAGCATAAGAAAATAAAATTAGATATGTAAAATTAGTACATGAAAAGACAAAACAAGCATGTCATTTTCTCCCCATTATTTTATGTAAGGAATCTGAAAGCTTTTAGTACTGTTAAAAAGCATAGAAAACCAAAAGTGAGCGAGGTTTTGAGATTGAAGATCCCCAAAGTCAGCTACACTTCTATACATTAACACCAAAACCAAAAATTTATAATCGAAGAGCTTATGATATTGCCAGTTAATGTTGAGTACATTGAAGTACAGAGAACACAATGCATGCCCGTCACAGGGAAAATTCCATAGCAGTATTAACTGAGTTAAGATGAAGTGTAAACAGACGAAGAGCTATTCTGTACCATTTAAAGCACCAAAGAACTAACTGCTAGTCAAACATTCCATCTCCCCAAAGTAAAGTAGATATTTACTTTAATTCTAAGCAGAATGTGGAGGGAGTTGATAAGAAAATTTTAAGATACATATGGAACTAAAATTGAATGAGATAAACCAAGTGCTCCTGATGTGATACAGAGAGCAGCCACGTATATCCACAGCTTATTATGGAACCACAGTAATCGGGACAGTGGGATTCCACAAGGCAGGGACAATCCGGAAGAGAAATAGAATGGAGCCTACAAGACCTACATGTGATCCAGTGATGTAATGGTCACGTGATAAACAATGCCATCAGGCCAGTAGAGAAAGGATGCAGCCAAACGATTTTTACGTCACCCCTAAATAAAATTATGAAACTGGACCCCTAAGTGAATTATAGGGCAAAGCAAATGCTAAGCTCTGAGCGGAAAGTAGATGACTCCTGTGTCAAACACAGCATTTGAAAATTCATAGTAGAAACTAAAGTGAGTATATTTTAGACGTGAGTAGGAAAATATTTCTTTACAATAGCATTGCCTACTAAAAAAATCCATCTCCCCTTCTTCTAAATATATGACTTGTCTTTATGTCAGAAGTAAACTTAGAGAGTAAAAATAATAAGCTGTTACCTGAGAGAACACGGTTGCAAGTCATACAAGCAATGAAGGACAACTGTAAATTACATGGATGTGCATGTGTATATTTATATGTACACCCCCATATATATATATATATATATATATATATATATATATATATATATATATATATATGTTTGATATATAATTGAGAAAACCAGAAAGAGAGAGGTCTAGAAACCAGTACAGTGAAACAGAAACCAACTGAAAAATGAGCAAGGATCAGAAGCTAACATTTCACACAAAATGCTCAGTACACATAGAAAGGTGTTTTTCCTTTCAAAGATAGTACTGATAGACATAGCAGGACTTACAAAATTAGAGTTCATGAAAGGCAAGGCATGCTGTCAGCTGGCAACAGAAAACGTTCTCCTAGCCCGGGTTGTGGACTCTACCTTCCATACTTGCTCACAGCTACCTGTCCCAACCAACAGCAACATACAACATGCGAGCAGAGGCCAGCAACAACCATGGTCTCCTTAATTTCACGCTTTTGTCACATGTAAAGAGTCCAGCCAGTCAAGTAGCACCCTCCTTAGCAGCCTATAGAGCTGGAGCTCTAGAGGTGGCTGGTATACTTGACCCTATTATTAAAACACCTCGCATTTAATAAAAGCACTTCTGTCTGAGGCCATTTTGTAGACTCCTGCTACTTTGGAAGAGATGCACCTTTCCACGGAGCATCTGCAAGGGCTCTGGACCTTTAAGGCAGCATAAGGACCCAGGAAGCTGCTTCCATACCATTGTCTTTGTAGGCAATGGCATATTTGGTCTTCCCGTGTCCTGTTCTCTGCTCTGCTTCTTGCTTCTGGGTGGGGGTGTCAGGACCCTTCTGGGAGGAGGAGGAATCCTGTTCTGTTCTGAAAATACGGTTTTCTCTGCTTGGGCTTGGCCTAAATACCATGTGGTTTCCAACGAAGGTAATTTAGATGCCTGCATATGCATCCAAAGCATCGCCTTTATACTGATGGTAGAGAAAAAAAAACAGTTTTTCACAGTGCTAATATGAAAATATTTATTATCTATGGATTGGGAACAACTCAAGAATATAAATGCAAATATTATAAATATATAAATTTATATCTGAGAATATTCTTATTAATTTCAAAATAACTGCAAAGTCTTGAAAGGCGCTTGTGAATGGCAAGGGTGACAAATACTTTTATATTTGTAAAGTAGGATGATTACAGAGAGATTGAAAAAAGTGAGCTCATAAGTGGATTCTTTAGTAATAAAATATTAAATGAGAAAACAAAGCTTCAAAAAGAACACTTAATGTTCTTTAAATATATAAAAAGAAATGTCTACAAAAAAGATAAACAAACAATGATTTAGGACATGGAATGATGGGTGTGGAATCTGGGATGTGCTTACATCATTTAACGGATACTCAGTGACGGGTTGACTATCACAGGAATACATGCAGGTTATTCCTCGGAAATCAATAAAATTTGCTGTGAAAAGATTAGATAATAACGATGATCAGATTTTTGTCCATAAAGTCAGTTAATGAAGATGTTCAGGTTTGCGACCATATTCATTCTCTGCTATGCATCCCATCCCCCCCTTTTATTTTGATGTGTAGCCCAGGCTGGCCCCAAGTTTGTGATCCTCCAGCCTCTGCCTTTTCAGCAAATCCTTTCAGCATACGTCACTACAGCTGTCCATTTCTCCTCTTTTTTTTTTTACAAGCTTCTAATCCATACAAAACCAGGCCACAATCTATATAGAACCATGGTTGTAGTTTACCTGTCTGGTTTCAACTTGGTAGCTATGATCACAGGGTCTATCTTACTAGTGTATAAAATGACCAAAGCTTAAAAACTAGTTTCTTTACACCTGATCTTAGCCAAAACACCTATAAGGGATTAAATAAAAACATCTTAGTATTGTTCATATTTTTGAAAGTATAATTGCATTATTTCTTCCTTCTGTTTCTTCTCTCTGTGTCCTCCACCTTGCTCATTTTAAAATTCATGGCCTCCTTTTTACATGTATAGGTAAAATATTTATCTATTTCTATATATTCCTAAACACTAAGCAAATTCAACTTGCTTAGTCTGTATAATGCTATTTATATATATTTGTTTTCAGACGATCATTTAGTATTGTATAACCAATTGGCATGCTCTCCCTTGGAGAAAGACCTCATCTACTTTGGCCAGGTCTATTGGTATTTTGTTGTTCAGCTCATGTTTATGAATCATGTTGATGGCACTTTATGAGTGTATCTTCTGACAGTTCTAGGAAACCCAATCTCCCAGCAAACTCCTCGATCCTCTGGCTCTTACTGTCTTTCTTCCCCTTCTTCTGTATGTGTTAGTTGCAGAGGTTGTGTTATAGATTTACCAGGTGGGACTGGGCTCCTCAGCTCTGTATTTGATTCGTTGTACTTTTCTATAATTATATCTACTCTGAAGCTTCCAAAGGAAAGAAGCAGCCAACAGTCCTGCCCCGCTATGCTGCATCTGAACCACAATGACCAGCATGGCAGGATTATTGTAAGGGTGTCATCGTGGCACATCTATCTTGGTGGTAACCAAGAGCTCTCTAATTGAATATAAGGCCCACACAACAAGAGAGACATCCATCATGGTCCTGGAAACCTTGCCAACTTACCCAAGACTAGCAAAGTCCTGAGTCTTGGAGGAGAAACCTTGACAAACACCTCAGCATGATCGCAGACCACAGTCTGAACATTTATCCTTCTATCCAAGGAACAGTGTGGTTGTCACTCCCCATCAGGCCAAATCTCAATTCAGCTTTTATTCACCAGTCATTTTGAGTGGTCTATTTATATTAAGTTAATTTGTGTTGAGTAGACTCTTGGATTATTAGCTACTACTGAATAGTTAAAAACCACTGACTACACCTTTCTTTTACATTAATAGACTGACATGCATATGTACCTTACATACAATAGAAAGATTTCGGAGTCATTATACCCAGCAATCATTTCACCTGAAATGAAAAACACTAGCACAATATGACTTTTTATTTATTATTAGAATATATCTTTAAGATTAAATATAGTCCTATCATATGTCTCCTTTCTGTTCCTCCATCCTTCCCCGCCCATGTGCTCCCCTCTCCAGTCTCATTCAGATTTATGGCCTCTTTTTCTTTGATCATCAGTGGTACACGTATGTAAATATATATTACATATATATTCCTGAATATATAAGTATAACCTGCTGGATCTGTTTCTGTTTGTGTATATAATCTCAGAGCTTACCACGTTCTAATGGATAACCACTTGGGGGAGAGAATAACCCTCCCCCCCTCTGTAGTCGTTACTTGCCTCCATGAGATTTTTGGCCTCTGGGTTAGCATGTCTGTTGATACTGTCATTGTTTAAGTCCTGTTTAGACCACCATTGGCAGACACAGTCTGACAGCAGACTTCCTCTGGTTCTTACAGATTGTCTGCCCTCTTTTAAAGATGTCTAAAGATCCCGAGGTGCAGGAATTGTGCTGTAGATCTATGTGCTGGGGCCAGGTTCAAAACTGAATTGCATCCAGTTTTGGTTTTCCATTTTATTTTCCATTTGCTACAAACAGAAGCTTCCTTTGATGAGGATTGAGAGCTGTATTTTCCTAGTCCAGCATAATTTCTTACTATGATATTACTTTTAAATAATTGAGTTTCTACAGTTAAATGTCTTGATTTTCATTTATTAGAACAAATATGTTCAAATACAGGAGGATCATCTCAAATTAAAGACTAGCTTCATTCCTTTTATTAAGGCAGGTATCAATCTACTGGAAAACCTTAAGGACATGTCACAGCAATCTTATTATCAGCAATAATTGCCAACATTTCAACTAGAAAAATATGTAGCCCTTAACATTAGTATTATTGAAATTCTAATCCAGGAGTAGTAAGCCCACTAGGGAGCTAAGAAGCAATTAATTCTGTTTAGGGACTTTTTCTGCCTTAAAAACTACCCCCAGTATTGACCCTGAAATTAAATCATGTAGAAACTGATTTGGAAGAAAAATCAGTTGGAATAGTTATAAGGTACTTACTGATAATTTTATAGTTCCTAAGAAATTAGAAACTGTTTTAATCATTATCCTTGTTTTAAAATATCAAATCTCTAGAAATGTTTTAGGATTGAGTAGGACTCAGATAATGGAGGTTATCCTCAGCAAACGAGGGTTTTATGTGCCTTGCATATAATCTCCAGTTTTCATCTGTGCAGGGTAACCATCCTAGCTCACACTAGCCTGCTCTGGGTATTCTGCAAAGAGAATGACTTTTTCCAGGAGTTGGGGTTATCTGAAATTGCCAACCTGGGCACAAATGCAAATTGAGAGAGCAGGTAAAGGGACATCTAAGGAGATGTTGGGTAGTAGAAAGAACATAATGGCAGGTCCTTGGCTTTTGCTTCAGCTGTGGCATGTGCGAATAGGCAAATATCAGTGGCAAAGCTGGAGAGCAGAAGAGGCTCCTGTTAGTCATTTGACACTAACGTGAGAGTCTTGCTTCATAAGGTTAGAGAACTCAAGCAACTGGAAAAGTATTAGCTTAGAGGAAATGTTACAGTGTTTGTAGGTAAGAAAACGTCTTCTTTATCTCTTATTGCCTTTATCTGAAACATAATAGCAACAGCAGAAACCAAAGTCCCCAATCTTTATAGACCTAAGAGGAGGAGGGGAGCAAGTTTGTAGTTTGAAAGGACCTTTGGAAACCCCCCAAGCTAATTAAAGCTAATTCAAAGCAAAGGTCACATTGGAAGCGAAGTGGAACTGTATTTGTCAAGTGTGGGAGGTGAGACCCTCAGTGTGTGTTTGCTGGGCAATGTCGCATGAATGTATATGCAGCTGCAAATGCCATGGTCTCTCAAAACAAATGTGGACAATCTATAGTTGTAAGGGTCTGCTGGCTCTTTTGTGCTAATGCTATTCATTATATGGGGGAGGGGGAGGAGCCACTGAGACCAGACCAGAACATGCTGGCTCAAAAGGACACCTACACGACCCTTTTGAAAGGCTCAACAAATACATTCCAATATGCTTAAATATAAAATGTTTTCAGAGTTTGAAATCTTCAAGTTTTTGCTTTCAGAGGGAATGAAGTTGAATCTGTCAACACTGTATTATTATATAATTTCCATGAGTTTTGCCTGAAAAGTTAATATTACTCTAGTTAATCATTAAAAAACTATTATCATTGTTAATGGATGTATTATTATGTGACATAGTAAACTCAAGAAGCATGTTGTTAATTAACACAGCTGATAAATTTCAAGTCTTTTATAATTTCTCCTTTTGTGTGCACTGATATCTTGCTTGCGTGTATGTCCGTGTGAGGAAACTGGAGTTACAGATAATTGTTTGCTATCATGTGTGTGCTGAGAATAGAGCACGAGTCCTCTAGAAGGGTAGCCAATGCTCTTAACCTCTGAGCCATCTCTCCAGCCTGAGAGTCTTTATTTTTTAATCTTAAAAACACGATCAGGAAGTTTGGTGAGGGAGGCTATCACTGTGATAGAGCTTTTTCACTGCGATGACACACCGGGAACAGCAACTTGGGGAGGGAAGGCTTTATTTCGCTATCCTTTCACATCACAGTCCATCATCGAAAATAATCAGGGCAGAACCAGGAGGCAGGAGCAGATACAGAGGCCATGGAGGGATGCTGCTTACTGGCTTGCTTTCCTACAGAACCCAAGCCCAGGGATGGCACCACCCACAATGGACTGGGCTCTGCCACCATCATTCACTAACCAAGAAAATTCTCTACAGGCTGACCTTCAGCCCAGTCTTGTGAAGGTGTTTTCTCTGTTATTTTTTCTCAGATGACTCTAGTATGGGTCAAGTTGACATAAAACCAACCAGCACATCTATAAATCCTCAGAGCCCTACCCCAGGGTCATACTTCACGCAGAAAGACTCCATCTCCTAAAGGTTCCATAACCTCTGCATACAGCGCCACCTACTGGGAAGCAAGTGGTATACAGACACCAATAGAGGACATTTTCATTCAAACCACCAGGAGTGCACACAAACATTTTATATGCCTATTCTATCTAGTCTGTTTCCGGTTTGGGCTATTCCCAATGTCTCGGCTGTATTATTATTGTAACTGCCTTTTCATAAGTATTTGTATGCGTTTCTTTTAGAGACTGAGCCAGGGGTAAGATTATAAATAAAAGGAGCATAGAATATGCTCTTTTTGTCAATACAGGGAACATATCTCTAAAGGAGATGCATAGGTTCTCAGTTTTCTATGGTAAATCTTCTACATTGAAAACTGAGGATTCAAACAGACTGTGCTCTGAGACTTGAGACTTGATGAATGTCTTTGTAAGGACTCCACATCAGAAACTCACAGCATCAGAAGTAGTTCTCAAATTGGTTGGGAGGAACACAGGGCACACCTGAAAAACACTGGAAATTCATTACAGTGCATGAAGAATACCACATCCTAATTATCAAAAGCATTGTAATGATTCAGGCGACCATAGAGAGTGAGTGGTCAACAAACTCTCTGCCTATCTTGGGTGGTATAACAACCGATCTCACTGATCATACAAGGCAGGAGAGGAGGTTTTAGAGCTGGTTATCATGACATGCTGCAAAATATATAGGTCAAAGGTAGTCACAGTGATGTCCCCAGCACTGTTTAACACTGGAACAAACTCGGGAGTGGATGAATAAAAGGTATTAGTGGGCTACTATTCAGCAAAAAGAATAAACAAGATAGAGAACTCAAAGAATTGTGCAATGTAAGTGTGGTTAACTGACAGGGAAGGAGCTGAGCTTCACGGAAAGGCTGAATAATTTGAGCTTGGTAGTAAATATCCTAGAAGGACATTTTCTTTCTTTTTGTTTTATTAAAGAACAGTTTATTGAAATGGAATGTGTATTTGTAATAAAAATATCCTTAAAACATGTAGTTTCATAATAAACTTTGACAAACTATATATACACAAAACACAGAAACACACAGACACAATTTTTATAATACCTATATAATATCTAAAGTCATCAAGCTATCAAGCATGCCTATTACTTGAAATTATTCTGTTGCCCCTTTGTGGCAACACATTTTGCCTTTCCCCAGATGTTCTTAAATGAAACCATGCAGTGTGCATTTTGCGATAGACCTTCTCCTCTTGGAGGAATGTTGAGTTTCATTAACACATTACTTCATTTTTGCACAGCATGGGATTTTATCTTGTGGGCTTTGGTCATACAGTTTCCACTTGATAACTGCATGAATTATTTTCAGTTTTTGGATGGAAAAAGTCTGTGTGACTTACACGTGGGTCTTTTAAAGAGGGTGAGTTTCTGCTTGCCCAGGATAGCTACCTATCCTTGGAATTGCGAGGTTGTTTTCTATGTACATCCAATACTTTTGAGAAACTCAGAAACTTCTGTGCTCCTATTAGTACCTACTTCAAACCTCTCTCAGCTCATTGTCAATCCTTTTAGTTTGAACGCTCCAAGTAAGATCTCTTTACGCTTTAATTTACATTTGCCCAAATGGGGTTGGCCATCTTCTCTATACTGTTATTTTTAATTCCCTTATCAAAGAATCTGTTAGAATCTGTGTCTTTTTCAGTTGGATTGGTTTTTTTTTTTGTGTGTGTTATTTTTAAAGACTTCTTTGTATATTCTAGATTCATCTTCTTTTAGTTACATGTTTTTCCAAAGTATTCTGTACCAGACGGTGCCTTATGTTTTTATTTGAAGATTGGAATTTTGATGATGTCTTTGTGTGCTCTTGCATGGCTCCTGGGGTTGATCTAACCAGGGATGAAGAAATGACAGACACTAAAGAAACCGTAGACATGAACACACATATAGATAAGATGGGATCGGGTGGCCTGAGATCTAGTATGGAAAAGCTGCAGCATGCTAACTGCTCAGTGTGCTTAATATATACAGTTGAACCCAGGAGACAGGGTTGCTGAATACAGATGCAGGGTTATTATATAGAGCTGAACAAGAAGACAGGTTTGACTAATAACAGCAGAAGCAGTCTCCATACAGGTGCAGCATTCAGGCTGAAAGTATCTAGGGGAGAAAGCTATGCTAGACATTTTCTGCATACACTGCCAACACTGGTACCCAGACACAAGGAAGGATTGGCTGTCCCTCTGAGACTCACCTGGGGAAGGTTTTGACACTTCCCTAAGGCTGAGACGCTGGGATCCTTCACATGGCAGTGCCTATATCAAACAATACACATTCACTCAGGGCATCACATACTATCTATAATGTCTACTTTTAATTTTTTAAATTTTATGATCATGCAAAGAAATCTGCTGAACTGGTCAGAACATTTTCCTCCTGTAATTTTCTTCTAAGAAGTTTCTTAGATTTTACTTTGATATATTACACAAATATATTTTCACTGGGTACAGTTGCTTTCTGAGTATGTTAAAGCTAAAAGTTAGTTCATTTTTATTTTTCATTTAAATGTTCAAATGTTTCAAAATTACTTTTTGAATTAGCTGCCTCCCATTTGGTATCCTTGTAAAAATCCTGCTAATCATTTTTATCTAGACCAGAACTGAAGGCTGAAGTTAGGAGAAGTTGACCTCATAATTGTTGCATGAATAAATGAAACTCAGAGATAGATCTCTGAGAAAGTCGGAGATATTAGAGAGAGTAAACACCACAGTCAGATCTTACCCAGATGTCTTACAGCTTCCTCACCCTGGCTTCTCTTGGCTTCCTCCCCTTCTGTCTTTCTATCTCCACCTTAAATACTCTCTTGGTAAGTTAAGGCGTGGCCTTACCACTGCCTGCCTGAGAGCCTGGAACTCCTTCTGTAAACTAAGATGACCTCTCAAATTCAGTTTGGATTAAGGGTGTAGGTCACCACTCCTGGGATATTCCCTGTGCTGGGATTAAGGTATGAATCACCACTATCTGATCCTCCTAGACTGACTGTGGTTAGATTCCTCCTATATCTTTGAAACTTCTGGAGCTTTTATTAAATCCCCACACAGGATCCATGGTCTTCATGATCCATGGTCTCTCACCATATATGTAGCAGCATGTCCTTTTTACTACATAGGTAGTAAGAGGTTTCTGTCCTGGACTTTTGAACCTAGCCTCAAGGTTTAGACCTGTAGACCCACAGACCCACAGAGACACATAGATGCTTACAATAATTTTAGGCTGATTGGCCTAAGGCCCAGGCATATAACTTGCTAACTCTTTACCCTTAAATTAACTCGTGATTCTTATCCTGTTCAGCCATGCAGCTCAGTACCTTTTCTCAGAGCAGCATAGTTGTCCTCTGCATCTTCTGGCTTATCTGGCAACTTTAGAGTCTCTGTGGCATTTCTGTCTGTTCTTCCTGTTCCCAGAGTTTTCTTAATCTGGTAGCCCCGCCCACGCTTCCTGTCTGCCTTTGGCCAATCAGCGTTTTTTATTAAACCAGTGGGTGGGTCAATTATTTACAATGTAACATCATAAATATACTACATAGCCCTATGCCTGAAGATGAAGAAGAGTAGAAGAGTTCATCTAATCCTAGAAGTGGGATCAAAAAAAACAAAAAACAAAAAACAAAAAACAAAATCAGAGATCGGTCTTTTTATGTCAAGGAATTAGAAATTAAAATTTGTTATCTATTGAACTTGCTAACGACAAAGAAGAAGGTGTGAAGCCCAGTATATCTGTCCGTTGTGTGTGTGTGTGTGTGTGTGTGTGTGTGTGTATGTATGTATGTATTGCTGTTTGCTTGTTTTATAGCACTCAGATCACTCTAAAAGAGTAGAGCCCTTGCCTTCTCCTACTTAGCAGATTCATTATCTCTTGCCTGGTGCTACAACCTCCCAGAAGAGCACTACCCCTGGGGGCAGAGTTGTTCCTGCCCTGACTGTGCACATGTACAGTCAGTCTCAGAAAAAGAAGCTACTTTCCTGGTTTCTTTAGCCTAAGCAGGAGATTGACACTTATTGATTTCCCATCGTATACCTGAGACAGACTCTTAACCATCAGAAAACCCCAAAGGGACAATACACAGAGAGGGCCAAGCTTGTCCCCAGTGTCCTCATGGATGTAAGCTTCTTTGTGATTGTGGCAGACAGATGGCCATCACATGAACATGTAAGACTCTTCCACATCCAGGAGTCCACACCACATTAACAATGTCCTAAGAACCAAGCAACTTTTCATTTTCCTCTCTGGAAATCTGTGTTCTCTACATTCTTCTCAGAATGTCTGGGAACATCCATTCCTGTTAAGGTAAACTATTCACTTTGTTGAGTGGATTTAAAATATAATCACAAATTAAATACTACTTAAAAGATGTATAAGTTTAATCTATTCTCATTGTGCTGTCAGATGTTTAGAGAGTATAATTTTGGAATAAATAGGTATAGTTGAGGTAGAAAAGTTTCTCAGAATTTTTTTATCTTAGCTTTAACTGCTATCTCGACACAGAGATAAAGTAATAGTCTGAGAGATGTAGATGATGCAGGATCAACACCTACTTAAAATAAAGAACTTGATTTCTCATGGAGCATTGGTATTGATGGTGCCTACAGTATTTCCCACCTCCCTCTCCCATCATTATTCTGCCCAAGCTGAGAAGATGAACCCAGTTCTTCCCCTTACACCTCACATTTAGATCTTTGAAACAGTAAGAGTCTTGAAATTGTGAGGGAGAAGAATTTCTTCATCACAAATGTCATTTCTATCAGCCTTTTTTGAATTGGTTCAATTTCTTTCACATTGGGAATTGAGCTGTTTAAGGGAGAAACTTATGTCTCAGTTTGTGTCACATAATTGGAGGTTAATAAATAACTGTCATATTAAGAAGTTCTTATTTCAATTTTTTTGTTAGTTTTTAAACTTAGTATACAGCATATCTGACTGCAGCATTTGTATACTCGGTTCTTACTGTTCTTCCTCCTGGAGACCATCCCCTTTAACCCTCCAACTCCACTCTGCTTTCATATCATATGTCTTAGGTAACCCTCCTGTCTGCCCCTAAGATAATCTCTCCCTCTTCATGGTTATCTTACTATTTTAAGAAGCTTTATGTTTTTGATTTCTGTGGGTCCTGGTTCTTCTAGTTTCTACAAAAACTAGTCAAATAGTTTCAAATAGTAGAGTGACTGTAGGCAAGCTATTTAGTCAGTGATCTTTATGTGGCTTAGCTGAGAGACTTCAATATCCTAATATTTGCCTCCTTCCTGCAAGTGCCACATCAGGATGATGGTGGTACAGTATTCTACACAGGTATATGAAATGGGGCATTATACTGTGCAATTGATTGAAGAACATTTAAAACAACAGTAGGTAGTCATTATCAGGTTATGATTTACTATCATTATGTAACTACAATAATAAAGTAACAACCCTGCTAGGTAGCCCACTTCTCCATTTCAATCTTGACCTGTTACTAAGTACAAATGATATAAGTGCCATCAATGCCTGCTAAGAGCTATCAGCATGGACATATACAGTTTTCTTTTGAGATTGGATGAGAGACTATCCAAGCCTTAGTTCTGAGTTGTTTGTGATAGATCCTTTCTTTCATGAGGACACATATCACATATCAGCCTTGGATTAAATTCTGAGCTTGATTTCTTTAAAACTACTCCCTCGAGGTGTAATTCAATTCTTAAAATTAAAATTTTAGTCAATTTTAAACTCCCTTCTATGCCCTTCCTTTCCTCTTCTCCTGCTGCTTCTCCCTCACCTTTATCTCTCGGCTGGAGAGATGACTCAGAGATGACTAGGTATAGCAGGAGAGGCCCATAGGGTCAGGGAAATTGGCTCAAACCAGTTGCCAAGGCATACATATAATGTACTTTCTTATGAATCAACCTGGAGTCTGTCTGAGGGTCTAGGTGCAGCATATGTCCAAAGTTCCTGATAGAGCCCAGCCAATGAGGGGCAACCCTGCAACATCATTGGATTAGGATGCAGCCTGGGTTCTTGACAGAGGGTAAATAAGGCTTCCTCCATTGCTGAATAAAGGAGTTGGCTTTTTGCTTTTCACCTGACTCCCAGTGTCTGAGCCATTGACATTGTGTCTTCTCACCTTACTCCTGCAGGGACATGGTTAGGACCCTGGACAGAGGCACCAGCTAGGGAGTTATGATCACTTGTTGGTCTTGCAGAGAACTTAGGTTTGATTCCTCACACCTACATGACAACTAGCAACTGTCCAGTCCCAGAGAATCCGATGCCCTCTTCTGGTTCCTGCACACACATGATACATACACACACGAAGGCAAAACATTCATAAAATAAGTCTATTTAGAAGTTTATTCTCTCTCTCTCTCTCTCTCTCTCTCTCTCTCTCTCTCTCTCTCTCTCTCTCTCTCTCTCTCTCCTCTTTCTATGATGACAAGAGTGGTGATGAACTCACCTTTCTCCTGACTCACTCAGCTCCCAGAGTTCCTAGAGTTGTAGGCATGCACCATTGTTCTTTACTTTTGATAAACTTTAGTTTGAAAAAGTAATCTAATGCCAATCACTTCAATATTTCAAATTTTTCTTCAAGGGAGTAGCTGTTCACCTTCAGTATTCTATTGAGGACAGGAGATGTTTTGTACCTCCTAAAAAGAAATAACCCAATTACTTCAAAAAGAAGTGTTCACTATCGAGCAATTAAAATAAGCATCTGCTGAAGGTAACTCTGTCTTCCTTTCTGAATGTGATTCAAAGGTATAATTAGCTCCAAAAGGGAGCTATGCAATTGTCACTCAGATGGCTCTCACGTTTTTCCTTTATTAGATGAAATATTCTCTCTGTCCCTGTTTTTCACCCACTAGATGGAGCAGATTCAAATAGACCTTAATTCTTGTCTTTTATTTTCTTTTTCTCCAATTCCCTGGATCTGGACTGGCTTTGAATGGTGGCTGATATTAATGGCCTTTCTCATTTGAAGAGAAAGTTGAACTTTGCCCATCTGACATATTGGGAAGATCACTGTACAAGCATGAGTTATGCATATGCATTAGTACTGAAAATTTCAACTGGTTGATTCTTTATTTTGTGTACAATCAATTGTGTAAAGAATAAAATCCTTGATATTAAATGAAAATCAGAAAGGATTTGCTTATTTTATTCTGTATAGTCGTCTTCTTCCTCTTGGCACCCAAGCGCTGATATTACCCTGGCATTGTGCTGAAGCACTATTATGTTTTCTGAACCAAGCAGCTGTCTGGTGGTTCATCTAAAGGTGCAGGTGTGGGACATTATTCTGTTGATAATAAAATGAAAATGGCTTAAGATCCCCACGCAAAAGAATGAGAACCTCATATCTTTTGAGAGTGCATCTGCTTTGATCACCCTACCCATGCTGGTAGTGGTTGTTGTTATTTATGGTGCTAAGGATGGAGCCCAGATACTCTAGCACCAAACTAGTGCTCATCTTCACACACTGAGCTCTGGAGTAGTTTTTGCCAACAGTTGTCTTTTTCTCTAGCTGAAATCCCTTGAAAGCAGAATCAAGTCTCCAAATGTAGCACTAATCTCATCATCAGTGATCATTTTAGCATCCTTCGTCTGTCTTCACAGATGGAGCAAGGGGAAGATCATACTGCCTACTGCTCTAGATCGTTATATTATAAACCATACGACTACAGGGGTGAGAATCTCATGTATCTATTGCAGAAATCTATGGTGATATATTGCATATTTTGTGGTTGTGGGACTAGCCGGGTGGGACAGAGAAATATTGGACTACAGAAATCAGAAGAAATTTTGCTCTTGTTGGTTTTGATTTTATAATATGTTTAATATAGAGAGAAAAACTTTTATTTTCATTTACGGAATAACATATAAGGAGCATTATGGTTTGTGTCATGATTTATTTCTACAGTTGGCAAAAGTTATTTGATGGAACTGAGCATTTTCTAAGCACAAAAAAATAGACCAAGACCATAGAGAAGCAAAAACTAACCTTTGCATAAATATTTCTTTCTTTCTAATTTAGTAAATATAGAAGCAGCAACAATAAACAAAATTGGGCTTCTGATTATTTATTTATATTTGGTTACATGAAAAGTAGGGGAAATAGAGCCCATCACTCAAGGGGCAGCATCCTTTGAGACAGACCTCCGTGTGTGTGTTCCTATATGTCTACTGTCTTGGTTGACAGTTCTTCCCATTGTCAACTTGGCACAACCTAGAATGACCTAGAATGAGAGCCTTTGGTGACGGATTGTCTACATTAGTTTGATCTATGGTGTGTCTATAGGAGATTGTATTGATTGCTGCAACTGAAGTGGGAAGACACAGCTTGAAAGTGAGCGACACCAGCATTGCAGGGAATTTGGGTGTAGGGATATTGTATTGTTTCATGGTAAATAATTGTCCCACCCACTGGTTTAATAAAAAGCGCTGATGGGCCAAAGGCAGACAGGAAGTGTGGGCAGGGCTACCAGACTAAAAACTCTGAGAACAGGAAGCACAGAGCAGAATGTCAGAGAGAAGCCGAAAGAAGCAGAGGACAACTATGCTGCTCTAAGAAAAGGTACTGAGCCGCATGGCTGAACAGGAAGAATCATGGGTAGATGAAGGGTAGAGAGCTAGCAAGTGATATGCCTAGGCATGAGGCTGATCAGCCAAAAACAATTCTAAACATCTGTGTGTCTCTGTGGGTCTGCGGGTCCTAGACCTTGAGGTTAGGCCCGAAAGTCCGGGCCAGAAATCTCCTACTACATTTGGGCATTGTTTTCATTCCAGACAAGAAAGAATGGGCATGAGACAGGCAGGCACTGATTTCTCCTCTCCTCTTTGGTGTGCTGGGGTCAACTTCTCACTCCTGCCAATGGATTTTAACCTGGGTTCTTGGGACAACTAGACCTTTCTCCTTAAGTTGTCCTGGTTGGGGTGTTTTATCACACGACAGAAACAAAATCAGGAAGCTGGGTAAAGGGGAAATATAGAGATGTTTATGTTCTCTTTTCATAGCATTGGGAATGGTTGTGAAAATGTTAATAGCACCTTACTCTTATCCACCCCAGATAGACAGAACACAAGACTGGAAAAAAACTGTTCATAATGGTAGATTGCATTTTAGGGCATATGGCATTTCACAAGCAAATCAGTTCTGTAGTTTTCTGCTGCAATACCTTTTAAAAAATATGTTTCTTTCATTTTCTTTTTGTTCCATCCAAATCAATTGATCTACAAGGATGTATTTGACATGTTTTTCTGAGTAGCAAGTTGTCACAAACTTGACAGCCTTAACTGGCTCACGTGTGGTGCGTTAGTTCATGGTTTCAGTGGATCAGAAGCAAAGATGTGGCTTACCTGTACTCACTGTTCTGCCTCTCTCAAAGCTGCTGCTGACATCCTGTTCACAGTCAAACTATTACCTAGAAGCTCTGCTAGATAAGGGTGGGTTTCCAGGCTTATGAGACAGGATTCAGGGATTTTTATTTTCATAGTTTATCAGACTGAAGATCTCAGTTCTTAACTGGCTGTTGGGCACTTGCTTCACTAAAATACACAAGTCAAGAAAGTTAGTGAACCCTGTTAGCAATTTCCTCTTCACTGAAACATTATAGCCTTGGGGGTGGGTTAAGATTTAGGAAGTAAACAACTCACAATCTTGGGAATTCTCCCAGTTCTCCCAGATTCTCGTGACTCCTCACTTCCCAAAATGACATGAGCAGTAAAGCCAGGAAATGATGCTCCATCCTGTTGAGCTGCCCACACAGGGTGCAGTTAGCATCCTTCTGTACAACATGCCCGAGTTAGTTCCTAGGATGGGTAGATGCTTCAGTGATGCACCTGCCTTAGTTTACTCCTGCTCCTTGAAACGATCTAACAAGCTTCCAGGTTCATTAAGTTGGACTTTGATGACATTGCTATTTTCTTCTGTTCCTTGTCCCCCATCCTGAGTGAATAAATATCTGTTACCTTTCCCCAGATAATGTTTCATAGAACAAAGTTACAATCCCAGGCGACTTTATCCCATGTCTAGAGGACCCTTCAATGTTTTCCAGTCTGCTTGTTAGAAGGGTGTTGCTTCTGAGCTAGAGTACTGTAGCAAGTGCCAACCATCTCTTACAGGCAGCAAGTCAGCAAGGGCATGTATGAATGCATACTTACAGGGAGATCTAAGAACTATGAGGACAAAATGTAATTATAGATATGGAAAGCCCTTTTAAAACTCTCATGCATTCTTCTTTTTGATTTTGTTGTTTGTTTGTTTGCTCTAAGTTAAAATGTGAGCAGTAATGAGTGCCTGGCAGAGGGAACTTGGGAAAAGAGAGAAGTATAACAAAGTTCCTGGAATGAGAACTGGCTTCTGGTGCTTTGTGACAGGAGGCCATTGTGGGCAAAAGGATTGGGGCTGGATGAGGATGGCTGTGCAAAGCTCAAGGTCACCAGACCCTAAGACACCAAGAGAAGCCTAAATTTATCCTAAGTGGAGCAGAGATCTATTGTAATAGTCTTTACTAGAGAGCATTTAGTTAAGGTAATTAGGGCAAGTCTAAGTTACTCTTATAAAAAATTCAAAAACATATCTTAGCACTGCAAGCGAATGAGACCATTTTCCATTAATGGGAAACCATGCTCTTATTCATTACCAGAAGTCCCACCAGATACTTGGCCTCATTTTACCTGTGACCAAACTGCCTGCATGCTCTATCAAGCCAGAGAAGGAATCTTACACGGGAAGGTTTGGGAAGGGATACATTCCTCATTTGCAAATATGATAACTATTTCATTGCCTAAAACTGAGCCACACAACTAGTTACCAGCAGGGGGCGTTCTAAATTTAATCTAAGCTTGGAAATGAAGCAAAAGTAATTAGGTGAAGTAGTTCTTCTCTGGTAAAAGCATAGGGTGTCTTAACAGCTCCAATAACCTCCACGTGGCCAGGAGAGAACAGAGGGTAAAAATAAAAACTGTAAGTTCAGACAGATGATACAGTGGTCCAGGCAGGACAGAAGGACTCCTGGACTGTAGAGACAGATGGGGATACAGTGAGAAATTGGTTAGATTTGAGATTTATTTCAAAAGTAGAACTATGAAGAGTTGCTGTGGATCCTATCTTAGAAGATAAGAAGAGAGAAAGATCAAAGATTTATTTCAAATTTTGGTTTGTAGATATTGATAAAGGAGGCGTAGCGGCAGTCCTTGGAAGAAGAAACACATGGGGAGGGGAAAGTTTGTGGTATAGGTATAAAAAACAAATTCTCTTTTTAAACTTTTCAAGAGGATGCAATTATAAAATAGCCATAGAAGTAAGGCTGGAATTCAAAGAGGTGCTGGCAAATTCACCTTTGGTGATCAACAACACAGATCTCATAGAGTTATTGGGTTGAGTGTGATTCTTTTGACAGATAGTGAACATTTTACAATTAAAGGCTTAGGGCATTTCAGCACAAGGGGAAACCAGAGTCTTCAAACATAACCAGTGATTCGGGAAGAGTGAGTGTGAGTATCTTATTGTTGAAACCAAATAGTTCAAACAAGAAAACACGTGCCCACTGTGCCAATGTAAACAAATTTGGAGAACCAAAAGTGTCAAGGCAGATGTGGTCATTGGACCTGTCACGATGTATCAGTTGTGACCATGGCTAAAGGAACTTCATTGTTTAGTGCTGAAATCAAAATTTTCAAGAGAAAAGTAAAAGCAAATTATTTGAGACAGCTCATGGCTCTTTCTGCAATTCTTGCTGCACAAGGAACAGTTGGGTTAATGCACAGAGGGAAAGGGGGAGTCTTTTTAAAATCCTAAAACATAATGTGTTTGTGTCTTATTAGAAATGGTCCATAAAGAGGATGAGGGAATAATTCAGGAGGGAGAGACAATGCATGGCTTGTTTGTGTGAGAAGTAGGAAATAGTGCATAATTTTGAAGAACTGGCCTTAAGAAGAATGGGCAGGTTAGTAATTAAAATAGAAGGTGTGGCGTCAATGAATACAAATACCTATTGGTTTATAATGTGACTTTTCTCTATGATAGCAACACTTCGATTTTGTGCTTTTAAATTAAAGATTGCTCTCACTATGTTATCTGGGTGTTCTTAAAACTCCGGGTCAAGGTACTAAAGCATCCCAAGAGGCTCTAATTATCTCTTTTTAATCAAGCGGATGAAAGAGGGTGTTGGCAGTACCGAGTGAGGAAGAAGTGCTGAGTTCTTTAGTGGAAAGAAAGATCCCTGTTAGTGAAGAGCCTCACATCCTATGAAGGGATTGTGCGGGTATTAAGTTTTGTTTTATGATGTTCATTCTTAGAAATTCGGAACAGATAACACAATTCTTCAAAGAAATTGAAAAAGCAATTCTCAGCCTCATATAGAAACATAAACTGAGACAAAAATAAAACCAAAAAACAGGCTAGCTAAAACAATCTTGAATAATAAAAGAACTGCTGGAGGTATCACCATCCCTGACTTCAACTTTTACCACAGAGCTATAGTAATAAAAAGAGCAGAGTACTGACTCTCTCTCTCTCTCTCTCTCTCTCTCTCTCTCTCTCTCTCTCACACACACACACACACACACACACACACACACACACACACACACATACACACACAAATAAACATGTTGATTGGTAGAATCAGATTGAAGACCCAGACATTAATCCACATGCCTACAGACGTCAGGTTTTTGTACAAAGAAGCAAAATAATACACACTGAGGGAAAACCACCATCTTCAACAACATGGTGCTGGTCAAATTGGATGGCTACATGTAGAAAAAATAAAATAGATTAATATTTATCACACTGCACAACACTCAACCCTAATGCATCAAGGGCCTCAATGTGAAACTAGATACCCTCTATCTGATGAAGGAGAACATGGGGGACAGCCTCGGACTTGCTGATACAGGAAAGGACTTTTGGAAAAGAACACCAATGGCAGAAGCACTAAGGCCAACAATTAATTAATAAATGGGACCTTAGGAAAATAAAAACCTACTACCATGAATCTGCTAAAAGAATGTTTTAATAAAATGACTTTTAAAGACATATTGTTATACCACAGATCAGGGTCTCAAACAGTCCTCATTAGAGATCTTTCTCTGCAACAGATGAGAGCTAGCAAAGAGATCCACAGGTGGACGATGTGCTGAGAGTGAGAAACCTTGGACCTGTCTGTCATGAATGGGAGGTCTCCTTCAAACCCTTCCCTCCGGAAGCTGTGCAGAAGAGGAGACAGAAAGATGATAAGACCCAGAGATGATGGGTGACTCCAAGGGAACACCATCTTCCAGACGCACGAGGACTAATGTACATATGGCAGTGTGCACAATGTCTGTAGAGGTTCAAGCCACATGGATCCCAGAACATAGAAGGGGAAATGTGTACTGGATCCTGCCCCTAACCAAGATGCCATTTGCAATTGGTACCCACTGACCAATGGAAAATCAATTTTCTCCAGTGGAGTTTCACTGAGTGTTAATTGTCTTTTGTCAAGGTGGGGGGGGCACCTGGGGGTAAGCGAAGGCACTGAAGCCATATGGTCTAATGCTATGGACAACTTCATTTTCGGTGTACCGTTACACATGAACGCAACAAAGAAAACAATCCGAGGGAAGTTATTGAGCTCAGAAAAACACATGAGTCAGAACTAATTGGGCACCTACTAAACATTACCAGAGCAGCCCTTTCCCTGAATGTACTCAGGACAAACTAATTGAACACAACTCTCTGTTATGAGCCCCAGATCATATCTCGGGGAACACAAAAGCAAGTCATAAGGCTGTGTCCAGATTCAGGGTAAACTGAAGACAGACTCTTTGTCTTCTGTTCTTGGGCCCTTCCTCCATGCCCTTCAAGAGACTGGGTTCTTTTGCTATGTTCCAACAAGTGGGTATATGAACCACACTCCATGCAAGGCCCAATGCTCAGGAGTGGTTGGCCAATGTAAAACAAACTCTCAGAGGGAGGGAGGGAGGGAGAGAGGGAGGGAGGGAGGGAGGGAGGGAGGGAGGGAGGGAGGGAGGGAGGGAGGGAGGGATGGTGGAGTGGAGCGGGTGATCTGGGAAGAGCTGGAGGAAGACGAGGAAAACGTAAACATGATCAAAATGTATTTTAAAAAATGAAAAATGAGATGGATGATTTGACCTGATGGACTTCTAAAGGCCCTTTGGGATTAAGATTTGGTTATCTGATTTTCTTCACTTTTAATCTCTCTTTTATTATTCAATAATCCAACAAGGACTTGCTGAAGTGAGCTTTTATGAAAATACAGTTTCTGCCTTCAAGAGGCTCACAATGCCATGTGAGAACGTGAAATGTGATATGTTCTTTAAGACCGTTTCATATACTGCAACCTGTAGGCGGAGTTTACTTAGAAGGCACCAGTACCAGATAGATATTTATTAAAATATAAATCAGAACTCACGGTACAGTTAACAGATTACAGTAGCACCTGAACAGGGACTGGAAGTCTGGAACGGTGGACGAGTGATGGACAGACGATGGAATCAATCCTATCCCCAATCATCCAGGAACCAGGAAGAGAGTGTCTTGTGTTCCAGAAGCCCCTTTTCAATGGGCTTTCCCCGCCCCCTTCAGGGGCCCGCTGCCCTATATAAGTGTCTTTTGACCTTATCAGCTGACACCTGAATCCCACAACATCAACCCCCCAGATTTGTGTTAATTTGAGGGTTTAATAATGAAAAATCTTTGTCTTGCTTTTCGAATTGCATGCTGGAATCAACCAGTTGCCAGGAAAAGATTTCAGTAAGTATGATCATCTATATTCCCAAGTAAATTACTTAGCTCTGAGTACTAATGTTTTTCTTCCTCCCTTTACTTTCTCCCAGCAAGACAGCCTGAGTTGCCAAAAAGTGTTCTATGCCCACTTTTATTACTGCGTTCCTCCAAGCTCACCCCAGAGCCCACTTCACTCCTCACTGACTCTTTCATGCTCTATGGAGGTGACTTTCATCTAAGTCACCATCTTCAAACATAATAGATATCGTTTAACTTCTCACTTCACCCCAGCAGGGGACGTGGTTCAGCGATTTCTTTCTGTGATGCCCTGCTCCCTCGTGTCATGTGAATCCATCCCATTCTCTACCTTGTATCTCCATTGGCCTTATACAACAGGAACTGTGACATCCAATCCAGTCCTCTGTACAGGCTAGTGACGATTCTTTGTCTGATATCTGCTTAGATAATGACCATCCATTTCTTCAGAGTTATGGGATGCTCTTCTGGACTTCTCTGCTCTTGTTACAGAGCTCTCTCTTTGTTTGTCACTTGTCTCTAGTAGGTGCCCTGAGAGATCCTCACCCACAATGTACCCACAGCTGCCTCATCCCTACCTCCTCCTGTTAGTTTTCTACTTCTACTATTCAATGTCATTAAGGACTTCTCATTGTTATCAGATTAGAGTATTATTTCTTCAGAGACTGCTTTCTTGAGTTCCTACTGTGGTTTATATTTCCATTTTGTTTACTCTGTTGGATTGATAGTCCTTAAAATCACTAATGAGATCATTTTATTAATTGCATTTTTTACTCTTAAGAATCTAGGCCACTGCAATTTTGCACACTATTTAATCTCCAAAGTTCAATCAAGTTTATGTATCAGAACAGAAACTCAAAAAATTTGGCCACCTGTTCGCAAATGCTGTTTTAAAATGCAGTGATCTTAGGTTATAACTCTCATACAACTCTCTCTCTCTCAAAAGAAGATTCTTTTTTTCTTTTTCTTATTTTTTTTTATTTAAAAGGTTTCTTTCCCGTTCTCACCACTGCTCCTCCACACCCTGTACAACTTCCTTGTTATCTCCCATCAGACACTAGCAAAATGTACCCATGGGTGTTAGTGCCAGTGCTGGATTTCCATGGTGACTTTAAGCATATAACCCAGGGAGTGCTCCTAGTTACTCCCCTGTATCTGTTTCTAATCATTTAGAGATATGATCAGTTCCCTAAGAAAAAAGGCTGGCTACTGATGGGAGTCTACACTTGTACAGCTGTGCACTGTTTCCACAATCTTATCCTAAGGCCTGCCTATTATTTTTCTTACCCATCCACTACTTGTCCACTCTTTCTTTTTCCATGTTTCTCGCAGATAGAACTTAGTGGCAATAATAAATTCAAGCTGTGATAAAAATCTAGCCAGTATAGATTATCATATTTACTCTCTCTTACAGTTTCCATGTTTATGTATTGTCAAGCTCTTGAATTTAGGCAGGTACAAGAAAAGTAGAATGCTCATAAAAATGACTATGACATGGCACCAGTATAACACGCACACACACACACCCCTCTCTCCTTCTCCATATGCACACACAGTAACCTAGCAAATGCCATGCCTTTGCTACTTCTTCAAATTATCTTAAAGGTTCACTCTAAAGCTCACATTACTCTTTGGCAGACATTCTGTGTTAGGTTTGTTATGCAATGAATCTTTAGTACTGAGCACCGTACTTAGGAAACAGAAGGTGCTTTGGGGGCATTTGTTGAGTGACTAAAACATAAACTGAGCCACAGCATCTGAACTGAAGTTCACAATGACTGTCACACTTTAAAGACAACCAAAAATTCTATTTTTAACATGTTTGTTACCTATTAATTTTCTTTTAGTTACAAATTTGACCTTCATCTGCTCCATGAAAACATCTCTGGGCCCTTCAAGCATTTCATTTCACCAGCAGGTATGGGCAGTAATAACACTGCGAGAGGAAAAGACCCTCCTTCATGATTCTAGCCTGTCATTAAGAAGGGTCCTGTAGTGTGTCCAAGCACCATTAGTACACCCTTTCCAATGAGATCCAGACCTCAGCTGTGAGCTACTTATACCTTGGCTGTTCAAACTTGTTCCTGTATCTACATTTCCTATGTTCTTTAGAATTATTATGGTTTGGGCTCAGGGAACATGGAAGAGGAGCAGACAGATGGGAGGAACCAGAGAACCAGTCTTCAGATATTTATATTTGCCAGTCTTTGCTGACTCCACCAAAGCCACATATTTTATTTAAAATTTCCCCTTTCAAATTGTTATGTGAGTATGTTCTCTTGATCAGTTATCTTAATTTTCATTGTGTGTACACGTATGCGATGCGTATATATGTACTGTGAAGTGTGCGGAGTTGAGGAGCCAAACTCGTGCCTTGCTTCCTCCTGCCATTGTTATATGCCTTCCAAGAATTGAGCTCAGGATGTCACTGGACTTGAACCTTTACCTACTGAGCTGTCTCACTGGCTCTTAATTGGATCTAAGTTTATAGAATTCCATTTTGCAAATAAAACTTATGTCAAGAGGCATTATGGATTTGTGAGAATCCTTGAAACTAGCAATAAAAAAGGAGGAAAGAGATCAAAATCTAAGCTGTATGATTTCAGAGCCCATGCACCTAACTGCTCACCTCAACGGCCTCTTCTATGTGACTATAGGAAATATATTGTGCCCCATAAAGTTGCCAGTGCTGTTATATGAAGTGACATTTATATTTGCCCTACTCTAGGGGCTGGCACACAAATCAGTGTGCATATATATACTGCAGCTCTGACTCCCATCACATATCATGCTCTATTCTGCCTCCTTGGAGTTCTCACTATATTTTCCATGAAAAAGGGTAGGTATATTATTTTACTCTCTCCTCAGACATAAAATCCTCTAGTCATACTATTTTTATTCACCTAAGTGATCTCTTCCTTCACACAAGTATTCATTCTTGGAAAAAATTTCTGATTGTGCATTGCCGAATTAGGTCCATTGCACATTTCTTTTGATTTGGTTTCTTTAACTCTCACTTAAAATTAAATGCTTCATAAGGTTGTTGTTGTTGTTGTTATTATTATTATTATTATTATGTATATTCATTTAATCTTATTATAAAAGTCTTTTTTTTATCCATATATCCTCCTGCTCCTCCTTCCTTCCCTCCTCCTAATTCCCCCCCCCATCAGCCTTCAGCCTCCCCGCTCCCCATCCCCCATCCCTTCCCCAAAAGAGCAAGAAGTCCCAAGGTGGGTCAGCTCAACATAACACATTCACTCTAAGCAAGTCCAATTTCCTCATCCCAAAGTCAAGTCTGGGTTAGGTGTTCCTCTGCAGGGAATGGGCTCCAAGGTCCAGGCACAGGAACACAGTCTGATTCCATCCCTCCAGGCTCCACACACTGCCCATGTCAATCAACAGTTGCCTACCCTTTGAGGGCCTAGCTCCTTTTCCAGATGGTTCCCCAGTGGCTGTTCTTGATTCAGTGAGCTCCCCAGAGTTCCAGCCAGCCATCCCTGTGGGGAAATTATATCATAATCCGTATTCCCTTGCTCATAAAGACTCTCCTACCCTGCTCTCAGCTGGAGAAGGAGCTCGGCCTGGTGTTCAGCCATGGATCTTTGCCTCCATCTCTATTCATTGTTGGACTTAGGTTCTGTGATGACACTTAGGGTGGTTTTTCATTTGATTATAGGGGAAGTCCTGTTTAGGCACCCCCTCCAGTATTGGTTGGAGCCCTAGCCAGGACATCCTGTGAGTTCTTGGAGGTTTCCCTAGCACCCAGTCTCTTTCTAACCCCATATTGGCTTGCTCTATCAAGATATCCATTTTTTTCTCCTTCTTTGTTGCTCCTCTCACTCAACCATCTCCTCTCATGATTTGTTCACATCTCATGATCACAACTGTGATCCCACTTTCCTAAGGAGATCTTCTCTATTTGCTCTTCCCAGGGGAGTCTCTGGATGTCTCTCTTAAGTTCCTTCTGATCACAAACTGGCCAGGAGTTGTGGTTTGCAGCTTGGGTATTCTTTGCCTTTTGTCTAAAGTCTGGTTATGAAGTGGGTATATCCCATGACTATCTTTCTGGGCTTGTGATACCTCGCTCAGGAGGATATTCTCCAAATCCATCCATTTGCCTAAAAATTTTAGGATGTCATTTCTTTCTTTTACTCCAGTGTGTAGATGTACCACAATTTGTTAATCCATTATTCAGTTAGGGGGCATCTAGGTTGCTTCCAGGTTCTTGCTATTATGAATAATGCTGCTATGAACATAGTTGAGATGATGCTATTGGGGTATGGATGTGAATCCTTTGGATAGATGCCCAATAGTGGTATTGCTGGGTCCTTGGGGAGATTGATTGCCAGTTTTCTGAGGAACTGCCATACTGCATTCCAGAGTCATTGTACAAGTTTACAATCCCACCAACAATGGAGGAGTGTTCCCCTTGCCCTGCATCCTCTCCAGCATGGGCTGTCACCTGTGTTTTTGATCTTAGCCATTCTGACAGGTGTAAGGTGGTATCTCAAAGTTGTTTTGATTTGCATTTCTCTGATGGCTAAAGATGTTGAGCAATTTTTTAAGTGCCTTTCAGCCATTTGTAATACTTCTGTTGAGAATTTCCTTTATCTCTGATTTTTAAAATTGGTTTATTTATGCTTTTGTGCTCTACTTTCCTGAGTTCTCTCTATATTTTAGAGATCAGTCCTCTGTCAGATGTATGGTTAGTGAAGATCTTTCCCCATTCTGTAGGCTGTTATTTGTCTTATTGACTGTGTCTTTTGCCTTACAGAAGCTTCTCATTTTCAGGAGGTCACACTTATTGATTGTTTTTCTTAGTGTCTGTGCTACAGGTGTTATATTTAGGAAGTAATTAGCTGTGTCAATGCATTGGAGGGTATTTCCCACTTTCTTTTCTGTCAAGTTCAGTGTAGCTGGGTTTATGATGAGATCTTTGATCCACTTGGATTTCAGTTTCGTGCAGAGAGATAGGTTTGGATATATTTTCATTCTTCTACATACTACCATTCAGTAATGCCAGCACCATTTGTTGAAGATACTATCTTTTCCCCATTGAATATTTTTGGCCCCTTTGTCAAAAATCAGGTGTTCATAGGTGTGTGGGTTAACGTTGGACTCTTCAATTCAATTCCATTGATCCACAAGTCTGTTTTTATGCCACTGCCAGGCTGTATTATTACTGTAGCTCTATAGTGTAGCTTGAAGTCAGGGATGGTGATTCCTCCTGAAGCTCTTTTATTGAGCAGGATTGTTTTAGCATTCCTGGGTTTCCTGTTATTCCATACAAAGCTGAGTATTGTTCTTTCAAGTTCTGTAAACAAAAATTGTATTGGGATTTTGATGGGGATGCATTGAATCTGTAGATTGCTTCTGGCACAACTGCCATTTTTATGATGTTGATCCTATCCAGGAGCATGGGAGATCTTTCCATTTTTTATATCCTCTTTAATTTCTTTCTTCAGTGACCTAAAGTTTTTGTTAAGCAGGTCTGCTACTTCTTTGGTTAGAGTTACACCAATTTATTTAATGCCATTTGCAGCCATTTTAAAGGATGATGTTTCCCTTATTTCTTTTTCAGCCCTTTTATCCTTAGTGTATAGGAAAGCTATTGATTTTTTTTTGAGTTAATCTTGTACCCTGCTACATTTCTGAAGGTGGTTATCAGCTGTAGGAGTCCCTTGGTCTAATTTTGGGTATCACTTATGTATATGATCATATCATCTGCAAATAGACATGGTTTGACTTCTTCCTTTCCAATTTGTGTCCCCTTAATCTCCTTTTGTTCTCTTATTGCTTTAGCTAAAACTTCAAGAACTATATTGAATAGATAAGGAGAGAGAGGACAACCTTGTTTTGTTCCTGATTTTAGTAAGATTACTTTGAGTGTTTCTCCATTTAGTCTGACGTTGGCTGATGGTTTGCTGTATATCGCCTTTATTATATTCAGGTATTTTCCCTGTAGTCTGGATCTCTCCAGGACTTTTATCATGAAGGAGTGTTAGATTTTGTCAAAGGCCTTTTCAGCATCTCATGAGATGATCATGTGGTTTTTTCCTTTCAGTTTGTTTATATGATGGATGACATTCATAGTTTTTCATAGCTGAACCATCTCTGCAGCTCTGGGATGCAGCCTACATGATCGTGGTGGATGATCTTTTGATATGTTGTTGGATTCAGTTTGCCAGAATTTTATTGAATGTTTTTGCATCAATGTTCATTAGAGAGATTGGTCTGTAATTCTTTCTGTGTTGCATCTTTGAGTGTCTTGAGAATCTGGGTGATTGTGGCCTCATAAAAGGAGTTCAGCAAAGTTCCTTCAGTTTCTACTGTATGGAACAGTTTGAGGAGTATTGGTATTAGTTCTTCTTTGAATGTCTGGTAGATTCTGCACTGAAACCATCTGGTCCTGGGCTTTTTTTTTTTTTTAACTTGCAGGACTTTTAATAACAGCTTCAATTTCCTTTGAGGTTATAGGTCTGTTTAGGTATTTAATCTGATCTTGATTTAATTTTGGTAAATGGTACCTGTCCAGATGGATGTCCATTTCTTTTAGGTTTTCTATTTTAGTGGAGTATAGATTTTCAAAGTATGACCTGATAATGCTCTGGATTTCCTGGGTGTCTGTTGTTATGTCCCCCATTTCATTTCTGATTCTGTTAATTTGGATACTCTCTTCTTTTTGGTTAGTTTGGATAAGTGTTTATCTATCTTGTTGACTTTCTCAGAGAACCGCCTCTTTGATTTATTGATTATTTATATTGTTCTCTTTGTTTCTATTGTATTGATTTCAGCCCTAAGTTTGACTATTTCCTGCCAACTACTCCTTCTAGGTGAATTTGCTTCTAATTGTTCTAAAGTCCTCAGCTGTGTTGTTAGGTCTCTTGTGTGAGATTTCTCTAGGTTTTTCATGTAAGCATCTAGTGTTATGAGCTTTCCTCTTAACACTGCTTCCATTGTGTCCCATAAGTTTGGGAATGTTGTGGATCCATTTTCACTAAATTCTAGGAAGCCTTTGATTTCTTTCTAACTTCTTCCTTGATCCAGAGGATGTTCAATTGAAACATGTTAAGTTTCCACGAGTTTGTAGGCTTTCTGTGATTTTTGTTGTTGTTGAACTCTAGCTTCAGACTATGGTGGTCTGATATAATACAGGGAGTTATTCTCATTTTTTGTATCTTTTGAAATTTGCTTTCTGATCAAGTATGTGGTCAATTTTAGAGGAAGTTCCATGGAGTAATGAGAAATATATATATTCCTTTGTGTTTGGTTGGAAGGTTCTGTATACATCTATTAAACCCATTTGGGTCATCACATCTGTTGGATCCCTTATTTCTCTATTGAGTTTCTGTCTGGTTGAACTACCCAAGGGTGAAAGTGGGTATTGAAGTCTCTCACTATTAGTGTGCGGGGTTTGATGTGAGGTTTAAGCTTCAGTAGTGTTTCTTTTACATATGTAGGTGCCCTTGTGTTTGGAGCAAAAATACTCAGGATTGAGACTTCATCTTGGTGGATTTTTTCCTGAGATGAATAAGTAATGTCCATCCTGGTCTCTTTTGACTGATTTTAGTTTGAAGTCTGTTTTGTCAGATATTAGGATGGCTACACCAGCTTGTTTTTTAGGACCATTTGATTGGAAAGTCTTTTTCCAGCCCTTTACTCTGAGCCTGTGTCTGTCTTTGAAATTGAGGTGTGTTTCTTGTATACAGCAGAAGGATGGCTTCTCTTTTTGTATCAATCATGTTAGGGTGTGTCTTTTTATAGGTGAATTGAGTCCATTGATATTATAGGATATTAATGACCAATGATTGATATTTCCTGTTATTTTTGGTGGTAGCTTGCATGAATTTCCCTTCTTTGGGTTTTTCTTCTGTGGGATTATCAATTGTTTGTGGTTTCATGGGCATATCTGGTTTCCTTAAGTTGGAGCTTTCCCTCTACTGTTTTCTGTAGGGCCAAATTTGTGGATATGTATTGTTTAAATATGGTTTTGTCATAAAATGTCTTGTTTACTCCATTTATGGTGATTGATAGTTTTGCTGGGTATAATAGTCTGGGTTGGCAGCCATGTTCTTTTAGTGTCTATATAACATCTGACCAACACCTTCTTCCTTTCATTGTTTCCATTGAATAGTCAGGTGTTATTCTGATGGGTCTGCATTTGTAGGTAATTTGACCTTTTTCCTTTGCAGCTCTTAGGATTGTTGTTTTTGTTGTTGTTCTGCAGGTTTGGTGGTTTGATTATTATATGGCGAGCAGACTTTTATGGGCAGGTCTAGTCTATTTGGTGTTCTGTAAGCTTCTGAATCTTTATAGGCATTTCCTTCTTTAGGTAGGGAAAGTTTTCTTCTATGATTTTGTTGAATATATTTTCTGTGCCTTTGAGCTGCTGTTCTTCTCCTTCTTTTAATCCAGTTATTCTCAGTTTTGGTCTTTTCATGTTGTCCCAGATTTCCTGGATATTTTGTGTTATGATTTTTTTTGTTTTAGTCTTTTCTTTAACTGACCTGTCTATTTCCAATATTGAATCTCCCACTCCAGAGATTCTCTCTTCCATCTCTTGCATTCTGTTAGCTATACTTGCATCTGTAGTTCTGGTTCATATGTTCAGGTTTTCTATTTCCAGCTTTGCCTCAGTTTGTGCTTTCTTTATTGCTTCTATTTCAATTTTTAATTGCCAGAATGTTTCTTTCACCTGTTTGTTTTATTTTTCTTCTTTAAGGGATTTGTTCATCTCTTACAATTCTTTTCTTTGTATTTTATTTCTTTAAGGGAGTTTTTAAATCCTCTTTTAAAGTTCTGTTATCTTCATAAAGTTGTTTTTAAGTTGGTTTCCTTCTGTTTCCTCTTCATTGTTACACTCAGGTCTTGATGTTGTAGAGCAGCCAGCTTTTGGTGGTGTCTTGTGGTTCTTTATATTGTTACATATATTCCTGCACTTGCATCTGCCCATTGCTTCCTTGGTTCACTCTTAGTCAGTTCTTGGTCGGTTCTTAGTCATTTGTGAGTCAGGGGCCTGAGTGTCTCCAATAATTGCAGGGGTTGCTCTTAGTTGTCTCTTAGTTTGCTGTAGGCCAAGGAGCTGTGTGTCTCCAGTTGTCACAGGAGTCATTCTTAGTCAGGTCTTAGTTGGCTTTTAGTCAGCTGTGGACCAGGAGGCTTCAGGGTCTCTAGTTCTAATTTTTTTTTTTTTTAATGTGTTTGTGTACCATGTGTGCATGGTCTCTTAGAAGCCAGTAGAGGGCAACAGATTCCCTGGAATCGAGTTTCAGCCATCTATGAGCTATCTCATGGGCACTGGGAATGGAACCTGGGTCCTCTGAAAGACTAGTAAACACTCTTAACCACAGAGCCATTTATTCAGCCCCCAGATTATATTAAAAGTCTTAGAAAAATTATAGTGTGTAGATGTGGCTTTTTAATATTAATATTCTGAACATAGTATTAACTTGAAAACTAAATATTTAAAAGAATAAGAATGAAGGAAGGCATACGTCAGTGTTGGTTAATTAGATTTGATTGTTTTAGATTTTTAAAAAAGAGAAAGGGAGAGAGAAGATGATCTTTTGTGTTAGGATAATCATATTTAGTTTAAAATAGTAAGTTATTGCTGTCTGTCTCTCCCTCCCTTTCACTACCTTTCACACATAGACACATACACAGAGTTTTATTTCTATTATTTGGAGGTTGGCATTCCTACTTCAAAATGTGCATTTCTTTTTCTTCAATCCAAACCCCTTATGTTGGACTTTGCTATGGAAACATGAATGAAAGCCGTGCTCTCACCTGGTAGCCAGACAAATGCCACAGTGGCTATTGTGTAGCTTGGCTCTGCTGTCTACTATTGATACCATCATTACATGTCCAATGCAGAAGCTTGGGGTTTTTGAAAAGTATTTAATTGGTTTTGAAATAATTGCCCTCCTTTTCCAGGAGTGCTTTACTCAGACTTCCCCCTTTCCCTCTGAAGGAAGAGACAGAAGTCAGTGCCTGAGTTCTTAAGAAGACATTTCAAATGGCCGATGGCAGTGACCCCATGGGACCTTCTCATTAATCTTTCCATTCTTCTCCAGAAAGAGTTTACAAAGGCATCCTAGAAAGTTGTTATGAAATAGACCTGGGTTCTTGTGGAGTTACATGAACTATCAGGAATATGATTCTGTGGAGAGAAGGCTATTTTGTTTGTGATAATTTTAAACACATTTGTTTTTCACTGTGTGTATATGTGTGTATATGTGTGTATCCCAAACATGCTTCTGTACTGATGCAGAGCTGTGCAATATGTGTTAGTTGGTACTTCCATAAGCACAAAAAACAAACAATGGGTGGTGGTACTGCTTCAATCATAGGTCACCTATATTTTGATTCCTTTTGCTTAACTGTGCCCAAAGGATATTACTTTTATCCATTTTCCCATGAATAAACCCATGTTCACAATGTGAGTAATTTTTCCATTTTATCCTTTTTCAGTTAATTTTAACTTCATTATTAAGATGAATTGTAATGATGTTAAAACCCCAGAGGCAAACTGGCTTCATTTAATTTCTTCTAGTAGATGAAAAAAAGAGAGAGAGAGAGAGAGAAGTGTTAGCTGTTCCAGTCTTCTGTGAAATGTGCCCTGTGCTTTGTGCTTACATTTTTAATGTGCCTTTCAAAATAGAATTGATTTGGTTCTTTCCTTTAAAATATAAAACAATAAATATTTTATAAGGAAAAGAGTTTTCTTCTTTGGGGGATATGAGTAACTGAAATCCCAAAAGTGGACCCATCGTAGCAAGGGCAGCTAGCAAAGCCAGGGAGTTCCACACTAGTTGGAGTCCCCCCAGAATGTTACTTCTAGTTTCAGCTTGGTTCCTGTGTACCCGTGTAGGGATAGTAATGTTGGCTTGGTTCTCCACAAAGTCAGGCTCGGCTGAGGCTTTCTAGCTTCCCAAACAGTAGGAAAGCCTGTAACAAGGCACATTTGTAATTTTCTCTAAGAAAAGCACATAATGGATGTGCATGTGTCATGATTCCTGGTGGAATTCCAGGAAGAAGTAAGAAGAACTATGACCTATTTTCTCGAATCATACAGTTTTCGGTGGTGTAAAGATTGTTTCATAGAAAGAAAGTATTGTCGTTTTTGGGTCAGGCTTCCTGGTCAGGCCTGGAGAGGGTCAGCTAGTGTTAGCCTCTGAATTACCTAGAACCTTACTGTTTACATCATTCGTTCATGTCACAAGCACCAGCAGAGCACTTTGTATACATAATGTACTATAGGAGAGCCAAAAATGAATTAAACACGGGTTCTATGCTCAGGGAACTTCAATTCTACTAGGAAAATTGACATTTCATATTAATATGGCAGTCAAAGAGAAAACTAAGTGCTTTGTACAATGACTGTGAAAGCCCTGTGGGGATATCCCTGACTTAAAGACCACATCTTTGAATATAGTAAAGAACAGGTGGTGGGCCCACTTTGTGGAAGTTGTTTTTCTGTGAGGTTGTTCTGTCCCGAGACTCTGTGAACACAGACATTGGCTGCTTCCTCTGCTGCCTTGGGGCAGTATCTTCTGTGAACTCAAGTCCCATTACCACCTGGTTGGTAGCAGTCTGAAGCCTCCCTTGCCAGTCTAATTATTAGCAAATTGCTCTTGCTAGATCAATGGGCACACTTTCAAGTCTAATAAGAATTTTTTTTAAAAAAAAAAACTGTTCAAAGCTGAGCTAGTTTTAGTCCTACAGAGAGATTGATTTCCTTTTGTAAGACTGAAATTTTTTTAGACTGTTTTTGTATTTAATTCCAACCAATGTTTCAGGTTTGATACTCAATGTGCCGAAAGGGTGCTTTCTTGGAAGACTATCTATTACCTCTCATTATTTTCCCAAGTTGGAAATGTGCTCAGAGTTTCTGAGTAAGCATACAGCATGATGGCACTGGCTTTTGGTAGTTGAAAAGTATTACTTGGGTGTTACAAATATTAAACATTGATAACTACTCTTATTCCTTATTGACATGGCTGGGAATTCAGCTGAAACTATCCTCTTCTGACCTGGTTTGTTATCATTTTGTAGCAGTAGAGTCATGAGAGCAGACAAGAGTCAGCATCGATGCACAGCATCTACAAAGGGTAGATGCTATATAAAACAGTGTGGACCCTTCTTAAACAATAAAAAAGAACCATCATGTTGTTTAGCAGTCCCAACTTCAAGTGTGTCACTCAAAAATATTGAAATCAGTATCCTGCATAGATATCTAATGCGGAACAGAGGTCTGGGATAAAGTCAGGTTTATTCAATACAGTGCACATACAGCACAGAAATGAATCTGCTGCACCGCTGCTGATGCAGCTGCCACTGCCTCTTTGTTCCCTAAGGAGATGGGCAAGGTCCAGAGAAGATCATCAAGTTGTGGCTTCAGCGAGACTTCTATGGTGATATATTGTGTATTTAATGAAAATCAGTCAGAAATATCAGAGTACAGTGCCATCTCTCCAAGCCTTTTTGGTATTGGGGGGGGGGAGCTGGAATACCAGAGAGATGGCTCTGTCTTCTGATAGTTCAGACTGATTTTATTAAATATACTCTATATCGCTGTCCAAGGAGCGGGCACTTCTCTCCTCAGCTCTTATCCAGTCCTGTATCTCCAGAGAAGACCACACTATTAGTCTGAGATGCTCCAATACAATTGGCTATGGGACTGTTCTCCACACTCAAAATTCTCCCTTTTTGTCAAAAATTAAAAGGAAGGTTCTAATCCTAACATAATAAAAACTATATATAATAAGAATAATTATCACGCAAGAATACATCTTACATGTCCAGACCATTGGTGATAGGCACATTTTATAAAGATTGCTCTAAGAGTCCTTTCCTGAAGAATTGAGGTTTTGCAACTAATATGACCTTTTGTTACGATTTAAGAGGATTACTGTCTAGTCTTTAACCCCATCAAAGACCTGAGAAGAAAAATTATATTACCTGAGTAAGCAGGAAGTGCAAGAAAGTGACTTCCAAAAATAAAAGAAACAGCTGACTACCTGGACAGTCACCCAAGGTGACATTGGGGCAGCCAACTTTTACTTATAGGCCTAACAACAGACCTTTTTCATATGCAAGAGAATTTGAGGAACTGTTCTACTCTGTCTTGGCAATGGTTCAGCCATCATATTGTGTGTGTGTGTGTGTGTGTGTGTGTGTGTGTGTGTGTGTGTGTGTGTGTGTCCTGTTGGTCCAGAGTGGACAGTGTACCTTCAGTCAGCAGTTGAGGCAAGGGAAGTTTATTGCCAAATAGGCCAGTTTTTCCAAGAAGAAAATAAAACTCCATATGGAATGTCTTTGATGCTTATCATCCTTTTGGGAGTAGATTGGTGCTGCCAGGAGCAGATGTGTCTCACATCAAAAAAAAAAATTCTAAGGTATTAAAACATTTTAAATGCCATATTCTTTGGGTCTTTGAAGTGCTTGAACATTACCTATCTATTTAGAATATCTCTGAACACCTAGAAAACTAGCATAATTTTAAATTTGACAAACTTGAGTGACTATTAACCTGCAATTCTTATTAACCTATATAGATTAAGGACTAAATCTTCACATTATAAAAATAAACAAGCTGTAGAGGTAATACCTTATGCAAAAGTAGAAACAAGCGCACAATAACCTCCAAATTGTTATATATACAAAGATACCTTAAGCAGAGGTAGAAATGTATGACGCAACATGACAAAATAAATTTAATTTGCATTAATGTACAAAGATATCCTTAACAGAATCAGAAACATATATACAGTATAATAAAAATAATTTTACATTTGTATCAATATTCAAAAATATCTTAAACAGAAGTAGGAAAACATATACAATATAACAAAAATAATTTTGAATTATATCAGTCTACAAAAATACCTTAAACAGGAATGGAAACATATATACAGTATAATAAAAATTACTGAATTTGTATCAATATACAAGAATCCACACCAATGTAAATTATTTAAAACTAAAAGTTACTCTTTTAGTTTACAACTAGATTTAATAATCTACCTTATCATCATATCATATTTACCCCCTTTTGATATTTCAGAAAAGATCCCTGAGTCTAATCTCTATTATTCTGCTCCAAACCCTATAATAACTGATTACCAACCTTCTACAGATGACAATTATCCATAACCCTGAGAAAACCCCGCAGACTACCAACCCTACCTATTGGGAATGTGGACGTCATATTCTTAGAATTACTTCCTGCTGTCTGGGTGTCTCTATGGGACCCTGTAAGGACTGTAACAGTGGTTAAGTCTTAGGAGAACTAGCTGTAACATTTGTAGCCACTTTCTGAGTAATAGGTAAAGTTTATCTGAAGTTCTGCCTAAGAGAGGTGCCAGAGGACCATCTCAATTAGCTACTTTAGAATTATCTTGTGTAATTCGTACCCGATCTCCGTGTGGTATTTATTAGCTTACTGGTATTACAGTGATCCAGGTAGAATCATTGTTGTGGGAGCCCTTCATTTCATTTGGAGACTTCAGAGGTTAATGTTATGGATAATTATTGTTCACTGTGGAAAACTTAAACATCATTGGTATCAAAACAAAGTTTAAACTTTAAGATAGTAATATACCTAAAGAAGAGTTTTAAAGAGTCAAAGTAAAGTTGAAGGGAAAGTGATTTGTTGGGCATCAGGTAACTCACGAGCAGAGGTCTGAGATAAAGTCAGGTTTATTCAAGACAGTGCACACACAATACAGAAACCAATCAGGTGCATCACAGCTGATCCAGCTGTCACTGCCTCTTTGATCCCTAAGGAGATGGGCAAGATCTGGAGAAACTCACCAATTCATGGCTTCTGCAAGCCCACTACAGCCCAAGAGAGGGGGACAGCTCTCTCCCTAGCTCTTATCTGGTAATGTATCTCTAGAGAATATCGCACCCATTGGCCCAATCTGCTCCAATACAATTGGCGATTGAACCTAATTCCCACAGCAGATACCAGAGTTCTTGTGTCTATTGAAGCTCTCTTTACAATAACCAGGATTTAATTTTTATACACAAACAGGTGTGAAACCCATGGTATACACACAGTCTGTAATACTATTATAATTAAAGAGGTAAATTTTGCAGTATGTGACAAGATGGATAAAACTTGGGGCCATCATGTCAAGTCAAATGCGCTAGCCATAGACGTACAGATACTGTATGATTCCATGTATAAAAGGTATCAAAATAGTCAAATTCAAAGAATTCCACAAATAGAGGTATGGTTGCTAGGGGCTACAAGGAAGAGTGATGAACTTACTGATCGATGAGCATTGTCAGGTGACAATATTAATAAGCTCTGGAGCCCTGGCAATACAATGCGTCTCTATAGTCAACAATATTCTATTGTAGATTTACATCTTTGCTAAGGATATTACTACAAGAAAATCATTTTCAAAAGAGGAAATAGCCACAACACAACAAAAATGTGCATCCCTTTCATTCCTGCATCTGTCTTCCCTTCATGGAATGGGGTGTGGTCCCCACCAAATTTATGTTAAACACCAATTCTTGTACCTCAGAATATGAAGTTCTTTGTAAGTAAAACTGTTGTGGTATAATTAAGCTGAAGTATTGCTGAATTGGGGATATCTTCAATTAATTCAGTAGGATTGGAATCTTCATTAGAAGATGATGTGACAGTGTAGAGAAAGAAGGTGCATGATTATCCACAGAGAGATTAGAGAGGAGGCTGTAAGCCAAAGAATGTCGATGGTGCAGCTACCTACAGACACAAGAAGGACAGAAGAAATGGTCATTTCAGAAGCTCTAACTCTTGCCTGTGTTGATAGACTCACACTGTCCTAATAAGAGAATTCCCTGGCTGCTGAGGAAGTGACCAGAGACTGAATATAGAGATTGCACTCCCTTGCTCATTCTGAAAAGCTAGCTTTCTACTGCCCAACTGGAACTCTGAGGTCAGCATACGTACTGCTACCTTAGTCTTCCCTTTCTGTGAGTTTTATCCCAAATCAAGGTCCCATTCATTAACCGCATGCCTCATCCCAGAGTAACAAACAATGTCAGTTAGAAAGGATGAGTTGTGATGAGTAGCAAGTGGTTTAATGGCTTCCTTGGAAACCCGAAGAGAGAAAAGCAGTTCACCAAAGCCTACTTTTAAAATTCAGATGAGTTTATTTTGTTCAGCATCCAGGCAGCAACAATGTTCTGATGAAAAATGCTCTAGAAAAGAAAAATAAAGCAGACATTTGCTCATCTTTGAATATGTGAGACCTTAAAATCTTTATCTTTTGAGCTGCTGAATCCTTCCTAATAAGCTTTGTGGGAGTATCTCCAGGCAGAAGGAAATGAAGCAGGCACTTTAAAGTCATTATTTTTAAAATGTGTTTGTTCACACAAGCCATTTTGGTCAGAGAATCTATAGCACTGCATGGCAAGCAGTACAAAAGCTCTCGGACAGGAGGCCGCTTAGTTACCTGTTTACTTCAAAACAGTTGAACTGTAGGAAGGAGTTAGCACTCAGTAGAATCCCTAACAACTGGAGAGGGCAGTTTCTAAAGTAACATCACCTGTCAGCACATTTGCTTCACCTCCAATGCAAAGACCACCTCGTCCATCAACAGTCCACCTGCCTCATTGAAGGAGCAGTGCGATTTACCGATACTGCGTAACAAATAGTTCAGCAAACACTTTATACCAGATGAACAATGTTAGATGCACATTTTTAGTAACTAAAAATGCTTCTATCATCAGAGAGACATAACAGAACTTATGTTACACTGTCTGTCAATGTTCATAGTTTAGTGTGTGATATATGTCTTCTGCATTAAAAGAAAAAAATATTCCTCAAGAGCAAACAATAAAACTCCATCTTCCCTATGACCATATTGAACTCCATTGTGTATGTATGCTAGATTTTGTATCCACTGCTTGTTTACAAACACATGGGCTGATTCTATAGCCCGTGTATTGTGAATAGCACTGGATAAACACAGATGGGTAGGTATCTCTGAACTATAAATGGCTTCTGGATACTGTACTTCGTCTTCCCGTCACTGACCACCTTATTTACTCATTTACTGGCTGGATTGCTTGAGTTTCTTGTCACTCAGAGATTTTAGTCATTTGTATATTCTAGATATTAATTTTCTGTTGGGTGTGTAGCATGAGATTAGTCTGTTAGGTAAAACAAGCCAGACTTAGACAAATACCACATTTTCACATTTTTCTCTCATAAGTGGATCTGAGATTTCACAAGACATACATACATACATACATACATACATACATACATACATACATACATACATACATGAGTAGAAACAGAACTATCTGAGTAAAGAAAGAAGAATGTAGGAATGAGTAGTAGGGGAAGGTTAGTGTTTACAGGTGAATGAAGGCAATGATGTAGTTTAATTAAGATATCTTTATGAAGCCCATCCCTGTGTGTAGACAGAAGTTTCTCAGTCCCACCTAGCCCCACAGCCTGGGGAAATCTCTTCTACCCATGGTCCAGCATCTTCTTATAAAATAATTACTCAGAGATTTATATTAACTACAAATTGTTTGGCCTATGACTCAGGCTTGTTACTAAGTAGCTCTTACGACTGAACCCATTCCTATGAATTTATGAATGGCTTCATGGTATTGCCTGTTCTCTTACACCTTTCTTCTTTAGAGCCTCACAGAATTTCCCCTGCTCTACCATTCTTCTCCCTGCTTGGATTTCCCACCTCAATCTGCCCTGCCTTGCCATAGGCTACACAAGCTTTTTTTTCCCAACCAATGGTAGCAACACATATTCACAGTGTACAAAAAGACCATCCCACAGCACAAAACATGTGAAAATACAAAGGTTAATAGAAATGGGTTAAATTAAGAGTGACAACCTGAGCCATAGACCAAACAGTTTGTACTTAATATTAGCCGCTGTGCGTTTATTTGGGACACAGGAAAACATCTGGCTACATCTCTGCATGATAACAATAGGATACAAGTGATGCGAAATGGGAAACTGGAAAATTGGGGATACTTTAATTGGAGAGGGGACAAGAAGTAAATATAGAAGAGAGAGAGGAAGAAACAATAAAATAACCACAAGGATATTGGAAAAAGTCACAATTTACCCTAATATCTTTTATTTATCTAAAATTAAACATAACACATATAAGCTATATATATACATATATATGCATACACATATATACAAATATATATGATGAAGTAACATACATATATACATACATACACACACACACACACACACACACACACACACACACACACACATATAATGAAGTTATGCCATTTGGGCTGACAATGCTTGCCAAAAGAGCCATATACTATCTGACAACAATATCCAGTACTAAAGACGAGAAGCACCATGTTGGTTAGGGGAATCCAGGAGACTCCTAAAAATAATATCAGCTTTGCCATTGCCCTTGATTACCTCCAACAAGTTTACGATAAGTTCTTATTTCTGAAGATACTACGCACTCAGAAACAGGACTTGGAAGATCAAACTGGATCTAACTTGAGAGCCCCTACTCTGAGGATTAGGTTTCATTGTACTGGAAATTGCTTTGCGAACTTCCAAGGGAGGGAACCAATAACCCTACACAGCTGTAAGGCCTGTGATACATGACAATACTCACAGCGTGCCAAGATATTCCTAAGGGTGAAATAGTGGCACTCACATCTCAGTGGCAACCAACAGCTATCTAATTGGACTTACATGCAGGCAGAAAGAATCATGTCTGGCACTCTAAGTATAGCCAACCTGTTCAGTATTAGTGAGGTCACAAATCTTAGAGGAGACCCTGCTATGTCACTTTCCTACACCAGCGTAGTTCTTAAATGCATTCTAAGCAATGATCCTTATAACCACAAGTAAGATGAGCTCTCACTCCTCATCAAAGAAACTTTTCTTTGCAACAGATGGAGACAATTGCACAGAACTACAACAGGTAAAAACATAGATAACAACTGGTCACGGTGCACCTGGTTCCAGTGGGTACATCTACAACACAGACCCAGTACCTAGAGCTCAGGGCAACATTGTGGAGAAGGACATGGGGATATTAAAAGAACAAGAGAAGTAGAACATCCACTCTTCCAGAAATGACAAAGAAGCTATACACACCCATGATACCACAAGAATATGGCTATCTAAATAACACCTGAACAAGCACAACGGCAAAGACACAATAAAATGGTGTTTTAATCAGGGTTTATATTGCTGTGTAGGGACACCATAATCACTGCAACTCTTATAAAAGAAAACATTTCATTAGGATGTCTTACATTTTTATAGGTTTGGTCTATAATCATCACGGTGCAACATGGTGGCATGCCGCCAGACATAGTGCTGGAGCAGAGATTCCTGCATCTTGTCAGGCAGGCAACAGGAAGTGGTCTTGTCACTGGGTGTAGCTTGAGCATATATGAGACCTCAAGGCCCACCTCCATATAGACACACTTCCTCTAACAAGGCCACACCCACTCCAACAAAGTCACACCTCTTCATACTCCTGCTTCCTCTGGGGGGCCATTTTCCTTCAAACTATCACACATGGAAGAGGAGATCTCAGTGGAACACCCCCCCCCAAACAGAACTATAGGCAGCTATGGATTGCTGGGAGTGGACAAAATAACCTTCCCCCAGGGATGAGACCCTTAATTACTTATTGAATACCAGTTGTCAGGTTACCCATTTGTACAACACAGGCTCTGTGGCTCATCAAAGCCCAAATATTACTTGTTATCAAAGCAGGTTTCTTTGGAAACAGCATATTAGGTTATGCTGTTTATATTTCTCTAAAGACTTTTCAAAGTGAATCTATTTTTTTATGAAATATACTTTTGTGTATATATTTTTATGCACAACCATTTTCTAGATGTATCAGGTAAAACATTGGCTGAGATAATATATCTTCTCAACATAACAGACTTTTCTTAATCAGAACTTCTGTTTTGGAGCTGAAGACATCCAAGTTCCCTTGATGACACAGGGACTCTCCTTTATGCAGGAGCTTTCCCCCTGTTCCCAGATACTTTTCAAGCACATCCATTGACCCAAGTCCTAAAAAGCAGTCTGGATCCAATCATAGTTATTTTTCATTTGTTCCTTTAAATACATGCCCTTCTTTTTCCTTACATAGTATCTTCTAGAGTTTAGCTAAACATTTCTAGAATTTAAAAAAAGAAATTCAAGAGTCCCAACATTTTAAATGAATTTCTTAGTGGCTAGTGTATTTGAGTGCTAAAAAAAGCTAGGTTGGTCATGTTCAGGTTCAGAGGGCAGACAGTGTCACCTTTGGATTTTTTTTTTAGCTTAAATTATAAAAGTTAGGTTTGGTTTTCTATCATAACCCATAGATCTCACAGCTTCTGAGGCTATATACTTATTAAAATCCCAAAATTTAAAGTCTATCTTATCAAATATTCCTCTCCCTTAGACTCTCTTTTACCCTTCCATAATTTCAAGGCTAATAGATTTTCTAAATTCAAGTATAGCTTTTCAAAATGCCTGTGTTTGATGTGTATGTGTTGTACACACAGCGAGTCCTCAGTGAGTCCCACCAAGGTCCCTCCTGCTGGTATTCTCAAGGCCACAACCAATAAGCTGCACTTATTATTACCCATCATATACACTGTTTATTTGGCCACAACACATGCTTTTCCTCTGGGATGCTAGGAATTGAATCTAGAGTCTCACACATACCAAGTGTGTATTCTACCACTGAACAACCTTCTCTTTTTACTATCCACTAGCCTTAGGATTTCAGTGTGTGTGTGTGTGTGTGTGTGTGTGTGTGTGTGTGTGTGTGTGTGTGTGTGTGTGTGTAAACAACTCCATGTCAGAGCAGGGTGTCAAGTGTCTCTTCATCTTATGGCTTTGAAGTAAAGTTTCTCATCAAACCAGAAGTTTGCCATTTTTGCTAAGCTTGGTGTCAAGCAAGTTCTTGGGAACGCCCTGTTGTCTTTGAGGTTCTCACACTTAGAGCAAATGCTGCTACTTACCGAGTCACCTCATCAGCCGCTCTTACAGTACTTTCAGTAGTCAAGGCTGCTCCCTGGGTCTTTAAGTCCTAATCACCCCTAACAGTGAGACCACAGTTCCTGCAAGCTGAGGACATAACAATATTCTAGTGAGTCTTTATGCCTGCCCTTCCCTGTCTGCATTATGCCACAGCCATCCTATATTCTCCTGATGGTCACAGTTAATCTTCATTTAGCAATAAGAATACTAATTACTTAAAGCAGTTTATTGTCATGAAGAACAAAAGGTGACTGGCAGTAGCCATCATTTTGAAATATTAACAAATCATTCAATCCCCTTGTTAATACCAACTTAAAAAATAATTTGTATTCAACAAAATGCACTCATTTGGTTTCAGCTCATGGGATCATCACACTTATCAAAACAGTGAACTTTTTAGCATACCCTAGATTTTGCTCGTGTGCTGTGGGAGGCTGCTAGAAGCATACACCAGGCAGCTTAATCAACAGACATCAGTGGTTACTGATGTGTTCTGAGAGACAGGTGATAGCCTATGTTTCTCTTTCAGAGGTGTGTGTGTGTGTGTGTGTGTGTGGTGTGTGTGTGTGTGTGTGTGTGTGTGTGTGAACTTTAATGTTTGTTGGAACACGGGTGTATCACCCAATGTCTGTCTTCTTCTTTTCTGTGTGTCTGCCTCTTTCTGCTTCCAGATATATTTATTTTGTAAGGGATACCCAGTCTTATGGGATTAGGGATCATTGTTCTGCTTTGATCTGCAAAAGCCCTCTTTCCATACAAGGTCACATTGAGAGGTGGTAGGGGATAGAGCTTACATATCTCTGAGGCACAAAATTTAATATACTATTTACATTAACCCCAAGATTTCCTACCTAGTGGGGATGAGGTGATTTCTAGAGATGGCAAGAATAACATTGGTGGGTATTAGAGGAAGGGGCCTTGACTTATCTAACACCAAAGATCTGTGACTGAGCTTTAGAAAGGCAGGAAATTGTCTGTGATATTAATATTGGTAAATTCTAAGAGACGAGAATTTAATTCTGCTTTAGAGTTGCAGTCTTGAAGTAAATAAATACTTGGTGACTTGTTTAAACAAATATAGCATTAGCCCCAAATAGATCTCATTCATCCAAGAATGGGAACTATCAGGTAAATCTTGGAGGATGTTTGGTAGACTGGCATGAAGCTAACTCATTGTTAACCACAACCAATGTTGAATTATGTACTTCCTGGAATGTATCAGATTCTTGGTATTTGGGATGCAACTGAATACCACTGACTTTGCTCTTTTAAAATTTCTGCAACTAAGAAGGTCAAAACTATGTCACACTGATATGAGGGAAATGACAGTGACATTTGGTAGGTTATGTCCTCTGTTCTTTCTCACAGTGCTGGCTACAGAGCCTTTGAGAAGTCCTAACATTCTGAAAAAGTTAATGCCAGTCCTTTTTGCTGATGATGTGATAATATTTACTGTGCCTGAAAATCAATAATCTTACACATATGCCGATGGAAAATGTGAGATAATCCCCTTGAATATTTTTATATCTACTGTGTATCTGTAATATTTTTACAAATGCAGTAATGTGGGATGTGTTGAGATTTTCTGGTTAAAATAGTGAACAGCATTCACACCATGATCCTCACTTCCAATTATAAAAGAGAGAGATGTGTTTGGTAAGCATATTTGGATTTTGCAACAGATATACACTAATGTGGGATTACTGCTTAACTCCTTCATGGGTGACTTAGAAGATTCCCCATGTTGAGTACAATCCATAGCAAAGAGAACCATCCTGTAATTTTGATTGTAATTTGGTTGTTCTTCCCAACAGATTTGTCATTCAACTGCTGACAGTGTTAGCTAATAACAGCCTAAAGCTTCCTTTTCTTCAAACAACTGCCTTCAACCAAATACAAAGTCAACTCCACTTTTCTGAGAATCTGATCCCCTCTGGAGGTAGACCTCAGTCAATGTCATGACACCTGTGAAGATCTAGCTACACTGCCCATGAAGGACTAACTATGAAACACAGTCTATGTTCCAGAGATTCTCCATGGATCACATTAAAGCTGAACTCTAGTTGAGACCAAACTTATTTAAGTTTTCCCTCTGTCCTGCCTCATTTCATCATTATTCTGATCTTCTGGAAGACATTTTTGTATTATACATCACACAAAGAAAAATGTGCATTGACTCTCCCCTTCTGAAAAAAATGTCCAACAATTACAGTGTGCAGAGATTTTCCTTGAGCTATGCAAAGAGACTAGAAAGTCCCCATAGAAAAGTCACAATGTGGGCTTCTGTGATTCTTAGCACAGTAATATTTGGTAACTTGAGGATTATTGCTGTTTAAAAAGAAGATTGTGGTGTATTATTGTGCTCTATCAGACGCTGAAGTCTAGAGTTATTGGGTATTCAATGGAAGATATCCATCATGACTGAGGTGCAAGAACTTCCTGGTCACAATGTTAAACAGATGCAGCAGCTACAAACACATTTATGATGAACATGTTTGGGCCAGTAAAATGTACACAAGCATATTATCTAGCTGTTCACATTTCTACATCATATGTCTCAAAATCCATTTGTGAATTCTATAAAAATATTTTGCAACAACCAAGAGAGTTTAGTATGTCATGCTATGCAAAAATGAGTTAAACCTTCTCAGAGATAGCCTTGAAAAAAATTTAAAAAGGAAAAATTTCTGGTAGCAAAGAAACCATGAATTTAAATATTCCCATTGTTTTGAATGAAGGCCTGATCAAGGTAGAGCTTGCACAGATCAGATTTGCAGGTTACTCTTTGGTTTCACTTGTTAGTGAAAGGATATTGAAAGAGCATGGATCAGACCAGGAGGTGAGGGGCACCCCACCCAGGCCAAGCATGGACTACATGCAGTCTCTGTAACCTGGACTGGGGACACAGATTTTGTAACCCCACCCAGCCCTGCCCTGAACCCAGGCCAGCAGGGAAACCCCTGCAAAACCAAATCCCTAGCAAAATTAAGCCTGTTGGACAAACCAGTGCCTAACCACCACCCCATCTCCACCCAATGGAATCACATGGTGACCCTGTGACATCTGTGACAACCAGAAACCCACAGACCCTTGACCCATAGCAGATGAAGAGACTAAGAGTGGACCAAGAGATAAGAAAATACACCACCACTAAGTGGACCAAGAACCAAGATTGGACCAAGAGCTTCCTGAGACACAGACACACTCAGAACAGATTGCACTGAAATCAGCTTTCTGAGATACAGACAAATCCTGCAGTGAACCTAGGAAGCAATGGGCAGATGCCAATGCAAGAATATATATAACAATATCTGGTGATTCTACAGCATCAAGACCTGAGCATGTAAATGCAGAGGAAGCAGAAGGAAATGACCTTTAAAACAATTTTATGAAGATAATATAAGCCTTAAAAGAAGACATTAAAATTCCCTTAAAGAAATAGAAGAAAATACAAACAAAAAAATTGGAAAAGATAAAAAAAAAATTCCTGAAGGAAAATAAAGAAAACCAAATAAAAGAAATCAAACAGGTGAAGGAAACATATCAAGATTTAAAAATTGAAACAGAAGAATAAAGAAGACAAAAATCAAGGCACTACTGGAAATAGAAAACTTGAAGAAGTGAAGTAGAACCACAGATGCAACATAACCAACAGAATGTAAGAAATGGAAGAGAAAATCTCTGGAGTGAAAAATTCATTAGTGGAAGTGGATATGTCATTTAAAGAAAACACTAAAACCAAAAAAGTCATAACAAAATATCCAGGAAATCTGGGATGCTGTGAAAAGACCAAACCTGAGAATAATTGGAATCAAGGAAGTAGAAGAATACCAGCTCAAAGGCACAGAAAATATATTCAACAAAATCATAGAAGAAAACTTCCCCAACCTAAAGAAGGAAATGCCTATAAAGATACCAGAAGCTTACAAAACACAAAATAGATTAGGACCCCTCCTTCCCCCCAAAAATAGTTTGCTCACCACATAATAATCTCACCAGTAAACCTACAGAACAAATAAAAATAATAATAGCTGCAAAGGAAAAAGGCCAAATTACCTATAAAGGCAGACCCATCAGAATAACACCTGACTATTCAATGGAAACAATGAAAGGAAGAAGGTCTTGGTCAGATGTTATACAGACACTAAAAGAGCATGGCTGCCATCCCAGACTACTATGCCCAGCAAAACTATCAATCACCATAAATAGAGTAAACAAGATATTTCATGACAATACTGGATTTAAACAATATCTGTCTACAAATCCAGCCCTACAGAAAGCACTAGAGGTAAAACTCCAACCTAAGTAAACCAGATACAACCATAAAACCACAAAAAAATTAATAATACCACAGAAGAAAAACCCAAAGAAGGGAAGCACACACACACACTGCTACCAAAAATAGCAGCAAATAGCAATCATTGGTCATTAATATCCCATAATATCAATGGACTCAATTCACCTATAAAGAGACACACCCCTAACATGATGGATACAAAAATAGAAGCCATTCTTCTGCTGCATATAAGAAACATACATCAACTTCAAAGACAGATACAGGCTCAGAGTAAAGAGTTGGGAAAAGACTTTTCAATCAAATGATCCTAAGAAACAAGCTGGTGTAGCCATCCTAAAGTCTAACAAAATAGACTTCAAACTAAAATCAATCAAAAGAGACCAGGATGGACATTACTTATTCATCTCAGAAAAGTCCACCAAGATGAAGTCTCAATCCTAAACATGCCCTCAACACAAAGGAACCTACATATGTAAAAGAAACACTACTCAAGCTTAAACCTCATATCAAACCCCACACACTAATAGTGAGAGACTTCAATCCCCCACTTTCACTCTGGGATAGGTCAACCAGACAGAAACTCAACAGAGAAATAAGGGGTCTAACAGATATTATGATACAAATTTATTTTATGTATATATACAGAACCTTTCATCCAAACACAAAGGAATATATGTATTTCTCAGCACCCCATGGAACTTTCTCTAAGATTGACCACATACTCGATCATAAAGCAAATATCAATAGATACAAAAAAATGAGAATAACTCCCAGTATCATATCAGACCACCATGGTCTAAAGCTAGAGTTCAACAACAACAAAAATCAAAGAAAGCCTGCAAATTCATAGAAACCAAAACATTTCTTAGTTGAACATCCTCTGGGTCAAGGAAGAAATTAGAAAGAAATCAAAAGTTTCCTAGAATTTAATAAAGATGAATTCACAACATACTCAAACTTATGGGACACAATGAAAGCAGTGTTAAGAGGAAAGCTCACAGCACTTGATGCCTATATAAAAAACCTAGAGAAATCTCACACAAGAGACCTAACTGCACAGCTGAGGGCTTTAGAACAGTTAGAAGCAAACTCACCTAGGAGTAGTCAGCAAAAAATAATCAAACTTAGGGCTGAAATCAATACCACAAAAACAAAGAGAACAATACAAATAATCAATAAATCAAAGAGTTGGTTCTTTGAGAAAGTCAACAAGATAGATAAACCCTTATCCAAACTAACCAAAAAGCAGAGACAGAGAGAGTATCCAAATTAAGAGATCTAGACATGAAAAGGGCTCATAACAACAGACACCCAGGAAATCCAGAGAATTATCAGGTCATACTTTGAAAATCTATACTCCACTAAAATAGAAAACCTAAAAGAAATTGACAGCTTTCTGGACAGGTATCACTTACAAAAATTAAATCAAGATCAGATTAAAGACCTAAACAGACCTATAATATCAAAGGAAATTGAAACTGTTATTTAAAGTCTCCCAAGTAAAAAAGAGCCCAGGACCAGACAGATTCAGTGCAGAATTCTACCAGACATTCAAAGAAGAACTAATACAAACACTCCTCAGACTGTTCCATACAGTAGAAACTGAAGGAACATTGCTGATCTCTTTTTATAAGGCCACAATCACCCTGATTCCCAAGCCACTCAAAGATGCAACAAAGAAAGAGAATTACCAATCTCCTTCATGAACATTAATTTAGAAATACTCAATCAAATTCTGGCAAACTGAATCCAACAACATATCAAAAAAAACCATCCATCACAATCAGGTAGGCTTCATCCCAGAGATGTTGTGATGGTTCAACATATGAAAAACTGTGAATGCCATTCATCATATAAACAAACTGCACAGAATGGCATATCTTGTAGATGTTAGCAACTCTCTTAATATCCTGTTAATTACCCAAATAAGTAGGCCTTTAAATGGACTTATGATCATGAAAGCCATCCCCCACCAAGCTGTTTATGTGCTCTATATACATATATATGTTCAGGAGTGTGTGTAGAGGCCAGAGGAGGAAATAGGGTGTCCTGTCCATTACTTCCTGCTTTATCCCTTTGAAACTGTGTCCAACTATATCTGGAGTTGGGCTGGAAGCTGACAAACCCCCAAATACTCTTTTCTCCTTCTCCAACAGTGCCAAGGTTACAGGTGTGTGTGTTTCTATTGAAGATTTTTACATTAGTGCATGGATTGAAGCTCAGATCCTCATGTACAGACACACTCATATGCATTGAACCATCTCTAGCTCCTAAGATGGATTCTAAACATTCTCTTTGCAACAGTCATTGTTCTGACATTATGTCTTGGGCGAGCTAGATTACCACTTGGAAGAATGTGGTGTAAACTCATCTTGAAATTATATGCATATATAATATATGCACGTAATAATATACATATGCCATTTTAAATATGATCTTTATTTGTCTGAATTCAGTGGTTCTGTTAATACTGTGCTTCGAAGGGTTGGACCATGTAATTTATCAGCATCAGATCTCTATAATACTGTATGAGACCACAGAAGTCTTTGCTTATAGATGAGAATGGCAGTAGACACAAAGTAATTCCTTTGGTCCCCGGCTTCTGCTATAGAAAACAACACATGAGAACAAATATTTAATGTGATGATGTAGCCTGAGGCTATGTAAGATAAAGACTCTTTTCTTACTGCTACTGGAGTGATGCTTTTTCCAAGGCTTAAAGGTGTGAAACTTTTGAGCCTAAAGCCTTAGCATTAATTGAATTAGCCAAGAAAGAAATGACCACACTGGTAGAGACTAAGTCCTTCGATGATCATTCTCAGTTTTATCTCAGTGAAACTCTAAATGAGTGAATGAATTAATTCATGAACCTGGGAAGAAAGGAGTATGTCTGCAATGCAGCAAACTCATCCAATCATCCTCAGATGCCATTCATTTAAAACTGTACCAACAAGAGCACTTGGTGCCTTCTGGTGCTGGAGTGTTGAGGGAGAAGGTTCACCTCACCAGAAAAGCAGATTAGATCCATTTTAGTGCAAGTGAGATAATCCAATTGACCACATTATCTGAACATTAGACTGAATTTTTGTAAAATTTGAATTGTGAAATATATAAAACATGTAGAAAATATAAGAACATATTACAAAATTTATTATATTTACTAAGTAAAATGTTACAGACAAGTTGAAAATATTTCTGAATACTTTTCAGATTTTACTGGATCCCTTTCAAATGTAAGTACTGTGCTAAGGCTGCATATACAGATTTCTATGTTTATATATTTTAAGTGGTATACAGACTAATGTATTTTACTGAAGTTGTATCACATAGCATATAGTTTTCTCTTATGAATTGCTTTTGTTTAGGTTTTTGTTGAGAAGACTAAAGTTTTTTACACATGTATTTTCCCTGTATTCAATCATTTATCAATATGGCATCATTCTTTATATAACTGTATTGTCTTGTTCCCAGGAGCTGACCTCCTCTCATTCCAGAAACCAAAAATCTCACGCCAATCTGATTAACACATGCTCTGTAGAGTGAATGGTGTCAATACAGGAATGATGTCTCTCCCCTACAATATCAGTGTAATAAATTTCAGGAAGAATCTCCTAGACTTTTAGGCTTTGCAGGAACATACATTCAGGGCTGAAACCCAGAAAACATAACCAAAGCTACTCTGGCCCTGTTGCCCATTTCTTGAAATAGAAGTTAGTCCTTATATTTTGTCTTCTTTTTCCAACAGAATCCTATTCTCATTACCAGAGGGCATATTGTTCTGGCAAGTAATACAAGCAAAGCCCCAAGTGGCTGGGAAAGAATTGAATTTTCATTGATCTAACACTCTATGGAGAGTAATTCTTGGAACTGAAAAGGATCCGTTGTGAGCCTATAATCAACACCATCATCACCACCTCAGCTGAATGGCTTTCTATGCATCCTTCATGCTAGGCTTATTCTTCAGAAACAGTTATTTGTGTCCAGAAAGACTTTAAGAATTCTAACAAATGCTGTTATAAGCAGTGCCACTCTCCCCAAATTCAGATCCTAGTTGAATTTTGAAAGCTTATTTTTTTTCCCCTTTTAACTTCGTATCAAGAATTTTCTTCTATACCTAGCTTCTCCAAGATTTTTTTCTTGTTTTCTTAGGATGTGTCTATGTTAGGAAACATTTAGCAACTGGTAATCAGTTTTTTCTCCCACGTATAGTTTATTACCCTTTTGGCACAAACCCTTCAATTTTAGGGGAATGACACACCTGAAGTAAACCAGACTCAGAAAGACAAATATCACATACATTATCTTATGTGTGGAACATATATTAGAAATGTGTATATTGCATATATTCCTAATACATGTTAATTCCTAATATATCATAATGTATGTATGTTAGGAAAAATATTTTGTTAGTTTGAGGAGTATAAATATATGTTATAGAGGAATATATAACATATGTACATATTTCTAATATATGTTCCAAACACTAAGATAATAGGGACATACTTGTTTGAGAAGAGAACTGGAGGAATGGAGGGGGTAAAGAGAAAGTTGACATATATTGTATAAATGTGTGAAAGTGTCATGATAAAACACACATTATCATATATACTAATATTAAAATATCAACAAGAGATGATCCTATGCTCTCAAATACATTGGGTTCTGTCAAGTTGCACAGTAGCATAAAAATAAAATCAGAACAAATTAAGATAGAAATAAAAAATGCTATAAATACTGATAGGGTTTTATGGATTCTCGGTTATGTAATTGTCTTGATGAAAGCCATGGTATTTAGGGCTTTGTGTAAAGTATTATGACTGAATATAAGTTTAAGGTATATTAAGATAAAATTGCTTACATTTTTAATGTGATAAAGAAGTGAATGAATAATTATATCCAGAGGAGATTGTTGCTGGTTTCATGTTTCAAGAAATATTGTATTTCACACTGAGATTGAAATTTCTTTTTCTACTTGGAACGTGAGGTAGAGTTGCGATTGGAGTGTGACACAATGGCACTGTGCCAGTTTGGAGTATAGACTTTAGGTGTATTTGTTCATCTCTACCCATCATGCTGGGTTCTTGCTGATACTTCTACCAAGACCAAGGCTAGTTTGCATGGGTCGTAAGTACCATTTAGTCCAGTTGGGATTAGTCAGGCAAAGGACTTTCTTGCTGGCTAGCAGCTAGTTGATAATCCATGTGTTGCTTGGATAGTTTCCACTAGAGCTCAGTACCAATTTTTGACCCATGAAATTGCAAATTAAACATGGGATTATTAATGGCTCAAAGGCAGACACATTAACTAGTGGAGTAAATAGAGAATCTAACAACAGACTTGGGCACCAGAGGCAGCCTGATTTGCAGAAAACAATAACCTACAATGTATTTGCTAGTAGGTGTTTTGTATACATAATATCAAGACAAATAGAAAATTATTAATAAATAAATATAAATTACAGATGAGCTGTGGATCTAAATGTAAAGAAAAAGCATGAGCTTCTAAAATAGTATATTAATATTGTTAAGCATAGTCGTATTTCTTAAGTAGAATCCAAAACTCATAATCAAAAAGGAAACATTAATTAAATGGAATTTTTTATTATAAGAACTTTGCTCATCAAAAGATACCCTCATAGGTAAGGCAAAACAGATACTTAAAATATTGTCAATATTTGTAAGCTTTAAAAAGCATGTGTGTGGAATATGCAAAAAAAAAGTACACAGTTGCAAAGAGGCAGTTAGTATTTTTGAATGAATAAAAAATTTTAATGAGAAATAAAACAAATTAATGACAAAATAAAAACAAAATTAAAGCATTTAAAACCACTAATTAATAGAAAGGAAAGATGGGTCATGTATTTCTGATTATAGTAAATGTAACTGAAAAAAACTTACTGGGTGAATTCAACAGAAACCATCAGCTCTAGTAAAAATATAAATTTGTGCATTCTTCAAGTCCTATCATAGCATAAAAGTTAATATTTAAAATTAAAGCAAGAGGAACTAGGTAGATGCTTCAATGGTTAAGAACAGTCAATGCTCCAGGTTCAGTTCACTGTACCCACATTTTAGCTTATAGCCATTTGTAGCTCCAGTTCAAGGTAATCCTACACCCTGTCTTCCATAGGTACAGGCATGCATACAGTACAGTTACTTACATACAGGCCAAACACTCATGCACATAGAATAAAAATTAAGACATAAACTTTTTAAAGGAGTTAAAGTAAAATCATGATAATCATTAAAACTATCCACATATCTGGGCATGGTGGGGCATACCTTTAATCCCAGCACTTGGGAGGCAGAAGAAAGTAGATCTCTGTGACTTCAAGGCCAGGTGGTTAATTGGTATTATTTAGCCAAGTTATGCTCACCCCACCCCTTTAGGAAACATAAGATTGTATTTATTTATCCTCTTTTATGTGATAGTTCATGATCATATTTAAATTTTTATTTTTATGTATTTATATTGCTGTTTCACTCTTAAGATTGGAAGGAGACATCCAGGTTAAATTGGCCAAGACTATGCAAGTTTTTTCCAGGCTATTGTGGCTTCCCACCTTGCCACATGGTGGTAGTTTCTGTGTAAGTGCATCATATAACCTCCATCTGCTGGAATCCCTGACAGACTGCAGGCAGCCCAACTTCTTTCCTAGCTTTTGAGGAACTATTTCTGTTGTGTTCAGTTATTACAATGTTATAGCTAGTGTGTGTGCATGAGTGTGCTCTGGCTTGCAAAGCCTTAAACATAGAGCTTTAGCCATGCTGTTAAAAGTCTGGTTGGGGCTAAGGAGAAGACCATAGGTACAAGCCGGACAGCCTAGGCTCTAACCCCAGTACTCACATAAAAATCTGGAAATAGAAGTGAATGTCTGTAATGCAATCTAACTGAAATAAATATAGTTAAGCTGTCCATGATCAAATTAGAACTTTGGTATTCCAACTCACTGATTGGTGAGCACCAGGTCAATGAAAGACCCCATCTCAAAATGTAAGGAAGAGAGTGACAGGGACAGTGCCTGAGGGTATGTGTACCACCTCTACACATTCACGCACTATACATGTACACACACACACACACACACATGCACACGCACACGCACACGCACACGCACGCACACGCGCACGCGCACGCGCACGCGCGCGCACACACACACACACACACACACACACACACACACACACACCTATGCACGGTACTAAAAAAAATTTGTTTGGTAAAGTGTTCAGACTATTTTGCCAGATGTCCTCATTTTCAATTCTGGGTCTACAATTAGCTAGCTGTGCAATTTTGACCGAGTGATTTCTGTTATCTCTGTTTCCCCATATGTAAAATGGAAGTAACAATGGTAATTTTTCTAAACTGTGTTGTACAGAACTAAACAATTTAATAATAAATGGCCACATAGTAAACATATGTTAGGATTTGTTTCTCTTTCCACTCAGTATTTCTTCATCTTTGTTGAAGAAATAGGCAAAATGTTAACCTTTAAAGAATTCAAATTTACTCTTATGAAATTTTTGAGGCATCAAAAGTAACTTAATGGGAGCTAATAGAATATCTCTTATTATGAGGTGAGTTCTCCAAAGTCTAATCCTGATGGTGAGGGCATTTGGAAATGAGCCTTTAGGAGGTAAATAGGCCTCAGGAAGGAAGTGCTCCTGAGTGAGACTCCTGCACCCTCAGGAAGTTGTCAGAGTGCCAGCTTACTCTCACTACCGAGAAGACACAAGAAAGTCAACCTTAGCACCTTGGAAGATGGCTCTCACTAGAACCTGACCATGCTGATACCCAGTTGCCAAGTCTGTAAGGAACAAATAGCTATTATTAACAAACTAACTATATTCCTCACAGCAGCCTCAACTAAACTCAGAATGCCCTAGGTTTCTGCTGTCTTCACAGAGTGGATAAATCAAAATCAATAAAAATGCACTTGGCTGTTGAGGATGCGGAGTGTGGTGCCACCAGATGCGGGTGAGAGTCCCATGCTGCATCACAGCATGGGGGGAAAACAAACACAAGACAGGGGCAGGAGAAAGAAGGAACAGATTCATCCTGTTCATCAGGGGCCTTCTTCAATGCTAACTGATTCTTAATACAGCTGCAATGGGAATGTAGTTTCATTACTAGTTTTAGGCAGGGCATTGACCACAGAAGCTCTGCTTTGATCATGAACAGCTTAACTGTTTTTATTGCAGTTAGATCTGTGAGGCAAGTAGATGCTTAACACTGTCCAACTTCCAAGTCACCAATTGAAGCAAAACTGTTCACCTCTCATATCCTTTTCTCTTTCCCTAGAAAAACTAGCAACATTTTTCATGATACCTGGCTGAAATCTGTAGGTTTTCAAGTAGCCCTTAGATATTTTAATGACAACACCTTTGGGCACTTGAGTGATGTTTGATTTTGAGAGACCACTCTGTGAACTCCAGGCAACCAGCATTATATATATATATATATATATATATATATATATATATATATATATATATATATATATATATATATATATATATATATCTCCAAACATTCCAGTTCTTTACTAGATCATTCTTTGGGCCCAAGGAAAAACTACAAAAGATATCCATTGTCTTGACTGAGGAATAAATGAGCTGTGACATATAGGAGAGGAAGCAAAACAGAATCTACTGCAGGTTTGTAATCCCCACTGGATAAAAACACAAACTAAATGAACAGTAACTGTAGGCTGTGCAAAGCCCAAACATGGGGGGTGCAGAAAAAGGGATATACAGGCTCCTCCAAACACATTTAAGCCACAAATCTGCTGCTCTATTATTTAACTCACATGGGAGCTATTCTGAAACCATGATCTAAAATGATGAGTATTTTATAGGATCCCAGATCAAGCTATCTGTTCCCTATTTAGAAAATGCCTTAAATCCCCACTCACAGGTTTAATCTTCAAGGATCATCGAAAGATTACAGATTTCAGCTTTTCCCACAGGATGCTGGTGACAGCCAGAATGAAGGTCACTGGTGTAGTAATCTGGGGCTTATTAGATCCATAAAGCTCTTTCCCAGGGATATTTATAAGAGAAATGTAAGTTTAGAAAGAAAATATGCTGTTAATGGATAAAAATTATTTCAGATCTTTACAACTTTATTAAAAACAAAATTATCAGAACTCCATGGAGAAATTTGAGTTCTAATATTAACTTGTTTCACATCAGACGTTTTCAACCACAGCATTCTACCAAATGACCAGGGGTTTCTAGTGGCTTTGGTTTTGTGGCTTCCTGATCTAAGGAGGTGTTGCACATAAATATACAGTATTCCACTTTATGAAAACAGCTTTCTCTGTTTTATGGGCTACACATCCTACTAGATTTTTTTTTTCACAGAGGAGAGAATTAATGTTGGAAGCTGATCCAAGGAAATTTAACATGAAATGATTTCCACAAAAGTAGTGGATTTGCCTATTGCACTCCTGCCTATTGGCAGCTGAACTGAACAGATAAAATCATATGGCAACAGTGTACTAATGACAGTAATATGAACATACATAAAGAAATAAACAGAGCAGCGTAATACATACTATTTTATGCTTTTCTGCATAGTAACTTCTATTTACCCTCATTGTAATGTTTCAAACTGTCTTCAAAAATTCTTACCTTCGATGTTTCTTCCTAGTCTCAGGTTTGCTTCCAAAGCATATTAAACACAAATTTTGAAACGAGTTTTGCTAGGAACATTTATGATTCCATTTTACCCTGTTTCATGGTTAAACTAGTGCTTTAGTTAGATATTGTTCAGACCTTTGTTGAGTTTCATACGTTGCTTTTTAAAATTGTACCATACACTCCTATCTTCCTCACCCTCATTTATCTCTTGTTCTTTTACAAGAGAGATTGGCATGTGATACAATAAACCTCCATGCTAAGAAACTTTCATCTTTTCAGCTCTCAATGAATTCTATGATCTAGCAACAGTGACATGAAGATGGTTAGAATAGATTTATTTTCCGAACAAGATTTATGAGCATGGTCTATAGTCAAGACTTGGTGACCAATAGTGTTTGGAAAAGGATCACACCTTCTAATAAAAAAATACAAAACCATAAGTGAGGATATGAAGTGAGAGACGGGAATAGATTGTTAAAACTCCCCCATCATTTTCTCTCCCTTCTATAGTTTCCTAGCTCCATACATGTTCATAGATGGAGACATTTCGAACAATATACTTTTTAACCTTTAATTTTTTTATCAGTTTTTGAAAATTTTGTTTCAATGTTAATTACCCTCAAATAGAAGACATTCAATTAGATAGGTATTAGAAGATATTTCTAGTTGAAATACCTTCCTTGTCCTCCCTACAAATCCTCCTATACAACCATCCCCACTATCTTGAAGTTAAGGGCCCCTTTTTTCATGAACTGTAATTGTAAGCATATATGTATTTGTATATGCATATATATTCTTAATAGAACTTTTGAGTCTATATGATGTTATTTTTATGTATGTTCTGAGGCTGACTATCTGACATTGGACCAACATTTGCTGTGCTCTTCCTTGGGAAGTATCACCTCTCTCATTCCTGGCTTTACTCAGTCGTCTGTAGTTATTTTTGTAGAACTGGGACTTTTCTCTGCAGTCTGACTCCGTCATTGGCTTCCTCCTTGTCCAGTTAATATTTGGGCAGCCATGTCAGTAAAATGTATGTATGGCTGTCATGTCTGGAGTTACTCTGAGCCACACTCGCACAGCAGACTCCCCGATCCCTCCTTTCTACCTCTTCTGCAATGTTCACTGAGCCTTATTATGGGAGCACCTTCTGGAACCATGAAAGTTAGTCCTCAGGGAGACTGCATTGATATTAGTCCCAGATCAGGGACCCCTGGGCCCTTCTTCTGAAGTGCATAGCGTCCTCAGCAATAGGACTTACCTTCCACCTCTGGGCACCACCAAGGGCAACAGCAGTGGACTGTATAGGTTTGGGCATCTCTTCGAAAGCCCTGGCCAACAACTCAAAAACAGGCCATTCCTTTCTTTAAGGAAAATGTGAATAGCAGTGTGTCTATGACCTTCTTTTCTGTGTGTTTGTTGATGAAAAAGAGAAAAGTCATTAATTTGTAAAAGTTGATTCTACATTCTGCCACACTGCTGTTTTTGTTAATCATTTCTTTAAGTTTTCTGGTAGAGTTCTTGGGATCTTCAATGTATAGTATCATATCATCTGTACATAGGATACTTTGACTTCCTCTGTTACTATTTAGATTTCCTTCTCTTGCCTTATTACTCCAGCCGGAGCTTCAAACACAGTATTGACGTAGTGGGGATAATGGCCATCCCTGTCTCATTCCCAGCGTTGGTGGGATCACTTCCTGGGTTTTTTTTTTTTTTTCTATTTAGAATGATATTGGCTGTAATAGTCTTGTATATACCTTTTATTATGTTAAGGTTTGTTCCATTAGTCAGAAATTCTCTAAGATTTTTATTATCAAGACATGCTGGATTTTGTTAAAGGCTTTCTCTGGATTCATGAAGACAATCATTGTTAAAGACAATGAACTTTATTTTTTAGATATTTTTTACCAATTGTTTTCTTCCTTTGAAAACACTTTATTGAGGGTCCAGTCCCATTTTTCTAATGAGACTTTTTAAAAATTAATCCTCTACCATATGTACACATGACAAAGATTCTTTTGCATTCTGTGGACTTTCTCTACCTCAAGTTGTTTGTCATGGTATATAATCTATTTTGTACATTCTGTATTCTGTTTGTAGGTGTTGTGTTGGACATCTTTGAGTTTCTGTTCATTAGGGATGTTGGCCTGCCATTTTTCTTGTTGGTGTTGTATATCTATATTTAGTTTTGATATTTGAGTGATATCCGTGTTATTTTAAGTTTTAGCTCCTTGTGGTCAGTTAAGATGATACAAGAAGTGATTTTAATCTTTTCCATATTTACTTTATGCCCCAGGATGTCCCTGTGCTGCTGAGTAGAATGTGTGTTCTCTGATATTTGATAGACCATCATGGAGATATCTGTTTAATATCCATCAATGCCATTAATCCATTAATTCAAATTAATATCCATTAATATAAATTAATATCCACTAATTCAAATTATATCCATTAATCCATTAATGTCAATTAATTCTGATCTCTTCCTCTGTTATTTTTTTTTTGTTCCAATGACTTGTCTGTTGGAGAAAGTGGGTGTAATGAATATTATCAGTTGTTCACATGGCCATATCTGGAATTAATTAAACCCAAACAGCTGGATATACCTGTGAGGGATTTTTTTTTCTTATTTAGATAACTTAAAATGGGAAGACGCACTTTTAATCTGGATCTTTTGAGATGGGATTATCCACCTTTAATCTAGGCAACACCTGCTGCTGGCAGCCTATGTAAGGACATAGAACAAGGAAGGACGTTTGCTTTTTTGCTGGGAAGTCCATTCATTCACTGGCATCAGTGCCTACTTCCTTGTAATTCTGGCATATTATGAAGACCAGATGAAACATCCAGCCTCATTGGCTGAACAACTACTATATTCTTGGAGCCCCTATTGTTAGATGACCATTGTTGGACTAGCTGAACCACAGTCTGTAAGACATCCTAATAAATCAAATGTGTGTATGTTATATGCATATATGTGTATTAATTCTACAAGCTCTGTTCCTCTATCAATCCCTAACTAATGTACAGAGTATGCATTCTTAGAAATGTAAGAGGTTAAGGTTAAGGTAATTCTGCAGTTCCCATGTCAGCTCTAAAACTATAGGGAACTGGCCTTGCAGACCTCAGCCAAGACCACAGGGAGCTTGACTCTTTTCCCTTCACAGGGAGCTTGACTCTTTTCCCTTCACAGGGAGCTTGACTCTTCTCCCTTCTTACCTTTAGTTCTTTGAGATCGTCAATGTTCTTTATAAAGCTCTCTCCTAGTAAAATGACCACTTATACAGATCAGCATAAGACAGAGATTTTCAATGAACTTTGTGTCCCAACACAATCTTTTTGTTTTTCTCATACACAACTCTTCACAAAAGCCCTCAAAGCATTATCATTATTTCAACAAGTATCTGGAGAGAGAACAAGGCACTCAGCATTTGCATATACACCCATTTTTGCTTAGAAGTTTTGACTACACATGCAGGAACTGTTTTGCAGGCTATTTTGCATTCACTGTCCTTAGTAAATTAGCTGATGCTTAAGGTCTAGAAATAATGGCTACAGAAACCATTTTCTTCTTTTCTACAGGAAGATGCAGACTTCACAGAGAAGAGCTTGCATTTTGTTTATATCATGGATGTCTGAATGAGAATTGTTCTCATAGATTCATAGATTGAATGCTTGGTTCCAAGTTGGTGGAACTGTTTAGAAAGGATTAGGAAGTGTGACCTTGTTAGAAGAGGTGTGATACAGGATGTGGGCTTTGAGGTTTCAAACAGCCAGCTATTTCTGGTAAGCTAGTGTTCTCTCTCTCTCTCTCTCTCTCTCTCTCTCTCTCTCTCTCTCTCTCTCTCTCTCCTCCCCACCCCATATGTGTATATGTCTTGTGATTTTTACTTCAAGATGTAAGCGCCCACCTACTGCTTCATTGCCATGCCCACCTGCCTACCTGCTGCCATTTTTCCCCGCCATGATAGTCATGGACTCATTATTTATACTGTAAGTTCCAATGCACCCTTTCTTCTATATGTTGCTCATGGTGTCTCATTGCAGCAACAGAAAAGTAACTAAGATGGAAGTTGGCACCAAGAGGAACATTTGCTGTTATAGGCATGGCCATGCTAAGGTTTTGTTGTTTCGTTTTTGTTTTAGGAATCTAAAATACTTTGGACTAGGAGAACAGAAGAATGCTCTAAACTGAGCTTAGTGGGTCATGCTAGATGGAGCACAAAGGGCAGTATTGCTGAGAGTCATGTGGACCATGAGGTCCAGTCAAGAGTTTTCAGAGGGGAACAATAATAGTTAACTGGGCTAGGAACCAGTTTTATTAATTTTTTGAGGGTAGGATGTAGTAGCAGGTTTCTGGCCCAGACTTTCGGGTCTAACCTCAAGGTTTAGGCCCACAGACCTGCAGACCCGCAGAGACACACAGATGCATACGATAGTTTTAGGCTGATTGGTCTAAGGCCCAGGCATATAACTTGTTAACTCTTTACCCTTCATCTAATCCATGACTCTTAACCTGTCCAGCCATGGGGCTCGGTACCTTTTCTCACAGCAGCATAGTTGTCCTTTGCTTCTTCTGGCTTCTCTCTGGCATTCTGTTCTGTGCTTCCTGTTCTCAGAGTTTTCTTAGTCTGGTAGCCCACCCACATTTCCTGCCTGCCTTTGGCCAATCACTGCTTTTTATTAAACCAGTGGGTGGGACAATTATTTACAATGTAACAACATAATCTCCCACAGGAGGATGTAGCTGTTCTTTTCGTGTGTGTGTGTGTGTGTGTGTGTGTGTGTGTGTGTGTGTGTGTGTGTGTGCATGTGCGTGTATGTATGTGTGTGGTGTGTTTCTCTTATCAAATAATCTGCCCAAGGCTACATCGTAGCATTTCAGACTAATTTCATTAGTAGACAATATGATATCATAGTATAGCCTTATGTTGACTTCATTGTGCAATTATTAGTAATCACTCTTATTCAGATATACAGTGAAAAGAAGCAAATAGGGGGAAAAGAAATATAAAATGTACAATTTGAGTAAAAAAGAAAGAGAATACCAGAAAATTTAACGTTGGAGCCATAGTCTGTACTGAAATGAATAAGGAATAATGTACTAAAGAGTGTGGTGACTTCAGGGCAAAACCCTTCCAGCTATTCCAGAAATTAGTGGATAAAATGTCTAAGGAATTATCTGTTTCTAGAGAGAAACAATGAGAGAAAGCAGATGCAAATGTAATCCAAGGAGGGGGCCAGATTTTTCTCCAAGAAGGAAAGATGAATTTGGCTGTATCAGTCACATAGTTCTGGCTTTGGAGTCATGAAGGATGTCAAAGGAAAAGGCTTGTGCAATTTTACTGCTCCATGGTTAAAAAGAACCACTGAGGTAGGTTTGTGGCAGGGGCTTTTTATGTTTGGAAGCTCAGAGAGGCCATTGCATGGAGCTGTGAGGTGAAACCTGAATTGCATTGGAGAGCCAGGATGATGGCAGTAACATGGCTTAAAGTACCTGCCAGGGAGAGCTGCTTGCAGGTGGTGGAACCAACCCAAGAAAGAGTTGTACAGTCAGGAAAGCAGAAAGCAAAGAGCCATCTAAGCCCTGTGGCCTCAAACATGAAAGCAACTACAGAATTTGGTTTTTTTGTTTATGTTATGTTTCCTGCTGGGTTTCAGTCTTGCTTTGGTCCATTATTTTATGACTATCACCTTATTCCTCTATTTTTGAATAATAATGTATATTCTGGGCCATTGTGTGTTGAAAGTATATAATTTTCTCTTTGATGTTATAAGGAGTTAAAATTCAGAGATGCCTTGAGTCTCAGAAGTTACTTTGGACTTTGAAACTGCACTGAATCTTTGAAAGACTATGGAGACTCTTGAGGTTGTAATAAGTTTATTTTTCAGTATGATATGGCAAGAAGCCTATTTGGGGCCAAAGAACGTAATATAGGCTTACAAGCCCCATAGACATATCTTTGGATGTCTGGTTTCTTGTTGGTGGAACTTTTTGTGAAGGATTACAAGGTGTGGCCTTGTTGGAGGAGTTGTGTCACCAGGGATGGGCTTGAAGTTTCAAAAGCCCACGCCATTCCTAGGGAGCTCTTTCTCTCTGCCTTGTGGTTATTGTCTTGGGATATAAGGTCTTGTCTATTGCTCTAGTGACTTGTCTACTGCCATGCTACGTGTCATTATGGCCATAGGTTCACGCTCTGAATCTGTGTCAATTGACTCTATCTGTAAGTTGCTTTTGTCATGGTATCTCATACCAGCACTAGGACATAGTTGTAAGAGATGAGTAGAGAGGCCATGACGTTGTCAAGGCTGTCTGTAGATAGGAAGTTCTACTTGACAGTTGCTGACCCTGTCCATGTCTTCCCGTGCTCTGAAAACTCTTAATTTCTATTTTATGTCATTTTTGTTTTAAACACATAAAACACCTTTTGTATTTATAACTGAGCATTTCTTATATTGTATGTGATATAAATTGTCTTCTAGTGAAATTCCTAATCATAAAGTAAAAACAGGCCATCAAATGTGTTGTTCAATTATTTAGCCTTGCCTTTGTTCATCCATGTGTGCTTCTATGCAGCATTCTCTGCCTCGGATCCTTCATAAGACCCAAACTTCTGAACTCTTTCAGTGATGGGAACATGTAGGAAACAGGCTTTACTTTCATTGTTCATTCCCTTTAGGTTGCTATTTCAACTGCTTGTCTCTTTAGTAGCTCCCATTAAGCCCTAAGCTCTAAAGCCTGGACTATTGTTTTATTTTTCTTTTGACTTCACGCTACAGACAACACAGTATGGGATGCAGAATTGGCTTACTAAAGACAAACACACACAAAGGCTCCATGGTTTCATCTTGTGATCGTAAAAATTATATATATTTATTATATAACACTTGAAAGGAGACGGCGTATTTAAAGAAGATAAAAAAAAAACATTCTCAATTCTCTAATTCAGACATGAACACTATTAACAGCACATTTTACTCATGAATAATTAAAGATCATTTGAATTATAATAGAGGTAAGAACAAGGGTTTGCATATTATTCTTTTTACTAACCTCACAAAAACAAATATTTTTGCCACCACTGAAAATCCCACAAGCATTGTGGTGGCTTTATAGTAGTTGATTATCCAAATAGAGCACCATTTATTTGACTGTTTTCTTTGGCTGAATATTTAGGTTTTCTACATATTTTACTATAAACAATGTTGCAGTAGCATCACATATTAGTTTTCTCAACACTAATATGTTACGAGAATATTATTTTCTTGAACAGGAGGTACTTGGGGGTTATGTATTCAAAATAAATAGCATAAGAGTATTTTGTGACCAGAGTTTTGAAAATGAAGAGGAAAAAGGAAATTCCTTGAAGGGTTAGCTTTCCTTTGATATTCATTAGTGAATAAATGTTTAAGTGAATGAGTTAATAACCTTGCTGCAAATCTATTTCATCTATGGCACATATGTACAATAGTCAAGTGCTATACTTCTAAACGCCCTTTATTACAGCATGTGTCATCAACACAAGCACAGTTGGCTTTTACTGAATTTATTTCTTGGAACATACGGTTCCATTACAGCTTCACTTTCCACTTTACCTATGATTGAGTTGAAGGTTTCTCTTCCACAAAAAAAAAAAAAAAGCTGATCAAAATTTATTCCACGTTAACATTATCAAGTTAAGACTCCAGGCAAGAAACTTCTTTTACCTCTCACTTATTTAAGAACAAACAACTCAAACCCAGTAAAATCCAGATGAGGAGCCATGCTGAAAGCCCTTGGAAGATAAGCAAGAGGCACTTTGATGTTTTGGTGCCAGATAAACAATGGGGAGGTACACAGTGCAGTGTTGAGATGTGTTGATGCAAATGGGCCGAAATAGAATCACTAGAAAATTAATCGTTTTGGGAAACTGCTCTCAGAACCATGACCTAGATGAACAATACGATGAGATCATTTCTCAGTTGAGGAAGTTGCAGGGGGTGAGTAAAGATAAGCTACTTCTAAGTTAGCCTCTGGGAAGCCAGTGCCAGGAATTAACATTTAACATATAGGATATTAAGAGTTTTTCTTTTCTTTTTCCTTTTTTAAAAAATGCCATATTGGCACTTTTAACAACAGAGAGCCATATCACATATCAACTCTAGAACATGTTGGCTTAGGGAATGGAGACCCAGAGAGACACACAGATGCTTACATTAATTTTAGGCTGATTGGCCTAAGGCCTAGGCATATAACTTGCTAACTCTTTACCCTTAATCTAACCCATGACTCTTATCCTGTTCAGCCATGTGGCTCGATACCTTTTCTTAGAGCAGCATAGTTGTCCTCTGTTTCTTCTGGCTTCTCTCTGGCATTCTGCTCTGTGCTTCCTGTTCCCAGAGTTTTCCTAGTCTGGTAACCCCATACATACTTCCTGCCTGCCTTTGGCCAATGAGCACTTTTTATTAAACCAGTGGGTGGGACAATTATTTACAATGAATCAACATAATCCCCCTATACTCTAGTGCTCTTGGATGAAAGATTTGAACCACTTCCACCATGTGGACCAGTCCAGCTTTTCGGGAATCACACAACTGTTTAATTACTTGTATCAGTGAATGTTTTCCCATAAACCCTAAGGGGTTTATAAATATTTAATAAATATTTAATAAATATTAACCTTTTAATCGGTTGCTAGTGATTATTACCAACTCCGCACACTGGGCTCCTAGCACACAAGTCTGTGTGCAGCAAAGGGAGCTGGAGAGGAGGTGTCTGTCACAGCTCTTGACAATGACAGCAACCCAAGACACCACATTGATTTTGTCCGGTGCACTATGCTCTGTGATCCAGGAAGATGGAAATTGTGTGTCTCTCAAGTTGACTTAAACAACAGGCCAAAATGAAATGTTTGTTGTTGAGGACAATAGGAAGAGACATTTGATCTGATTCTGGGATTGTTTTAAGAATTCTACATACAGTATTTCATTTGGTATATATAATAACCATCAATGAAAAATCTTGATATTAACCACAGGATATAGACCTCAGAGAATTTCCCTTTCAGACAGCAGAGAATTAATTCTAAGAATTCATCTTTCTGACATGTAGCATAGTGTCTTTTCCTCCTCTTTTTCTTTTGCTAAAATTCCTGAAACTACTTCCCAGTGTGTGTGACTATTAAATATTTACTAATGTGTCTTCTTTACCTCATCTTGTATTCTGCTCCAAATGCGCCATAGTCCAGGCAGCTAGAGTATTCTCTGTTTCCTAAATGTGTTTTACTCACTGTGCCCTTATCTGCCTAATATTTATATTACATCTTCAGTGTATAGAACATCCCAATTTTAAAAATCAACTTAAGTAGTTGTTTTAGTCATTCCTAAGATTTCTTTAGATGCACCATTTGCTGGAGAAAATAACAGTTCTATTATTTGTTTGCCAATGGTCTTCCCTTCTTGCCATGTTTGGCATCCATCATATATCATTCTGAATATACTTCTAGAGTGCTATTTATGCAGAAAGGAAATAGCCACACAGTGTCACTATTTTCTTTTAAAATTTATCAATCCATTGCAGAATGTATGGTAATAGATATATATTTACTAACCTTATGTCGAATTAAAAACTTCGAAAATATTGACAACATAAATTATTATCTAATGACAGAAAATTAGGAACATTATTAAGAAGTCCAGAATAGAAAGTGTCTAATTCTTTGCACTTCTAGAAGATATCTGTAATTATGAGCTGATTGACAAGTACCGTTCCAGGCTTTGTCTCTGGACATACAAAAACTACTACTAAAACTAGGCTCAGCTCTAGACCATGCTTATGATAAAGTGTACTCTGACTTTCACTCCACCTTGAACTCTTGTTAGCTCTGGTTAACTCCAGTTATCCATGCTCTTATAAGGCAGTTGTTTTTCACACAAGTAATTGACTGTTGGATCAGAGGAATAATTCCAGCAAAGGACAAGAACCCATTGCTCATTCCTACCCTCCCTTGCTAGACTTCTGCATCCCTGTGAGGTTCACTTCAGCCCTTCAGAACGCCTCACAAATACTTTGTACTTATAAAACTGCTTTAGGGACACATAACAACCAAAAGGAAAGGTAAGTTTCCTCTATCACAGAATAGAGAGAGTTCACATTTGCAAAATATTTAAGACCTTTTCTTTTTAACCTCTGTTATGATTCCAAATGCTATCCATTGCTAAATATAGAAATCTAGCTGTGACCACAAATGTTAAGCTATTATCTCATATAGTCAAGCAATCTTGAACAGAAAGAACAAAGAAATATTGCTCAACTTGGTTTTATAATATTGGTTGTCTTCTTTGTGCTTAGTTTTTGAGTTGCATATTCTAGATACTAACTCTGTCAAATGTATAAAAGGCTAAGATTCCCACCCAATCCCCATTCTGTAGCCTGCCCTGTCACTCAAATGATGGTGTCCTTCGCTGTACAGAAGCATTTTAGTTTTTTGAAGTTCTATTTATTAATTTTCAGGCTTAATGCCTATGACAGAGATGTGCCATACAGAAAGTCCTTTACTATGCCAATCATTTCAAGTGTATTCCTTACTTTATACTCCTAGATTCAGGGCACTAAGTCTTAGGCTGAAATTTTTGATCCATTTGGAATTTAGTTTTATGAAGGATGAGAGATAAGGGTATTGAAAAACAGATTATCAAAACATCAAGGTTTTGATATGGACCTTTGATAGAAATGCATAGAAGAAGACATTGACTAAAAGAACAGAAGAGAAAGTACAAGAATAAAGCCTTACATCCACAGCCATTTGCTTTCTGATAAAGATGCCAAGAATACACAATAAGGACGTAACAATGACAGCCTTTTCAAGAAAATGGTATTAGGGAACTTGAGTCTCTATATTCACGAGAATGAAATTCTACCCTTATCTTATATGCAACAATCAACTCAAAGTGGATGAAAGATTTAAATTTGAGACCTAAAATCATGAATATCACTGATCGTCAGAGAAATGTAAATTAAGTTGTAATGAGATTTCACATAACAGCTCTTAGGATGAATATTATTAAAATTTAAATAGGTTGAGCATAATTCAATGGTATAGTTTGTCCTTACCATGTACAAAGTTCTAGGTTTACCCCAAGTATCATAAAATAAAAGTAAACAAATGGGTAAACAACTAAATAAATAAATATTGAAGAAATATGAGATGTCTGTGAGGATGTGGAGAAAAGGAAAAGCTTTACACTATTGATAAAAATGTAAATTTCTACAGCCATATAGAAAGCAAAAAGCAGTTTCCTAAAGAAGTTAAAATTAGAACTACCATATAATCAAGCAGTCACCATCTACTGGGTATATATCTTAAAGAAATGACATCAATATACAAACAGATCACTGCATTCCTATGCTTACTATAGCTCTATTTCCAGTAGCCAAGACATGGAAGTAGACAAAGTGTCCATCAATGAATGAATGGGCAAAGATGTAAACTATTATCAGTCTATGAAAAAATGAAATTCTGTCGTTTATAACAACATGGATGGAATTGGGGACCAGGCATAAAATGGCATGATTATTAGTCACGAGATCAGAGAGAAGAAAACGTGGCTGTCATAGTCAGAAAGATGGGAGACTGGCTGGGGAGATACTCACAAGACAGTACAAACTTTAAGTGAGAAGTCCAAGATATAATGTATATTGTGGTGACTATAATGCAGTATATAGTTAATAATACAATGTGTACTTGAATATTGCTGGAAGAATGGATTTCAAGCAGTTTGTCTCATACGTGTATGAGGAAAAAGCTTAATCATCAGCTCTATGAAGATATTTCACAGCATGCATATATAGCAAAACATCACACACTAAAGTATGTACAGATATCATTTACCAAATGAGCAAACAATGGAGGAAGATTTATGAGATATAGCAGCTGACATCCGTAAAGCAATGACAGACAGGGAACTTAGCAGGGAAGAGATGAGGACTTCAGCTAGAATGTAGACATACTCTTTTTTCCATGAGGATATTATGTTAGCTCTTTAAAAATGGAGATTGACAAAATGAAAAAAGTTAAAAGCAATAAAATCTGTAGTACTTCTGTAACACTGTCTTAGGTGTGTTATGTTTTTAATGAAACATTTTGCGATGGTATTTCTATTTTCTGAGTAAAAATGAATACAAAAAATTCACTAAAAGCAGTAAATGTCAAAACTAAAAAATATGCACAGCAGAACACCAATATCACTCTATATTCCAATGTCTCTTTGGTGCCCAGACTCTGGTGCTCATCCTTCTACCCTCTACTTTTATGAGATAACATTTTTTTTTTGAAAGATTAGATAATATAGAGTTCATCCTCCTGTGCCTGTCTTATTTCATGACCACGATGCCTTCAAGGTTCATGCATGTTGTTGCAAATGGCAGAATTTCATTTACTTTTGTGAGCAAATGGTGTTAATATTGCATATCGGTATAATATTTTCTTTGTGAATAGTGCCACTATAAACATGGATGCTTACATAAGCATGGGTGCTAAATCTTTGTTATGCTGATTTTCTTTACTCCGTATGTTTACCCAGTTAGTCCAATCAACAAATCATATGTGAGTCCTTATTTTAATTTGTTGAGGGGCCTCTGCTGCTTTCTGTCACACCACACGAACTCACATTTCTACCACCTGTGTCTACGGGGTCCATTCTTTCTTCATCCTCACTAACTGCAGTGCTCCAGTTTTGTTTTCTCTTCTGGAGGTTTTTTGTCAATGTCCTGGTATCTCAGGTGAATAAGAAGCAAAGTTGACTACTGTTTCATATGTCTAGTCATTCATTCCACTCCCTTAAAAATTCAGGATCTGGTACAGTATGTATAACAGCTTCTGTGTAAATGTATGCAGAATTTATTAATAGAATTCTATGTGCAGATTCTGGTGAATTTTAGAAACTTAGGAGAACTTGGTGACATTAAAGATCATCATCCTCACATAATAAACAGGTACCAGTGAGGTGTCATACCAGCTCAGGTTGGGAATTGGACAAAGTTGCAAGACTTTAACATGCACACTTAGTACAGACAAATGTAGTTACTACAGGGATATTATTCTGGAAGAAAAGCTAAGCAAGGAAAAGGTCAGAAAGGACATTGCATTGTGGTAAATATTTCAGGGTCTGTGCTGTTGTGATATCCATGCAGCTAAAGACAGTATCTGCATGAATATGCATAGGCATGGCTGCCTGCCGGGACATATTTTTGTTTTAAACATATTCTTCCTTTTTTTTCTGTTGTTTTTCTCTGACCCTCCACCCTCCCATCTTCCCTCTGTTCCTTGTGCCATCCACTCCCAGTGTTCTTGTTTGAATTTTCATACCACACATGACCTTTCTCAGTACCCGTTCGTCTTTCCCATCTAGATAGAAACCCAGCTGCTGTAGACTGTTGCATGGAGGGGGCGGGGCAGCCTGTGAGGGCTTCTTTTCTGGTGCTAGGAATGAGCTCATGGCCAAGAGAGTGAGCGCCTTTACTGTATTTACATTAATAATAGGGAAATTACTGTCGCATGCAATAAATTTAACAACGTGCAAGGAAGAGCACAGATCTATAATAAACCAAATAAAAACAAGACAGATAAAGATATTTCCAGAGACACATAAACAGGCAAAGAGGCCGGGAAGAGATGGGCAAGGGAAAATATCTTCCAAAGGACCTCTTAGAAGTTAAGTGGCAAACAAAGAAAAATGAGGACCTCGCAGAGGAGCACAAGTCACATTCTAAGGGACATCTTGACCGATGGCTTTTCATAAGATTTCACAATCGTAACGGGGTTAAGTAATAACACGTATCCATAGAATGACAATCTTTTGGTACTGTGTTGGGGCCAGTATAGTTTTTGGCACAGCAAACAGGCCCCGCCTGTTATTTCTTGATACTTTTCAATAGTGTCCTGATGTTATTATGAAACAATGAAGATAAACTGAAAGCATGTTGCCTCTTTCCAAAGGACAAAGAGGGCAGCTACAATTAATTTTAAAAAATGAGTTTTAAAAAGCATTTTGTTTTTTAGGAAAATTACACGTTTGAAATTTTTACAAATATTATTTATAAGACTTTGTATATAACAAAGACATTTATATAGTACATAGTTGTTAACATCAATTTCTTTTATAACAACTAGTGAAAATAGCATTTATAGTAGTAAGAAATGTTGATTTCTTAATATGAGAACATAATTGTTACACTTAAAATATTCTATCTATAGCTGGAGATATACTGTATATTTAGAAGTTAAATTATGATTTGCTTTGATATAACTTGACAAATGTGGACAGGTCGACAAAGTGTCAAAATATTTGTTGAATCTGTTAGATGAGTAAAGAAAGACCTGTTGTGTTATGTCTTTTTTTATATTTGAATTTTCATAACAATTTCTCTAATATAGTCTAATCATGATCTCCCTCCTTCAGCTTCTCCCAAATCTTGCACATATACCCTCCATAAAATGACAAAATTGGAAGCCATAATACACAAGCAAAAACCAATAAGATAAAAAAAATTGCCCAAAGAATGAGAAATAAATTTCCAAAGGGCAGGCCCTTGTCAAGCAGTAGATGGACAACACTGCACAAACTCAGTGGTATTTGGGGAATTTTTTTTTTTTTTTGGTCTCATGATGCTTTGTGTGCTTGCCTTTAAGAACATCTTTCTTAAAGGAAACAATTTGTCTAGATTTATCTAGATCTGACCTGTGGGTCACAATTCTTTGACCCCCTAATATAGAAGCAAAGATAAAAAAGCCTAACTTTTTTCAAAGTATAAATTCTGTGGCTAGAACTCTGAGAAATCCTTCTTTGAATAATGGTATCAGGAAAGTTGTTAGAAGTAAATATAGAAGATGAGAAAGAATGTCCCAATTTCAAAGAAGAGATGTTCACAGGCAGATAAAAAAGCAGCTGTCATTTGAGGCCTCAGAGCCCATGACAGGAAGTGTCACTTCTTGGGTCCCAGGTAGAGTCATATAGCAATAGATTTGCAGTGCAAGGCTTCACCTTAGACTCTCCTGGCTTATTCCACTATGCTTAAAAGGAGAAACTTAGAAACTGTTGGGGAAACTTATAGGAATAGAGGGCAATTCGCTCTACAACAGAAAGTCTAGAAGATGGAGGCAAGATCATTTGGGGCTTTAGATGTATGTGAAAACAGGAGCCTCACATAGTGTAACAACCTTACAATAAGGAATTTTACTCTATCAATTCATTGGTCTTCACATTTTGCTTTTAATCTAATTTCATTATCGAATTTTAAATGTATTCCTACAGTTGGGCTCAGTGATGCATTCCTGTAGCCCCAGTACTCAGGGGATGCAGGTGGGAGGATCATATGAACACACAAGTTCAAGATCAGCTAGGGCAATATAGTGAGGAGATAGATTTTAAATATTTTACTACAGGATTTTAAAGGGTTGTTTTCATAAGAAAATGCTAGTTCTATCTCACTGGCCATCTTTTTGCACAGCCTGCATTCAGCTTTACATGCTTCCAGCATGGGTTATGAGAAGATGTTTATAACTATTCTCAATGCCTGTTGCAGAAAACTTAAATGTTCTCCTGTAGCTGGTAATTGATAGAATATGTAAAATCTGACCATGTCTCACTGTGGTTCAATATCCTTTAGCAGTTTCCTACTCTATAAAATAATAAAAAATAATCCCAAATTCTCAGAATGAAACAAGGGCTCTTTAAAATTAATTATAATTCCTCTCGTCGACTCTTCCCACATCCATTTTTACGAATTACTACTTTAAACTTCTTATCTGAGAAATAGCTAATCATTGTACACTTTCTATTGCCTTCAACTATTTTCCGGGCCTTCGTACTATATCATGCCAGCATCCTTTAAGGCTTGTATTCCACTACTTCTTAGTCTGTGCTTATGTCTCTCTCTATGGTAATAAAACAATTCTTCCTTACCTATTCCTTCACTGCAGAATGAACAGGGCCAGCATTCTTCTGTCTGTAGTATATGTAGTTCTCGGCCCATAAGAGATATAACTCAAATCAACCACAAATGGAAAATAGCTAGACAAAGAACATTTCCAGAAAGGGTTAAACTGGAAAAAAAGGAACTAAAAGCTTTAGGATTGTCAGTGAATGTAGTTTGCATACTGGATACTTAGTATTAGTTGTAGATAAAAATAAATGGGTGGCAAATAAATAACTATTATTAGCGACTCCTATTAGCTTGTTTGTCATTATCTGTATTTTTTTAAAATGACATTCAACATAGAATTTTGTACATTGTAGTCTAAGGAGGTTTTGACACACATAAGAGTCCTGGGTAGCACAGACATTCACAGAAATGTGTATCTGATTTTCCTCATCATAGTTTGGAGTCTTAGCTTTTAGTGATGCTTTCTGCCTGTGGAGGTTTGGCATTCAAAATAATTTGGTTGGGTATGTTAAAGGGTAAAAAGAATCTTATGCTGGATATTGATGTGGGATATCTTTCTGTACCCTGTGAATGTGCTTTATTGCCATTTGATAATAAAGAGGCTATGTTGACCTACGGTAAGGCAGCATAGAGGCAGGTGGGAAATCCAAGCAGAGATAAAGGAGAAGGGCAGAGTCAGACAGAGACTGCAGATGGCTACCCAGAAGACAAGATGTAATGGGTCACAGGTAAAGTCACAGAGCCACATGGAAATATATAGATTAATAAGAATGGGTTTAGTTAAGTTGTGAGAGCTAGTTGGCAATGAGGCTAAGCCATAGGCCAAACAGTTTATAATTAATATAAGTGTTTGTGTGATTATTTGGTACTAAGTGGCTGCAGGACTGCAAGCCCTGACCTCAGGGTTAGGGCAGGTCAGAAACTTTAGGCTACAAATGGTGTTCACTGTCAGACAATAAAAAAAAGTTTTTCCCAAAGATTCTGAACTTATAGAAACAGAACCACACTGGTCTTCCTTGTCTCACAATTTCATACAGCAATAACACAGAGACTCCTGGTATACGCTTGTGAGATGTAGCTGGCTCCTAGTATCCATGAGCTAAGCTTCATGGCCAATTTCCACAGTCTCTCTCTGCAGTACTAAGAGGCTTTTCCCAGATATTGCTTGCAGTAGGGGATAACAGCTGTGGTCTTAAAAACATAGTTCCCTGATACTACTGCTTCCCATAATTGGGGAGTAAGCATGACTCACTGTACCTCCTCTGCCATGTTGAAAAGTTGAGTGGGGCAGGGTCAGCAGTGTGTTGGTCCTAACTACACAATTTAGCAACTTAAAAACTCTCCTGGTTAAAAAAAACCAAACTGATTAAAGATACACAATAAAACAGATTCAGATGGAGAAAATATCTAAAAGAGTTATAATGTGTATAAAATATAATTAGGCTTAGGAGAGAAAAGAAAAATGGAAGAGAAAGTCCTTTAAAAAGAAATAGGGTCATAAAAGTATAATAAGCCATGTAAAGATGAAAAATACATAGTCTGGATTATGTGTATTATTGTTTTTCTTTTAATTTTTTAACTGTTAATGAGCTAACTGCAGAAAGACATTTGATGGTAAAGGCTGCTAAGTAAAACCAACACATATATTTTAAAGGCATATTGTCTAAGACTATATGTTGCTTTGGAAAAGAGGTTCTGCTTTTGTTTCCACAGAAGATGAAAACCTGTAGATTGTTACCAGGCTAATATAGTTTGATCAACCAAGACCCCTGAGGGCAACTTGCTGAGATGATGCAGACGCACAGACTACGACAGCCAAGATTTAGCCATGATTCTATATTTTCTCAGGATCCCCATAAGATTGCCAGTACCCTCAATAAGCAGGAAGTAGTAATGGAAAACTATATCCAAATTCCCAGAATACTGTTTATAAATGTTTGTCTTCATTATAAACGATTAATGGTCATAGTCAGTCACTTTCTAAGGAAAAAAGGGAGATTTTTAAAAAGACAGATTATTAAATCTACTTTGGTCCAAAAACAACTGCTAATCTTAAAATACTTTACATTGGTATGGATTCTGGTTCATTGATACAAATTTAAGTATACTCTATGTATATTTCTTGTTTAAGGTATTATGTTTATGTAACTCAATTAAAATTACAATGTATAATTAAGTAACTCAGATTGGTAGTCACCTATTATAATCAACTTATAGTCATGTCATTTAAGCTTTTTAGATATACATAGATATTTCAATTAGGTAAGTAATCTTCAAACACTTCAAAGACAAAAAGAATATGGCATTTAAAATGTTTTAAAACAGTGAGACATGGACAGTGAGGCATGTCTACTTCAAGAGGATGATGGGCATTGATAAAATTTCATGTAAAGTTTGTTTTCTTTGTGCAAAGATTGGCTGTTGACTGCTCTTGCCTTGACTACTTGACAGTATGCTATATAAACAGCATATACAGGACACATAGGAAAATGAGCTCTGAAACTTTGACAGAACAAGCCAAAATGGTCCTTCAGCTTCCTACTTTGAAGAGGAAATTGTCAGACATTTTACAGGACACAAGGAAAAATGACTGACAAATCTTACAAGAATGGATTCAACAGTCCTTTACATTTCCTGCCTCACTAAAAAGTCTGCCAGGGGCTCTGGGCCCGTAGGCAGAAGATGGATGCCTCAACATTACAAAGGAACTTTGAATGACTGTCCAGCCAGATGTCTCCATTATTTCTAGAATTTGGAGGTTGCTTGCAATGCACTTCCTGTTTACTCCAATAATATTATATACTTCTGTGATCTTTGATGGAGTTGAAGATTAGACTGGTATAGTTTTCCCTAGTTATAATAAAGGTATATTAGATATGAAATGTTGAACTCATAAGGATAAGGTAAATGATAGAATATTTTCTTTAATTTTGCTAAATACAAATAGACTAGATATTGTAACTCTAATTCTTGCTTGATATCTGTTTTGTTCTATGTAATTTTGCTACATTGAAATTGAAATCTTCCTTTTTTATTAGACAGAAAAAAGGAAGTGACATGGGGTGTCTTTCTGTACGCCATGAATGTGCTTCATTGCCATTTGTTAAAGAGGCTGTTTTGGCCTATACCAAGGCAGCTTGGAGGCAGGTGGGAAATCCAAGCAGAGATAAAGAGGAAGGGCAGATTCAAACAGATGCTGCAGGATGCCATCCAGAAGGCAAGATGTAATGGAACACAAGTAAAGTCACAGAGCCACACAGCATTATAGGTAAATAAGAATGGGTTGAGTTAAATTGTAAGAAATAGTTGGCAATAAGCCTGAGCCATAAGCAAAACAGGTCGCAATTAACATACGCCTTTGTAAGATTATTTGAGACCAAGCAGCTGTGGAGTTGTGGATCTGGATCATGGGCCAGACAGGTCAGAAAAACTTCTGGCTACAGGATATTTTTATTTGACACAAGCTTAAGAAAATGCCTCCATAAGATCAGATTGTAGGCAGACCTGTACTTCAGTTTCTTAATTAGTGATTTCTACCCCTTTCTGGGTAGTGTCATCCCTTTGCTGGTGGTCCTGGGTTCTATATGAATGTAGGCTAAGTAAGCCAGTAAGCAGCACCCTCCATGGCTTCTGTATCAGCTCCTGCCACCAGGTTCCAGCCCTAATTAAGTTCCTATCCTGACTTCCTTCACTGATGGAATATGGTGTCGAAGCCTATGCCAAATCAACTATTTCCTCCCCAGCTTGCATTTGGTTATAGCAATTCATCATAGCAAACGTAACTCTAAATAAGACAAATCAGCATGTACTACACATTTAAAACAGATGGATTATGACTACATCTTTTACCACTTAATGTGTAGTCCTTTTTATTTTACCATGGTGACAAATAGTTGGGGGTTCTATTGCTAAGTTTCTTGCACAATTCAATAAAACCATCAATAGTAACTATTGGTTATAGTTAGCATCATGTTAATCACTTTACATGCATTATCCCAATTAATTACAATAACTCTATGATACAAATTAGGAAATCTCTAAGGTCATTCAAGCACCAGGACCAGAATTCTGATTGCAGCAACCATGGTCTTTACTGTGACACTATGCATTTTAACCCTTTATTAATTCCTATAAAAGACCTGTGATTAAATACTATTAACCAGCATTCCTCCTTTTGTTCCTGCCCAGTTTCTGGCTATGGCAGGGTCTGCTCCATTTCAACGCTTAGGCTCAAAGTATTGACTATTTTGTTAGAGATTTCTATCAGCAAAGTATGTGGAAGTAGAAAGTTAAAACACTTCCTTTGTAGACAGAGACACATGGATAAGTTGGGAGGAAATGGGTCTACCTGTTTGACATAGTTCCACTTATCCAATAATCTACTCACTTGGAGGGCAGGACTAAAGTCTCCCATAATTTCCTCCTAGAAGGTAGGCAGTGGGACATATGGTAGTATCACAGCAGAAGAAGGCGTGCTAAACCTGAGATAGACATTGGCAAATTAGCTCCAGGAATAATGAGGTATCCGTTCCCACTTTCTCATTTAATTTCATTTCAGAGGAATGTTACATAAAATATACAATAGACCTTGGTACTTTCTCCCACAGCACATACTAGCACAGCATTAGAGTTGGAAACATCCATCATCTTTTAGCTGCTGACCTTTATTAAATGCAATCAGGTAATCAAACTCCAGGGCCATCCATGCCTCAGCACTTATTAACAACCTATAAAGAATCCAGCATGTATTATCTTGACTTGGATCAAGACCCAGAATTCAACTTAACATAAGGGAAGCAGTGATCGATGCATAATTGAAGTGGCAAGTAACAAGTCTAGCAACTGAGAAGACAAAGGCATGGATGGACTTTGGAGCGGTCAAACATAGGGAGCACTTGCTCCCATTGTCTACAGTCTACTTCCTTTTTTTTTTTTCTTTCTAATAATGTGGTATGGATTTTGCTCTGAGCAATCACACATCTTTCCTTTCAATCTGTTTAGTGTGAATGATGCCTAAGACAGGAATAGGTGCATAACTGAATTGTAGCTGGGAGGAGTTTTATTTTACTTTTTTTATTCCTAGATTGCCAGAAGCTGAAGCCAGCCACCTTTACAAATGGACTTATCAGTCAGAAGAAACAATTAATTGGCTTTCTCTTAAGCTATGTTGCTACTAGTAGCCAAAGGGTTTTTCTGCCTGTAGGTGTGTTATAACAAACCTGTGTGTCTAAATAGGATACAGCAGTGGCCAGCATGGTAAAGCTCTCACTACAACAGCCAGATACTAACAGATAACTTGCAGAAGTTCAAAAAATAGCTGTGCAGGTTAACAAGTATGAGACTCTGCAATTCCAAGAAAGAGAAAGGCCATCCAATCACTCTCAGCTGTGTGTGCATGCGTGCGTGCCTGTGTGTGTGTGAGCATGGGTGCGTGCGTGCATGCGCGCGTGTGTGTGTGTGTGTGTGTGTGTGTGTGTGTGTGTGTGTGTGTGTGTGTGTGTGTGTGTGTGTGTGTGTAGTAGCAGGCACCACTAGAAGCAGAAATTCTCCCAAAAGCCTTTAACAGGCAAATGGACCAGGAGGGAGGAGTTAGAAACTTGAAAAGCCTCAAACTGCTATTTTTTACGCCAGAACATTTGCTCGGGCTACTGAAGAGGGAAGCTAAAATCTAAAATACGGTGTAAAAGATCCATAATCTCTTGGAGCTTAAGTCAAATCTACCAATAAGGGTCTTGCTCCATCCAAACAACAATTTGAGTAATATGGAAATGAAGTTATATAAAATGCCATATATTAAAGCTAATGAAAGTAGAGATAGAAGCTTTTATCTATTAAGTAGATTTTGATCATGTATTTAAAATTGTTTTTCAAATAAAACTGAAAATCCCTCTTTATCCACCAGCAAATTCTTGTATTCACTCCAGAAAGAAATAATACAGCATTCAACTTGACAAGCCCTTCCAGGGCTAACGCAGGAAGGAAATCAACTGGTACTTTTCATGGGTAAATCCATTTATATTATCCCAATATTTACAGAAGGAAAATTACACCTGTTTCTCTCATGGACATGGATGCAAGAATCTTAATAGGATTGCCAAATTTAATAGAATAATACATTATAAAGGTTAATAGCTCTTAATTAAATGGAACACATTCTAAATGTATAAGTTTGAAAAGTTCACTTAACATCCTGTCAATACTAACTATCCTTTAGGAACACACAGAGAGTCCTAACTCGTCTAAGGGAGACCCTCACAAAGAAATACTTCTTGATGTGGTTGCCCAACCTACAAAGGCTTCCATCTTGGGTTGTCACACAAAGAACTCCTGCATTGTATCTGGCATCCATAAACAAGAGAGCGGGGACCTGACTCTAACTTTCTATCATTTGCAGTTTTCATCAACAACTAACCTATTTATAGTTTATCAACCTGCACAAGTGGTTCATATTAATGAAAATTATAGCATTCCACATAAACAAATATTTAAGTGGTATCAATTAATTTGATGGTAGCAGTGGCTCCATATATTTGAGATTTCATATTTTAGTTAACTATGCATGCCTCTTAGCATAGATGATATAACTCCCTTACTGTTGATCTATGAAGCAAGTACTTCCAAGAGACACTATGACACAATTTTAAAATATGTGAGCTTTGTCATTCACATATGACTTATATGTAAGTTCTTGTTCTGCTTTTCCTTAGTTACTTGCCTTACCACTTTGAGTTTCAACTTTGATTATCTTATTTTATAAGAAAGATTTATACTACAAAGGACTCTTCCTATAACAGCTTATAAATCGGTAGAAAAATCTATTGCATGCCATTCAACCTCAAGAAACATTTCCCCAGTTATTTCTTATCTGTAAAATGAGAACTCTTATAATTACTTACTTACTTACTGAATTCTTATGAAAATTCAAAGGTACAATTTTCCTGACACATACTATGTGCTCAGTAAATAGCAGCTGCATGAGCAGATCCATATTCTCATGACCTTTCTTAAAAAACAACCCTACACACATGCCTGCATAATTATTAGCTATTTCACAAGTACCGGAGATAATCTTTATTTGGCTCTAGTAACCACTATTGACTTTTCCAACAAATATTTTCCCTTTTACACTTGCACAGGGCTGCAAATTAAAGACCATTGCACCCTGCTGACAGCCTCACCTAGCCCAACACCCAAGATGTTCTAAAGCACACTGAGACTGACCACAATAGTCACTCTCCTTCTACATGGGTCTAATTAGGTTTCTAACAAATGAGGACAAAAATGAAAAGAGTGTTAATTAATTTTTATTGTGTCTCTTTGGTGGGTATAGAGATAAAACATGCTCTCATTTGGAATGAAAGCAGACTTCACAGGTATCCAGGATCTGAGTGAGTGGTAGATGATGGTGGTAGTGCTTTATAGATCCTGTTATTCCATGGGCCAAGATTACCCTTAGCTGAATAAAGAGACAGATGCCGGTAGCTTCACAGAAAGAATCTGATAATTTTATATAATTAGATTTATAATGTTTGGTTTGCACCAGTGTTCAATGAGGAGAAGAATAAGATTGTATGATTATAAAGAGAAGAGTGCATTTTTTTTTTCATGTGACCCATTGTGGGGAACAGCCTGTATCTATAAGCAATAAGGGAACTTTATAGCAAACTCTTAATCTGTCGTCCTAGCATATCTGGTGTTATGAGGATATCATCAAAGCCAAGAGTGTGCAGGTTTGTGTGCCCAGCCAGGCATTGCTTGGGTGGATGTTGTTAGATGTCTGAACTCTAAAATTATAGTTAATTTCATTCATGGTGGAATGATTGCAAGGAAATAGTTTATACATAACTGTATATTCTATCTATTTTATGATAACAAGACAATATCTTCCACTCCTGGGCATATTTAACAGGTGCTATGGTAAAAAAGAAACCCTTTAAATCAGTAAAATAATCTCTCATTATAAAATATGTTTAAGATGGTAAATGTTCCCATAAGAGATACTATATTGACCTGAATTCAACTTAATGCATAAAAGAGAGAGCAGAGAATTTTCCAGGCTACCTCTTTATTAACTAAGACATTGCCGTCTATTTCTAGTGAGAAATCACGAGAAATGATAGGAGTCACTGTTATTTTAGAAGCTTTGGGAGTCGCTTTGACCAACAACTCCTGCAGAGGTGTTCCATAACTAGCACTGGGTTGTTGTTGTTTTTTTTTTTTTTTTAAATAATCCATACTTTCTAGGAGAAGCATTGCCCAGCCACACACGGTATCTGCCTTTTTACTCTTTTTTTTTTTTTTTCAATTTTAGGATTTTTAAAAAATTGAGTTGCAATATACTAGGTTTCCATGTGGTTTTGGCTAATGCTCCTTTCCACCCCCTTATCTCTCCCATGTCCAACTCACCTCCCTGCTTAAACCTTTATACCTCAGTATTACCTTCTACTTTCATTTCATGTTCTCATTCCCCCCTCTCTGAATGTTCCCCATCCCACTGACCCCTTTCTAACTTCATGACTTCTTATTGGTGTTTCAAGTTGAATGCACAAAACTAAAGATTTGAAATTATGATCCACATCTGAGAGATGGCATACAGTGTTTGCATTTCTGGGCCCTACTAACCCTACTCAGTGTAATTTTTCCTATTCTATTCATTTACCTCAAAACTTCATCACTCCATTTTTCTTTACAGTCGAACAAATTTACATCTTGTATATGTATAACATTTTCATTATCCATTCAAAACTGATGGACATATAGGTGGATCCCATCCCTTAGCTAATGTGGAGAGAGCATCAGTGAACATAGACGTCCAAGTGTCCCCGAGGTTGGACACAGAATCCCTTTTGTACAGACCTAGGATTGATATAGTAATGATGTGGCAATTCTGTCTTTAGTATTTAAAGAGAACTTCAGAATGACTTCCAAAGCCAGCATTTACTATCCTTTGGATTTTTGATGATAGACATTCTTAGTAGAGTGAGATTTCTCTGATACCTAAGGATGTCAAACACTTGTTAGCTATTTCTGTTTTTTTCTTTACTGAAGAAATACCGTTTTGTTTAGTTCCATAGCTCATTTTTTTTTTAAAAAAAAAAAAAAGGAGTTTCATTTTTAAATTTCTACTTAAATTTTTCTTAAATATATTTTGATCATATTCTTTTCCTTCCCCCCAAATCCTCCCCAGTCTTCCCCACCTCTATTTTCTTGATGTTAGTTTTTAAGTTTTTTTCTATATTTTAGACATTATATTGTATACACACACATACACACACACACACACACACGTGTGTGTGTGTGTGTGTGTGTGTGTGTGTGTGTGTGTGTATGTGTGTGTGTGTATATATATATATAAAATCACTATGCCAATCCTGAGAATATACACAGGGATCTTATGTCTTACTACAGAGATGATTGCATCTCTTTTTTCCTGTGTGTGTGTGTGTGTGTGTGTGTGTGTGTGTGTGTGTGTGTGTGTGTGTGTATACATATATATGTATATGGCTAGCAAAGATTTTTCTCCCATTCTGTGGGCTGCCCCTCCACTTGGTTGGCAGCTTCCTTTGCTCTACAGAAGCTTTTCGATTTCATGATCTCACTAATTGTCTTATTTCATGCACTGTGAGATTCAGAAAATCTTACCTATGCTTATATATAAAAGTAAGCTTCCCACTTTTCCCTCTAGCAGTTTCAGAGTTTTGGGTCTTCTGTTGAGATCTTTGATCCGTTTGAATGTAGATTTTGTACAAGATGAGAGAGCTGGGTCTATTTAATAGTTCTATATGTTGAAAGCCAAATATCACAGAAGGATTGTCTTGTTCTCAGCAACCTTTCTCCAGTACATAGCTGTAGTTGTGTGGGCTTGGATCTGTATCCTCTATTCTATATCACTAATGTATATGTCTTCTCAAACTAGCACCATTCCATTTTTATTACTATGGTACTGTAGATCACTGGAAATCAGGTACAATGAACTTCCTGCAGTGTTCTTTAGGTACAAGACTGTCTTTGCTATCCTTGACAATCTGGCCACCCTTTTTTTACTTCATACATGTGTGCACTGTATCTTGGTCATATCCATCCCAACTACCTCCCTCCAACTACTCCCCCACCTCAACCCATGTCCTTCCTAAATTTAGCACCTTAAAAGAATTATAATTCACTAAACCCAACTACAGTTAACAATGTAAAATCAGTGTGAGATTGTCCACTGGTGCGTGGGCTTCATATCAATGGCTACCCCAAAAGAATAGTGACTCTCTTTAAGTAGCCACCGACTCCCCAGCTAGGAGTGAGGCATTAGGAGCCCCATACACTTCCCCCTCCCTGTCTCAGTTTTAACTGCATTGACCTTGCTTGTAGTTTACGTGTGGAACAGCTGTGCTTTTTTTTGCCTTTTGTCCATACAGTTTTAATTTTTTTTTTAACCCATGGAGAATGGCTCTGGAATTTTATTGGGGTTACAGTGAACCTACAGCTTACTCTTGGAGGGTGGTCATTATCACAATATCAGTTCTCCTGAGCCACTAGTGTAGGAGGTTTCCATCTTCAACTGTCTTCAATTTTTTTCTTCAGTGTCGTAGGATTTTTATTTTAGTGGTCTTTTTTCTTTTGAAAACTTATTATTATTATTATCATTATCTGTTAGCTTTATTTCTAGGCACTCCATGATTGGGATTGTTTCCCTATATTTTAAAAAATGTCTTTTGCCATTATGTCTAGGGTGGCTACTTTTTGTATTGATTCTGCTACTTTTTTGAAAAAGTTTATAGGCTCTATTAGTGTTTCTCAATCTTTTTAATACTGTCACTATTAAATATACTTTCTCCTGCTGTGGGGACCCACAACCATACTTTTTGTTGAGACTTCATAACTGTAATTTTGCTACCGCTATAAACCATAATGTAAATATTTTTGGAGACAGGTTTGTTGAAGAGATAATGGCCCACAGGTTGAGAACCACTGTTCTGTGAGATTTAGTGGACTCTTTGGGAATATTATGGACAGAATTATGTCAAACAGTAATATTTTGACTTATTTTCCAATTTGTATTATCTCATCCCTTTTTACTTTAAAAGATAGCTAACATGTATTAATTCTCTAAGAGTTTCACACAATGTACTGTGGACATATTCACTCCTATCTGCTACTCATTGTATGATACTCTCTAACCTCCCACCCCTTCCCATATAACTGTGAGATTACACCTTCTCCTCCTCCTCCTCTTCCTCCTTCCTCCTTCCTCCTCCTCCTTCCCTCCCCCTCCTTTTTCTCCTCCTCTTCTCTCCTCATCGAGTCATATTTGTGTTCCTCAGATAGTCCTGGGATTGGAGCTCTGGAGTGTGGTCAGTTTACAGACACATAAGAAACAAACAAACAAACCCCTCAAAATCAGAAGACAGACTCCCCCTCTCCTAGAGACCTTCAGATGTTAATAACATCTCAACTAATGATAAGATTACATATCCCCCTCCTCAACTCCATGCTTTTGTCTGGCTGGAGCTTTCAGCTTCCTTGGTCCTTGTGGGGCCTGTCATTACAGCTATGGGTTTGTGTGTGCTTCTGCCTTCTAGTGCCTGGAAAACATTTTTTCTTGAAAGTCGTCCATTGTCTCTAGCCCTTGGGCCCTGTTCTGCAGAGATCCCTGAGCTTTTGGGTGAGATGAATATCTGATTTAGAACTGAGAACTCTCTAGTCTTTAGTTCAATTCATGTTGACCAGTTCTTGGGGGGGGGGGTATCTCTATGCTACTTACCACCCACCAAAGTGTTGCTTCTTATTGTGGTAGCTAAGACTTCAAATGTGATATTGAATAGCAGTGTGTTAGGAGGAACATACTTGTCTTGTTCATGGTCTATATAGGAAAACTGAGTTTACCTTGATTAAATATGCTGTTGACTATGCCTAGCCTGTGTTTTATGATCTATCTGTACTATGACCCTCCATGACCTTCATCATGAAAAGATGTTGGATTTTTATCAAAAGCTTCTTTTGTGCCTAATGAAATGGTTGTGTGTTTTCTCTCTTCCAGTCCATTTATATGGTGTTACATTTTGATTTATATTGAACTACCCTTGCATCTCTGGAATGGAGTCAACTTGATCATGATAAATGATCTTTTTAGTGTGATCCTAAATTCAGTTTGTATTTTATTGAGAATTTTTATGTTTCTATTCATGAGGGAGATCAGTCTGTAATGTCTCTTTGTTTCTTTGGTCATGTCTTTACCTGGTTTAAATGTCAGCATAATATGAGCTTCATAAAAAGAATTAGGAAGCATTCCTTCCTTTTATATTTAATAAATAAGCTCTTCATTGATCATCTGATAAAATTCTACAATGAATCAATGTGTTCTTTTTTTAGATGTGAAGATTATATTATTGGTTTAATTTTATTTTTCTAAAAGGTTTAGCTTGTTTGATTTATTAGATACTTGGTAGATATTCATTAGGAATGTATCCATTTGTCTTACATTTCCTAATTTAATGGAAAATGGGCTTTTAAGGTTTGCCCTATGGTTTCTGAATTATATTGGCATCTGTTGAAATCTTTCCCTTTGTGCCTCTGATTTTTTTCATTTAAGCCTTCTCTGTTTTCTTTGGTTAATTAAGGGTGTGTGTGATGGCCAGCTTTATGTCAACCTGACACGCAGTAGAGTCATAATGTTTCATCACATTGATGATAACCCAAACTAAGGCAGAAGTTGGTACCGCGATAGAGGAGTATCTGACAGGCTTGATCCTGTTGTTTTGGGGAGGATTGTGGAAACATTTGGGGACTTGGGGTGAGAAAAGTCATTGACTGTTCAAAGCTTGGTGAGTATTTCAGTGGGAACCTGGAAAGAAAGTGTTAAGATCAACGGAGACAATGGAGACATGGCCTGTGAAGTTCCAGAGAGCAGTTTTAGTGTCCCTTAAGATTCAGGGCCCTTTGCCATTTTGCATTTAGAATCTATGGTTCTAGTTAGCAGAGGCTTTTTAAGAATCAGCTGTGATTAACAATGGGCCAGAAACTGAAATAAAACCTTTGCTTTTGGGGGGCAATTGAGGCTGGTCAGCTGGCACTAAATAATTAGTGGTGACTAAGAAGAGACCGGCATCACTGAGGTAAAATATTCTGAGAAGTGTTTCCTGAGATGAATGCACAGATGCTTTTTCCAGGGGTGGCCGTAATGGTACCTGGAGTGGACAGCCAAAGTTGGGTGTTGTTTTTTTGTTTTTATTTATTTATTTATTTATTTGTTTGTTTGTTTATTTGGCCCACAGTCTGAGGGGGTTCTGTTCCCCAAGTCATGGACTCTTTCAAAGCTGGGAAGAAAACTTATCTAAATCTCTGTCCCTCTAAAGAACTCAAGATTCAAAGGTAGAGCCAGAATTCTGCTCATTCAGAGGCTGAATATCAAGTAGCTCACTTCCTTTCCTTGCTGGTGTCTCCCCAGAAGCATGGTGTCCTTCCTCCCAGTCTCCACTTAAAATCCCTTCTCCACTTGGTTCTTCCCTATCACTTCCTGTCAGCTGACTCAACTTCCTGACCACAGGTTAAGTTTATTTAATCAAACCAATGTGGCGTGAATTTGTGTGTCAAATCAGTAAGAGGTCAGTTGACCTGCCTAGTTCCCTGTCGACTTGATAGAAGCTTGAGTCTTCGGAGGAGGAAGCATCAAATGAGAAAATGCCTCCATGAGCTCTGCAGTAAGCCTGTAGGGTATTTTAAAATTAGTGATTGATGTGAGGGGGACCGCTGATTACGAAAGGGACAAACTCTGAACTTGTGGTCCTGAGTTCTGTAAGAGAGAAGGCTGAGCAAGCTATGGGGAGCAAGCTAAAAAGCAGCACCCCTCCACTGTCTCTGCATCAGTTCCTGCTCCTAAGTTCCTACCCTGTTTGAGTTCCTGTCTTGAATTCTTTTGATGATGAACAGAGATGTAGAAGTTGACGCAAATAAACCTTTCCTCCCCACTTTGCTTTGGTCATCCTGTTTCATCACAGAAGTGACATTCCTAACTAAGATAGTTTCCAATATTGTTTATTGTTCCAAATAATCAATTTTCATTTTATTTACTGTTTTCAATTTCTGTTACATTAATTTCTTCCCTATGTTAATTATTTTTCTAGTTTTTTAATTTTTTAATTAAAATAAAATTGCATAATTTCTTAGCTTCTCTTTTCTCCCCCTAACCCTCCCTGTACCCCCATCCCCTCTCAAAATTCATGGCCTCTTTTTCATTAAATGTACATGTATATTTCATGTATAATATGTCATACATATATAATACATGACATATCATTGAAATATATTTAGGTTATCTGAGTTCTGATTTTTATGTTTTTCAGTCTCACTCAGTTCTAGGAATTCTTAAATTTTTATCCTAATTTCTTCCTTAGCCCATTTATATCAATCAATTGTGTTTAAATAACTTTCTATAATTTTGAATATTTTCTGAGTTTCTACTGCTGTTCATATCTAGATTTATATTCTATTGTGGTCTGATAGAGCATAGAATGTCGTTTTAACTCGTCTATGTTTTTGAGACTTGTTTTGTGTTTTAACATGTGATCATTTTAGAAAGTTCCACAAGTTGCTGACAATAATGTTTATTCCATAATATTTGGATGGAACTTTCTGTAGATGTTCATTATGGCCATTTGATTTATAATTATATATTTATATATAACTTTTAATATTGAATATATACTATTAGATATTGATATAAATATAAATAATTATATCTTTACAATTACTATGCTTGAATGATAATGTTTTTCTATGTTTAAGCAATTTTTTCAATGATTTTATTGAAAGTATTATATATATAAAGTATATGCCTTTTGCATAATATAACATCTTCTATTCACACAATTAAAAGATTTGGTCTTTCCCGATGTCCTTAAGCTCTCTCTCCTATATCTCTTTGAAGCAGATATGTTTTAAGTTTATCTTTACTGAACAACTCTATTCCTCCCCCTCAATCCAGGCCTTCACGATGTGCTTTCCACATGACCCACTTCACTGAGGAGGCTTTTCCACGGAGCTTTTTTATCTAGGTCATTACCTTTTCGTTTCCTAGCATTGCTGTAGTTGTGCTTTTCTCCAGAAATTCTACTTCTGTTCCTTCATTACATTTTATTTCCGGGTCTTGAATTTACCTCCTTCTTTCATTCAGCTCTCTGCTCTGTTCTCTTGGAGTACTCTCATGTCTTTGCTGAGTTGTTGGACATTTATACTCTCACCTTTGGAGCGTTAGTGTGGATGTTCTACATAGCTTATATTGTGTGTGTGTGTGTGTGTGTGTGTGTGTGTGTGTGTGTGTGTGTGTTTGCACGCGCGGGGGGTGGGGGGGCTGGACTTAAATTTCTACACTTACTTTGTTAACGAAGTTTCTTTTTTTCATTTTTTTCCTCCGTTGAAGCCACTGTTGTTTTTATAATGGAGGTATTCACAATGTCATTTTCCTCTGTTAGACTGGTATTTGTAACCCATCTCCATTCTCTGCTCTTCCTCTGATAGTCACCCAGTCTCTGAAGGAATAACCACCATTCAAGAGCAAGAACATCCTTATTTGTTCAGACCCCCCTTCCTTGTGGTGGGACTCTGTGCCTGGGCATTATGCCCTGGATCAGCTATGGTATAATTTGTGCTTCAGCAGCTGCAGGTGCATGCTATGGAGTCCGTAGGTCTGGATACCTTATCTTGAACCTTTGCCAGCTCCCTCCCCACTTCTGCAGCCCCTGCCATGAGGTGTGGGCTCTGATCACTTGGGCACTCTACTGTCAATCAGCTCTAGTCCCTGGTCTCTTTCTGTAGTCCCCACCATGTGTTCTTGATTACTTTTTTATTAATTAAATGTATTCATTTATTTTACATTCCAACCTCAGTTTCTCCTCCCTCCTTTCATGCCCTCCTCCCCATATCTCTAGCCCTCCTCTTGTTTCTGTTCAGAAATGGTCAGGCCTTCCGTGGGTGTCAACAAACATGGCATACTAAATTGAAGGAGGACCAAGCTTCTTGTTAGACCATGGCAGTTGACAGTAAGATGAGCATCCTTAAGAGAAGAAAACAAAATATTCTTAGAAGGAAACACTGGTCACTTCATTTCATCTAGTGTTACCCACTGCATTTGCCAGAAAACAGTTTCTTAAACTTTGGGTTTGCCTTATAAGCTTGAAGTTCTAGGTCACATCAAATACACCCCGAATCAAATCACCAGTGGGTTGGGTGTTTGTGGGAGTATAGGAAACAGTTAGGGATAAGTACTCCAGTGTGATTTTTCATGGACTTAAGTGTGAGAACATCTGTCTAAGGTAATTAAGTCAATGACTTTGTGGACACTGTTGGGTGCAATCATTGAGAAAGAGGATACCAGGCTGACTTCCTGGGACTGGCCTAAATTCATGTGTTGTCTTCATACTTAAGAAGGATAGCATTTAAGAGACTGTACTTGAGAAACTTCTCTTGTTTGATTCCTTAGATATTTTATATTTATAGCTCCCAGCATGGCTCAATGCCGGCACAAGCTCTTATCATTTTAATGTTGTTTTTCCCAGACTCTGTGCTCTCTGATAATATTTATTCAGATCCAAACTATTTAATATATTAATGTGGCCCTGAAGTCCATGCAAAAACAACTATTGTTTGCAATACCCTGGAACATTCACACACACAAACACACACACACACACACACACACACATACACACACACACAAGAAAGGAAGAGATTTACAAACCAATACCACAAGCTATTACATCATGATAGGAGGTGTAATCCTTCCTACTCTTAACAGAGAGCCTGGTGTTTCACATATGCTAATAAAAATAAGATGACATGCTCCCCACTGTGCTTTCTGGTACACCTGCCACTAGCTTGGCGATCATGTCAGGAGCTCTCTGTAGTCCTGTTCTGGGGTACAGCCCTTCATCCTTGCTTTTGTACCTGCTGATCTGCATGCCTTCTCTGCTACCCAAAGCATAGATCTCTGCATCATTAATCTCTGTTCTAAAGCTCTCCTCAAAGATAGAGAGATGGAAGGAGAGAGAGACAGAGACAGAGAGAATGAGCCGTGAGCCATGATCCCTACTGTTGTCTCTGGCTCCCTAGCTTGTTTCTTCTCTTTCCCACACTCTCAATCTTGGTCTTTCACTGAGTCTCTTTCTCAGAAGTCAGTGGCCATTATTTCTCAGGGGTTACTTCAGGCTGGATTCACACAAGCTATGGAGTTTAGAGGTCACTTTAGCTTATACTGCATCTAAATGCAGACCTTGCAAATAGGGACAAGTGGCGCCAACCCTTTGATATTCTATAGCGTTTAGAAAGCTGTATGGCACTGGGCAGATGATGGGCTGGTCTCTCTCCTGTGGAGATGGAGAATCTAGGCTGGTTTACTTAACAGTCTCCTGGGATTTGCTAGAATCTGCAAATCCACATCTCTGTCCCTCTGACATGGAGAACATTCAGCACAGAAGCCTTTATTCTTGCACCTCATTAGGTTGTACAATAGCTAACAGATTGCATGTCCCAGCTTCTCCCTCCCTCCTCCATGGCCTAATAATATAAGGGCAAGCAGTAAGAGGTCTGGCTCCCAGTGGCTTTACAAGGCTTAAGAAAGAGCAATATTATAAGCCAGAAGGATGCAAGCAGGTTTCACTCTGTGCACAGACAAGATTTTAAAATGGATAAATCTCTTTATATTGTGTAGCTTTCCAAAAGAAGAGACAAAAGGCACATGTACAGTAACGGGTCTTTTGAGCATGTGTATGTGAAGACGGACAAAGAACTGCAAAACTGTATTTCTCTCTTTTGACAGACTAAAGATGGCAGCCCTGGCCTGATGTCAAAGTCGGAGGCTGCCTTCCTCTGACCTCCCTTGGTCCCCACCACAAATTGGGGTCTCTCATCAATTATTGGGTATGGATCTGTTTTGGAGGCAGCTTGAATGCATTCAATAACATACCTTAGTAAGTTTTAATAAATGACATTAAACAGGATTTTGAAAAAGACCTCCTAACATTCAGTACGCCATTGCTTCTGAAGTCAGTTTCTTTGGTCTGTTATTTTCTGGCTTGGAATTTTGCGATTCCTAAAAATAGCACTCTGAATAGATCTCATGGCCTCAGTGAGGTTTTAGCCAGGACTAGATGAGTTATGCTTCTTATAATTAGAAATAGTCATTTATTTCTAGTGGCGGTGGATAATATTTTGAGCTTAAGTGTTACTGTTTCTCAGTTGGTTTATAATTCCCCCAAGTGCATATGCACCTACAGGGCTGATATGCTCGCCAAACTCATTATAGACCAAAATCGGAAACGTATCTGAAAAGCACTTGATCTTCCCCTTCAATTGTTTACCGTTTAGAGTCCCAAAGCACTGAGCTATCGTTGAAAATGCTACCAGAGAGAGCAGATTCAGGATGATCACCGAGAAAGATGAACCAACACCATAAAAATGGAATGACGGAAAGAGAAAACCATTTATCAGGCGAGAGATACTGAGAGTCGAGGGTGCATGCTCTCAGGGAGCCACCGGATAGAAATGGATACAAAGGTTAAAAGCGGAAATGACCAGAGAGAGGGACTGGCATAAACCTAAACTTCTGACGTATGGGGGATCCACTTTGAGGATGTGGATAACTTAAATGGGCATTTAGAGTGAGGAATACAAGTAAATGACTTTAATTCTTCCAAATACATCTGCTCCTCCTCGCTGGAAGATCCGTGGTCACAGAAAAACATAGACCACAACCTCTTTTGGCAAAATTTTTATGGCTTCACAATAGAGAGATGGATTATTTTTAAAGTTGGCAAATGATTATTATCTGAGAAAAAAATTACCCATCATAGGAAACACAGGAGCATAGGCAAAGCTTTCTCATGCTCTGCTTTGAGTGTGAAGCTTCCTGCCATGTCTTCTATGCCCCCTGGGCAACATTAAGATCTTTCGTTGAAACCCAAGCAGCTCACCCATGGTGCCAAGATAAACAGGCCATGAATAGCTGTCTTTTGTTCCATAGTAGAATCTCCCTGAACAGAAAGTTACTCAAAGCATCTTGGGTTGGAGAGTGTGCTTGGAGAAATATCTTTGTAAAGTTTCCTTAACAGGCTTCACTTCCCAGTAGTGTCGATCCTACTCCCTGGAGATGAGAAAGAAACAGGACATGTATCTATGGAACCACCGGCCTTCTGTGAACACAATAGCATTTTGTATAGGAGTTTCTCAATTAGATACAGGCTTCATGTCTTTCCCTTATATTGGAAAATAGTCAAGTTCCTTTTTCCAGCTCAAACATGTTTTCTTTTTATTCAATTATTTGACTGCAGCTTACCGCTTGCGTCTAACCCTCTACTGCTACTCTCTTCACATCCTGTGTGATTTGATCTTAGTATGCTCCATCCCTCATGTAGCTAATGTTTCTTACCATGGGCTCTTAGGAGCAAATTTCTCTAGACTTCTTGCTACCTTGGCTTCTAGCATATGACACTTCCTCTCGCCATTTCTGTTTCTTATCTTCCATCTTTGTGTTTCTTTCTCGTCATCTTTCCAGGACCTTATTTTTGGTGGGTTTTCAAGATTTCTTCCTCTTGCCTTTTGCCTTTTGTCCAGATGTTGGTATTTCTACTGATGTTCTGTTTCTTTGCATCTGTAAAAGCAAGCCTCTTTAAACTAAAAATCAACATCAGTCTTACAGCATAGACCTAATATTTCCAAAGTTAGAATGTTCCAGGATACCTCTAAGTGAACATAGACCTTTAGTTCATTTCTCTTCTTAAAGTTTGCTCTCTGTTCCAAATATTCTAACTTTGAAAACTGGGACTAATGTTGGACAGATCCTAGTGTCTCTGAGTCTCTGACTCTGGCTAGGATGTGTGTGGTATGGACATATATCCTGGAGATGTGTCTTTTCCTCCCCCCTTCTCAGCCTTACCAGGACTTTACCTCATTTTGCTATATATTTGCATATTGTCAGCTCCATTCCGAACATATGGTTAGAGACTGTATGAAATGAGGTGTGAAAATGATGACTGGAGACTCTCCTTTCCATCTATATTTACCCATCCTCTCCCCCTGCCTTTTTCCCTTAAACTATTTTCAGGTTGAACTGCATCCATGGTGGTGCACACGTGATGCAGGTGAACTAAATACAACCAACAATCAGTTAAGAAACAAACAAAAATCAAAATAATACAAAAAAAAATGCTGTATCATGGGTATCTGATAGTGGAGCCCTGTAAACCTGGAGGAGGCTGGAACTCATCAGGTCTCATGCATTACCACTAGACTTCTTCTGCCTCTGTCTCAGTTTCCTAACCTTAATGAGGGTATAACAATAGCATCCCCAAACAGCCCTTCCTTCAACTTAACTTTAAAAAATTAAATATCTTCCTTCATACCTAAACTGTCTTTCACCTCAGCTCTGACAGAGCACTGATGGACTTAAAAATAAAGTATGCCCCTCCTTAGAAACGTCTTTCCATTTAGAAAGCTGTGATCACAAGCACTTACTCTGCACCTTTGTAGCTAGAAATCACTATAAAACCATGCTAGATTGGCTATATAGGTCTGCCTATCTTAGGGCCCGGAGAACCTTCCTTTTGGGCTATGGCCAGTACAGATGATGTCATGTGTTCCCTTCCTATAGGAAGATGGGATCTTAGCTGCATGCCTCTTCTCCTTCCTCTGAGCCTGCTGTAAAGAAGATTTGAGAGAGTTCATCTTTCCTTTACATGAAGTCAGTAACATAGTCTATGGCCTTCTTATCCCATATTTGCCTTAAAGACTCTTCTGCCCTGATTGAAAGAAGTTAAATTTACGTAGAGTTTTGAACAAAATATATAAATTTTTTATTATGCCATACAATCCAAACAGGACTATTACAATCATCTTACCAACATGCAAAGAACAACAGTGACCTGAAAACTACTTTTAAAAACTTTGAGAATTTTAAATTATGTCTCTGTATTTGGGTATGTTCACATGATCAAGTGCTCATGGAGGACAGAGAGGCATTGGATCCTTCCAGAGCTGGAGTTACAGGTGGTTGTGAGCTACCTGGTATGGGTAATAAGGACTGGAAGAACAGTCCATGCTCTAAACCACTAGCATCTCTTTAGCCCCATTCAGTGAGTTACCACCTATGTACCAGCAACAGAAAACAGCACAGCTGAAGGAGTAACTGAGGCATATCTAAATTATCAAGTACTCTGCAATGTTCTTGAGGTGCCTTAAGCCTTAGGTGAGTATCCAACTTAGTGTGCAAGGATGGACTGCAGCCTAAGCCAAGGCGCCTCAAAAATCTGCCAAAGGGTAAGGTCAAAAACAACTTTTTAAAAACATGCTGAAAATCGCCGAGAGCACACAACTTTATATAAAATTACATGGAGACTGTAGGTCTACATGTCTTCATACCTTGGACGATTCTCCTATTTTAAGTTAGAAAACGAATAGAGATAAAAGTATAAACATATTTATTTTCTTATTTCTTCTGTAACACAAAATCAAATCCAAAGAGAATCCCTCAGCCATTTTCATCTATTCTTTAATTCTTTAAAAATTACATACAACGTGTTTGGTCATATTCCTTCCCCTCCCCCAACGCTTCTCAGTTTCTTCTCACCCCCTACCCACTGATGGCTCTGTCTCTCTCTGTCTCTCTGTCTCTGTCTCTCTCTGTCTCTCTGTCTCTGTCTCTCTCTCTCTCTCTCTCTCTCTCTCTCTGTGTGTGTGTGTGTGTGTGTGTGTGTGTGTGTGTGTGTGTGTGTGTGTGTGTGTTCCTCTCCCCCTTTCCTGTCAAGTCCAGTTTGTGTTGACTTGACTACTCCTCGGCATGGGGCCTGTCTTGGAGTACAGTTGATACACAGGAAGTTGCATCAAAAGCAAGCCAGCAAATAACAACAGCAACAACAAAAACCCGAGTTTCATTTTCCTGGCAGTAATCAAATGCCAATAGCTCCTCAGCCAGAGGTGAGATGTACCCATCTCCCCTTCTCCGTTCTGTGTGGCTTGGGCTTGTATGGGTCTTGCTCATGCTGTCTCAATTGCTTAAGCTCATCTATACATCTTCTCTGTTGAGTCTGGGAGACACTGATTCTGCTGAGTCATCCTCCACCTCTGGCTCTTGGGATCTTTCAATTGCCCTCTTCCGCATGGACCCCAGAACACTGAAGCAGGAGTGAGACGTAGTCATCACATTAGTGCCCAGCACTAGATCTCTTATTCTCTACACATTGACCAGTTTTGGATCTTTGTGTAAACTCTTGGCCATGGTAGATTTGGGGCAAGCAAAGGCTCTGGAGTAAATGATCTTTCTTACAAGCCTGCTGCTTTCTGTCAGATGCCATTTTCTCAGATAACAAACCTCCACACTCAGTTCTCTCTGGGCTATTTCCATCTTCAGCTGCCCTGGGCACCTCCTTACCAGGAAATATGGAAGAAACTGGTGTTTGCTTTTATCTCAGTTACAGATACCAACAATATTCGCTGGGTATGGAAAAAACCTGATGAATCCATTCTCAAAATGTGTCCTCTGTTAGTCCTCAGCACCCTGCTGGTATATAAAACAAATATGTGAGGGTGGGGTGGGGTGGAGATTGTGTGTGTGTGTGTGTGTGTGTGTGTGTGTGTGTGTGTGTGTGTGTGTGTGTGTGGTGTTGGAGTCATCTGGACTCTTTGCTGAACACAGAACACCAAGACTTACCATTGTTAAAAATTATACCCTAACATGCAGAGTTTGAAAACACTCAGGACAGTATGCGATCTATAACCTGCTGCTTCAGGCATCCATGATAAACTCCAGATACAAGCATATCAGATGTACAGCGCCAGGGTCCTGCCATATCCATGGCATCACATGGGCAAGGAATACTCTCCGTTTTCATTCTTTGCTTCAATTTAAAGGACACCATGAAGGGACCCTAGATAACCACTGAATCTGGATGGACTTGACCCCCTCCTCGGATCCCTTTTTGGTTTCTGTAGGAATAAATTGACCACTGCCATCTATATTTTTTAAAGTATATAAAAAATAAGTGCTCATTATCCCTCCCACCTCCAGCTGGAACACTTTTTTAATTTTCTTGTTACTCTCAGTAGCTTGTCCTAACATACCAGGCTTAATTTTTCTCCTGTTGTTACTCTGTATTACATTTCTAACACAGACCCCGACATCTTTACATAGTTTCTCCCATTTTAATCTTCCCTTAAACAAACTTCAGTGGAAACCAGTATTCCAGGAACTATGCCAGCCTTTGAGAAAAACAAAGATTAGTAATATAACACTCCATGGCTTTGAAACATTCACCAGGCCGCCAATCTACAGAGGAACAGGCGAGGGACATTAGATGAATAACCAGTGCTACACAAATTAGATCTGCTTTTGGTACAGAAAAAGAACAAGCCTGGTCACTGGCCTTGGAAAAAGGAGAACAGAAGGGCATAAAATAATAAGTGTTTGCAGGCATTCAGGGGGAGAGCTAGATTAGGGCCTCTTTTGCTTGCAGCCTTATTATTGAAAAATTATTAATCACCTGGAGGCATACGATACAATGGAATCAGCAGTGACCTCAAAAGGAGCCAAGAGTTTTTAAATGTTCTCCCACTTCCCTTCCCTTGTTATGAGTGAGTAAAAAGCAAGCTGGCTTTGTATGGCTACACATCTGCAAAACTACTTTTCTTTTGCCAATTTTTTGCAGTTGTTTTAATATTTAATTGAGAGATGTGTACTTTGGCTCTTTGTTCTTTGTTAGCGCCTTCTGAAAACCGAGTGTGAGAAGAGCAATGATGTCACTTTTTCTCTTCTTCCCTCAACCGGAGGCTTTTGGAATCTGTTGCATAAGGGCTAAAATGTCTGATGACATCATATATTCTTGATACTTAAAGATTCGTGTTGTGGGTGGACTCTCCGGGGTCAGCAAGAAGGCTGAGTGTTTCTCACTGACTGACTCTGATGGAGGGCATTCTGAGCGTAGATGGCCTCCCTGATTCTACAGGAATACTACAACCAGTATGTTACAGATGACAGCCCAACATTGGAAAGGTCCACGTCACACTGCCACACAAAGCCGTGTCTCCAGGATTTGGACTCAGGTAGCCTGACTCTAGGGTCTTTTGTCTTTAACTGTGGTGCTATTGTTTGTGAAACAGGAACTCCCATGTAGAGGTGAGGCTCAGAAGTTGACTCGGAAGACGATTGAGTCCCAGAAAAAAAAAATAAGTCTCTTGCTTTCTGTTTTAAAGCAGGAGTTAGTGAGATTGTTCAGAGGTTAATAGCACTGGCTGCCCTTCCAGAGGATCAGGATTCAACTCTCAGCACCCACATGGCAGCTCACAATGGTCTGTAACTCCTGTCCCAGAGGATCCTGTAGTAAGAAGTATCTGGCCTATATAGCCTGATATCCAAACCCACAGACACACAGTCCCACAGAACCACACAACCACTTATATTAATTTCATGCTGATTGACTATAGCTCAGATATATACTGCTATCTATCCTTTTCATCTTATCTCAATCTATTTCCATTCATCTGTTGAGCCCTGTGGCTTAGCACCTTTTCTCAGAGCAGCGTGGTTGTCTTCTTTCCTCTGCATCTGCTGCCATCTCTCTTGTGTTTCTCTGGGTGTCTCTGCTCTGCTCTTCCTGTTCCCAGAGTTTTCTTAGTCTGGTAGCCCCGCCCACACTTCTGTCTGCTTTCTGGCCTATCAACATTTTATTAAACCAGTAGGAGGGACAACTATTTACAATGTAACATAATCCCACTACAGGATCCCATGCCCTCTTCTGTTTTTCTTTGCCACCAGGCACCCATGTGGTGCACAGACATACATGAAGGCAAAGCCCTTGAATACATTAGATAAGTATTTAGAAAAAAAAAAAAAAGGAATGGAAGAGTATATTATTCTGGAAGAAATAACATGGCTTAATTAAAACTTGAAACAATTCAAACTGTCACATTCTCCTTGAGGTGACCCTGACCTGCCTATGTGTCCTGTGCTATCTGACTAATGAAGTTTCTCAGTACTCTACTTAAAACCTGCCTTGAGACAACTGGTGGCAATTTTACTATCCACGATACAGGGGCACTTACTGCAGGCAGTATGGAAGACACACCTAGTGAGCTGACACTTAGCTTATTTTGAAGGTTTGAAATGGTCTCTCCATTGGATCTTTGTCCTTTCCAACCTGCCATAAAGGAGGTCACACTCAGACACAGCTGTCACAGGCGCAGGATATTGTCTTGGTCAGGGATTGGGTGGGTCAAATTAAATTGGAAGCAAATTAAAAATAGTAGTGACCTTTGTGTGCACTCATAGCCTTACCCTCTCTTCTCAGTTTAGCTCAGTGGAAACTTTATTTCTTAGAAGCCAACCTTTGACATCTCCCTCCAATACCACCCTACCTTGTTTATTTTCCTTTAGAGAGTAATACATCTTCCCTCAACCACTAGTTATCGTGCTCAGATTTACAATATGTAGCGGTTACACATCACTAATGACAGTATTAGTAGCATAGAATCATTTTCTCTAGTTCTAAGTACATTGAAGACATGATGGGGTCCTTTCTTTTGTTCAGAATTGTTTCCCTGGCTTCTACTATTAGAACCTGGACTCCAGAATGAATTTATTTGGTTTTGGTTAGATAGATAAATGCTTGCATCACATAATTTGTTTTGGTTAGGGCCAGCAAAAGCATCCTGTAAATTATACCTAGAGTTGGCATGAATGTGCCAATTTCCAACATGCATATCCTTTTACAGCAAACGCCCAAAAGGAAGAAGATTCTTTCTCCCAACTGACCAACATGTGAGCAACACACTGTCATCTATCTCCTAATGATTTCTACATAGAGATGAGATTGTCCTTCATCCTTGCAACTGAACTGCTTCCTAGTGTGAAGTTATTTTGTATTTTCTTTGTTTGATTTCATACGGTATGTGCATATGCACTTGCATGTAAGGTACCCTGTAATATTGTATGCATATCAGAACAGTTTTTAGTATTTGATCAACTGCCAAGTTAAATTAGCAGAACGCTGATAGCGTGGTCCAGATGTTGGCCGGAAATATCCAGGGTAATTCCTTGCTGGAACTCTATGGTCAGGTACTACCAGGGTATAAAGGAAAATCACTAAGAAGGGTAAAACTAAGACAAACTTACCATAAAGCCCATAATGAGGTTTTAGGGGGTTTTTTTTTGGAAAGGTTTTTGTTATTTCCTATTTTTATTATTGAAAACAAATTTTCATACAATATATTCTGATCATGCTTCCCATCCCCCAACACCTGCCAGATTCGCCCTACAGGACTACTGTCTCCACAATGCCATGGCTTCTGTAGAAATCAACAAAAATGCAAACAAATAAAAATAAAACAAAATAATAATAACAGAAACGAGAAAACACACACACTACACCCCCCCCACACACACACAAATGCAATCTATAAAACTACTAAGTCAGAAACTATAATATACAAGCAAAATACTTGTAAGACAAAAATAAAGCAATATAGGACAAAAAGTCTACAAGAATATAGTTGGGTTAATTTTATGTTAGCAGCCATCTCCTGCTGAGCATGAGGCCTGCCATTCAGTGTCTTTAAAATATACAGTAGGACTCCAGTGGAGAAAAGTAATGTTTTTAATTGCAGGCAGATGTCAATTGAAGATACGTTCTTGTTATGGGAGCTCTTGCCCACCTCACACTCTTAGCCCTGGGCCCTTCCTTATCTGGCTTGAACAGGTATAGGTTCTGTGCATACTGCCTGCCATAGCTTCCATGAGTTCACAAGCACACCAGCCCTGTGTGTCTAAAAGGCACTGTTTACTTGAAGATACTCAACTTCTGCTTCTTATAATCTTTCTCCCTCCTCTTCTGTATAGCTCTCTGAGCCTTGAGAGAAGAAGATTGCTAACGACATCCCATGAGGACTCAGTGATACAAAATTTCTCACTATCTGTTGTGCGTTTGTGGAATTTCTTTTAGCTTCTCATCTACTGCAAGAGGAAGCATCTCTGATGATGGCTGAATAAGGCATTGATCTATGTTTATATTAGAATGTCATTTAGAGTGATCTTATTGTTATGTTCCTTTAGTAGAACAATAGTTTTGTTTTTTCCTAGGTCTATTGGCCTATCAATCTTGGACTTTTAGCTGCCAGAGCAATGCTAGGCATGGGCCTCATCTTATGAAGTGGGTCTTATGTCCTGTGATAAAATGGTTGGTTACTCCCACAATGATTGTGCCACTATTAACACCAGCATAACATAGAGGCAGGTCACTGTTGTAGATTGCAAGGTTTTTAGCTGGGTTGGCAATTAGCTACCCTTCTTCTCTGCTAATGTACAAAATATCTTTTAGTACCATGAACTTTATTTGCCACCATTCCTAACTCTAGGTGATTCACTTGATGGCAAAAGATCTAGACAGATCATTCTCCTGTTATTTAGTGATTCTGTTTATATCTCTTTATTATGTATATATTTTAAGAATCTTCTACAATAGAAGATTTCCACATGACCCCTCAGTGGCTTTCAGTGTTATTTGAATCCCCTCTTTATGTTCCTTCCATATTTATTCTTTCCAGTCTCATCTCTCCATAACTGTATATTTTATTTCCCCTTCTTTTCTTTATTCTGTACTTAATCTCTGTGATTATATAGGTTGTACATGCCTATTGAAGGCTCAAAAGCTAACATCTATGTTAAGAGAATATATACAATATTTCAGGGGAATAACACTTAGAATAATTTTGTTCTAGATCAACCCATTTACTGGTGAAATTCATTTTTTTAACAGTGGAATAATTTTTCACGATCCATTCCTCTGTTTCTGGTTATTGTACTCATAGTAGTAATGAGCAAGTGTGCTCAAGAGTGGTATAACCAGATCCTGATGAAGAGCCATACTGATTTCCACAATGGATGCAGAAGTTTGTATTGCCACCACCAATGGACATCCTTGCCAGAAAGAACTGTCATTTTTTAAACTGGTCCTGGCAATTTTGAGTGGTATAAGAAGAAATCTAAAGTGGTTTTCATTTGTATTTCTCTCATGACTAAAGATGTTCAACATCTCTTTAAATGTTTCTTAGCTGTGTTTTCTCTTTTGTGAGCTCTGTCTAGATCCATACGCCATTTTTAAAATGGTTTGTTTGTTTGTTGTCTACTTTTTGAGCTCTTTATATATTCTAAAAATCAGCTGTTTGTTCAAATGTGTAGTTTATGGGGAACCTCTTCCCAGGCTCGCTGCCACTTTGCCTGATGGGGATGTACTTTGCTGCAAGATGCCTTTCAATTGTTGGTCTTAGTGTCCATGATATTGATGTTCTATTCAGAAAGTCTTTTTCTGTGCCAGTGAATTCAAGACTATTCCTCACCTTCTCTCTTCTTAGATTCAGGGTGTCTGGTCACATGTTGGTCTCTTGATCCATTTAGAACTGAGTTTTTTATATAAGGTGATAAATAGGGATCTATTTGAATTTTTCTACATGTAGCTGTTCTGTTTGACCATAACTTTTTGAAGATGCTGTATTTCTCCACTGTATAGATTTACTTGTGAAAAATCAGGTGTTTGTGGTTATGTGGCATTAAGTTTCAGGCTTCAATTCAGTTCCGCTGATCAAGGTGTCTGTCATGTCAATATCATGCTGGTTTTATTACTATAGCTCTGTAGTACAACTTGAAGGTGGGGATGGTGCTACTTCCAGCAGTTCTTTATTATTTAGGATATTTTGTGGTTCTACATGAAGCTGAAAATGGTTCTTTCAATTTTTTGTAAAGAATTGTGTTGGGATTCTAATGGGGAATTGAATAGAATGTGTAGATTGCGTTTGACAGAATGACCATTTTTCATTATATTAACCCTACTGATTCATGGGAATCATAGAACTTTCCATCTTCTGATGTCTCATTCAGTTTATTTCTTCAACATCTTAAACTTTTTATTAAAGTTAATCCTGTATTATGCTGTGACTTTGCTAAAAGCATTGATCAGCTTTGGAAGTTTCTTGGTAGAGGTTTTAAGGTCTTTCAACAAAATCATCTCATCTGCAAATGAAGATCTTCTGACTTCTTCCTTTCCTGTTTTTGGCCCCACCTTAGTCTCCTTCTGTTGTCTTATTGCTCTAGCTAAGACTTCAAGTACTTTATTGAATAAGTATTGGAAGACTGGACAGCCTTGTCTTGTTCCTGATTATAGTAGAAAGACTTTGAGTTTCTCTCCACTTAGGTTAATGTGGGTTTTAGATTTGAATCAGTTATCTGGGTTTGGTTTAGCTTAGGAACAGCTTATGTACCAAGAACTGTATCCTTTTATTTGGGTCTTTATTATTTTCTGGATTTGTGTTGCCCCCATTTTTATTTCAATTTTTATTAATTTGAATCTTCTCTTTCTGTCATTTACTTAAATTGGCTAAAGATTTATGAATCTTATGATTCATGATTTTCTCTAAGAAACAACTCTTTATGTCATTGATTAATTGTTTTGGGGGGAGGTATGGTTCTATTTCATTGATTTCATCCCCAAGTTTGATTATTTCTCAATGTCTTCTCTTTGGGGGCATTATTTCCTCTTTTTTGTTCTAGAGCTTTCAGGGGTGCCATTAAGTTGCTAATATGAGATTCTCCAACTTTTTATTTAGGCACTAACTGCTGTGAGCTTGCTTCTTAGGACTGTCTTCATTGTATCCCTTAAGTTTGGGTATGCTGTATTTTTATTCATTCTATTCTAAGGTTTTTAAATTTTCCTTCTTGATTTGTCTTGACCCATTTTTCATTCAGTAGTGAGTTGTTACGTTTCCATGAGTTTGCAAGCTTTGTGCAATCTCTATTGTTGATATCCAGCTTTAATTAGTGATGGTCACATATTATTTAGGGAGTTACTCCAATTTTCTTGTATCTGTTGAAACTTGGTTTTGTCCAGGTATGTGATCAGTTTTGTAGAAAGTTCCACAAAGTGCTAAGAATAAGGTATATTCTTTTGTGTTTAGGTGAAATATTTTATAAGTGTCTGCTAGGTTTGTTTGACTTATGGCATTATTTAAGTCCAGTGATTTTCTGTTTAGATTTTGTCTGGATGAGAGTAAGGTACTAAAGTCTCCCACTATCAGTGTGTAAGGGTCAATATGTGATTTTAGCTGTGGTAGTGTTTCTTTTATGATTTTGGTTGCCCTAGTATTTAGAATTTAGAATTACAATATCCTCTTGGTGGATTATTTTTCCTCTGACAAATATGTAGTGTCCTTCTCTTCTGATAGTTTTGGTTTAAAATATACATTGTCAGATATCAAAATGGCCACGCCAGCTTGCTTCCTGTGCTTCTTTGCTTGGAATATCTTTTTCTGTCTATCCTTTCACTCTGAGGTGATATCTACCCTGAGGTAATTTCTATGCTTCATGGTAAGCTGTATTTCTAGGGTGCAGAAGAAGGATGGTGCCCATTTTTCTTATCCAATTTGTTAGTCTGTATCTTTTTGTTGAAAATCAAGACCATTAATATTTGAGAGAAATCAATGAGCAATACTTACTGATTCCCGATGTTTTGTTGTTATAGGATAGGATTTTCTTCTGTTTTACTTTTCTGGGATTATTTGTTTCTTGTGTTTTCTTGGATGTGGTTAATCTTTTACATTGAAATTTTCTTTCTAGTGCCTTATTTAGAACTAGGTTTGCAGATAGATACTGCTCAAGTTTGCATTTATGACAGAATGTTTTTCTTCCTCTCTCTGTTGTAATTGATAGTTTTGCTGGGAATAATAGTCTGAGCTGGCATCCGTGGTCTCTCAGAGTAGAACATCAGTCCTGGCCCTTCTGGATTTTAGAGTCTTCAGATGCATTAGTTGTTATTCTAATAAGCCTGCCTTTATGTGTTTCTTTGTCATTTCTCCTTGCAACTTCTAATATTCTTTCTTCTGTACATTTATTGTTTTGATTATTATGTGATCTAGAGACTTTCTTATTGGGTCCAGTCTATTCCGTATCTTTCTGATACCTTGATAGGCACCTCCTTCCTTATATTGGAGAAAGTTCTCTCTATGGTTTTGCTAAAAATATTTTCAGTACCTTTGACCTGACTTTCTTCTCCTTCCTACTATTCATAGATTTGGTGTTTTTACAGTGTTCCAGATTTTCTGGATTTTTTGGGGGGCCTGGAATTGAGTTATTTTATGGAGTTAACATTTTATTTCACAAGGCTTCCATGTCTTCTACATTGTCTTCAGTGCTTTTCTCTTCCAGCTCTTGTACTTTGCTGGTGAGAGTTATCTGTTGTATATGATTTCTGTCCCAGACTTTCTGGTCTAGCCTGGTGGCCTGGACCCACAGACCCACAGTCCCACAGAGACACACAGATGCTTTTATTAATTGTGTGTTGATTGACCTGGACCCCAGGCATATAACTTGCTCTTAAACTAACCCATGACTCTTATCCTGTTCAGCCATGTGGCTCGGCACCTTTTCTCAGAGCAGCATAGTTGTCCTCTGCATCTTCTGGCTTGTCTGACAACTCTGTGGCCTCTCTGCTCTGTTCTTCCTGTTCCCAGAGTTTTCTTAATCTGGTAGCCCCGCCCACACTTCCTGTCTGCCTTTGGCCAACCAGCACTTTTATTAAAGCAGTGGGTGGGACAATTATTTACAATGGAACAACATGATCTCACTACAGTTATCTCTAAGTTTTCTATTTGTCTTTCTAAATTTTTGTAGCCAGTTTTAGTTTTTCTTAGTGATTCTATTTCTTGTCTTGAACTGTTTTCAGTATTCCATCTACTTTTTGTGCTTTATAGGTTTAACTGAGAGATCTGTTCTGATCATCTTTAATATTTTTGGACATATTCATAATTGGTATTTTAAAGTCCTTGTCTTATGCTGTAACTATCTTTCACATTTTAGGACCTACAGTAGTTGAGTTTCTGGGTTCTGCTGGAGGTATATTGTCTGTTAGTATTTGTGTTTTTGCACAGTTGTCTAGGCATCAGAAGTTAGGATAACTGAGGTGCCTCTTAGTGCTGGTGTTTGTTTGTATCTTTGTTGGGTAGGCATTCTATGCCTTGCTTTCTGTTGCCCTCTTTGGATCTTAAGAAATTGTTGCTGGGAGCTAGCTGGTAATGCCAGTCAGTGGCAAAGAGGACTAGAGATGGGCAGAGAGAAACGTCTGAGAAAGGCTTTGAAAGAGCTAATGGGATCCTGTGCACAAAGATGCTATGTCTTTAGGGAGATGCGGTTGGAAGGGAAACTCCATCTAGTGAATTGCTGGAAGACAAAGACTAACCTGGAGAAGCAGGGGTGAAGGGTTTCAAGCCCTGGAGGTCTGTTCCAAGAACTGGTGTCTCCAGTGAGTTGAATTGAAGTAAATGGAGGGGCAGGCACCAGAAGGCAGATTGAAACAGCGCTGAGGTGAGGATGGAGACCTTAATGTAGGACAAGGGCTATCGTATGAATCACCTACCTGACTGTCAGCTCTGTGTGGTACAGAGTGTTTCTAGGTATTGGAGACTGACAGAAAGCATGGGAAACACATGAGAAGGGAGGGCTGAGAGGGTCCACAGGAAGGAAGAAAGCTTATGTGCACCAGTGTTTGGTGGAGTCCCCCAGGAATAGAGGTAGGATGGGAGGAGAGGCACCATCAGGCAGGATGCTACAGAGCTGACGTGAGACAGGTGAGATAATAGAAGACAGGAAGGAAAGTAAAAACCACCTACCTGAATCCTAGTTTGGTGTGTCCACTTTGCAGCATTTTCTAGCTCTTTCCATCGCTGGGGGCCTAATCTAAGGAAAACAGACATTTGTGCCTTCACTTGACTAATCGTATAAGCTATTCATCCATTATGCATCATGTAACTGCTGTGCTTAGCATCACAGTAAGTGCTGGAGAGGACGCATAGAAGACATGTTCTAGCACTCTAGAGTTCTGTATTCTGAGAAGGCATATATGATCTTTCTATTTAGCTCAGGAGATAACTAAAGCTAATTTGGCATTGGGGACAAAATTACATTGTATAATTATAGCAACATTCTGAGATAACAAATTTCACGTCCCCAAAGAGGTGGATATTGTGATATAATAGTAACCTATTTATCATAAGTGTTGTCTGTACTGTAAGTGCTGATGGGACAATCTTGTCAAGAGACAAAGACATTGATATAAGCTGTTCTTTTGCAAATTAAAAGGAATAGGAAGTGAGATGGAGAATTTCTGGCCCAACCCCAGGGCAAATTCAAAAGCCAGAGTCACATAAAAAATCATAGGAAAATCACAGATTTTCTAAAAGAAACTGGCTTCAAGTTGCGTCAGAAAGTTTCAAGGTATACCTAGAAAAGGTGCTACCTACAAAATGGCACAAGTTGTATCTGGGGACCAAATGGTGTTTGACAATGGCTTCTTGGACTCTGACTAGTCAGGCTATTGCCAAACCTTCAGCAGCCCTCACTCCCTCAAAGGCCTGGGAAGCCCAGCATGGTCAAGGTACCATTGTCAAGTTCCTTTTGTTGTAAGGTTGCCTGCTCTTTTACTGATTTTAAGGTTGCCCTTCTTTTGTTCAGTTCATTATTCTGCACAGCTGCCCAGAACCTCATTCAAATGCCACGAGTGTGTGTGTTTGAAACTTGGCCATTTAGTTCATAGAAGAGCCCTGGGAAACTTTTAGGTTTCAGGTTGTGCCAAGGGTTGTACTGCTTTGAGTTTTGATCTCTAATTGATGTTTTAAAAAGTCTCAAAGGAGGGCCCCAGATGCACCTTCTGAGTTTCACCAGGTGAGTTAGGAGGGGAAAAAAAGAACAAAATGCAGATGGACAGATTGAAATCATTTGGAATATTAAATATCTTCCTGCATTTGCTATATTTCCATATAGAGTCGTTACTATTCCTCACAATAAACTAAAAATGCAAGGAAAGAAGAATGATAAGATACTAGCAAACATGATCAGTCCTTCATCACTCAGGCCCAAAGCCAAGGTCAGGGAGCTCAGTACTCCAACAGCCCCTCCCAGAGCTCAGTACTCCAGTGGCCCCCGCCCCAGGATACAGCTGCTGATTATCCCAGCTGAGGCCTTTACAAAGTTCCTGGTTTGGGTGTATCTCTACAAACTTATCTGATCAAAGGAATGAATCCTTGCCCATATTCCTGGAATCCTAGGGCTAGGGTCTCGTGTCCTGGCAAAGGGGTGTTCTGAAAATAAAGTTCCTTTGAGTCTCAACACTAAAAATGAGCAGAGGCCTCAGCAGAAGCCATGCTTTGTCTCCAGCTCAGTGTCCCCAGCAATCACCCAGGAAGACAAACATCTACACTTCATTTTGAAAATACCCCATGGAAATCGGATCATGTATAAAGTCAAGTTTTATTTCCCACTAATTCTGTGTATTGAAACACATATTGGGATGACATGAGCTATACTAAGAGATAGACCATATGAGGGTGCCAACTTAAAGAAGGCATGACTTCACTCATGGTTTTCAGAGATTCAAGTTCATAATCTTTGGCTCCATTGATTCTAAGACCACAGAGGAGGGAACATGAGCAATAGAAAGTATGTGGAGGAAGAGATGGCTCATCACCTAAAAGACAAAAAGTAGAAAGCATAGGAAAGTCATTGAAATCAAATCATACCACATGTATCTTAGTGACTGTTCTATTGCTGTGAAGACACAACCATCATGAAGGCAGCTCTTACAAAAGAAAGCAATTAATGGAGGGCTTGCCTGGAGTTTTACAGGGTTGGTCTGAGATCATTATGGTGGGGAGCATGGCAGTTGGCATGCAGGCATGGTGCTGGAGCAGTAACAGAGAGCTTGACATCCTGCTCCATAGGCAGCAGGCAGAAAGAGAGGGTAATTAGGTTTGCTGGTACTACCTTTGTTCCAACCTTGTTTATGCAACCATTTCTAGGAGAGTCTGTTTCACCACAGGCTTACTAGAATTCTGTCTCTTACATTTCTTTCCTTCCTTGTTCCAATGATGTTCCCAATGCTGAAGATTCTGACACTGTGAATTAGATTTTTCCACTGTGGCTGGGCTTCCCATGATCCCTTGATTCCCTACATTGTGTCCATGATGTAGTGGAGTTTCTTGGTCTGGGCGGCCAGAGGCCCAGACCCTGCCACACCAGACCAAGCCAGCCACCCACCGCTGCTACTCAGGCCCCAGAAATGACTCAGATGCTTATATTAACTTTATGCTGTTTGGCCTATGGCTCAGGCACATTGCTAGCTAGCTCTTACATCTTAAATCAACCCATTTCTATTAATCTATCTGCTATGTGGCCCATGGCTCACCTGTGTTCCTTACATGTTGCTCCTTGGGCAACTTGCTCGATCTGCCTGACTCCGCCCTTCCTTTCCTACCTATGCTCTGATTTCTCCTCCTACTTCTTCTATGGTGCCTGTCATGGCCCAGAACAGCTCCTTTATTTAAAGATTGAGATTCACAGCATACAGAAAGGCATTCCCATATCATGTCCAGTTTGTGGTTTTCTAGGTTGTTCTCCACTTACTATAAAGAAAGACTTCTGTGATGAAAGATGGTAGCTACACTCTTCTGTGGGCATAGAGATAAGATTTAGAATGTAGTAAGAAATTGCGCTGGTCTAGCAAAGTGGTGGCAATAGGTTCTTTTCTAATTTTCATATCACCAGCTCTGGAAGGCTGGCTAGGTTTTCAGTATTGTGGCTATCTCTCTCCTGTTGAGCAGCCCCCAAGCCCAACTTGAGAACTGTTGGTGACCTCCAACCTGTGAAAGCCACTTACTGTACCTCTGAGGCTAGTGTACCATACTGTCCACTTGCATATTGTCACCATCCTCATTTTGGAGACCTTGATATTTCACTCATTATAAAATAATTATAAATGTTATCTCTATGTTACTTCATTTACAAAATGGTGACAGTAGTTAAAAATAGTCGCTTATAAACACCAAGTGTACAATTATGATGGGAAGTTAATAATTTAATGAATTCTTTAGACCGAGTGGTTGGGAAATGACTTCTTGAAAGGTAATTTTCTAAAAATAAAGTCTACATGGGGATTCATCCTTGAAAACTCTACAAAAGATTGTCTAAAGAAAAAACAAAGAATGGGTACAAATGCTGAGTTAAAAGAGAAAAAGTTTTAAAAAAAAAAAAAAAAAAAAACAACTTGCCAGTTCCAGTTGTTATCTATGTAACAACAATTACAATTAAAGAAATAGAGACCTTGAATTTGAGAGAGAACAATGGGGGAGAATGGCTGAGGGAAAGGGTAAGATTGTGTAATTATATTTTAATTTCAAAAATGTCTAAAAAGAAGATGTGTTTTAGTTACGGTTTCATAGGTTTCAATCCATCATGGTTAAGGAGAGGCTGGTACATCAGAGCTTCTCAAATCATGGCAGAAGGGAGTTAAATTAGGGAAGAGCAAGGCAACCTAAGACATTCAAAACTGCCCCAGGTTACCTGCTGTCTTTGCCCCACCCCCTTACCCCCACCCCCATCTAACTGTCTTTAGTTCTGAACTGTTGATTACATCAGCGCTTATAGATGTTGACAAAGTTCAAGGACATGTCAACTATTTTTCTCACCATATTATCTCATGGTGTTATTTACTCTTTTCTTCCCTGTCACTACTTTTAGGAAGATGTTTTGATTGGCTTAGGCCAGATCACATCACGTGTGTCCCTGGAGAAAACAGTGGAGCCTTCCACCAGACCAGAGAAATAGCGATAGGGGGAGACAGCAGCACAGGTGTGCTGGCCAGTCTAAACAATAGATGATCTTCATGGTTCCTGCTCCTTAAAAATCCACACAAGTTTGGTTCTAAAAATAGCAGCAGCTGAGTCCTATATTGGAAAATCTCCATTTAATCCTCCTGTGATATTGAACAATGAGCTTTCCAATTTATAATGTACTTTACTACAGCTGAAAAGGCATAAGTATACTAACTTGATGGTAAAAAGGGATGAATATGGGAAACCTGATAATTATTTCCAGAGAATACTCTGCTAGACTTGATTCTATATAGTTGTTGGAATAATTTTGGTCCAGCAGTCTGTTATAGGGTAGGGCATGTACTTAGCATTTTGATGCATCCGTGAAAAGAGCCTTGTAATTTAAATAAAGCACTTTAAATATTTCATATCTCCCTGTTAATTCTGGATCTGAATATATCATAACATTCTTGAAGCTAATTTCAATTTCATATTACTTTCAAAGGACCTATTTTTTAATCTTTAAAAATATAAGCGCTAAGGAGAAAGCATAGAAATCTTTGAGACTGGAGACACTGACAGTATCCTGGAAGATGAAGAAGACACATCTGTCTGTTTGTATTTGAGAATGGTTAACACATTGAGACTCCAGAGAAGCATGTGGCTCTTTCTACCCAGTAGATGGTCAGCCAATACAGAGAAATAACTCTGGCCAGGAAACATTTAAAAGGATTCCACAAAGAGAAAGAGAGAAAGAAAAGAAGAGACTTCAGACTGTGCAAGGTAATATTGTTAAAGGTGTGTGGAAGCATTCACTATAAAATAAACAAGCAAAGAAGAAGGCTACCACACGCAGAGAGGGAAGAATACTGTAGGTGTAGCTCAAAGGCCAGGTAGCAAAGCCACCTCCACTGGGATGGTGAGGAGGCAGATGGAGGAGATATTTTGCCCACAGGCGAGACTGCAGGGGTGGCTCTCCAGTGGGAGACCGGTAAATGTTTCTTTGGATTTATCCAGCCCTTATTTACTACTTTACTCTGTGCTATTTGAAGGTAAACATTTGATCTGTGATTGTCTAAGGACATGCTTTCTTTCCTTGCTTCCTATGATTCCACACTTAGCTTTTCCCTGATGGGGCTAATGAATACCTCACCCGCAGGCTTGGATGCTGCTTCTCATCGAAGTGTGGGTCGATTTCACTTCTGATATAATTCCCACCCCCAGTGGGGGATTCTATTCAGAAAGATCCATCCCTCTATCCTCTGGTCTTCAGTTTAGCTCCAAACTAGAGCATAAGCCAGAAGGTAAAATATTTAAGCCATGAAGACATACACAAAACACAACCAAGAATCCATCCCATCACAGAATAAGACACAGAATCCTACATTGATTTTGTATCTGTTGAGGCTGGGAAGCATAGAGTCACCATAAGAGATAAGCCCTGAAATCTCAGTAGCTCAGGGTGAATTTTGCTGTGATTGTTATAGCTTTCACTTGGTCTATTCTTTACTCACTACAGACCGATTCCTGTCACCATGTGACTGGATCAGGAGTGAAATCAAGTGGGAAGGCATTCTGACCTATATGACTGGAGGGCACCAGGTGTCGTACTTCTTGTACCAACCATTAATCTGGCTTTTGTGTTTCCTGTTGACTCATTTTGTTGTTATTGTAATGCATTTTAAACATGTATCAGAGGGAATGTATCATTTTAAAATTCATACCAGATGTTTTATAGATATGGGTTCTTCTAAAGCTTTCTTGAAAAATCAACAATATATGTCCAAGTTTGCTCCACAATGAGGCTGTGTAGCTATATAATGTAGTTACACTGCACACCGCATAAGTGTACCCCAACTGTCAATCCTCTGCTTATAGACTGTGGGCTCTTATCTCTGGGTCTTCAGTTTTCATTAACTAGTGAATGCTTCCACAGGCAGTATTCCAATTCACTCATTTTCTCCATCGTGTGTGTTTGTACGTCTGTGAGTATGACAGAAGATGTGCACATGCCATCATGCATGTGGAGATCAGGAGACAACTTGAGGGAGTTGGTTCTCTTCCCACTGTGCTATCAAGCACCATTTTCCCTGCGCTGTCCCTCTGTCCATACTCATATGTCTGATCGTTGGCCATTTCTACAGTCGAGTTGAATTTTTCTAGTTACTTCCCTTTTTTGTTTGATATAAGATTTCGTTATGCAATCCAGTCTGTTCTAAAACTGGCTATGTAGATGCGTCTGGCTTTAAAAAATATCAGTCTTCCTCCCTTCTCCCATGACACATGTGTGCCTCACACTGGGGTTTTCACTACTTCTGTGGGATCCTGCAGCTCCTACTTTTCACCTTTTATGCATTGTATTTTGATAAAGGAAGGTTAGCATTTAAAAAGCCTTATTTAATTATGTCTCATTTGTTTTGTTCAAAAATTATTTCAGGACTTTGGTCCATAAATAAACCACTTTCTATTTCCTCTGAAAGCTTTAAAGAAAGTCCTTCTTTTACTTAAATTAAATCTAAATTTAGATGATATATTCCTCCTTATTCCAGTATTGATGGCCTATCCCTTCCACTCTGATCCAACACACATCAGGTTTCACTGTATGCCTGGTTCTGTCATGGCTCTCTATTTGCACTCACTGGTATTTATATCTCTCTGCACTGATGTCATGTTATTTTATTATCAATAATTAACAAGTATGATACCTCAAAAAAGTTGTCCCACTTTTTTTATATTCATGCACGAACCATCTTTATTATGTATCCATTTCAGTAAACGTCCCAGGAGCAGCTCACTGCCCACTCAGGATCGCACCTTCTTCTTAGCCCAGTTCTAGGAAAGGTGACCTTTCTACATTATTGGATTTTCCTCTTCACAGACATGACCTCTCTATGTATCTGACACGTCCTCTTCTGTTTCATCAACATCTCTAATGCTTTCTTTCTTTAGTATCTTTTAATAAACTTTAATGACTTGCTCAATGAAGTCTTATAGACTTTCTGCAGATAAAATTCATACTATCACAGAAATTACAAATGACAGCTTTTAAAATTAAAAATTCAATTATTTGAATCTCTCTCTTTCTCCGTGTGTCCCTGTGTGTGTGCTTTGTGTGTCCCTGTGTGTGTGTGTGTGTGTGTGTGTGTGTGTGTGTGTGTGTGTGTGTGTGTGTGTGTGTGTGTGTGTATTAGACCATTGCATTGGGACATAGATCATTCCCCAACAGTGTAAGGCCTGGAGTTTATTTGCCATGACTCTACTCTATTGGTGAACTGGTGGGAAAAGGTTCTCCCTTCCACTATTACTTGGGACCCAAATATTATTGAAGATAGTAGAACCACAGGTTTTACATGCATGGTTTTGACCATTACCTTGAGGGTCTGAATGCATTGTATGCATCAGAAGAACCACAGCCAAGAGATGTGTTAGACTGTAGGACAAGTGTAGGTATTGTGAGCAGTAGGAAAACCAGGAATGTTAAATATGTAGTGTTGTCTCTTTAAGTGGAGAAACATATAACCCATCTTCTGCCCAGAAGGCTGGGAACAGATGTGGTGAATAGCCTGGTGACCTCTGGACTATCTCTTTGGCCAGGCCACATCAGTTTCCCCAGATCCTTATCTTGAGCCTGTTTATGTGTGTCAATCTATAGCACTGTATTCCCCAGACTCTTATCAGGAGCATTGTTCACCTTGAGCCTGCTTTTGTAGTTAATCTATGGAATGAACCTATCTTTATGGAAAATGTCACTTGTAGTTTAAATTTCAATGTAGTCCTGTATAAAGCTTTATCTTGTACACAGAATTGAGTTAATCATTACCTGGAAACTTTTCCCAAGTTGCACTGTGCTTAACTATGCCTAAAATAAACTTGACAGTGTCATACTTTCAAAGTTTGAACCAACATCTGCTACTGAGGAGTGTTGAACTGAACCGCCTTCTTATTTCACTTGGATTGTTACTCTGCTGGCTTTGGTGGTTGAACAGACCCCCACATAGACCTTAGTGTTCTTTCTTACTCTTTTATCCCTCAGGGCAAAATAGGACCAGGAGGGGAGTTGGTGATGGGGAAATGGAGTCCATTCTGCAAGTTAGGACATGCCATACTTAGAAGAACATCACTTACCATGTGAAGCCATACCCAACTGATCCCAAATGTATATTCATACTTTATGCTAGTATCCCCACCCAAACTCCAGATAAAAGTCCACATGATCTGGGAAGTGCACTGCATATAGAATGCACAGCATAAAGCCTCATCAACTCACATGTCCAGCAACAGGACATCCCTTTCTCATCAGGGGATGCTCTGTTTTGGCCTGTACTCCATCCAGATGACTAGTGTTGAGAGTATTGATGACCGGCAATTCTCAGACACAGTGTCCAAGCTAAAGATGCTCACCAGGAAAGGACAAGGGCTGAATAATCTCATTCTACCTCAGGGCTATGTTGACTGGACATCCCGTCTCTAGAATCTCTATTGTATAGCTCAAACTCCTTTCTGAACATTAGAGAGTGATCTTCTCTGTCTTCCTAGGTCTTCTCATTTTCTTTTGTTTGCCATGATACAACACTCTAACCAAGAAATGTACTTGGCTTACACTTCCAATCTATCTCTGAGGGGCACAAACTAGAGGCAGGAATCGCTACATTAGCTAAGAAAACTGAAACAATTCGTCACAGAAAGGCTTAGAGACCAACCTGATAAAGACAATTGATACTTTCACCCTCTCCAGGTGGTTCTAAGCTGTGTCCAACAGACAACTGAAACATGGAAGTAGGGCCTTCTAGAAGAAAGGTAGATTGTTATTATACACAATTCTAACGAACTATAAATCAATCAATGGATCAATCCATTGATGAAGTCAGATCTCATGATCTTTCCTGAAACCTGTTAGCTGTCAATCATGCCCTTTGCATATTAGTTTTCAAAGGATATTAAAGATTAAAATCTCAGTCTCCAGGGAACTTCCAGTGAGAATGTTTGTTAAAATGTCTGTTGTTTGCATCTTGTAGCATTCTCAAACAACTGACTTAAAGTCTAGTTAAAGAATTTATTCTACCACTGAGAAAGGGTCCTCCAAAGATGTACCTTGGAAAGTTACATGTGACTATGGAATCTTGTCCCTAGTGTGTTTCTCATTCATCTAATAAATGGAGTTGTTAATTCCTATTGAGCTCTTCCAAGTCACTTACTATATGTTGTGTTATTGTTGATATGGGTGAGGGAGTAAAAATTACTAAAGGGTTAGCATAAGGAACTTGCTTTGGTGTGGAAGAACAATTGTGCACCCTATGGATTTATTTATTTTTCAATATTTTATAAACTTTATGCTAACAGAAAAACTATAGAAACTAAACCTGAATATGGTTTGTAAGTTTGTGAACAATATAATTTCAAAAACAAATACCCAGTTTTGATTACTTCATTGTAATTTGGAAAGATGTGATTATTTAGGGGGAACTTAGAGATGGTATCCAGAAACTCCATGATGATTTTTGCAACTTGTATGTGAGACTAAAATTATTTAAAGATTAAAAAGTGTTTGTTTGTTTGATTTTACTTTTTAAAATGTTTTTTGTGTCTATTGCTTTTAAAATCGGGCTCCTGTTTTTACTGTTAGTCACTGTAAAAGAATCCTGAGACCAATGTTGTAAGGGAAGTCACTGACATCTCTGTCTTGTGCATTACTAGGACAAGACATTCGCTCCATGTATCACTCCTTCCTCAGTTTCTGGACACTAAACCTGTGTATTTTGACCTTGACGTTCAGAGAGACTAAAGATTTGAAGATATTGGGGAATGGAATTAGATAAGGGGTAAAAATGAGTTTTATTCCAAATAGCTCATATCTCATCTGGGAAGATGATAATTGGATGCTAAGATTTGGCACTTTTGAGGTATCACATAAAATATCTATAAATGGGTAGATGAGTAAGTAAACAGAAAAGAATAAAGGTGATGAGGGAACCCGAAGAAAGAAGTGGACCTCCAACCAAGGCAATTCCTCACACATCCAACAAAGTCTGCTTAGTTTTGTTGTAGAGTAAAATGGCCAAAGTTTCTCAGGGTTGCATCTTTCTTATGCTAATATATTGGGATGCTCTGTGACTACTTTGACCAATTAGATACAGTGGAAATGGTGTAAAATCAGTTCAGGGTAATCATTAAGATTTCTGCCATTTTCCTATTCTTTGAGAATCTTGACTCTCCTTGAAGAGATTGAAGTATCTTATGGGAAGACTGCACACACTGTGGAAGGGTCAAGTATAATAGAGCTTCCAGTTTCTTCTGCCTAGATATGTTCAAGGCTGCTGTGGGACAGCCTAAGCAGCTTCATACTACCGCATGATCTAGTCAATGTTTGGAATCACCCTTGAGAGTTTCGTCTCTACTTTCAACTCCCAAAATTGTGATATGGATTCATCAGGCAATAAAAATGTCTGGGATAAGCAATTAATATGAAAGGTGGATGTTCTAATTAGCCAAGGAAGGTCAGGTAGGTAAAAGTTTAGATAGTAACTTGTCAAGATCTTAGAGAAGAGTTGCTGTTTATTCGTGACCCATGAGGGGAAAGACTAAGAAATGCTTTCCCTTCTACAATTGGAACAGGTTGTCATTACTGTGGATTGGCAGGACAGGCTGTGGACCGAAAGCTGGACACACAACAGAAACATGGTGTAGCATTCGGGGACAAAGACCAACTGAAGCCTACATTAGGCTCTCAACTACATGTAGCCTTGATGGTGGTCAAGAGCTGCAGGGCCATCCAGAACTGCTACAGAAACAGAACTACACACCTGTTTTTGGCAACAGTAAATGAGCAATTCTGTAGGTGCCAAAGCGCTATGAGCCTCACCTGGTGCTCGATTCACTCAGCAGCAACTCCTGAGTTTGAGAGGGTGCTTGGGACAGGCCACTGCCACACCATCTCAAAGTCCCATGCAAATTTCTGGTTTTGCTAAGCTGGAATGCCTTAAAGTGCAGAGACATACAAAATGTGCAGATTCAGTCTAAGAAAAGAAAAGACAAGTCAGTAGCATAGATTTTCTCTGTACTAGTTAAAGAATTAATGATGGTCACATCAGGACCACACAAACTGTTGGAAAGAACGCACATTTTGAGAAACTACCAGAGGATCCTTCATGCTACAATTTAATAAATAGGAAGCCAAAATAAACAAAAAGTAAGTCGTTTGCTCTTTGATGGATGAGTCAGAAGTATAAATGGGAGTGAATGCCAGCATCCTTGGCTCTAAGCCTAACTCTTTCCTCAACACTGAGTTGAGGAGATAGAAAATGCATTCATCTCGCTGTGCCCAAGCCTTCCATAGCTGGACTTATTCAAATGGCTGTTTTTTCCTTAGAGGGAGGTTTCTTATACCAGCTATTTCTTCCCTGATAGGATTGACAGTTGAATCATTAGCAGATAACACCATTTCTCCTCCAGGGAATTGGTGACTTGGAACATAAGTGTGAACTCATAGTGGAGACCATAAGCTGTGATCTGGGTTCAATGCGACATAATTCCCAGAGTCCATGCCTACTTACAGCAAAGCAGCTTTATCAGAGGCAAGTTATTGTTCCAGTGACCTCAGAATCTTGACATTTGGCACTCCTTTGGAGGGCAAACTTGAACTTGCCTCTTGTTTTCATGTCTAATGAGTGTGGTTTTCATGAGAAACTTTGATACTGGGTGATTTCTCACCCTTAGATACACTTCAGTGTGTCGCCTGTCCAGTGTAACCAGTAGGGATTTGCAGTGCCTTTAAATTAGCTGTAAAGTGGAGCCATGGAACAAGCAAACCTCTGCATCTTAGCTTTAAAGAGGCCTCGTTGAGGGAAAAGTGGTGGTCCTAAATTTTAATTGGCCTGTGGTCTTACGGAGTAAGGTCTATTTGCAAACTTGATTTTAAATACTGTTCTGTATAAAGATGAGAGCGGTTAAGTGATCCTGAGAACTATGCTGCCGAGGCTTAGTCTCTCTAAAATGACTAGACTGAACTAAGAATAAGAGAAGGCAATGATTCCAAGGCAGGAGAAAATAGGAAGGAAGGAACTTTGCCTTCTGTTCATGCTTTTGGAGTGGACTCCGACAATGTTCCTAATAGACCTGTACTGGGACATTCTGAACTCACAGAGGTTAATGAGCTGCTAGACCAATAGCTCAATTTGGAATTAAATGTAGAGTTATATAACTGCTTCTTACAGGAATACATACACACACACACACACACACACACACACACACACAGAGGGGGGGGGAGAGGGGAAGAGGGAGAGGAGGAGAGAGACGGAGGGAGGGAGGGAGGGAGAGAGAGAGAGAGAGAGAGAGAGAGAGAGAGAGAGAGAGAGAGAGAGAGAGCAATGCCTAGTGGTGAGTTGTTAAGATTAAAAGAAAGCCATCTATTTGGAATTATCCTGAAATTTCTTGCCTTAGCTAACAGGACAACCAAGGCCAACCTCAACTCTTTATAATGACGATCATGATTAACAGCTCCACTATTCGTTTCCATTAAGGATAGCTCCATCTTTAGAGCAAACATATGCTGATTTGAGCCTATGCTCAGGAGTGTAATAAATGCACAAAGAAACCCGACTCTGCATTAATGAATGTGTTGCATTATGCTTGGATAGTAGTCTCTTGGCAATAGAAATGCTACCGGGTGTCATTATATCTGGATTTAGCATTGTGACCTTTGGAGGCTAGATAACACAGAAAAGGAGAAGAAGACATATCTAACTGTGCAGACGATGCACATTGTGAGACCAGTTTTGAAAAGCTCCCAGTTTCGGCACATAAATCTCTGCCTCAGAGAGGTTGGAAAAATCTTCGCAATTCATGGGCACAAGCTTTAATTTAGTCTTTCCCTTGGGTGCTGGTGAGGACTGGTAGAAGGGAACAACCTTATCCCAAAGATTTCTGCTTTTACACTGGGGCAAAAAATAATGACAAGAGTGGCCATACACCTGCCTGTCATGAATCAATAACAAATGAACAGGAACAATATTCCTTTGTGTATAATTACAGAAATGCTGGGCAGCTCTGTTAATTCTATTTTGAAATACATACAAATATCAAGACGCAAATCTGAAACTTTGAATGGTTGTGTTCTCCATAACCGCAGAATGAACTGAAAGGAAATACTTTTGTGTGTATCTTTTTAATGAGCATTCATTGTGGGGTGCGGGCAGGATCCTTCTGAATAACTAGAAACCGTTATGTAACGTGGTAACAAAATAGGCAGAGGTGAATCTTACAGCCGGATTTGCTGTGGTATTTCTAGGATGCAGAGTGAGGTTCAAATGTAAAATCCAAGTAGAGAATAACTTTGGCCCACTAGCTCTCATTTGTAATGTGTTGTAAGCACCCTAGCTTCTAGACTGCTGTCTTGTTTCTGCTAATGAAGTGCAGTTCCATCTCCCAGCCCTGCGATGGAGTCTTTTTTGTTGTTTTTATACCCAGTTATTCTTGGGGTATAAGTCACTAAAGTCTATCTTCAGGCAGAGACCAGACCCCAGACATGGGTGCTTTAAAAACTAATTGAAATAGGGGTAGCTCTATCAGAGATGCACAGTCAGGAAGTCCCTTAGAAAGTGATTTCTTCGTGTTCACAGTGCCACAAATAGTCTGCACACCTCACAAGGATAGGGTGCCTGGGAATGTTTTATAGAACAGAAACCTCATTTCCCAAGGCCTTCCCTAAATGGAGCCCATGGAAACGACACCTGAGCATTGGCTCAAACTCCACAGTGTAACCCAGGTCTCATGAGCACAAAGCATGCAGGCACCTAACACTTCCCATGTAAATCAAACACCCTGCCCATTTTACCTGCAAAGACCTCGAATCTAGGACTGAAATTAAAGAAACTATCTGACTAGCTTTCCCTGCACTGATAGAAATAGCCAAGGACTGAAAACAGTGTCTCTCGGAGCCCAGTAACAATGAGATGCCTGGAGACATCGGTGGTTTCAGCATCTTGAAGATTGGGAGAGTGAAAACAAAAGGAAGCAGCTTTTTTATTATCAAAGCCTTGCAGGTTAGGGGTAAATATCGGCTTAACTGAAGTTGTAAAGGATGCATTCCCCTTTCTATTTCTTCATAGCAGGGAGAACATTCTAGACACTAGAATGTCTAGTCTAAATACTTGCGGTATGATATACTCGGAACAGGTCCCATTGGGTAGGGGATAGGGTATAGTATTTAATTTTGATGTGCTATACCGTTTTCCCTTACATTTATTCAACTCTCATTAAAGTATCCTAAACCCATAAGCACTGTATATATGTTTCAAGCAAGCATATTAAAATATTAATTTTATTTTTCCCATATTGTTCCCAAGCAAGTAAATAACTCCTTAGTATTTTCATGCTTCAAGGTGTTTCTGTAGATCCTAAAGCAAAATAGCATATGAAGTCTGGTTTTCTATGCCTTTTGTAAAGCCCTGAGCTCTTTGAAGAAATGCTGTTATGTCTCAGAGGAAGGAGGGGCACCTGGGAATAGCAGAAGCAATCTCTTGCCTGCTGCAGTAGACCAAAATATGCTTGCAAACTTTGGAAGAGAGCCACTGAATGATTGCAATTGGGCTCAGAGTCATACTTCAATGTATTTAAAAAGAAGACATTTACTATTTTCCTATCTACCAAATTTTATGGGGTGCAGCCATGTCTTCCCTCTGTCCCATGTCCTGCAAATATTAAATTATCTTCTCTAATAATTTGTACATATCAGTTTAGTAGGCTATAAACCTAAAATGGGTTACAGATAGTGAGAGACTGCCCCCAGCTTCAGACTCACCTCTATGACATCATGTTGGATTCTGTCACCTTTTCTTTACCCCATTGACATATTTTCTTTTAAAATTTTTAGTAATTTTTTTATTTTTTACTTTTAAGATTATAATATTGTATACCATTTCCCCCTTCTCTTACCCTTTTTGCTCACTTTCAAATTCATGGCCTCTTTTAAAAATTATAAATACACACACACACACACACACACACACACACACACACACACACACACGCACACGCACACCTGCTCAGTCAGTATAATGTTACTTGTACGTATGTTTTCAAGGCTGACCACTTGGTATTAGGTAATGGATTAGTGTGCTCTTCCCTGGGGAAGACTATTTCTCCCTATATCAGCATCCTTAGCTGCCTGACAACCCTTGTGTAAGGCTGAGGCCTCATAGGCTCTTCCCATCAATCTGTCATGTCTATTGTTGTTGTCTTTGTTCAGTTCGTGTTTATGCCATCGTTTTGGTGAGACTTTTTGAATGAATGTAGCTTCTGGCATTCCCAGGAAACACAATTTCACAGAAAATTCCCTGATCCTCTGGCTCTAAGCCATTCTGATTCTTCTGCAGGGTTCTCTGAGCCTTACATGTGAGCGTTGTTTTGTAGATGGATCTACGGGGACTGGGCTTCACAACTCTGTATATGTTGATTGGCTGTGTTTCTCTGTAATGGCCTCTCTGTGTTGCAAAGAGAAATTTCCCTCATGAAAGGTGAGAACTACACTTACTTGTGAGTATAAGAACAGCTATTTAAAACACAGTAAGGGATTGTGTTGGTTTAATAAAATGACAGTTGTATGTTCTTCACCTAGATCCATGACTTCACCAGCCCTGACTAGTTGACTAGGTTTCCAGTACCAGGCCTGGTTTCCATGTAGTTTAGTGGGTTTTAAGTCCAATTAGAGAGCTGTTGGTTACCACATAGGTATGCATGCCTCACTGCACCCTCAGGCTTACAGTGCCATGCTGATCTCTGTTATAGTTCATAGGTATCACAGCTGGCTAGGACTATTGGTTGCTTTACTCTTTGGGAACTTTGCATAGCGCATACTGGTTGCATGTAAACTACACCTCAAGGAGAAGGCATTCAGGTCAGTTCCACCTCAGGGGCTTCTGGGCCCTGTTTCTGAAGTGCATGATGTCTTCAGCAATAGGAACTTAACTTCCACTTTTGGTGTAACCAAGGGCAATAGCAATATTCCGATAATTTTAAAAGTCTCTTAAGTAATCAACAATTCAAAAAAAAGGTTCTCATGTCCGGTGTTGGGGTTTTGTTAGGTATTCTTTGGCTCTTGGTGGGGCTATTGTCATCCCAGATGGAAGATTTTTATTTAAACTATATACATATATGCAGATTTACATTATTATACTTTAAATATATAGTTAACAGTATAATTTCTTAGGACTTTCTCATGCATCTTTACTGTTATTTTACCTCCCCACGTTTATATTTATCCCTTTCCACCCTTTCTAAATAGATTTACCTTCTTGCTTCCACTCATCACATCATTTGTACCTGCTATTCCTCTCTGTATAGTTCCCCTGCCCCTCAACCCAACGGGGGTCCTTTTTATTTTCCACCTTTCTGTAGTTATTCATACCATATATACACATATATATACATCTGAGGATTTGGATTAGGAGGCTCCAGTCAGAAGGAACATTCAATATTTGTCTTTCTGGGTCTGGGCTACCTCACTAAATATGATCATTTCTAGTCTGAACCATTTGTATGCAAAGTTCATGACTTAAGTTGCTTTTACAGATAAGAAGTATTTCATAATGTATATGTAGTAGTACATTTTCATTGTTCATTTATTGATTAAAGGACATTTTGGTTGGTTCCAATTCCTAGGCATTGTGAATAAAGCATCAGCGATCATGACTGGGCAAGAATCTTCAGAGTAAGATGTCAGGTCTTTTAGGTTTATGCCAGCGTGGTACAGCTGTGTCATATGGTAAATTTAACTTTAGATTTCCAGGAATTCTCCACACTGATTTCTACAGTGCACGTACCAGTTTGAAATCCCAGTGCAGCAAATGAAGTTTCCTTTCGACCAGGTCCTCCCCGAGCATTTGTTGACATTTTATTGATCTTTGCCATTCTGACTGGGGTAAGATGAAATCTCAAAATTATTTTCATCTGCCATACCTCAGTTGCTAAGGATGATGACTGTCTTTGGTTATTTCTCAGCCATTTTCCCCCCAGAGAGTTGACTAGCCTTTGAATTCTGCCAACATGAAAGTTAGAGGAGATGGAAGACTTTAAAAAGAAGGACTGCTTATTCACGGATTGCTTTCTGTTCTTCTCAGGACCATACTCGTAAATTTGCTGTACTTCAGATAATTCAGTCAGTCTCACGGGAGCTCTTGATTTTAATTTGTAGACTTACAACTTGCAGAACAGACACTGTGCGGCCAGAGACCCCAAGACCAACATCCAAGCTTTCCTCCATGAGGAACTAGTTACTGACCCACACAAGTGCTCTGGTAAACTGACATACACTAATATCTATAGCAGTGCCCCTCAACCTTCCGATGCTGTGACCCTTTAAGACCGTTCTTCATGTTATGGTGAACCCCAACAATAAAGTTATTTTGTTGCTACTTCCTAACTGTAATTTTGCTACTGTTGAGACTCATAATATTAATATTTGATACGCAGGATATCTAATATGCAACCCCCGTGAAGGGTAGTTCAACACCCAAAGGGGTTACAACCTACAGATTGAGAACTACTATTGTAGAAGCTCCAAGTTTCAGAATTGTGGGCTTCATCTTTGAGATGATATGTTTGGGAAACCATGCCCGTTTTCTGACCTTTCAGTCCCAGAACTACACAAACCGTGTCCTTTCCCATATCTGAAAACTTATGTGACTTTCCAGTTTTGCAGTAGTTTAATTTAATTGCTCTATATATTGTGTTTATGTTTGACTTTCCTTTTGTTAAAGCAACTGGGAAGCATTACATCTCCTGACTAGACTTTAACAAACACAAAAATAATTTTTGCATGCAAAATTTTTAGTTCTCTTAGATTAGCTTCTTGTACTTAATATGTGATCAATAAATGTGTCTTCATTTGATTTTATTTGATACTAGAGTATAGCAAAAAGGTCCTCTTTTATTTCCTTTGTATGACTGAAAAAAATTCTATGCAATATATTTTGATCATGTTTTACCCTCCCAGATCCTCCCCACCTCTCCACACACACAACTGCATGTTCAAAAAGAAACAAAATAGAACAAAACCAAGAAAACACACAAAACGAATATCAAAATAGACAAGCAAATGACCAATAAAACAATGAAGCAAGATAACTTTTTTAAGTCTATAAAAATACTACGGAGTTCATGCTGTGTTGGTTCACTACTTTTGGTATAGGGCCTGCCTTCAAGTATGATTGATAAACTCAATGAGACGCCATTGGAGAAACTTGATTTTCCCTCTGCAAACAGGTGTCAATTGCAAATTGATGCTCCCTTAGAGGTAGGACCCAGTGTACGCTTATCCCTCTAAATGCTTGGATCCCATCTGGCTCATACCTAGGCAGCTTCTGAGCATGCTGCCACAGTCCTCTTTTATCTGGAAGATACTATTTCAAGAGGGTTATCTATTAAAGTGTTGGTAAAGACCAAAGACCTTAACGGAAATGGGGGTTCAAATTTGAGTTATGCAACTTGGTAGGTGCATGATATTAGGCAAAATTTCTCCTGCTAAATATTAACCTACTGACCTGAAAGATGGATATGGTAAAGTGTTTACATGGTAATCTTGTAACTATTAAATGGATGAAATTTTGGGCAGCCAATACGTTTAGTCAATGGGCACTATCATTATAACTGTAAAAGGGATTGAATTTGGGAAAAGGATGAGTTTGCACAGCATATGGCTTTGAAGGAGACCAAAGAAGATAGGAACACAAGAGAAAGCCAAGAGCGTTTGGGAAAATATAGGAGAGTAGAGGATGGTACAGGAGGGAATTTGAACAGAGTGGAAACGTTGAGTGCCCTGGTCTGTCATGAATAAAACAATCTTCTCATGAAGCATCCACCATGAGTTTCATTTTTGTCCTTTGTCCATTTGAACAAACTGAGTTTCTGAACAGCAAACATTTCCTCATGTTCAACTTCTCCTGCTATAAAATTTTCTGAAGGTGACACACTTTATTATCTTCTTTCAGCATTTATATTGTCATACACTTTTTTTTAGTAGAGAAACAACTTTATGCCTTGAGAGTATATCAGATGTCCCTTAACTCTTCCTAAAACTCTATTTCTCTTCAGTGTAAAGAGTCTATGCCCTTACATGTGGATTTGTTTGTATAAACTGATGTGTTTAGTAAAAATATAAAATTCACACTTGCTTACACTTAGAGTCCCATATCCATTGTGTGAAAATGGCAGGTGCCGTTTGCTTGTAGACTTACAAATAATTGGACTGATGCCAAGGGTCACTGGCATATACAGCAGGTGGCAACTATTGTTTAACAAGTCTACCCACCAGATGTGTAATTCCCTGATGGGGTTAACCACCTTTCAGAGCTCTGGGGTCACTGACTGTTGGTTTTCTGTCTGTAACTTTTCAGGTGCCACTGTTATGCCTCTCTAATAAGAACAGCTGTTGAGTTCTTTCACAGCCTATTGGCAGTGAGTTCTTTCCACAATCTATTGGCAGTGTATTTTACATCTTTGGACACACTTACAATTGTTGATAGTCAGGAATGTTTATTTCTGTTTAAGCTATATAATTCTGACATATAGAAATAATACCAGAATATTTTTTTTCTACTGACACAGGAAAGTAACAGTATTTCAGTCTCAAAGACAACTAATTTTAGATTTCAGGACAACTTCAGACAGACTAAAATGCTCCTGCAGAAAATATACAAAGACTAATTCCAGGTGTTGTTTACTGCTGAATCAAGGCCAGGCTGTTTCGAGACATATCACCCCCTTGTAATAGTTGACTTTCCGCACATACCCTGACCACTCATGGTTCAATGTCATTCTCCGTCTGTTATTGCTAAGTCCCAAGTTTCAATGTCACTCTCTGTCTGGGAAAAAGTTATGTGCAAGGCCAAGCACTTACAGTGGCCGGTCTTTGTGACCTTCTTATTCTGAGAAAAACTGTGTGACTTCATGTGTTATGAGAATGGGTTGGGCCCTGAAAATGTAACATATAATTGTCCAAGAGTTTGACTAGGGGAGCAGGAAGCAGCAGCAACATAGAGGGAAAGAGAGGAATAATAAGTATATATGAGTGAGAATGTGCAAGAGCAACAGCAATGTAGGAGTGAAGCTGTGCAGAATGTTGTGTGTGTGTGCTGAGTGAGAAGAGAAGAAGCCTAAAGAGAGGGGAGAGATGTGTGAGAGAATGAATGATGAGAGACTGAGTGAGCAGAGTGAATGAATGATGTAGAAATATATGTGTGAGAGAGATAAAGCTGTTGCTTTGTATGGGAAATGTGCAAAGAGCTGTATGAGAAAGAACAGTGTGAAATGTTACATGGTGAGAGAGCTGTGTAAATGAGATGACTAGCTGTGTGGAGATTTGTAACCGTGTGGAGACAAGGAAGATGAAACTGTATAACAGGAGACGTAGAAGAGAAATGTGTGTGAGAGATGTGATGACATGTGACATAGCTGTGACTGTGTACAGAGATGTGTGTAAGGTAAGCTATGTAGTTGTGTATACAGAATGCAGCAGTGTGAGGTATGTAGCTGAATGGAGACATTCAGAGACCATTTTTAAGTTGAAGTAAAAGAGAGGGTTACCACCAGAAGGCGTGTGTGTTTCCTTATTTTACCAATCAGCTAGATAATTATTCTTCACTGATCTATGATAAAAAGTTTCTTATCCCTCGCTGCTCTGAGGCATTTATTTTCTTACTCTGGGTGGATCATGGGAGCTGGTGTCACATGATCTTTGTCTGGGTGTATTTTCTAGTGTTTCTGTTATGCTGATTGCTGGATATAAATCTGTCAGCACTCAGAAGACAGATGCTATATACCTTAAGCACAGAACCTCCGCTTCAATCGTGGTCTGGTGTGGATCAAAGCAGACACTGAATGTTATCCTTGACAAAGCTGAGGAGTAGATAACGTTGACTTAGGCAGGCCCATAACTTTCATCCTGTTTTTGAAAATTTGCAACACGGTGTTTGCCATAAAAAAAACACCTTTATATCATTAATCTTGGACACCACAAATGTAATTCCAAGTGCCTATGATTTGTCAGAACCAGTCTAAAGAGGAGCACACACACACACACCTCCTGTAAAATAAACCCAAATTCACATTTATTTCTGTCTATATGCAGATGCATAGTATATACATAAATGCTAGACATGCTTTTACAGGTATATTTGTACCAAATACAGACATTATATTTTTGCATTACACATCCATACCGTCCTTTCACATGCCCATCAATTATGTCTCTCTGATATAATTGATTGAACCCTACTAGAAATGGTAGGAAAATATTTTGGATCTTCCCTAGAGGTGGATAATCTACTGTGCTCATGTTCATAGACAATTCTTTCAACTTAGTGCATAGCTTCTCCTTTGATATTCCCAGGATCCACAAGGAAATTAAATTTTGTGGGTAGTCATTACTAAATGTCCACTGATATTTGGAACTGGGAATTATTCAGATCCCAGATAAATAGACAGGAGAGGGGCACAGATAGGTAGTAGAGCATCAACTCTACTACATCATGTAGTAGGTACATCAATCCCCCAAGCTTGAGACACAGGCCTGGCAGGCTTTTGCTCTTGCCAGTAAGGACTCCAGCAAGGCAGCCCAACCCGAGGAGTTTAGCATCAGAGTAGGGCATGTTTGTCCTCGGCCTCCCTATCTTTGTTAAAACTCACTAACCTTAATTTAGGGGAAGAATGCCCCCTACCCCCAAAGACCCTTAAACTCTGAGCCCTCCAGGAGAGATTAGACCTTAGCATCCCAAATGTGCTGTCTGCTTTGCATGAGATTTGTCTGTGTGAGTGTGTTTCTTCACCTCTAATATGAGCCTTTCTTCACTGGTTGACAGTATCTGCCCTGTCAGAGGGTTTTTCCTGCCTTTTGATTCTTTAACGGGTAGAGAAATCAAAGACACCAGGACTCCTTTCTGCTTCCTTGCCGACTACACAGAATATCAATTTTTAGCCCCTCTGAGCTTGTTTGTAACAATGTGATTGATCCACTACAATGAAAATTAAAGAGAGACTTGTTCTGAGCTTGATTCTTCAGTGCCTGTTCTGCACAGGAGGGAGTCAGCTGCAGTTGGATAAAGTGACGAGTTGTAATTGAGAGGCCTGAGATCAAAGGAGCTTGAATTGCTGACTCAAGTCTAGAGGACAGGTGTTCACAGTTCAGCATGCAGGGATTTTGTGTGAGTTGGAAGCTGTCATTATTGCAGCCCTAACCCTGTCACCCATACCATATCTTCAGTGTGGCTGGAAGGGCAGAGGCTACTCATATCTACGTGTTTATATTTATATTATACTGTGATATGTAGACAGGAATGTGTGTTCTCAACATGGTGGACAAGGGCAATGGCGGGCTCAGAATCTGTGCTCTTTGACTCTGTAGCTCCTATTTCCCAACAGCATTCACTAGGAACGTGCTGGGAAGCCAGGTAATGGTTCAGGCTATGGAATTTTTTGTCAACAGCACAATTATCCTAATTTTCCCTTATTTAATGAGAACCAATAGTGCTTATTGTCTAGAAAGACAGTTATATATTAAATCAAACATAGAAAGGACATTTTACTAATCTTTTGAAATTTAAATTTTTCTGCTATTGCAATAATGTGAGAAAATTCAACAAAAAGCAGAATAATTGGCTGATGGTTAAGAATGCTGTATCGTGCTCTTAAAAATGTGTTTATTTTGCCACTTACACTATGCTCTGGGATCATTCACAAATAAAATGTACATATAGAAGCCTTTAGTTCAGCCTTCCAGGAGAAATCAGGCTAAAACACATAAGTAGAATCATTTCAAAGCACAATATTATATAACCATAATAAGAAATCAAAGAGTCAAACCAAAAGAACTATAATACCTGTTTAAATTTTAAAAATGGACACGTCTGAAAACCAGCTTTTCTATGGGATGGTCTTTCTGTGCACTGTGAATATGTGTTGCTAACTTTGGTTAATAAAGAAGATGCTCTGGCCTATGGTTAGGCAGGATACAGTGGGGTTGGAGGAGGCAAGAAAGGGACAGAGGAAGAAGAAGCGTGGAGTCAGGGCAGACTCTGGGTCACCAGGGGAACAAGATGTAATGAAACACAGATAAAGCCGCAGAATATATAGCAATACATAGATTAATAGTAATGGGCTAATTTAAGATGAATGAACTAGTTAATAATAAGCCTGAGTCATAGACCAAACAGTTTGTAATTAATATGAAGCTTCTGACTGGTATTTAGGTACTAGTAGGCAGGCGATTCATCTGGCCACACATCTTTAACAATATATCTGACTATATTCAGAAAATATCTCTCTCTCTCTCTCTCTCTCTCTCTCTCTCTCTCTCTCTCTCTCTCACACACACACACACACACACACACACACACACACACACACACACACAACTCAATATCTTTAATGGGGGATAAATGAAAGAAATTTGTAAGTGAACTGGAATCAAGTGATGACAACAAATTGAAATCTGGAAAATTAGCAAACTCAAAAAGAAAGTAATGTTAAATATATGTCTTATGTTATAAATCAATGATTTTGCTTCAAGAAAACAAGACAAAATTAAAATGAAATTAATTGGCCTATTGATAAAACACTCAGATACACAAATAAATATACATGTTCTTAGTTCCATAGGAGAGCTGCTCTGCCACATGCTGACAGTGTTTATTAAGTCTGCCTGTCATATATATATATATTATGATTAGCTCCCAAATGGATTTTGAGGAGCCATACAACTTATGGTTTGAATATATCCTAATGGGTACATATAGCTGGTCGTAAAGGCTTGTGAAATCGGTTCTGGGAATGAAAGCTCTCCTCAGCTTCTGTTTTTCTCCAGTCCTCTTCCTCTGAATGATATGGTGGACATGTCCAGGTCTCTTGGTCAAGCTACTGCAATGATTCACTCACCCCTTAGCTGTTTGTAGGAGTGATGAGTCTCCCTCCAAACTATCCTGCCTTGTGGTAAGCACACTTCACAAAGCTTTATGGAGCATCAGGTTCCCATCCCCGAAATGAAAGTCTTGCTACATTCATCCTGAGAGCCATCTACTTGCTCTGTGGAATGGAAACTTCCCATTTTCATCTATTCCAACAACTATCAGGTCACACAGAGGCCAAAGAAAAATCAACAGAAATAGTTGCAGCTCAATACTCCTGTGGCTGTCGCTGCCAAATTTAGCAAGTGCAAAGGAGCCACTTCCACACTATCAGGTATGTATAATTTTCTGTTTTATCTCTGTGTGCCACATTCATAGTGTGGTGATTCAAAAAATAAATGCAACTCATGTGTTTATATTAAAAGTTGGCTCTAAATATTCTCACTGAATATTTTATCTAAAGAGTATGAAATTCAGATGGAGACATGTACGTGACCTCTGGCCTCTTAATATCCATTTGATAAAAATAATACCATATCTATTGGATATGATTGTAGTTCCTGATAAACTTGAAGTCATTATCAGTTTGAATCAAGCTTTAAAAGACATCAGAAAGGAAACATCTAAAACTTACAAAAATTATTAATGTGCTTTATGATCATATAAAGATGTATTCATAGTTCATTCTTACTTTCCCTCTGAAGAGGCTCCTTCAGGTGTACATAAATTATAAAGATTGGCTGGTATTTAAAAACCTCTAATTAGACACTTACCGGGTCTGAGACAGAGATCATGAAATGACAGTCAGTGTGACCGGTACTATAAGCCAAGGCTTGTATTGTGCCCCCACATCGCCTTCTAACTGCTTTCTCATGGGATGTGGATTCATCAGTACTTTGGTGTGTGTGTGTGTTTGTGTGTTGATTTCTATAATTTACCTAGTGCTATGTCTTTGTTTGCCTGTTCCACATAGAAAAGATTAGCTGTTCTAGAACACTGTAGTCATTATGAAAACATGTATATTTTTCAGCATAAGCCTTTCTTTTGCAGTGTAGTCTGTATCATTTATATGTTTCAATCTCAAAACTCTACCAAAATCAATTGTGTTAAACTGAAGTAGATTTTTTCCTTGTTTTTGTATTGCAGATCAAACCCAGGGCCTGGCATATGCCGTGGGAGTTGTTCTACTATTAACAACATCCTTACCTAGCTGTTTTAATTATATTAGTAAGCTATCACTATGAATCACTTTCTAACTCCTCCGCTGACATAGATTTTGGTAGTCTATTGACCCATAAAACTTGCCAAAGAAGTTTTAAACCCGTATCTTAGTTTGCTTTCTATTACTGAATGAAACACCATGACCAAACCCAACTTGGAACAGAAAGAGTTTATTTTAGCTTGCTTACAGTTGTAATCCATCATGAAGGCAAGCCAGGGCAGGAACTGATAGCAGCAACCTGGAGGCAGGGGCTGATGCAGAGACCACGGAGGAACTCTGCTTACTGGTTTGCTTCCCATGGCTTGCTCAACCTGCTTTTTTAGACAATCTAGGACTACTTTCCCAGGGATGGCCCGACTTCAGTGGGCTGGGTCCTCCCCATTAATCATTGATCAAGAAAATGCCTGGCCGACTGACCTACAGACAATCTGATGAGGGAATTTTCTCAAGTGAGGTTCTCCTTACCGAGATGACTCTAGCTTCTGTTGACATGCTCATAAACACATAGAATGTACATTGTTCATAATCAACCTTCCCATCCCTTTTATTTTACATCTTCCTTTTCTTTCACACAGTGATTATCTTAACTAAAGTGAAGATTTTTCCCATCACAGAAATCTGAGAACAGAAACAGGTAGCTTGAAAGGGGATTATGTGCTCCTCATTAACATCTTTTGATTTGACTGTGCTCAGCAATACCCCAACATCTGACAAGCCTTCTGGATTTTCACATTTATTAATATGACCAGAATTCACAGTAGGTGGATATGCTCTTGCTATGTATTGAAAGTATTTAGAAATAAGCATGTGAAATAATAATACATAAAACACAAAATAATTGTTTGCTCATTTTTGCACTTAGAATACAGAAATATTTACTTTCACAAAGTCCAAGTCTTTCAGAGAACTTTGTGGTGAGGCGCTGGTCTCAATGTCAAACTACGTATTTTAATCTTGGTATACTATGATTAAGTATTTTGGAAGAATTGTGTCTGCAATTTTCAACCTCTATGTTATTAACACTTTGGACGGGATCACCCTTTGTTTTTCTGGGCTGCATTTGTACCATAATGTACTTAACAGCATCCCTAGCATGAGCAAAAAGCAAGTTGGGGAGCAAAGGAACTTGGTTCCCACTTTCACTTTGTAGTCCATTACTGAAGGAAGTCAGCACAGGAACTCAAACACAGCAGGATCCTGGAGGCAGGAGCTGATGCAGAGGCCACGGAGATGAGCTGCTTACTGGCTGGCTCCCTTTGGCTTGCTCAGCGCTCAGCGTGCTTTATTGCAGAGCCCAGAACCACCATCCCAGGGAGGGCACCATCCAAAATGGCTCAGCTCTCCCTCACCAATCACTAATTAAGAAAATGCCCTACAGGCTTGCCTGGAGCCTGATCTTAGACATTTTCTAAATTGGGTTTCTCTCTCTCAAATGATTCTAGAGGGAGGAAGGATGGTAGGAACCACAGGAGCCAAGGACATCCCAAGAAAACCCACAGAAACAACTAACCTGGATCCTAGTAATTCACAGAGTCTAAACCAACATGTAGAGCATGAGACCCACCTAGGCCCTCTACCTATATGTGTCGTTTCATAGATTGGTCTACTGGTGGGACTCTTAACAATGGGAGCAGGGGCTGTTCTTTATGTTCTAGCTAGTTCTTCGGAACCTGTTCCTCACACGGGATCGCCTTGCCCCGCCTTAATACAAGAGGAGGTGCTTAGTCATTCCAAAACTTGATACCATGGGAAGCCTGCCTCTTTCTGAATGGAAATGGAGGAGGAGTGGATTGAGGGATGTACAAAGAAGAAATGGGGGAGGGGAGGAGAAAGGGGACACTGCAGCCAGGATGTAAAACAAACAAACAAACAAACAAAAACAAAAGCCAGCCACTGCTTGCCTCCCACTGCTGTGAGCACCCATAGTGTCTCCAGACATTTAATATGTACTCTGAAAGCAGTATTAGTCCTGTTGAAAATACTAGGGTTTAAGAAATTCACTCCAATGCAAACAGTTTTTCCATGGGAGAAATTTCTCCTTCTCAGAGTTTTACCTCTCTCTTCCCTTCCAATGTGCTTCTCAGGAACTCTATTTGCCATCTATTATGTGCCATCTAAGTGGGGAAAACAGTTTCTTTGAATTTGTGTCTCGGGAAACACAAATATACGAATGGAGATGTTAGTGTTTGCTGTTTCTAATAAAAGATCTTACTATGTGCCCCAGGTTGGCTTCAAGCTTTTTTTAAAATTGGGAGAAAAAGATGAATAAGATGAAAACATGTTGTAGATAAATTTCAAAAGAATAGAAACTCAACCAAAAAATTTGAATATTACAGTTTTATTTTTAATTATGTATATGTGGGGGGGGGCATACATGAGGATATCAGACCAGAAGAGGGTATCAGATCCCCTGGAGCTATAGTTTAAGGTGGATATAAGCTTCCCAGTATGAGTGCTGAGAAATTAACCCTACAAGAGTAGTGCATGCTCTTAATCATGGAGCCATCCCTCCAGCCCCTTGGCACTGAACACTTGATCTTATTTCTGTCTCCACTCTTGTTGTTAACCAGTTTTTAAATGCATTTCCTTCTGTTTCATTTGCTTCTGTATAAGCCAAATTAGTGACTCTTCACTGAAGAATTTAAAAAGAAAACCTTCATAAAATAGAAAATATAAAGCAGGCCTTCATGGTAAGGCGTATTCAAAACCAAACATAAAGCCGTTGTTATGATCCATCAGCTGTGGTGTGTGTGATGGTGGTCTCGAGAAGATTCATCTGCTCACTTACAAAGAATCAGAGCATGGAGATCATTTGACGTGTTATATCTTTAGACTTAATTGTAGACAGAATGAAAATCAAAAACCAAATTATCCCGCTTGCCATCTCAGCCCAGCTAATCTCTTACCATTTCACACTGCTTTTTGAGGGTGCTGTCTCTTATTATCTTCATGGTGCAGTATTTTCCCATAAACACGTGCAACAGTATTTTTAGACAGGACCCTATAGCATGTGGGTGTAACAGATTGCGAAGCTAGAGGAAGGGAAGCAGTAGGAACAAATGATTATTTCAAAGAAATTTTACATCTGTGAGATCTAGCAAGAAGTATATGAACACATACATCATTCCTACAGTTTGACTAGATCTAAGTGTAAAACTATCCCACCCCCAGACTCCAATCTCCTACTCCCAATATCCCTGACAGATAATTTGGCATTCACACCACAATTTGGAAATATGACTTACCAACTATTTAAGGAACAGGCAAATCTGGCTGCAGAGGTATTTCTTTGGGAGATATTCAACTCATAGTTTGAATATATTTTTACTGTGTCCCCAGAGAAACTGAGCCCAGGGAGTAATACAAAAGGAGGTGTCCCAAGAACTTGCACTTTAGTAGTGAGGACAAAAAGTTCCCTAAAATAAATGTCAGATAAACATCATCTTCCCCATGGTGCTACTGACCCTACCTTCTATATTTTCTTCAAGCCATTTTATCAACTATAGTAACCTCACTATGCAGTGGATCACAGAGCTCGTTTTGTAATTGAAAGTGTTGTATTTTGACTAATATTTTTGTGTTTGTCCTGCACAACAGTACCTGCTAATTACAAACTGCTGCTTTAAGCTGAGTTCATTATATCCCATGTATTAACAAAGTCTTAGTAGTATATCCTCTGAGTGTGTATCTAAGTTATTCCATTTAGCAAAATGTCTTCCATGTTTACCTATGTGCTATGGGTTTATGCTTTTGTACACTGTAAATATTTGTCACTGTAAATATTGGTTTAATGCTGATTTGCCAGAAGCTAAGCTGACAGTAAGTATAGGTCTACCAGACAAGGAGAATTCTGGGAAGAAAAGCAGAGCAGACAGCAAGATGCAAAGAAAGGAAGATGAGAACGCTGAACTGAGAAAAAGGTACCAAGCCATGTGGTTAAACATAAATAAAAATCATGAGATAGTTTAAGAGTAATAGTTAGCAAGTAACAAGCCTGAGCCATATGCCAAATAGTTTTAAATTAATATAAGCTTTTGTGTGATTATTTGGGTCTAAATGGCTGCAGGACCAGCTGGGCAGAACAGAGAAACTTCTGACTACACCTATGTTTTTAGAAATAAAGGGTTTTGTCGTCTTTGGATAAATAATATGCTTGTGTGTGTGTGTGTGTGTGTGTGTGTGTGTGTGTGTGTGTGTGTGTGTGTACACACACACACACACACCTATGGTTGACTATTATGAATAATGCTATAATAAGTGTATGTGAGTAGATATTTTTTGAGATATTGACTTCATTTCTTTGGATATAAATCTAGATGGGCTATTAGATAATATTGCAGTTTAAGCTTTGAATACATTTCAAGGAACCTCTATTCTATTTCTAAAATCATTTTAAATAACTTAGAATTTCACTACTTACATACAAAATTATTTGTAGATTTTTAGCCAACATTTTTTACCTTATCTCTGAGAACATAAAGTTTGTTTATTGGAGATGGACTCTCTCAAAGATTATTTTAAAATCACAGCCAGAGTTTTGCTTTGTATCAATTAATCCTACTTTTCCCCATGCAAAAACTAATTACAAATTATTAACACATTAGCAACTTTACTTTTAATTTTTTATTATTTAAAAGTTTCATACATATATAAAAGTGTTACCTCACCTATTCCACCTCTGGTTTCTCCCTTATCCCCCACTTACCACTTTCTTCTCCCATATGCTGTTCTTTCAAAAATCCATGTATATGATTTAGTGCTGAAAATGCATGACATAGCACTTGACATAAGTAGCTTCCTACTGAAGAAAATAGACTCTCTCCCCCAGCAATTACAAGCTGCTAATATCTCTGCACATAGGGGTGGTATCTCAGGAACCCACCTCTGTCTTCAGCTATCCCTAAAGCACCGGAGAATGTGTATGATACAGATGTCCCATTTAAATCTTAGCAATCCATGGTTTCTTACTCTTCGCACATTGCTCAGTGTGGCCCTCTGTATTAAACACTATCTATTGAAAAGAGACACTTCTCTGATGAGCACTGAAAGATGCACCAACATCTGGGTATGAAAATAAGAACTTAGGGAAGAAAATGTTTTAAATAAATCTTTAGATAAAGGAGCTGTTTTGGCTCTTGATAAACAGTGTAAAAGAAATAATTAAAAAGTCAAAATAATTTTTTTTAAAAAGGCAGAGTCAAAAGAGATCAAACCAGCCACCCAAAAGATTAACATATAAAAAACACAAGTGAGCCACGGGCTACGTGGCAAGATAGATGAATACAAATAGATTAAGTTGTGATAAAAGAGCAAGCTAACAAAATGCCTAAGCCATACACCAAACAGCATAAATTAATATAAGCGTCTGAGTCATTTTGGGGGAGCCAATACAGCAGTGGGCAGCTAAGCATTCTAAGACTACAGGTCTAGACCTCTGGCCGCCCGGGGACAGAGACCCCATTGTAACAGGAATGTTTACCACTCAGTCCATTTTTCAGTATAATAGTATTAGGTTTCCCTCCTCCCCATGACCTAGCTTTGGCTCCATTAACACCACAAGGCATGATCTCTGTTCTGTGGAATAGAATCCAATCAGAAAGTTGTTGGTTGCTTCTATAATACTTGTACCACTAATGCACCAATGGGAATATTAACTGTCTTTGTTACTAGGTGAGGATTCATTTCACTTTGTTATGTCCCAACTACTTTGATTTTTTGTTTTGTTCTTTCTTCTTTGTTGTCTTTTTTTTTTCTTTTGGCAATATTATGCCCAATTCCTATCTTTTTGTGTTAAATAGTGTTTGGAAGTGATAAAGAAATTATTTTGAAAGAGTAATGTGTGTGGACATTTAGGATCATCTTATTTAAAGCAAGACATTGAGAAGAATGGATATTCCACCAGAGTAACAGTCCATGCAGAATCGGGTACTCTGATTCATGTAAAGTAACTATTCAAATATTTAATTAATGAGAAAATGTTTATTAAAATTTTAGGTACTGACGATCCTTAGGAGTAAGACATTGCAAAGACTGTATTCTCTCCTTGTTGAAAAAACCTCTCCAAATGGTAGAATAGAGCTTGGCCATTGCTAGACATCAGATAACTTGTTATGCCCAGGGAAAAGCAGAGTAATTTTTGTATCTATGCAGAAGGCTTTTAGATTCCCATAAGGATACAATAAGTCCATGGACTCAGAAGAAAGGAAATGGTAAGTGTGGGGATTCAATAAAGGTTTCAGAAGTTTTGGAGATATCAGAGCAAATCCACCCACAGTCTATGTGGGGGTTTAATAAAAGCTCCGGAGATCTAACCACAGTCAGTCTAGGAGAATCAGAGAGTGGTGATTCACACCTTTAATCCCAGCACAGGGAGTATCCTGGGAGTGGTGACCTACTCCCTTAATCCCAACTGAGTGAGATCATTTTAGATTATAGAAGGAATTCCAGGCTCCCAGGCAGACAGTGGTGGGGCCACGCCTTAATTTATCTAGAGAGTATTTAAGGCGGGCATAGAAAGACAGAAGCTAGAGGAAGCCAAGAGAAGCCAGGCTGAGGAAGCTGGAAGACAGCTGGGTAAGATCTGACTGTGGTGTTTATTCTCTCTAATATCTCTGACTTTCTCAGAGATCTCTCCCTGAGTCTCATTTATTCGTGTGACAGATAAGTACTCTCAGGCAGCCCTCCATGGGAAAAATGGATATAGTCCTTATTGGCTAACAGATATGGTCAAATTCACCAGAGATAAGCATCTATTCACTAAGAGGCTTCATGGTGAAGTCCCAGAGCAACAACAAGAGTGGATGCTGAGGCTTGAAGAAATTTATGATCCTTGCTACCTCTCAATCTCATGCATGATATATTTTTATGTAAAATGTTCTACCTAATACCTGATACCATGCATGATACATATGAAATATATCAAATTTGAAACACTAGTGGTGGTAATCTCTGAATAGAGAAAATAAATAGCTTTTATATTTTTTCCTTGAAGCTTTACTTCATTCTCTTTAGTATTTTTTTAAATTATTAAAATAATTGTGTACCCAATGGAACATATTTCAAATTCTATAAGTTTATGGATAAAAATAAAATATTTAGCTCAAATACATTAAATTCTTTCTTGTCTATGAAAATAATGCATTTTGGTTTTTTATTTGAGTGCTTGTTTAGGTTATCATTCATCTGGCCATGATTTTACCAGACACTCTACATCTTTGGAAACGTTTTACAATCCATGTCCCCTTGTTTAGAAGCTGCCCAACAGTGAACACTTGTTTACAGAGTTTGCTTGGTTCCTGCACAAGGACTAGTTGAAATGCTCACTGAGCAAAGATAAAGATCTATTTGCTTGGCTCAGCTCTCAGTGCCAATGATGCGGGAACTGAAAGCCAAGACTGCAGGAGAATCCATGCTTCTCCTGGTTTCTCACTTTGATGAAGCCAAACGAATCCTTTTCAGTCCGATTTGGAGAGCCTTAGCCATAGGAGGCAGCAGCCCCATACAATGAGAGCAGATTAGGCTGGCCCATCAGGGTGACAGATAACTGTGCCTGCCTCACCTCCCTTAGAGCCTGGCAGCATTTGTAGCCAGATTCTTAGGGCATATGGCTTTCCATCTCTAAACTCCAGCCCAGTAATTCTCTGCTTCTCTTCAGAAAGCAGTGTCGGTTTAGTGACCATTGTAATTCTGCACAAAATATTCTAACACTCGAGTTCCCAAATGTAAATCTGAAAGTCAGGAGCAAAAATAGAATGAAGAAGATTGGACCTCTTCAGTTTCATCCCTGAAAATTTCTCATTTGTTCACAGAAATGTCTGTCAAGTTCAGGCAATGTCCTGGATACTTTCAAACTGTCCTTTCTGGTGTTGTAAAGTTCCCACATCCCAGCTTAGCCCCAGATCTGTGACCATTTTGAGGTGTTCAAGGAAGGTGAGGGTAATACAGGCATTGCTTTTAAACCAAGGGTTTTCAGCCTTCCTATTGCTATGACCCTTTAATACTGTTCCTCATGTGGTAACCCCAGGCATGACATTGTTTTCATTGCTACTTCATAACTGTAATTTTGCTACTGTTATGAATCATAATGTAAATATCTGTTTTCCAATGCTCTTAGGTGAGCCCTGTGAAAGGGTTGATCTAACTTCAAAATGGGTCATGACCCAATGTTGAGAACCACTGCCTTAAACACTCAAATCCACTCCAGCATTTAAAGGAATTTCTGAAGCACCACCGACTTGGAGATGGTGTCATTTTAGACAGTTACAGTGTCACAGTCCAGGACACAGATCTGTTAGCCCTGGAGACCTTCAATTTGGTGACCACCTATGAGTTATCACTGACTTGAATGTGGAACTGCTTAAGAAGAAAATGCTGTCACAGAATTCTGAGGTGGCTTCCAAGATACCTATTCCCTTGGTACAATGCCTCTGCTATTGAATATAGGCTCATTTGGGATGTAATGTAGTACCACTTATATGATGGTGTTACACAAATAAGTTGCTTTATCCTAGTGGAAATGATCTAATCAAGTTCTCCTTCTAAAGATCCTGGATTCTTCTTGAAGGATCACAAGACTGTGATGAAGCCTAAAGAGGGTTTGTGGCAAAGGACTTATACTGTCCCATAGTAATTTGAAGGGACTAGCATGGCAAAAAGAGGGGATTCAGTTGAATAGTTGCAAGTAACTGTGTACCTTGTCCCACACTTATGTGAGCTCAGAAGGATACAGACATCAGGTGACAATGAATTCAGCCACTCTAGTGTTTATGTCTGAGACTCAGCCAAAACATACCAGACTTCTGACTCACAGAGACTGTGAGACAATACATCTGTATATTTTAACCTGATAATTTTGTGGTAAATTGTTATAGACTAATAAAAAATAATATGTATCTCATAGTTTATTTTTGATATTGACAATGTCAATAAAAGTATGGTTTCTCTTCATACACAGTCGAGACTGTTTTTAACTTCTGTCTCAAATTCATATATTGAAGTTTTAACCCACTAAGGTGTTAGTATTAGAAGGTAAGTGATTGTCAGGGGTAGGATCATGAGGGAAGAGTTCTTCGCAATGAAGTCAGTGCCATTTTCAAGACCAGACATACCTGCCTTTCCCTTATATATGTGAGGGTGCCGTTAGAAGGCACCATCATTAAACCAGAAAGCTAGCTCTCACCTTAGACATTGGTGATGCCAGTGCCTTGATCTGGACTTTCCAGCCTCTAGAGCTGTGAGAAATACATCTGTGTACTTTATAAGTTATCTAGTTTATGATTATTTTTATCATAGCAGCACACATCTTCAGGGCTAAAAAAAAAACTCATTCTTTTTCAAAGTAGGATATTCAATTTTTATTAAGGTTTGGTGACAAGGCATTGTTTCTCCTAAAATTCAGTTGCAATTCTATGCATTTAATATAATGAGTTTAGGAATATTGATTTGGTGCTTTCTGAGGTAGTGCACTGTACTTTCTCTGATATTCATGCTTTAATATAAAATTTTAATTTATTATTAATATTTGTGTGTGCCTGGTGTGTGTGGTGGGGGGGTCATGTTTATCATGATGTGCATTAGATATCTATGGAATTTGGTTTTCTCCTTCTACCTCTTTGTGGGTTTTGGGGTTTGAGCTCAGTCACCAGGATTTCACAGCAAGTACCTTTATGCTCTGAGCCACCTCTCTAGTCCTCAAACACATTTAATGTGCCTAAATTATCACCCAAGTTACAGTCTTTAAATACAGATACAATATTTTCATCACTTCTGCTTTCTGAGTAAGTATCATTGATATAATTGATATGTGGCTTTCTGGACTGGGAAACAGACCCTAACATAGTATCACTTACAGAGTTCATAGGACAGTACTTCCATAAATACCACCAGTGGTTCCCAGTCACTGCCAGTAGGATATGGAGGGAAGTAGAGTTAAGTAAAGAATGTGTGTATCATAATACATACATACATACATACATACATACATACATACATACACACACACACATACATACATGCATACATACACACACACATACATACATACATACATACACACACATACATACATACATACACACACACACATACATACATACACACACACATACACACACACATACACACACACATACATACATACATACATACACACACACATACATACATACACACACACATACATACATACATACACACACACACATACACACACATACACACACATACACACACATACATACATACATACATACATACATACATACATACATACATACATACATACATGGTGTGTATCAAAGACCTCAGCCTGTTCCAACGAGAGCTATAGAGCTTGGCTGGTCCTTCCCAAATGACCCAGTTGGAGCAGGAAGACTGGGCCTTTGTACCCTCATATTAACCAGTGGTTGTTGAAGCCTGCTCCTGGGAAGGATAGATGAGCATGGAAGAAGCCAAGACTGTCAGCTGAGGTCCATTTGCAATCTGTGAGCTCTTGGCTGCCAACACTCCAGGCAGCTAGAGAAGGACTGTCTTGGGGGAACTGGGTGGCACCCAACAGCTGTCATTATAATCTATTGAGAACCACTAGTTTCGTGTAATATTCTGTCTCGTATTGGGGAACAGCTCCAGTAGGACTGTGGTTGCTTTTACCTAGTGGGAAACAAAATGTTCAATAGCACAGATTGTAGCCTCCTGCCATGGCAGGCTAAATCAGAGATGCACTCTCTGGTCATGCTCTCTCTCCTCTACTATTCAGTTAAGGCTTTCTACCATCATTCAGCACCTCTGCTTGTCCCTGTGGATTTTTTGATAAGGTATCTTTGATTCCTCTAAATACTATGTCTTCCCCAGGCCATGTTTACCATACTTATCTACTGACTGACTTGGTTAGGGTAGTAGCCAGAGCTGCCCTGGGAACCACCTCAATTCCCTTCCTCCACTGTGGAACAGCACATCTACCTCCTACTTATAATTTGGGTAAATAAAGCCTTGTAAGACATTAGTATTCATGTTTGTGTTTTTGAGAGGGGTACTAGAATAATCAGATGATACTACAATATCAGACATCCTTTGAAGTTTGACACTTTAATGGCTCTGTGGCCTCTGGTAAAAGTATTTCCTCTTTCAAACCCAGACTTAGTTGTTACATGAATAAAGAAAACTCTGGGAAAGGTGGAGATAATAGAGAGAGAGTAAACACCACAGTCAGATCTCACCCAGCTGTCTTCCAACTTCCTCAGCCTCGCTCCTCCTGGCTTCTCCCCTTCTGTCTTTCTATGCCTGCCTTAAATACTCTCTTTGCTCAGTTACAACCTGGCCCCACCACTGCCTGCCTGGGAGCCTGGAACTCCTTCTGTAAACTAAAATGACCTCAAACTCAGTTTGGATTAAGGGCGTAGGTCACCACTCCTGGGATATTCCCTGTGCTGGGATTAGAGGTGTGAGTTACCTCTCTCTGATCCTCCTCCACTGACTGTGGATAGATCCCTCTGATAGCTCCGAATGTTTTTATTATATTACAAAATATCCCCACACTTAGTTGATGAAAGAATAATAAAATACAGTTCTCCAAGTGGATCTCTGGGAATGAAGCAAGACCGCTGCTTCTTTTTAAACCTTTTAATGGCATATGGTGCTGGCTTCATAGGGTGGTTTCCCGTAAGTATATAACATACTTTGAGCGTATTCTCAAGTCATACCCCTGGACTCTCTCATCTCCTCTGCCCTCGGCCTTCTTTGTTATCTATACCATGTTGCTTCTATTGTCATGTCATATGCATACATGATTTTATGCATCTATGTAAAAATCTAGGACACACAAATGAGAGAATACATAGTATTTATTTTTCTGAGATGACTGTAATTAGCTTAATGTGAGCCCATCTCTAGGTTTCACATGCTGTGGATTTAGCACCTTGTAATAATTGTAAAATTGTGGCAAGCTCCGTCCTAGTGGGTGGATTTTACTAGTGTTATATCTACATTGATACTCAGATGTAGTGTGCCTTCAAAATACCACTCAACTGTCTTAGAGCTATCACATGGGATAGTCTTCATGGCTATCTTTTTTTCTATTTTGTTTGCCTCCTACTTTCCTTTCTTCACTTTCCTCCTTCAGTCTTTCTCTCAATATCTAATCCAGGATAGCCTTGAACTTGGTAAGTATCCAAGGTGGGCCTCAAATTCTTAATTCTCCCACCCCAGCCTCTGAAGTACATTCTTGCACCATTACGCTTACAATATGCTTAGATAGATGCTGAATTATAGAAGGCCCAAGTCAGTGAATCTATAGTCTAAATCCTTTAAGCATGCATGTAAAGAATATGCATCAGTTTTTCTCCAGGTGGCATGCCGACCTCTCTGGGGATTATACCATCTCACTGAAGCATGTGTATGTGATGACTATACCAATATGGGACCACTTATGCCCTTTGTCAGCTGGCACAAAGTCAAGGATGCAACATTCACTTTTCCTGATAAGCAGGATGTTTGGCAGTGTTGCACCCCATGCAGATCCTCTGCTCTTACCACCAAAATAACCATTAATGCACATTAATTTGGGGAAAGCACAAAAATTTCTGGTGATGGATATTAAAATGAACTGATGAAAACATTGTATCAAGTTCAATTGTGAGTCCCCTCCTTGGGCAATAAAGTCAGAGGGTTGTGAATAGGGTGTTGTGAAGATTTTTGTCCTCTGCACCTGTTTGCATAGGCACATTTGCACATCCCTTCAAAACTTCCTTGTCATCAGCATTCAGTCTTAATCTTTTTGGTACTCGGATTAATTACTCAAGCCGTTCATTAATGTCAGCGAATTAGTACAGATTTCTCTTTCTGCAGAACATGAGTGTCCAAACTCACTGCTTAAACTCTCATCAGGATGAATTCATTCAGCACCCTGTAATGCAAACAACTCAATTTTAGTCTGGAGAGCCATGCTCAACCAGACTCGACAGTTTATGGAAACTCTTCATATATTGTGCTGCCATGGATATGAGGTGAGAAACCAAAACAATGCATCGGCAGCAGAGCACTTAGAGATTAGAGATCCCTGCACCCGCCTCTTACCATTGCCTTTGGCCAGGACGTTACCAGGTTCCAAATGTACTTCTTCCACACTGTTGTGATGAACTGGTATTACATACCATCATTGGTGGATTTGAGATAAACCAGCTCATAGGATTATTCTAACATCAAGATCACTTTAAAGCTATTATCAGTTGTTCTACCTTTCTTGGGGCCTAGTAGTATGCCAGGAGCCATTTGTAAAATGGCAAAACCACGATGCAGCAGCTTTCTTCCTGCACAGGTCTATAATGCACATATATATGCACATATGTGCTATAATGCACAGCTCCATGCTGCGGTGTTTGTTATAATGCACAACTTCATGCAACAATGCCATTATAATGCACAGCTCCACAGTGCAGTGTTATAAAGCCGAGCTCCATGTTGCAATGCTATCATGCACAGCTCCACGTGGCAAAGCTATAATGCTATATGGAGCCCTATTACAAATGCCACACTTCTCCCACTGTAGACACCTCTAATACCACTACTAGAGGATCTGTCTGCATATGTAAATCAAACAATGGATTTAAATTAGTAGACACTCTTGGCTAGACCTCAAACTGGAAGCCATTTGGGTCATTCATAAGTGGTCACAGGAATGTTTCAAAGAGTGAAATATGCAGTCATCAGAACCAAAAGAAGCTAATTAGGTATTGTACTTTTTTGCCAATTATTTGAAATGCGGTCATTTACCTTTCCTTGGGGCAGTGATATCCTGATGAGCCTCCCACCACTGAATCTTTAAAATGTTTATTGATATGAAATGACCCATCACCTAGATCATGCGGGTCTCATTAGGACTCCAGCATTGTCACTATTGGTTCAGCCAGTTTGATTAATATGACACTATGAGTAAGCTGATCACTGTGATTTTCTCTGGATGTCTTCTATAGTCCAAATGAGTCTCCACAAATCTGTATGTTGGAACTTCAGCTCCAACACAGCCAAGCTATAGAAAGGGCTGAGTGTGAGCTTCAGGTCATGAGCACCTTGCCTTCAGGAAATAAATAAATGGCACTGTAAAGGGATGGCAAGGATCAATCCTTTCTCTTACAGTCTCTGACAGCTGGGGAGAAAGTATTCACCAGCTTCTGTTCTTCTGTTCTCTACCTGAGAACACAGGAAAGGCATCTTGATCTTGGACTTTACAGTCACTTTAATTGAGAGGGAATAAATGTCTGTTCTTTATGAAGGACTCAAACTGTGGTAGACCCTTGCACAAAGGGAACTAAAGATATGTAGAGAGAGGGAGCTTATGAGAACAAAGCTGAGACTTTCAGGGTCTAATGTAAATTTAAAGGAATGCAAATTTCTTTTGGTCCCCCTCATGATTGAGATGAAAACTATCTCAGTTTGCCTTTTACCAGGTGAGAAACCCGAAACCATTGTCATCGGCTTTGCTCAGCAAACCAGCATCATTTAAGAATATGAAAAACAAATTTGAGGTGATTCACTGTTATTTTCCAGCTTTTAAAAAAAAAATCCTAGCGTAGTAAGTAGATATATGATGAGGAATACTGTTCAGGAAGCTCTAGTTTCTCAATGTTGGCATTAAGTAGAGAAGACGCTTAAAATCCCAGTTAGCGTTCCTTTGTTCCAACTTTCCACATCCAGGCTGAGAAGCTATCATCTGCCAGCTTTGTCTTTGTCCCTTCAGCAGCTTTGAAAATGAATGCTAAGAATATCCATGGGTCCAATGTGCTCTGTGTGAGCTATACCAAGCTCAATCTTCACTCAATCTTTCCTGGTGCCTTAGCTAGGGTTTCTATAGCTGTGAAGAGACACGATGACCATGGCAACTCTTATAAAGGAAATATTTCATTGGCTTGCTTAAAGTTCAGGAGTTCAGTCCATTATTATTATGGTGGGATGTGGTGGCATGCAGGTAGACATGGAGAAGTAATTGAGAGTCCTATATCTTGACTTGCAGGCAACAGGAAGTAGTCTATCTACCTGGGTGTGGGTTGAACATATATGGAACCTGTTGTATGGTATTTTGTTTGTGTTCTGACAAATAAAGCTTGCCTGGAGATCAGAGGGCAAAGCTAGCCACTAGCTAGCCATAGAGGCTAGGTTGTGGTGGCACACACCTTTGATCCTAGCACAATCAGGAGGTTGAGAAAGGAATAGAAGGCATGTGGAGACAAGATTTTGGTCAGAGGAATCACAGAGATAAGAAGTCACTAGTAGCTGCTCCTTTGCTTCTCTGATCTTTCAGGTTATTACACTGATATTTGACTCCTGGTTTTTATTGATAAGACTAATTCGGATCATGCTTCAGAGACCTCAAAGCCCACCTGCACAATGACACACTTCCTCCAACAAGGCCACATTTCCTAATAGTATCCCTCCCTTTAGGGACCAATTTCTCTCACACTCCCGCATCCAATGTTGTAAAACCCCACTGAAATACAGCTCTGATGGTATTTGGTTGCCTTTTTCTGTTAAGAATGTTTGGTATTTACATTCACTAATATATGAGTAGCAAAGTAAATGGTCATTTGGTTCCTATGACAAAATAGTGATTCGTTTTCATTGGTGCACATTGCCCCATGGTCATCACCAGAAGCTGGCTCTGTTTAACCAGAAGGTTATGTTTGCATCTCAGAATGAGCCAACAGCGATGGTCTGAACAAAAGACAGTGATTTCACTGAGGTAACTGACTGTCTTCAATTTCTTTTTATTTATTTACTTATTCTTATCTCATGCATTACATCTTGACCATTTTCCCCTCTGTGGTGGTTTGAGAAAAATGGCCCCCAAAAGGAATAACCATATTAGGAGGCTGTGTGGGTTTGTTGTAGAAAGTGTGTCATTGTGGAGACAAATATGCTCAAGCCATGCCCAGAGTCTGAGACCACTTCCACTTGCCTGCAAATCCAGATGTAGGACCTTCAACTACTTCTCCAGCACCATATCCGGCTGCAAGACACCAAGTCCCACTACAATGATAATGGACTGAACCTCTGAACCATAAACGAGCCACCACAATTAAATGTTTTCCTTTCTAAGAGATGTGTTCAGGGCTTCTCTTCACAACAGCAGAAACCCTAAGACACCTTCTCTCCACTCCACATCTACTCCACCCACCTTTGCATTTCCCCTCCCTTTTACTAGAAAGATAACATTCATACCATGGGCCCAGACCTGAACATAAATGAGCTTTAGAATGATTTATACTCTCTGTAATTCTAAAACAGGGCGAATTTTGGCAAAGCATTCTGAAAAGGAGATGGGGAAAAGAAGGTGCTGTTGCTTCTACTGTGAACCAGATTTTTCGAGGAAGGAAACCGGACATAGATCTAAAGATGCTCTCAGCTGCAAGGGCTTTATTTTATTTGGAAGCTAGAAAGCCTGACCTTTTCTGCTTGACTCATTAATGGGATGGATGGTTATCCTTACTCTATTGTATAGCTTTCCTCAAGGAGCCAACCACCAAATGCGAGAGGATTGTTGTCTTTTGTTTTCATTTTTATACAAACTTTTTCTTACTCTGGTTGTATGAGACTGGGACAGCTGCCTTATTAAAAGCCTGACTTCCGGATGAAACTATGTTGCTGTTCTTAGAACCCAAATGGTTACTATGTTTTACAAAAGGGGGAATGAGGGATTTCTTTCATTGTAGCCCTTCTTAAAATGTATATTGAATACTGCTACAGTACTGACTGGTTTTCTACGCCATCTTGACACAAGCTAGAGTTATCAGAGGAAGTAGCTGAAGTTGAGGAAATGCCTCCAATAGATCCAGCTGAAGGGCATTTTCTTAATTAGTTATTCAAGGGGGAAGGTCCAGCCCAAGGTGGTCCTGGGTTCTATAAGAAGGTGGGCTGAGCAAGCCATGTGAAGCAAGGCAGTGAGCAGCTCTCCTCCCCTGCCTCTGCATCAGCTCCTGCCTCCAGGTTTCAGCTCTGCTTGACTTCCTCCAGTGAAGGATTATGATCTGGAAGTGTAAACCAAATAAAGGCTTTCCTTCCAGGCTTGCTTTTGGTCATGGTGTTTTGTTGCAACAATGGAAACTGTAACTAAGACAACCACCAAAAGTGTAAACCAGGGATGCTGACAAATTCAAGGACCAATTACAAGGAAATCTGCCTGGTGACAGAAAGACACAGCAGAGATTAACTTTCACAGTTCCCATGTCCCTTCGGATGCTGATACGATAACTGTAAGCAAATTGAAATTAAGTCTTGAGGGCAGTAGTGGTTTGTTAGGTCCTTGCTCTCTATCTCCAAAAGGTTCATTTACAACCATCTGTGATGCAAGAAAGACCCTTCATTGAAGACTCCCAGGTTCCCTGTGCCTATTCTCAGACAGTTGACCACTTCCTTAGATGAACTTCCAATTTCTATTCAAGATATTTTGATATTAAGTTGTGTGAACTTAAATTTTATGCATTTACTATGTCTTCAGGTGATGTTATAAGGTACATAGGGCATTGATTATTTTGGATCATAGATGTCCCTGACAAGTTCAATATTTAATACGTAGTTATTTCCTGATTTGATGGTGATGTTCTTCACACACACACACACACACACACACACACACACACAATCAAAATTTGAGGGCTTCAGAGAAACAAAACTGATGCTTCAGTTATCTTAAATTATTAAAAAGAAGAATTCCCCACAGATAAAGAGCAGAACCAATTAATTCATTAATGGGGACTAACAACAGAAGCTAACCACAGAAAATTAAGTTAGGTAGCAGAGAAGATCTTTGCCTATTTTAGGCAGTGTTGGTTAGTTTGAATATATTTTACAAGTCATTTATTAATAGTATAGGGCAGCTGAGAAGTAGTTAGGTCAAGAAACATTGTTAACTAAAGTGGAGCAGAAAGAAGAATGGCCTTCTAGAGATGCCCTGGTTTCAAGCTTCATTATCTCTAAATACATTATCTTACCTGGAAAAGATCCTTAAGATAACAATATAGAGAAAAGGAGATCTTGGGTTATATGTAGAACCCCAATATCTCACTGGAAAAACTGAAAGCAAAAATCATTCAGAGTCTGTGACAACAGAAAGTCAGAAAGTATGAATGGATGGATTGCAGGAGAGAAGCAAACTTACATGTTTGCCCTAATGTGTTAAATTAGCAATTACAAACAAAGGTTCACCTACCTACCTACTGCAGTTTTGATGAGAGTTTTTACTCTAGCTGAAATTATTTGACATACGCAAATATTTCATGGTTCGTCAGTAGGTGAAGTACCAGAATAAGGAGCAGAAGATGATGGAGAAGGTATGTTCTCTTGAAAATAACTTATATGTGAATATGATATGTATGCATATAGCAACAATTAAAAAATAGAGGGTACAAGTCTCGGAGAGTCTGGGGAGGACTGGAGAGAGGAAAAAGAAAAAGTGAAATGACTTCATTACTTTTCAACTCCAAAGATATAAAATATATTTTAAACATAAGCAAATGTGTATGTTTGATCATATTTTTCAGACTGTGATATAATCTTTAAATTCTAAAATTCATATGTAAATATAAACATAGTCATAACATTTATTTGCTTGAAACCTTCGTGTTTCCAACCATTATTAAAGTGTTCTATAAACACATCTAAAAGCTTTGTTAAGTATGTGTACATGTATTCACATATGTTTATATGCACACAGGGTAACTGAAATTTTATTTTGAGTATAGAATCACAGCCACAGGTGAAGAAAATATCCAGAAGTTCTTCAATGTTCCAAGAACTGAGGGCCCATTAATTACAGAGCCTTCATTTCTGACCTGACCCCTTGATGTGTTTGGGATTGTATTTACACAAAGATGTGTAACTACCAATTCGGAACATTATCTGTCAGATATCTCCCTCACTTTCATGTCTCAACTCCAGTTCATCAAATTCTGCCCATTTTCTAACCTTAAGATGTTAATTTTGTCCATCTTATCCATCTCTTTCAATGCCATCAGCATCACCATCAAAGTCCGCCTGGATTGCATTGCTCACCCCAACTCACCATGCTGTCTCACTTTGGTATCTCAGAGCAAATCAATATCCTGTGTTAGCTTCACAAAATACATGTCAGACGCTGTTCCAGGAGGTCAATGAGTCTCATTTTTTAGAATAAGATCAAAATAACCTCAATTTCTTGCCAAAGTTTTTTTGTATTGTTTAACTTCTTCCCACTTCTCCAGTATTTATTTCCTTGTACTAATGATACTTTGGGGTAAATTTAAAGAGTTTTAGACCTTGTTTTGGTCAACATACATAATAAGGTTATATTTGAGAACTATTTATTATGAATTTATTTTAATGAAACTTTATCAATAGAAATGCATTGTGTTTTGTGGGGTTTTTTTCTTTTTACATAAATGTTACTGGTATTTTTCTGATTTATTTTAAGTTTTTCAAGGACAGCAGAGTAAGGCATTGATTTAGAAGTTAGGATGGAATCCACACACATAACTAGTGATAAAACCTATAGATCTTTTCAAACAAACTCCAGAATTCTGTAGATATTGGAGTTCGTAGAAAGCATTTCATTTCCTGGTTCTATAGAAATGTGCCTCCTCTTGCTAAATCCAAGTGAACAAAAATAAGGCTTCTGAGACAGTTATTTGAAGCATAAGAGAAAACATGGCTGTAACCTGTGTTATTTTGTGTAACTGGAAGTTAGATGTGTGTGTTTTCATTGCTAATAAGAGACACAATCATAGAAATGTCAAGGAATTCAGGAAGCTAGCCGGAGCAAAGTTTCATAGCCTGAGAGATGCCTGTTTGCTTAGGAACAGAGAAAGCTAACAACAGGTAAAGAAACAGGAGCAAGTTGTCACATTAATCACTAGTTGGCATATGATCATTAGCATTTTATAGCTTTATTTAGTTTATCTTGACTGGTTGGGGGGGCTTGAAGGTGGTTTACAAGAAAAAAATTTACTGGAGACAGACAAAAAGGTAAAAGGAAAATACCAAAGATAAAAATGGAAAGAGAAACAAAAATAGGGAAATAATGAATCCTTAGAACACTTTCTGGATTCTAAACCACAAGGTTTATCAGTGTAGCATCTGTATCCCGTGACGAGCTCGGCCCACAGAGGGCCAGGGCCAGGTCCAGGAGAGGAGGCTTTCATGGTAGACATATTTCTGCCTCCCCCCCTTTGTATCTAGATGGAATTTGTAAAACAAAATATATTTTTAATTATTCTATGTGCATGGGCTTTTTGCCTTCATGTATGTCTGTGTACCATTTGTGTGTGTGGTGGCCATAGTGCCAAAAGAAGGGAAATCCTCTGGAACTCTCGGATGGTTGTCAGCTGATATGCGGGCACTGGGAATTGAACCTGGACCCTCTGGAAGAGCCTACAAAGCTCTTAACCACTGAGCTATCTCTCCAGCTCCTTAAAATGAAATCCTTTTGTTGAAGGATGTGAGCCACCCCTAATAAGAAGTGTGACTTTCTTTCTAAAGAGTAGCCTTACTTCTCTGTTCTCTTTTCTCCATCTTCAGGGACATTTTCAACCTAGTGACTTTCCAGAAACCACTGTAAATTTCAAAAGCTCTGAGAGTCCGTGGAGACATCTCCCAGGCTTGTACTTATCTATATGGATATACAGAGTAAGATTCTCCTCTGGAACACTGCATCCCTGTTCTCCAAATATTCTGTTATGGAACAGAGTGAAATGAAATGAAAGTTTAAGCTAGAATTAACTTTATCCACCTAAAATCTATATCTATAAACTATGTAGATGACCCTAGATTACATAGAGCACGGCAATCTTTGTAAGTGAAGAAGTTCAAAAAGTAAGTCGTGGTGACTTAAATGCCAGTTCTTGACACTGGAAATGGAGGAAGGCCACAGACAAGGAATGTAGCAGCTGTCAAAATCTAGGAAAACAAAGCTATGCAAACGTTATCTCCTAGGGCTTCTGGATTGAGTCAGTTCTATCAGACCTGGATTTTTAGTTCAGTGCTACTCTGCTGGGTTTCTGACCTTCAGAACATAAAATAACAAGCATGTTATTTTAAGTCCCCAAATTTGTTGTAGCTGGCTACAGAAGCCATGGAGAAGGAAGGTGGTGCCTGCCCTGCCTCTGAGTCCCCAGCTCTGCCTAGCCTAACCTGTGCCTTCCTTTTTGAGGTAAAGGATGTTTTCACATCCTAACAGCAAGGGCTCAGTCAACTGTCCGTGCAGCTTCACCTTCTGTTTTATAATTGTGTCTCTTAAGACTTGCACTAAAAATAACTGTAGAGGCAATGGCATTGACAGGTCTAAGTTCAGAATTCCAATTTGGCATTTGCATGTGTTGATTCCTAATCAGAGGTAATACTGATACTGGCCAAGACCAATCCTAGCCATAGTCTTACTTCTCTGGCTGGTGTGCAGAACTCTGCTCCCCTTTGATAAATATTAATTTGCACTTGCTATTGGAAGGAACGGCACTAAAATATCTTCTTATTCTGTTTCTGGTGCATGTTCGTTCTCTCTCTCAGATTCTGAGTGGAAGAATCCTCATATATTTTTAAATGCAAGCATCAGACTAGAGTGTGGCAGATGACCTTAAGCAAGGTGATTGCTTAGCCAATGTTCATTACATTCTGTCAATAAGTCTCATGAGGAAATACATTTCTGTTTGAGTCTCTGTGGTAAATAGATTATTGCTTTATGGGACTCTTGTTGCAAATCCCTGCGAACTCTGGGTAGCAGGGACTTACAGGACGTAAACGATGAGTGTTGTCCCTGCTGGTAATGAGCACTGACAGTGTGACACCAAGCCAGCACTCTTACATTATTTTTTTTTTAATCAATTCTTAACACTGTTCTCATTTTACAAATGGGGCATGTCTTATACAGGTTAAACACATTGGAAGCAGAAAGCAAGGGAGCCAGTATTTGGCTTTGCAGTCTTATAATGTGGATTCAATGCTCTTGAATTCCCTATCTCATTGTACTCAGACTAGAAGGGTAGAAAATGCAGGCATGAAGTCATTATCTCCCCACCACCCAGTCCAGTGGCCAATCCCTTCATCTAAGTCCTCTGTCTGTTCACTGCACTCATTTTGGGGCTAACAGGCTAAGGGACTGTGTAGGCGTAGGCTAAGAAAAACACAGTATCCTGGGAGCAGGGAGTGTGTGAAGAGAAAGTATTGCCAACTTCAGTTTGAATCTTCAAACTCACCAATGTGGGGGAATTATACAAATATTTTAACATTAATAATGGAGGCACTACCTAAATGAATATGACCAGAATTACATTATAGCACTACAGAGGACTTCAGACATCATCCAACATTTCAGATGAGGGGAGCAGAAGATGAGGAATTATTAAGGTTTGTGTTGTGTCCATAATCTTCATAGAAAGCAGTAGTAGAAATTGAATTAGAACTTTCTATATTTGGGGGAAATATTTAGGTTTATTTTATGATGTCATTTCCCCAAGGAATCACAGTTTATGATACACAAGTTTATAATGTAGCTCTGTATAAAGTTTTTCATTTTAATCAAAACTGTAATTTATTGGATTCAGGAATAGCTTAAACATCTCCCGTGTTATGGATGCCCTTGAGGGGCCAGCAGACAGGAAGGGTAAGTAAGAGACAATCCAAACCTGTAGCAGTTTGGTTCCACTGGCCTTACTACCTTCCATGTTACTTTGCATCTTTGTACAAAACCATGACAGCACCCAATGATGGTGCGTTCTCATTGTGCCAATCAGAAACTGTCCGAAGGGTTACTATTCTTGGCCTGTACCCATTTTCTTAATATGGGTGCTGACCTCCTTAACAATTTCCTCATATATCTTCTGGATGCAGAGCTCTTGAAATGCACTTTTACTGGCACTAATATTTAGTTGTACCACATCCAGTGTGTAAGCCAGAGAGACATGCCCGTGCATTCTCCCATACTTGGAGATAACAGCTTCAACAGTGAAAGATGACATCAAGACAGTACAGTCAGCATGGGATGTGCCTGTAATCATGTTGTTTTATAAAGTCTTTATGTCCTCCGCATTGATTCTATTTTTAATTTTAAAAAATTAACTTTTAAAGGTTTTTTTCCTTATTGAAACTATTTTTCTCCTCACATGATATATGCTGTTTATCATTCTGCCACTTCCTCCATACCTCCCTCCCATCTAGATCTACTCTCTTTCTGTCTCTTATTATAAAAGGAACCAGGATTCTCAGGGATATTAATAAAATAAAATATAGCACTGTAAAACAAACAGAAAGAAAAGCACCCAAGAGAAGGTCCCAGAATCAGAGGCCCACACATTCATGCACTCAGAAATCCCATAAAACACTAAGCTGAAAGCCATAATACTTCCACAGAGGAAGTTCATGTGTGCATTAATACTGTTGATTTCGAAGCCTTGTTATCTTGGTGTCCTGTATCCTCTCAGGCTCTAATACTTTTTCCACCTCCCTTCTGGGGGTTCTCTGGGAACCAAGAAGAGCGATTTGATGAAGACATGCCATATAAGGCTGAGTGTTCCAGTGTCTCTCTCTCTTTCTGTATAATGTCTAGTTGTGGGTCTTACCTGCTGCAAGAGGAAACATCTCTGATGATGGCTGAGCAAGGCATTGATCTGTGAGTATAGAAGAATGCCATCGGGAGTCATTTGATTGCTAATTTATTTTTTTTATAGAATGGTAGTATTTGGTCTTACCCTACATCCCTGAACTATCTACTCTCAGGTTCTTGATTACCTAAGCAGTGCTGAGTGTGGGTTTCCTTTCATGGTGTGGGTCTTGAGTCAAATAAGTTGTTGGCGGTTACTCACACAAGTGTGCCACCATCATCCTAACTTATCTTGCAGGCAGGACACCATTGGAGATAAAGGGGTTTGTGACAGGGTTGGGGTTTACATTTCTGTTTTGGTAGTGAAGAACAACTTCCTGTGCCCAAAATGCTAAAATATAGAGGGTGAAGGCTCTATGCAGTCTACTTCTCCATGTTCCATGTGTTACAGTAGTTTTCTTGGCCCCGGTGGCCAGAGGTCCAGACCTACAGACTGCTTAGCTGTCCGTAGCTGCTCAGGCCCCCAGAAATGATTCAGATGCTTGTATTAAGTTCATTCTTTTTGGCCTATGGCTCAGGCACATTGTTAGCTTGTTCTTTCATCTTAACTCAACCCATTTTCATTATCTATCCTGCCATGTGGCCCGTGGCTCACCTGTGTTCCTTACATACTTTTTCTTGGGCAGCTGGCTCGGTCTGTCTCTGACTCCGCCCTTCCTTTCCTCCCTATTCTGATTCCCTGCCTACTTTTTCTATGGTGCCTGTCCTGGGCCAAAACAGCTCCTTTATTTAAAGACTGATATTTACAGCATACAGAGAGACATTCCCATATCATCCATGAGTTTTAGACGTGTTGTCTTCAGTCATGTGGTCTTGCCGTCACTTTGTGGAGAGCATCCTGTTTTGGAAACAACCTGTATTGTTTAGGGATTTCCTTTGGCCCACCACTCAATTCTATGTGACCCATTTCCCAGACTGGAATCTCATTATGGTGACAGGAGAGGTCCAGTTGGGGTTCTGTCTCCCCCATTAGTTGGCCGTTGCATCTAGATCACTTTCATATATGTATATATTTACTGTATTATGTTGCCATACTACCCCTCAAATGGCCCTTAATTTTAGCTGACCCTCCCTATATTCTGTACCTCAGTCCCCTCCCCCCCAACATTTGCCCCTACTTTTACAGACTCCCCGTCTGTCCATTCTATTTCTTTTTTCCTAACAAGATCTATTTATCCACACAAGCCTATACTTTTCTTTCTTTCTCTATCCCTAACCTCTGTAGTTTTATGAATTTTAGCTTGATTATCATTTACTTACAACTAATATCCATATATGAGTGAATGCATATCATATTTGTCTTTCTGGGATCTAAGATATCTCACTCGTGATTTTTCTTTTTTTTTACTTTATCAATTTACCTGCAAATTTCATGATTTTATTTTTTTTTAATAACTGAGTAATACTTCATTGTGTGTAAATTTTACCAAATTTTCTTTATCCATTCTTCTACTGGGGCCATCTAGGTTGTTTCTAATTTTTGGTTATTATGAATAAAGCAGGAATGAACGTAGTTGAGCAAGTGTCTCTGTGATAGGATGCAGCATCCTTTGGTTATATGCCTAAGAGTGGTATTATTGGATCTTGGATCTTAAGGTAGATTGATCCCTCTCTTCCTGAGGAACTGCCATATTCATTTTCATCATGTCTGTATAAGTTTGCACTCCCACCAGAAATGGATAGATCTTTGCCTTATCACTATCATTCTAACCACTATGAGCTGTAACTTGTGATTTTTATCTTACCCATTCTGACAGAATAGAATCTCAAAATAACTCTGATTTGCATTTCCATGATGGCCAAGGATGTTGAACATTTCTTTAAGTGTTTCTTGGCGATTTGAGTTTCCTCTATTGAGAATTCTGTTTAGATTTGTACCCTATTTTTTTTAATTGAGTTGTTTTCTTGATCTAGTTGCTTGAGTTCTTTACTATTTTGTATATTAGCCCTTTATCTGGTGAGTAATTTGCTGTGGGTTAATGTGCTTGGACATTGTAAAATTTTGCCACTTGTATTGGTTTCATAAAATGCTGATTGGTCAGTATTCAGGAAGTGAGTAGAGGCTGGGCGACCAGCCTAGGAGAATTCTGGGAAGAGGAAAGGCAGAGAAACAGACTCCATCCAGATGCAGAGGAAGTAACATAAGAATGTTGAGTTGAGAAAAGGTACCAAGGCATATGGCTAAACGTAAATAGAGTCATGAGTTAATTTAAATGTAAGAACTAGTTGGTAATAAGTCTGAATTACTGCCCTAGCATTTACTATAATATTAAGCTTCTGAGTCAATTATTTAGAAAGTGGCTGCTGGGTACTTGAGAGTTTCTGCCGAGACAGAAAATTTTGACTATAAATGGTACTCCAGTGTGGTACATGTACACCCACATAAAGCCTGAGAAAGCTTAAAAAGGGTTCTAGAACACAGAAACAGAGACAAAGCAACTTCCTAGTTGTGTCTCTTATGTGAGCCAAAGTACAGAGTGGCTTTCAGACTTGAGCTACAACAGTTTTACAGAAGCCTTAGGATAAGCAGGAGCTGCATATGATGGGTTTAAGATTTCTATTCATACAGACAAAAAGGGAGCAGAGTCAAGCACTGCTTTTTGGCAGAAACATTTTCTCAGGTGGGCTCTGTTTTCTGGCTGTGAGCAGAGGTGTGGCTTCCTGACTCAGCATTAATGGCTAAAACCACTAGGCCTTTAAAGAGGCCCTGCTAAAAATTCTAAGAGGGAATTCCTACCGCTGATAAACACTTTCAGCACATAGTGGGATACAAGATTAACTAAAAAGCAAAACAAACAACAAAGTATCCTTCCTATACACAAATGACAAAAGGGCTGAAAAAGAAACCAGGGAATCATCACCCTTTATAACAGCTGCAAATAGCATTAAATATCTTGGGGTGACTCTCGCCAAAGAAGTGACAGACCAGTATGAGTCACTGAAGAAAGAAACTAAAAGTGATATCAGAAAATGGAAAGATCTCCCGTGCTCTTAGAAAGGTAGGATCAGCATATTAAAAATGGCCACCTTACCAAAAGCAATCCCCATCAAAATCCCAGCACAATTCTTCACAGACCTGGAAAGATCAACACTGAGCTTCATATGGAATAACAGGAAACCCGGGATTGCCAGAGCAAAATCTTGTTCGATAATAGAACGTCGGGAAGCATCGCCATCCCTGACTTCAAGCTCCACTATAGAGCTACGGTAATAAAAACAACTTTTTACTGGCGTAGACATAGACTTGTGGATCAATGGATGGAATTGAAGACCCTGATATTAAGCCACACACCTATGAACACCTGATTTTTGACAAAGAGGCCAAAAATATACAGTGGGAAATAAAGATAGTATCTTCAACAAATGGTGCTGACAAACTGGATGGTAGTATGTAGAAGGACGCAAATAGATCCACGCCTCTCACCCTAAACAAAACTCAAATCCAAGTAAGTCAAAGACCTCAACATAAACCCAGTTACACTGAACCTGATAGAAAAAAAAAAAAAAAGTGGGAAATGTTCTGACTGCATTGGCACAGGAGACTACTTTCTAAATATAATACCAGTAGCAGAAACACCTGGTACAGTTAATAAATGGGACCTTCTGAAACTGAGGAGCTTCTGTAAGGCAAAGGGCATAGTCAATAAGACAAAATGATAGCCTGCAGGATGGGAAAAGATTTCCACCAACCCTACATCAGAGGACTGATCTCTAAAATATATAGAGAACTCAAGAAACTAAAGGTCACAAAACCTAAGAACCCAACTGGAAAATGCAGTATAGAGCTAAACAGGGAATTCTCAACAGCAGAGCTCCAAATGGCTGGAAAGCATTTTAAGGACTGTTCAGCATCCTTAGCCATTGGAGAAATGTAAATTAAAACAACTCTGAGATACCATCTTACACTTGACAGAATGGCTAAGATCAAAAACATAAATGACAGCCTACGCTTGAGGAGATGTGGAGTAAGAAGAACACCCCTCCGTTGCTGGTGGGAGTGTGAACTTTTATAGCCTTTTTGGAACTCAGTATGGTGTTTCCTCAGAGAACTGGGAATCAGTTTACCCAAGGATCCAGAAATACCCATATACCCAAAGGATGCACATTCTTACCTCAAGAATATTAACTCAACTCTTCATAGATGCATTATTTTTCATAACCAGAACCTAGAAACAATCTATATGCCCCTCAACTGAAGAATGGATTTAAAAATTATGGTACATTTACACAGTGGGGTACTACTCAGCAGTTAAAAAAAAAAATGACATCTTGAAATTTGTAGGCAAATGGATGGATCTGGAGAATTTCATCCTAAGTGAGGCAATACAGACTCAGAAAGGCAGAAGTGGTATGTACTCACTCATAAGTGGATTTTAGATGTGATGCAAAGGATAAGCAGTCTACAGTCCAGTCCACCCCCGACAGCTAGATGGCAGGAAAGTTAAGAGAGACATTTATAAATCCCCCTGGAAAGGGGAAATAGAGAAGTTCTCCTGAGAAAATTGTGATCATGGGGGCTGGGGAACAAAGGTGGGAGGAGAAGAGAACATGAGAGAATGGGAGGGGCAGCAGAGAGGGAGAACAAAGAAGTGGATATCCTGAAAGACAGAGAGAGCTGTTGTGGGATTAGAGAGAAATCTGATACCAGGGAACTCCCAGGAACCCACAGGATGGGTTCCAGCTAGGATTCTAAGCAATAGTGTAGAGGGTGCCTAAACTGGCCTTTCCCTGTTAACATATGAATGAGCACTCAAATTGCCATTATAGAACCTTCATCCAGCAGCTGATGCAGGCAGATGCAGAGATCCCTAACTGAACAGCAGGCAGAGCAACTGGCCCAGCCGAAGAGATTATATGAACAAAGGGATCAGGATAACAGTGGGGAGACCCATGGAGTTGGCAGTCCTGTGCTACTGGGAGCTGGCAGACTCTGAAATAACAGCTGATGAACTTTCATGGAATGGATCTGGATCTTCTAAATATGGATGACAGTGAGAGGGTGTGGGAAGTTTCTGGAGCCTCTTCCAATCAGATCAGAATCTATCCTGTGTCCATAAACTGGCTCCTCGAAGCTCATGCCTAGCAAGAAAACACCTTTCTCAGCCTTGATACTTGAGTGACGTACTAGGCCCTGCCTCAGCTGGATATGCCAGACTGAACTGATTCACCTTGAGATTCCTGGCCTTCTCTGGGGTGTGAAGGAGGGGGAGGAGAAATGGAGAGATTGGGGAGGACTGGGAGGGTTGGGAGATGGAGCAGTAGGAAGTAAGTGCAGAAAAAATTAAAAAAAAAAAACATAATAATAATAAAATTATTAAAAATAATAAATAAGAGAGAGAGAGACCCTGCTTTCAAAAACTTAAATGAGGCTTATGAGCAGTGGGCAACAGGGCTCTACTTAGTGTCAGTGTAGATCCTAAAATTCCTCAGAGCAGGGGTGGTAAATGTAGGTTCTGGACCTCTGCCATGAAGCTAAGCTCTCACAGACCAAGCAACTGAGTGGAGGCATTCTCCATAGCTGAGGCTTTAATCATAGCCATGCCTTAGCACATTAAAGGCTTGTGTGGTCAGAAAAAGATAGAGATATACAGTAAGGACAGATTCAGACAAAAAATAACTCTAAATTACAGTGTCTTTAAAAATATATGTAGGCGTGGGAGAGAGAAAAAAAGGATAAAGTCCCTAAAAAAGAAATAGAGTAAAAAAAATAATAAGCTACATAAAGTTGAAAAATATGCAAAAAAACTGGATAATTTACGTTACTGTTTTATCTTTGAGTGTTTTGACTTCAGAAGAAGGAGAAGGAGCTGCTTAGAGATACTTGATTATAAATGCTACTAGATTAAACCAACCTATTTATTTTAAAAATATCTTGACTTCAATATTTAAGTCAAAAGATATGTTACTTTGGAGGAGGGGTTGACTGAGGAAGGAGACCCCTGAACAATCTTTGATGGGAACAGATGGCTCAGATGATCCAACATTTCAGTTTCCTCTGAGTTCTGCATCTAGAACAGCTTCAAGGCTGTTGGCTGGGATGAATCAGCCTCACAGACTAATTCACTCAGGACTTGTCCATAATGCTGAATTTTCTTTGTGTCCACATAAGAATACCAGTACCCCAATCAGCATGAAGCTGTCTAAAGAACAATGCCTATATTCCCCTCAAATGGATGATGGTTAGTTGTTTTTGTTTAGAGTGTTGGTTACAAGTTGTTATGGATAATGGTTAGAAAAAAGATAAACAAAGGAGATTAGATTCTTGTTAAAAAGGAAAAAAAGGTGAAAGTACTGTGGGATAGTGCTCTTATATACTGTAAAGGTTTGTTACTTGTATTGGTTTCATAAAACCTTGATTAAGTAAGCAGGCAGAAAGTAGAGGCTGAGCAACCAGACTAGGAGAATTCTGGGAAGAGGAAAGGCAGAGACACAGTCACCAGCCAGTCACAGAGGAAGCAAGATGAGACTGCTAAATTGAAAAAGTACCAACTCACATGGTTAAATATAAATAGAATTGTGGGTTAATTTAAATGTAAGAACTAGTTAGTAATAAGCCTGAACTACTGGCCAAGCATTTACTATAGTATTAAGCCTCTAAGTGAATTGTTTGGAAAGTAGCTGCTGATTATTTGAGAGTGCTGTGGAATATTGCTATTAGACACTGTAAATATGTGTCATTATTATTGGTTTAATAAAATTCTGACTGGCCAAGTGGCTAGACAAGTCTAAGAAAATTCTGGGAAGTGGAAGAGCAGAGGGCAGACAGAGGAAGCAGGCTGAGAGAAAGCTGCACAGAGCAAAAAGATACCAACCCATGTGACTAAACATAAATAGAAATGTGGGTTAACTTAAAGTATAAGAGTTAGCAAGTAATAATCCTGGGCCATAGACCAAACATCATGTAATTAATATGAGACTTTGTGTGATTATTTGGGACTGCAGGTCCGGACTTCGGGGCTAGGCTGAGCCAGAAACTCCTTACTACATGAGAGTTCCTGGTGGGGCAGAAAATTCTGACTACAGTAGTTGGTTTAAAAAAACAGCAAAAACAAAATAAAACAAACAACAAAAATATTTTCCTATTATTGAAGTGGCTTCCTTGTCTGAATGATGGTGTCCTTTGCCCTGCAGAAGTTGTTCAGTTCCATGAGGTCCCATTTATTAACTGTTGATCTTAGTGCTTGTGTTAAGGCTGCTCTGTTCAGAAATTCTTTTGTTATGCTAATGAGTTTAAAGCTGTTCCCCACTTTCTCTTCTATCAGGTTCAATATATCTTAGTTTTATGTTGTGTTTTTGGTCCATGGAGTTTTGTGTAAGGTGATAAGTATGGATCTATTTGAAGTCTTCTACATGTAGACATCCAGTTTGACCAACCCCATTTATTGAAGGTTCTATTGTTTTATTTCAGTGTATATTTTTAGTTTCTTTATCAAAAGTCAGGTGCCCATGGGTGTGTGATTTTATGCATCGGTCTTCTAATTAATTCCATTGATCATTGTGTCTGTTTTTAATCCAATACCATGCTGTTTTTACTCCTATAACTCTATAATACAGCTTGAAACTGGGGATGGTGATACCTCCAGCAGTTCTTTTATTAGTCAGAATTGTTTTCAACATCATAGTTTTTTGTGTTTCCAAATGAATCTGAAAATAATCCTTTTAGGATCTGTGAAGAATTATTTGGAATTTTAATGGAGAGTGCATTGAATCTATAAATTACTTTGGATAAAGTAGCCATTTTTATTATATGAACCCTACAAGTTTGTAGTAAAAATCTTCTCATCCTCTGATATATTCCTCATTTTCTTTCTTCGAGTTATTATCATATAACTCTTTCACCTTCGTGGTTAGAGTTATCCCAAGATATTTTATATTGTTTGATGTTATAGTGAAAGGTGTTGTTTCCCTGACACATGACTTCTCAATAGGGACCCTAAAAGCCGGAATGGACTGGACAGATGCTCTAAATGCCAGCCCAGAATAATATACTCAGTAAAAATTTCAGTCACCACAGATAAAACAAAAGACATTCTATAATAAAACCAAATTAAACTAATATCTATTTACAAACCTAGGCCTACATAAGGTGCTAGAAGAAAATCTCCAACCTAAAGAGCTAGTCAGACCCCAGAAAACACAGGGAATAAATAATCTCAGACCAGAAAATTACAACATACACACAGACACCACACCAAAATGATGTGAATCAACAAACACTGCCGGTTAATATCTCGATATCTGTCAACATCAGTGGTCTCAATTCCCCAATAAAAAGATTCAGACTAATAGAATGGGTGCATCAAACAGGATCCATTCTTTTGCTGCATCCAGGAAACACAACATCAATGGTAGATAAAGGGGTTAGAAAAAAAATATCCCAAGCAAATGAACGTAGGAAGCAAGCTGAGATAGACATTTTAATATCTGACAAAAGAGACCTAAGCCAGCATTTCTAGAGTGATAGGGAAGGACACTCCATACTCATCAAAGTAAAAAATCCTCCAAGAGGACAGTGAAATTCTTCCTATCTGTGCAGCAAACACAAAGGCACTCGTGTTCATGAAAGAAACACTACTACATCTTAAATCCACACTGGTCCTCACACACTAAGAGCAGAAGACTTCAGTATCCCACTTTAACCAATAGACAGGTCATGGAGACAAAACCTAAACAGAGAAATTGATGTTATAAACCAAATGAACCTAAGAGATACATATAGAATATCTTACCCAAACATAAATGAATATCTTTTTCTTTGTATGCAATAGAATGAAAGAAAATTCAAATAACACCCTGGAACGTATCTGACCACCGAGGATTAATGATCTTTATCAACAGCAATAGAAACAACAGAAAGCTTATGGACTTGTGGAAATTGAACAACTCGCTTTAAATGAAAAATGGGTCAAGACAGAAATTAAGAAAGCAATTAAAGACTTTCTAGAATTGAATGAAAATGAATGAACATCAAACTCAAACTTATGGGACACAATGGAAGTGGTTCTAAGAGGCGAGTTCATAGCACTAAGTGCCAAAGTAGTTCTGTGAAATAAACGGTTGAATCATGTAGCCTAAGAGTTTTCTCTTATCGTGCATCCAAGTATAAACCAATGGCGTTAATGATGATGAAATTACAATGAAGAAGGATTAAGGGTTTTGCTTTCAAAACAACTAATGTCTGGTAATTTCATTCCTAATCCCAATGATTTTTATATGAGTACAGAACTGAAAAAAATAAGAAAGGGTAAAAACATTGTAGGCAAAAAAATCAACCATCCCAAAAGTGGCTTTAGGTAACCATACATCTCTTAAGCTGACTACAGAATTCCTTCACTAACCATTCTTTTATTAGTCTTGATTAAGGAAATTGATGATTCCTGATTATATGCAATAAAAATAAACATTATTAAGATTGGGGATAAAGAACTTTGCATGATAACCTGCTCAGTGAAATTAAATTTGATGTGATTATAGCCACTACTCAGTGTCTAATGTGCTGGATTGTGATTTATATACACATTTACATTTTCAACCTCATTATGGATAGTATATAGAGTTTCCAAAATAAAATGTTAATGATAATTTCCATAAAGGTTCGTGGCAGCCACTTGTTTAGGAAAATCAACCCTTACTGTGTGCCTTCATTTTAATGAATACATAGACTTCAGCACTTCATAATTCTAATGTATAAGAATTTATTAAGTATATAATTTGATTTATGCTTTATAAACATTTGTACTAAGAACAATTCCAGTTTCATTTCCTAGTTCATTAACAAGTAGCCTGTGCACATATCTAACACCATCTAGAAAGTCAAAGGATGTTTATTCAGAATTTGCTTTAATCTAAGTAAGCTTTGCAATCACTACTTCCCTGGGACGGCAATGGCCTTCACCTAATTCTTTCTGTGGCTAACAAGAATTTTGGTTTCTACTCATCATTACCTGAAGTATGAATAAGAACCCACATATTAAACCAGCTCGCTGAAATGCTCGATTTTGAAACATGCTACTCTAAGGCTGATGTAGTTGTGAATAATTTTCTTTAAGTGGCCTACCTAAAATCTGCTTTTCATTCTGTGACTTGTGGTGATTAAAGAGGGTGAAATTCACCCAAATAATGTGATTTCTCTTTAGATCAGAGATGTAATGGTGTTTGTATTAATTCATTAATAGAGTACACATGGACTTTTACTACCTAGAGATGAACAGACACCAGTCACACACTCACTGGTTCTATTTATGGCCCAAAACATCCATAGGTAGAGCAACGGTGTTCTGTTTTATGGTTAACACTTTAGTGACAATAAACAATTATAGTTCCTGTCAATTTTGAAGTTGTTCTAACAAGTATTGGCTGTGGCATAAACATGGATGCAAGTATGCATGCTTATACACAGTTGCATGTATAAGCATTTGAGTAGAAGTGTGTGTTTGTATATCCATGCAGTCTTAGATCCTGCAGAAACATTTTTTCCAAATTAAGACTTGAGCTAGAATGCACAGTAGGCTTTTCATTTAAAATATTTCTTGGATATATGAATTTCAGTACTTCAAACCTTTGAAGAGGAAAGAGGAGTGGTGTTGAAGGTTTGCACTTAATTAAAACTCACTTTATGACTAATCACAGGCTTGGAATTTCCAAACATTCGAAGTGTTTCAGTTTTTGTGATATAAAGACGCCCATTTTCTTCCATCTCCAGGTGAGGTTGCTACAATTGGTTTTTTTGTGTTGTTGTTGTTTGTTTGTTTCATACATGAAATAAAGTAACTATGGAATGCCCAAAAGATGTAATTTTATTCAAGGACAGGCAAGTAGGAAGTAAGGATCCACTATGTGAGAAGCCTGGGTGTCACCAGGCTGAATTCTGATTCTGGGCAGAACAAAGAGCCACTTGTAGCCTCATGGTGCTGGCCAGGGGACAAAGGGTGCAAGGGTTTACCTTTCCCGTTCCATTTTTGCCTGACTCTTTCTCTTGGCTCGAAAATCTGTTTTTACTTTGACGCCAGTGGTTCATGAACTAGAGAATTCTGGATGTAACTCTAAATTTAAGACTTATTTTACCAATTTTAGTAGAGAAAACATTAGAAACGCCCATAAATAAACTACGGATGGGGCATTCTTGTCAGTCTCTGGAGAGAGCCCTGAGCTCTTCTGTGAGCATTAAGATGTACTTTGTGTTCATTTTCTGCTCCACTAGCCTCGGAGGTATAGTTTACAGGTGACAGCCACCCAAGCAGGAAGAGGATATAACGTCTTTATTGGGAGAGCAAGTTATTAAAGTAGGAAGATTGAGAAGAAATAGCTCGGGAAAACAATAAAAAGGTAAAACCACATTGGAAGAAAAAAATGACTTAAGAAAAATCACAGCACTCTCAATTGCCACATTATAGGTTAAACAGTTGGAATGGATTTCTCTGCAAAAGCATCAGAATAGCTGGGTATAAAAGATAGAATGCAAACAAGAGACAGTGGGCAGTCAGTCACTTCACACAAGTAATGAAAAAGCCATTAACAAAGGCAAAAAGGACACTTCATAATTATAAAAGATGTAACTCATCAAGAAATTATAACAATTTAAATGTTTCATGCTTTTATTAATGTAGCTTCATATTTGAAACCCTATGTGGCAGAAATACAAGAATTAGACAAGATCGTAACTTAATGAAAGATGTTTAACATACCTCTCATGCAAACTGAAAAATAAAACAAGCAAACAAATCTAGGACTATGGCAATGTTAACTACAAAACTATAAATTTAATAGACACATAAGAGCATCTTTGCTTGCCAGGTTATGGTGGAGCATGTGGGAGACAGAGGCATGTGGATCCTTGTGAGTTCAAGGCCAACCTGCTCTATAGCAAAAGTTCCAGGGAAGGCGTCAAAGCTGAAGACCAGAGAAAGAATGAAAAATAGAAAGGAAGGAAGGAAGGAAGGAAGGAAGGAAGGAAGGAAGGAAGGAAGGAAGGAAGGAAGGAAGGAAGGAAGGAAGGAAGGAAGGAAGGAAGGAAGGAAGGAAGGAAGGAAAGAAAGAAATATCCAAATACATGGAAATTGACTGATGCACTTTGAATGGTCTGTAGGTCACTGGGGAAACTAAAAGAGTAACTTAAAGAATTCTTAGCATCATGTCATACTGAGAACATAAATTACCAGCATCGGTGGGATACAGAGAACACAGTGCAAAATGAATATATATAGTTATGCATGCCTGCATAAGAATAAAAGGTGTTTTTTATGAATAACTATACACTTTGAGGCCTTAGCTAAGCAAGTACATAACACATACAAAGAAAGGAAAACAATAGGTCAGTGTGAAATAGTGAATCAGAGCCTAAAGGAACACTGTAAGGAATGAATGTCATCAAGACTTTGCTCCCTAACATATAAGGAAAGTAGACGACAGATCCTTGGTCAATTAAATGAGACCAAATGGTACTATGACAACAGGTATCACCCAAAATCGATAGAATCACTTTAAAACGTATAATAAATTGAAGAATTTAGAAGGAATTGAGAAATTTCTGGACACATACAACTTATCAACAGCACAACAATTTAAATTAAAAAAAAAAAAAAAAAAACTTTACCCACATCAGTAAGACCGAAGAACAAAATCCTTCAAAACAGGAAACCCTAGGAGCATGCTAATTCACTGCTGAATTCTACCAAACTCTAGAGAAAAGCTTCCTTTAGTGTTCCTCATACTAAAGAATGACTAAAGAGTATGCAAACACCAATGGAGAACATGCTTCCATTGTTACGTTAAATAGACACAGTATTAAACTAATTCCCAATGGCTTATCATACCCATAGATAAAGGCTCCTCTCAGCCTTCATCAGAGAAGCTTCGGTTTGCAGTACATGCGACCAACAGAGACAATAACTCATCAGACAATAGGTTGTAGAATACCCAGCCCTAAATGGAACATACATACCATACCCTCTACTCCACATGTTCTGGGATCTTTGTGGGAGAGGGAACAGGAAGCATGTAAGAGAAAAAGGCGGCCAATAACTAGAAGAAAAAAGTGTTTTCTGGACACAGCAGGAATACTGCACATCTGAACTCAAGACTTGGCTGCGCTATACACAAGATTCTGCGACATTAACCAGCATGGAGAAGGGAGCTGGGCACAAGGTTACACCCCTAGCCCAGGAACACTGCCAATTGCTGGCTGCTGGATAAGGAAGGATCCGTTTTCTCTAAGTATAGCACCTTATATATCAACCAGGCTCCAGCAGAAGGGTATAAACCTGAGATACTTGGGAAGCACAAACTTATCTTGACTGAGGGGCAAGTTCTTGTGGAAGCATAAAACCTCTGGAATACCTACAACAATCATTAGTTTCTTTAAAAAAAAATGAATGCTGAAAATATTGCAGATCCTATTTTAAATTATTCTCTAGAGCCATAGGAAAAAAAAAATCTGCTTTTGCACTGAACCCCAAAGACACACAGAGACTAATGGAACAAAACAGAGTGGCCAGAAATAAGCCCACACAGCTACAGCCATTGATTCTTGACAAAGGTGCCAAAAATAGACAGTGTGAAAAGCCTCTTTAGCAAACGATGCTGGGGAAGCTAGATGTCCACATGTCAAGGTCGGCAGATAGATCTCACCCGGTACAAAAGTCAGCTCAAAAGATTAATTGCCTTAATGTAAGACATAAAATTTTGAAATTGCTAGAAGAGACCGAGATAAGACAAGTACAGGAAATAATCTCAAAACCTGACAAATGGCATTGCCTGGAATCAAAAGGCATCTGCGTAGCAAAAAAGTTAGCAGAATGAAGATACAAAAAGCAGAATGGAAAAAAAATCTCCACTAGCTATCCCTACGGCAGCAGATTAAGGTCCAGAATATATAAAGAGCTAGAAATATTAAACATGAGAAAGATAATAATTCAACAAGAAGTTCAAATGGCCCAATACATGAAAAGATGTCCAACGTTCTTAGCCACGAGGGAAGTATAAATTAAAAATTCACTGATATTCTGTTATACTCTAGTCATAACAAAAGTGAAGACAAATATTAGTGTATATAAGAGGGGGAAGCTTCACACACTGTTAGAGTAAATTACATTTACTTATCATTATAGGGATTCTTGAGCATGCTAAAAATTAAACCATCATGTGACCCAGCAACATCACTCCTAGATGTGTGACCCGAAGACTCTAAGTCAGCAGCCTACCACAGAGACCCTATGCATCATGCTTATTATAATACTATTCACAATAATCAATTTATGGAATCTGCCTGAGTTGTTTAATGCATAAAGATAATATGGCTGCTCTACACAATGTTTTATTAGAGCATAAAGATTAAAAAAAAAAACCATGCTGTTCGTAGAAACAAAGGGTATGGGAGCTCATCATGTCACGGGAAGAAGTGAGACGCAGAAAGACAGATAGCACATCTTTTCTCATTTGTAGAACCCAGGTTTTTGTAGAAAGTTTGAAAGTAGAAAATGCTCTGTTTGGGAGGGCTAGGGGATACAGGGTAGGGTAAAGGGACAAGAGAGTGTTCTGGTTGAAGGTTAATACATGCTAGACATTTTAACCCCTAACCAGCGTATACCTCTGCTGCCTGTGACTTTGACGTCACAGTATCAATGAACCTTAGGATGATGCATGTCTACCAATTCCCTTTTCTTTATTGTTGATTATTTCCTTCCTGCTAATTTGGCTCGTTAAGGAGCTCTCGGCCACCTGAGGAGTTATTTAAATGCATGTCTGTCTTTCACACTCATCAAAACCTTCTCGTGAAGGTAGTGAAATAGACGGTTGAATAAAAGAAACAGCCTAAAATTCCAGCTACCCACACTACTAAACATTGGCAGGTGTAATAGGAAGTTTCTGGCCCTGACTTTTGGGCCTTGCTTCAAGGTTTAGGCCTGCAGACCCGCACACCCGCAGTCCCACAGAGACACACAGATGCTTTCATTAGTTTTTGGCTGATCAGCCTCAGGCCCAGGCATATCACTTGCTAGCTCTCTACCCTTCATCTAACCCATGTCTCTTGTTCAGCCATGTGGCTGGGGACCTTTTCTTAGAGCAGCATAGTTGTCCTCTGCTTCTCCCGGCTTCTCTCTGGCATTCTGCTCTGTGCTTCCTGTTCTGAGAGTTTTTAGTCTGGTGGCCCCGCCCACATTTCCTGCCTGCCTTTGGCCAATCAGTGCTTTTATTTAAACCAGTGGGTGGGACAATTATTTTCCATGAAATAACACAATACCCCTACAGGCAGGTTTCCAAGGAACAGTTCCACAAACAAATTCTCTTTACTTCTCCGGTTGTAATCTTACCTCTGTGTATGCAGAGGTAGTAACTGGAAGACTATGTAAGGACCAAGTTTATAAGAAGAAATAAAAGATGATTTAGATGCCCTCAGCTGCTAAAGCAACTTCTGGAGAGGTGGTATTCTGAGTTCTTACTACACTGGGATCAGGGTGCAGGACCCAGTCACTCAATGACCAGAGTTCAAGAGAACATAGATTACATGCTTCAAGCTGAGGCTTTGCTAAGAATAAGGAAGGCAGGAGGTGGTTGCATTGGGGACTGATTGGAAGAGTTACATGTTTTCTTGGATAAGCTGTTTTGACAAGTGTGGGATTTGCTGCCTCTTTACAAACCAGACGTCTATGTTTCAGGTCAGATACCCTTCTCCTGCAGTCCCCAGATAATGAGCTTTGGGGGACTTTCAGCTCAGTTTAGGGTCTTGGTTATGGTGTCAGGCATGTCTTTTAGTAGTGATTTTTTTAAAAATCCATTTTAAAATAATATAACACTTTATCCAGATACAGTACAGTAGAGGTGGATATATCCTAGGACTTTGGAGCCTGAATTACTTGAAGTCTGGTAACCATTGTTTTTGAAGCCATGGGGGTAACTAAAGTCTCTCTGATTTTAAGATGTCAGCCCGAGGATTACTTGGTTGTATACTGCAAAGACTCCATTGAGTGGTCAAAGTGAGTTTGAGTCAAGGAATACAGGAGGTACTCCAGAAACATTATAGTCGAATCCCTTGTTTGTCACTACTAAAGACTTCCTATTGTCTGGACACAGACTGACACACACACCCTCAGAGAAGACAGCCTCTGTCTTTTGGTGATCGGTTCCTGGCATTTTTGATTTGACTTCCTTCATTCTTGACTAAAAGTTTAGCATATACTACAACCTCCATTGTTTCTTCATTACACTAGGTCACTGTTCATGTAACAGAACATGTGGAGTAACAGGACACTGACTCTTGGCTCCTGGACCTTTGACCTTCATTTAAAGACTTTCTGACAGCACACTGGAGGGCATCAAATTCTTTAGAGAGATTGACAAGTTTCAGATTCTGCTAGCTCTATTTGACCTATGACATGATATGAGGCACAGTATTATCTATTAGCTCATAAACATCTTTCTCTCCTTTTTAAAACAATAACCAAGCTGACAACACTCAGGCTGGCATGCATAATGCATCTGTGAAGAGGCTGTATTTTTATTCTCCAGTTCTCAGTCAACAACAGAAAGGCTCCCTTACTCAGCAGACACACCTGCTATGGGTCAAGACACCGTGTTTCACGGGAAAACCTTGCTTGTGGTTCCCACCACTTATTCAGACCACATGACCCTTCCACTCTTCACCCAGAGCATCAGCAACTACTTCTGTGGGCACATGCTTCTGATAGAATGTAAGAAGCTTGTGCTCATTGTCCATTTCAAAGAATTTCTGACAGCTAGTGACTGGGAAGGAGCTACTCAGCTTCATCCACCTAAAAAGTGACATTGAAAACAGCTCAATGAATTCTAAAAGTATTTACTTCATCTAGGTTCCAAAACAGAAAGTCTTTATAATAAACTCTGGCTTATATTCAAATACTAATGTTTTTGATGGTTCTATATGATTTCATTCCTTTACATATGCCTTATGCTTCACAATGTATATATTTAAAATATTTAATACTTCTGGGCATGGTCATTTATGCCTTTAATTCCAGCACCCAGGAGGCAGATACAGGCAGATCTTTGTGACTTTGAGGCCAAGCTGGTCTAGATAGTGAGTTGCAGGCAAACTGAAGTACAGAGTAAGACCCTGTCTCAATAAAATTGTGCATGGTTTTATGTCCCATATATACATATATATAGTAATTAAATAATTCTACCCTCAGCTACTCGTCATTGTAATTTTTCCTTCCCAGTTCTCACTAGTTGGCTTCTATTTTTGAGAATGCTAAGGATGCCAGTTTTGTGTGATGAATTCACATAGGTTTCTGGAATGGAAGCGTTGTGCAGGAAGGGCCATTTCAGTTGTAAGTTGCAAAATCTTCTCCACATATGTTGAAATTCAGAACTTTAGCCAAATAGTTACCCTCTGACTGCTTAAATGCCATATCTTTAAAAAATATTCATAAGAATTAGACTACTATGATTTTGGTATTAATTTTCTAATTGTTTATCAATTTATTAATTTTAAAGTGTTCTTATAACTTACCCAGTTCCTCACTCATATAGAAGAGCCCATAGTTAATATTCTTTTTGTATTCACTCTAAATCTATAGTATGGATTATGTAGTATTAACAATCAATAAAAAATATATTAATTTAGGAATAATGGTTCAGATATTTGTTTATTAAGATACATAAAGATTGGAAAGTAAATGATACTGGAATGTAGGAAAAGAGGATGCCAGATAAAAACAGACCCCAAAGGCTGAATTTCTTTGAAAATTATGCAATGCAGTAACTTTGAAAAGTATGATGCGACATGATTTCTTGCAGGTCATTGCAGGGTGTGTGTTTGTGTGTGTGTGTGTGTGTGTGTGTGTGTGTGTGTGTGTGTGTGTGTGAATGATACAGGGTAGCCCAGAGCTACAGCAGGCTGATTTAATTTGTTTCGTTAGCAATGGTGCAGACTATAAAATATGCATGTTCATATTCTAAATATGTATGCCTGGAGTAAATAAATAATTTATTGTATAGTCCATAAATTATTTACTAAGCCATTCTAAATATATACAGTATTTGCATGTTACTGAAAATAAAGGAGGTAGATGGATGATCTCTTAGGATTTCAAAACAAAACAACAAAATCAAAAGTTGAAATGCTATGGTGTAGTGTTCCCTGTACAAGAGAAGGCCCTAGCATGAGAAAGCCTCAAATGGATTGAAGAAATAAGAAAACGAGTCTTCCTTGCAGAAAATAATTTCACCCAAATGTTCAAGTGTGAATTAGTCTGGACTTTGTTTTTTAAATCTGTGAGCTAAGCCTTTGGATTAGAAAACTAGGCAGCATAGAAAACTAAACAAAGCCTTAAAAAAAAATATCCTCCGATTTTTTTTTTTTTTTAACACTTTCTGGCACTTCAAAGAAATAGATAAGATAATGCCTTGTTTGGGGTGGATGCTCAAGAAGACACTCTTGTATATCTGGTTCTTTCTTTGGAGTCACTCTGCCATTTCCAAATCTTCAGCAGCGTCTGGGAAGAGGGTTATTATTACAGAACACACTCACCCCTGCTTAAGCACATCATCTGCTGACTGGTGAAATGCTTCAGACTCACTCCTTGGCGAGCAGAATTCTGAGTCAGAGCCATGGTGTTACATCTGTTCCCAGAATCAAGCCCAGACTGTGGCTTCTGGTATCCTCCTGCATTCAGGCCTAGCTCCCTGTGTGGACTGTGAGAGAGGTGTGGCTATTGCCCAGAGTTCTCATTTCATTTCTTCAAAATAGCATACATTAATTTAGGAATATTTTTCTTTCTAATATGCCCAGGAACATTTTTTTTCAGGGGCATAGATTCTAGAGTGTGACATTCCAGGTTTCCTCATTTTATCTGGAGAGTTCTGTTCACCTTTATTATGTTTCGGTATTTTCCCTGCATTCCTGATCTCCCCAGGACTTTCATCATGAAGGAGTGTTGGACTTTGTCAAAGGCTCTTTTAGTATCTAATAAGATGATCATATGCTGTTTTCTTTCAAGTTATTTATATGATGGATGACACTGATAGTTTTTCCTATGTTGAACCATCCCTGTATCTTTGGGATGAAGCCTACTTGACCATGGTGGATGATTTTTTTTTTTTTTTGATATGTTTGACCTTTTACAAGAAAGGGATTTTTCTAGCTAATTTTGAAAATGGGAATAGCTCTATCAGATGACAGATATTTATTGAACAAAAAGATAGAGACATATGAGTAGGTGTATTAGTAAGAAATTAACAAGTGCAATCTTGCTGGTGAGGTGTACAGTTCAGCCAGTTACAATCCTCTTCAGGAAGATTCAGGTGAGCTGATGTGCAGCTTCCTCACACAACAGAACAGTCCGTCATATAATTAAAGTTCTTATGGTTTATACACATTAAATTTTTTCCCAAAATTATTATGTTGCAAGTGAGGTGATGGTGGTGGAAGCTGGAGGCCCCTTGGGACCTGCTTGCCCAAGAAACACTGTTACCACAGGAGCACATCTCATAATAAAGCAAGTTTGGCTCCAGTTTTCTCTCAGTACCTTCGACTCTTCCTACTAAACAGCAAAGAAGGCCTTGCTTCAAAGTTGCACTTCATTAGCTTCCACACCTGAAGAAATCATTTTCTCTGCTACGTTTCTCAGTCTATGGTACTCTCTTACAGTAGAAAGTCAATGGGCAATAATGCCAGTGTGTGTGTGTGTGTGTGTGTGTGTGTGTGTGTGTGTGTGTGTGTGTGTGTTGCCAGTTCCCCAAAAGAAATTAATTTCTGCCCACTTTGTAATTTAAGAGATGTTTCTGATCTCTCTTTGGCACCCGTGGCTGGAATAATGGTGCCTTCAGAAAATAGAATCTCCCAAGCATCCTTTGTTGACAGCCCTTTATGAGCTTTTGTTTCAATGGCCCTACATCACAAACTAAATGCCTGCATGATGAAATGGTTGATATCAGGGTTCTTAAAAATAATGGAGCTTCCCTCTATCCAGGAACTCTAGAGTCCTTAGGGTCCCCTTCCCTCTCCTGGTGACACACACTGATAATAGGCATCATCTTGGAACAAGAAATCTAATGGAGTCTGGTTAACCCTTGACATGGCTACTGTGGAAACATTGATAGAAACTTTTTCTCTTCACTCCCAGAAACCTGCCATAGGTTGTTGCATGAGCTACCACTGGAGTAGGAGGTTTCTCGTCCAGGCTTTTGGGCCTAACCTCAAAGTTTAGACACACAGACCTGCAGACCCTCAGAGACACACAGATGCTTACAATAATTTTAGGCTGATCGGCCTAAGGCCCAGGCATATAACTTGCTAACTCTTCACCCTTAATCTAACCCATGACTCTTATCCTGTTCAGCCATGCGGCTTGGTACCTTTTCTCAGAGCAGCATAGTTGTCCTCTGCTTCTTCCGGCTTCTCTCTGGCATTCTGCTCTGTTCTGCCTGTTTCTAGAGTCCGCCCATACTTCCTGTCTGCCTTTGACCAATCAGTGCTTTTTATTAAACTCATAGGCAGTGACAATTATTTACAATGAAACAACATAATCCCCCTACATTACAACCCAGAGTAAAATTGGCTTCTGGGAGAGGCTCATCCTCAGGAAGTTTGAAAATAGCCTTATTGCCAAGGGCTGCAGCATTCTCACTGTGAATGTAAAAAGCAAAACCAGAAGTCAAGAGCAAAGGAAAATACCACTGAAACCCCACGGAGACATCACACTCTGGTCAAGTATCTTCATACATACATGGATGGGCTGCGCAGGAGAACATTTATGTAAGATCTTGATTTGTCCTAAAATCATTCTTAGTACGTGATCTTATTATTCCTTGGCATTCATTCTATCCCTGAGCTTCAGCCAGTTAGCTGTATCATTTATATCACCACAGAAATCCCCAAAAGAAAAACATTAACAGATCAGATACTAAGAGAAAGAGAATCTCCTGGATAGACTGTCAGGGATGGCTCTATGAAGTTCTGAAAGTAAGCTAAACTTAGTATTCTGATGTAAATCGCTATTCTGTTAAAGGATTCTTTGTCAATTATTTTTACTTTCAATGAAGGGCAACATGTCAGTTTGAGTTAGGGTTTCTGTTGCTGTGAAGAGACACCATGACCACAGTAACTCTTACAAAGGAAAAACATTTAACTGGGGTGGCTTACATTTTCAAAGGCTTAGTCCATTATCATAGTACTGTGGCATGGTGGCCTGTGGGCTGACTTGGTGCTGGAGAAGGAGCTGGGAGTTCTACATCCTGACCCTGAGGCAACAGGAAGTGGTCTGAGTATCAGCCTGAGCAAAGCTGATAAAAGAGACCTCAAAGCCAATGCCCACAGTGACACACTTCCTCCAACAAGGCCAGATCTCCAACAAAGCCACACCTCCTAATAATGCCTTTTCTTGTGAACGTATGGGGGCTGATTTCATTCAAACCACCACAGTGTCTAACTATGATATAATTATATATAGATATAGATATGTATTTATTAATAGAAACAATGTTATAAGTTACTAATTTATTTCCCACCTAATTCAGGTTCAAGATTAACATCCTTATAGCTTTATTTTCCTTTTCTTTTGTTCTTTCTCTCTCTCTCTCTTTCTTTCTTTCTTTTAATAATTTCACTACATAGCCTATGCTGGGTCCTGAACTCATGTAAACTCAGGCTGGCCTTAAACTCACAGAGCTCTGCCTGCCTCTGCCTCTGGAGCACGGCCACACACAGTTCCTCACAGCCTTTGATACCTTCTCTTCCTTCTTCAAGATCACTGATCTGTCAGAGTTAAAGTCTCAATGTTTTATTTTAAGATAGTGCCTTTTATTCTCTTGTGTGTGTGTGTGTGTGTGTGTGTGTTTAATGTGCATTCTAAACATTGTACAGAGGACATCCACAACTCAGCTATCCTCTGGTTTTCTTCTGTGAAACATTTTCTCCCTACAGGTAAGCCATAAGAAATTGTTCTGTCTGTTGTTCTTATGTTCATCAAGTCTGTTTCCTTTTTTGAAAAGATGAATCTCATCTCCTCACATGCCCTCTGCTTCTGTTGTTGTGATAAGGTCATTTGTGGAGAAGGAAATGAAGGGCGTGTGGAACAACAGCGCCTTGGCGTACTTGTTTAAAATCAGCCTGATATTCTGTAGCACTGGTCATCTCTCCCACATCTGCTCAGTTCATGTTTGGAGGCTGAAGGGGGGAGGCTACGCCCTGCCTGTGTCTTCCACCTCTGTGACATTTCAAGTCTAGTAGAGAGTAAGTGGGGGTGATACCCGAGTCATGCTTAGTCCCCACTCCAGGCTGAGTGATGCATGGACAAAACACCCCACTCTTGGCTTTACTCATGTCTAGCTATTATCTCTTGGTTGTTATTATCTGTAGTTTTCACCTTCTACATTTGCTTCTTAACAATTGTGAAGAAAACAAAAGATGTCTCTCCTGTGCCCTATAACATCTGTAATCACTACAATCCACTGCTGAGCTCAGACTCATCGGGGAAAGGCTTTGCCTTGCTAACCTTCTCAGTTTTTTTCCTACACATCTGTCCTTTGGGGGTCAGTTCATGTCTTTCCTAATCCCGTTGCTTCACTCTATGAATCATGAGCATCTGGCTGAGAGTTCCAGGTTGTTCTCTTGTTTATCATTTCTTCTTGCTGATCGCTTTGAAGGGTACATGCTTTTTCTCAATACTCTTCCATTGTAGTTTCCATGGCAGAGAATTGGCAAGGGATTCCACAATGAGATCCTTAAGAAGCAAATGAAAATGAGCTGCATTTAGGAGATGAGTAAAGTAGATGCATTTAGGGATCAAAGCTCTGCAAAATGGAGTGACTGAAAATTCCTGAGAGAATGTCCTGAGTCTGACTAAGCAGCCTTTGTCTTATGAGATGTGGCATAGTAAGTGAAGAACTGTCTGTCCCATCATTCTACTCGCCCCTCATCATCCCTCAATATCCAGTTGAAACACTTCTGTCTTTCTTCCTTCCTTCCTTCCTTCCTTCCTCCCTTCCTTCCTTCCTTCCTTTCTTCTTTATTTGTGTATTGAGCCTCTTTCTCCTGGGCCCACTCATATTTAGCATATGGTCACCATACAAATACTCACAATACTTTTTATTTTTAACCACAGCCCCCTCCACCACCACATGTTGTACTACAACTGTTTTCTTGGGATGTGTGTACTTTGATAATTTTCTTCAGCACTTTCTATCAGGACCGTCTATCATGGCGCTCAGAGCATTGCAGGTTCTGAGTGAGGTCTCTAATGGATTATGGCCATGGTCCTTCTGTTGCAACAGAGACAAAGGTCTTTTGTGTCTCTGATGCTCTTCTCTGTGATTAAATGTCAGTGACATTGTGTCCTTGTTGGAAACATAAGTTACTAATAGAAGTAGCTTTCCTGAACATGAAGTTTCAGGGACTTCACAGATAAGTGCCCATCATGGGCAGAGCCAAGGGGTACCATGATACTCTTTGTATCCAATTGCCAGTGCTTAGCTACGTCATAGGACTTCCATTTTGGTTGTCTTTGCTATTTTTCATCTCTAGTGTTGTCAAGAAGAGGATGAACAAGAAAAAATTCTGATGTTTTATAGCTTGGCAGTTACTCATAGCTTTGAGAATCCTAGACCATCCCTGTGTTCACTGCACAGTGGAAAATCTCCAAATGTTTTAGCTCTGAAAAATGAGTTCAGTTGTTTCTGTCTGTGAGCTAACATATGCATGCTCCACACTCTGGTGTTAACTATGTGAAGATAATGCACTGAAATAAAAATTCTAGACTTGATGGGTTCCTTCAGATCATTGTCACATTATTGAACAGAAGGACATGACAGAGACTAAATAATAAAAGTGGATGTAAATGGACCAATATCCTGTGTCTATTCTAATGACTGTTCCAAAGAGCACCATTGTCTTTCCTAACCTTTAGAAGAGGAGATAAGTTAGAACAATCAAAGCAAGTAGTGGGTCTCTCATTACACAGTGTCTCTCAACACAACTCCACCAGGACCGGCATGCAGTCCTAGGCAGCCATGAACTCCTCTAAGCCTTAGTTTCCAAGTGGTGATGAACAGGAGCTGCCTACCAACCGTCTGGATGATTGGATGAAATCACATAGGTACCGCACTTGGCACAGGGCCTGGCCTTAGAGGATGCTTGGTGATCAAGTGTGGTTATTAGGAAAAACATGTTGCCTGGATCTGCTCCTATTCCAACTTCAGAGAGGTTTCCAGCAAGCAACTGATGCAGCACTCCACTGGCTATGGGACATTCTAGTAAAGATGAGAAAAAGTGAAGAGCAAATCTATTATGGAAGAAAACAACCAAATTCCCATGAAGCCTAATTATTTGTGCTGTTTATTAATAGCTCTGTTCCTGCCCTTCTCCCCCAGCAACAAATTAGGATCTAACTTGAGATAAGACTCTGGATGAAGGGGAGCCTCAACATTTCTGCAGGGAATAGCTCCTGCATAATGCATCCTGGCATCCGAAGGGAGCCTGGATGACTGCCTGCTGTCAGCTTCCTTTTGCAAGCCTCATCATAGGCCATAACAGTCTTCATTATAATTTGGGGCCCCTTTATTGCATGTATAAATAAACTCTGACAAAAGTGTGAGTAAATCCTTTAGTGGTAAAGGCTGATAGAAGAGGGCAAAATTAATTTTATGCATGAAGAATCTCATTAAGTAGCTTCATGGAAACAAAAGGAACTGACATCAGAGACTTGTGGATGTCAGCGTCTTCATTCTATGCCACAATCTTGCCCCAGAAGAGTTAATCCCCAATGGTTCTCGCTGTAGGGCTCCGGAGGTCACAGAAGATGCCCAAGCTGAACCTTCTGGGGTGGCTTAGGTTCCCCTGGCAGCCAAAGCCCAGATCCAGTGGGGATTCTTTCCTTTCACTCACTCCAGATCTCCGCAGAGCATGCTGGGAAGGGCTTCCAAACTCCCCGAGTGAGGTAACAGGCATCAGGTGGCTGCATTGCTAGAACTGAGTGGTCAACCCTTTGGGCGACTCTGATCCTTCTCTGCAGGGGATGCGCTGCTAATTTTAGCCACCCAGAGTGCTATCCAGGTGGGAGGGAGAAATGGATAAGGTACTAAGGTACGGGGGTGGGGGGGGGATGAGGTAGAGCAAGAGTGGGCAGAGTGAAGCAAGGGAAGGGAGACTCTGGCAGAACTAGAATCCATCTACTGAGAACAAAGAATGTACAATTGGCTCCCAAGTTCTGTCAGTGGGGGCCAGGTTTTCATGACTGATTTTATATGTATTCTTGATCGATCGATACCATGTCAAATCACTGTATCACCATCCCATGTGCTTTTGATTCATGTTCTGTGGAATTAATAAACCATTATATGTGGTGTGTTTCCTGTCCCAGAAGAAATGCTGTTGACATAAAGGTAAAGCTAAGCACTTGCTGCCTTTGGCCATCTTGGTCCCAGCCTATGCCATTAATCAATATATAATGGGTTTCTCTAGATGTAAAGTCGTCCATCACTACTTACTTATAGTTTGGGTATAGCCAAAGATCACTTCAGACAGAAATAACTTATTAACCATTATTGTAACTGTTCAACTATATAAATATGATCATTTTGAGGACACTCGCTGAAGTCCATAGAGAAAAATGTTTTAATAAATAATTACACCCTTCTACCACTAGAGAATGTCTCTCATGGACCAGATGATCGGATAGAAACCATGGGTACCGCAGTAGATATCAGAGAAAATAAACATTAGAAAGGGCAAGTGAGCAACAGGAAAATATCTTTAATATCAGTCCACTGTTATTCATAAAAACCATTTCTTGGTAGTGTCAAATGAAATCTTCTGATAAAAGGCAAGAAAATGCAAAGCCTACTAACAATCCCTGAATGCTTGGACATCAACAGGACATGAATAATATTAGTATTATGTCAGAGGGAAAACGGGTTCAGAAGCTGGTGACAGAGTGGCAGAATTGGGGTCCAAGGTTGATTTCACCCCTTATAAACTCTTAGATTCTAGAATAGTCCACCACTCTAGGCAGGGGCCTCCTTAGAGCTCCTTTGAGGCCATGGAAAAGTCACCCCATGCTGTTCCTTTACAACTCTTTGTGAATGACAGCTCTTAGGCGTCTTTAGGGAGCTGAGTCTGGATGTATGAGGTGAGCCAGACTGTAATCTCTGGGCTTCTTCCAATTATGCGCCTCTGACTACTCCACATCTCACTGAATATTTTTGGTTCCATATGTCATGTCTTCACTTTGATCATAGTACTAAAGGGATTAGAACAGAGAGCAAACACAGTTTTGAAATGTCAACCCCAGAGTATTGTTTGGATTTGGTTTCCAAGTTCCTTTCCAAATTGTTTTCAAAGAATTAATTTTCCTTTTGGACTGCTTGCTGATCAAGGCGACCTGTTCTATGGGCTGGGAACATCTTCATCTCTAAAACACTTCAGCTTTATTGTAAGCCCACACTTACTTGCCTGCTTTCTGTGCTGTTTGTGCCTTTTGCTTTGGCTGAGACCATAAAGAGGTAGCATTCAGGTTTTAATACCTCGTTTAAAGTAGAAAATATTAACTAGCTATTGCTCTACCAATTTACTAGGGAATTAATCATTTTGAAAGTAGTTTTGCTGAGCAGTGAGATCATGAGGTCTCTGGAGGTACTGGGGTACATTTTTAGAAACTTGATCTCCAATGCACTTTGAATTTTTAATTTTTAAAACTTAATTTTTGCATTTCTTCCAGGAATTTGTTCTTTTCTTGTGTATGTGGGTGTAGTGTATGTGTGTGTGTGTGTGTGTGTGTGTGTGTGTGTGTGTGTGTGTGTGTGTATGTAATATATGAGGGATGTGTGTGTTTGTGTGGGGGATGTATGGTGTGTGTATGTGTGTGTGTGTGATGTATATGGGATGTGTGTGTGTGTGTGTTTGTGTGTGCGTGTGTTTGTGTGTGTGTGTTTGTGTTTGTGTTTCTTTACCAAATAAGTCAGAGAAGTGAATGTAACTGTTGGGCCAATCAAGATAACTTAGTTTATTCATGTAACAGCTGCCTATGTGTCTTATTCTAATGGTCTAAACACCAAATAATATTTCTGTAGCACAAATCCTAGTTAATATTAATAATAAAAACCTGGAGCCAGATATCAGGGTAGATGCTAAAAGATCAGAGAGTCAAAGGAGCCAGGCACTCAAGAGACTTCTGATCTCGAGTCTAAAGGACTGAGCTTCCTGTCTCTTCCTGCCTTATATTTCTTTCTCTGCCCAGTCATATTGCTTCCTGTCTCAGTCTCCCTGGTGCTGGGATTAAAGGTGTGAGCCTCTACTGCCTGGCCTCTATAGCTAACTCTGTGGCTGGCTCTGCCCTCTGATTTTCAGGTAAGCTTGTTTGTTAGAGCAGACATAAAATATCACCACATACTTCTATCCTTCTTCTCTTTAGACTTATTTACAAGATACAGCTGGGGCAGCAAGTGCTGTAACAGCTAGAGCAGCAGCTGCCCTTGAGGGGCTCAGGGTGCATTGCCCTGCCCTGGGGCTCTATGCAGTCTGCCTTGGGAATAGTAAACTACAGGGTTTCCAGTTTATTGTTTGAATTAGTCAATACATATTAGGTATCATTGTAGCATTCTCAAACTAAAACTGATTTAGCTGTTTCTTCTCTTTATACCTCAGCTCCCCCTCACCCCACCCCTTTTGTTTCTTCCTAGTCAGTTTCCACATCACACAGGTCTCTTTCTCCCACTCTCCTCACAGTTAATCCCATTTATAGTTGTACATAATAATACACTATCTATATGTTTACACACACACATATATATAATCTACCATGTAATACTTTCCAGATCCATCCGTTTTGTGTTAAGTTTTTATTTATAGTTACATAGAATCCACTGTGTATGTGACCACATTTTTAGAGTAGCCAGGAGAAGAATCAGCTGCGATGTCCATCAGCAGATGCACCTCTCTAGCACAGGTCTATACTGTCATGGTGGTACTGAACCCAATCCCATCATATGTTTTCAAAATTTGCATGGTTTGAGTTTCTTTCCCTGAAGAGATTCAATATAAAGCTAATTCTGACGATAAGATCTTATTAAGTTCTGACGAGATTTGCTCATTGGCACAGATGTGAGACTTGAACTTTCTGCACAGTGATTGCATATCAATCCAAAGCAACAAAGTAATAACTTTGAGGGTCCTCATTACTATGAACTATATTAGCGATCTTGGTGCAGAAGTGTTTTTATAATGAAAGATTCCAATTCTTTCTACCATATGCAGAGACAGATAGGCTCAGCTTGCAAAGCTGGAAGCTTTCCCCTCTGTGTTCTAAGAGTCCTTTGTATTAAAAGAGCATATCTCAGCCCGAATGTTACCCACAGTGATTTGCTTGCAGCTACCTGTTTTAGGTTATTTTCCTTTGCCATATTTTGAGCTCTTCAAGGGCAAATCCTTGGTCTAGGGCCTGGCATGTAGTGAGTGTCACAGAATACTTTGTAAGTGACTAAAGAGAGCTTCTCATGTTTGGGGAGACGCTGTGGTGAGGCACAGGGTAAGGCAGGCTGAACAATAGAAGACCTCCACTCTGAGGATCTCAGGCACTCTAGCTTTGGAGTGCACCTTTGCAAATTACAGAGCTTTCATAATGTGCCTTGTCTCCCTGCCGCTGCCTTTTATGGCTCCCACTGCTGTGTGTTTGACATGTTGGCAGAGAGAAGACCGAAAAAGCCATTTGATCAAGCTTGCTATGAGTTTGAAGAACAGATGTACCCAGGGTTGTTTGTTTGTCTTGTGAGTGAGTTTGCATGGGTGTGTGCCTCTCTCTGTGTGTGTATGTGTGTGTGCATGTGTGTATGTGTGTGTATTTGTGTGTGTGTATGTATGTGTGTGTATGTGTGTGTATATTTGTGTGTGTATGTGTGTGTATGTTTGTGTGTATGTGTATGTGTGTGTATGGGTGTGTGCCTTTGTGTGTGTGTGTATGTGTATGTGTGTGTGTATGCATGTATGTATGTTTGCGTGTATGTATGTGTATGTGTGTGTATATTTGTGTGTGTATGCGTGTGTGTATGTGTGTGTGTGTTTATATTTGTATGTGTATGCATGTGTGTGGGTATGTTTGTGTGTGTATGCATGTGTGTGGGTATGTTTGTGTGTGTGTATGTGTGTGTATGTGTGTGTATGTATGTGTTTGTGTGTATGTGTGTGTATGTGTGTATATATTTGTGTGTGTATGCGTGTGTGTATGTGTGTGTGTGTGTTTATATTTGTATGTGTATGCATGTGTGTGGGTATGTTTGTGTGTGTATGCATGTGTGTGGGTATGTTTGTGTGTGTGTATGCATGTGTGTGGGTATGTATGTGTGTGTATGTATGTGTTTGTGTGTATGTGTGTGTATGTGTGTGTATGTATGTGTTTGTGTGTATGTGTGTGTATGTATGTGTGTGTTTATGTGTGTGAGTGTGTGTTACCCGTATCTGCTAGTTCTCTTGTCTTCACTAAAGCCACTTGGTGATAAACTTTCAAGTTTCATTGTCCCCTCTATCATAAGAGAGTAAGAAAACCAATGGAGGTTTGACTATTTTCCCGAGCTGGTCCTCTAAGTGAGCTGTGTAGCTGTTTGCTACAAAAGGAATAATTTCAAAGAAAGCCTTTTACAATTCAAGCTCTCTACATAGACACACTACATTGGCTTCTTGGTTTAGTAGTAATTCCTGGGAAGGTACAACTGGCCTATGCATTTATTCAGTATTTGTTATGGTTCCAGTAAATTAGGCCAAGATTTTCCTCTATGGTTACTTTTGGAGATGAAGCACTAGATAAGCCAAAGAGATCAAGTAGGTCTCCAGGGCCTTTGCAGACAGTTAATTCTCCTTTGGCACTATGCAATCCGCAAACTACAGAGCTGCCTTCTAGAATCCATCAGGACTGCATGCTAAGGCTTTGGCAGGTGAGAGTGGGCTGCTCCAGGTGAGATGCGAGCCTTATGCTCTGCCCCATACATCCTCCCTCCCAAATGCACTTACCATCATCTTGCTGACTCTGCAGGAGCTCAAACAGAGTCTGCCCACTTTGATTTTTTTCTTTTCTCATAATGATTTCCAAAGGCAATGGGAGAATTTCAAATAAAGGAACAAATGAAGAAAAAAAGATACACCCTAAGTAGTTTTTAAACAATTCATCTGGAAAGCCTATACACAGCTGCCTACGCCTCTGAAGGCCATTACCGGTTCATGAAAGGATAACATGCCCACTTTCTGTTCACTGCATTTATCTTCTCTGCTTGGCAGAAGAAAACTGTTCTGTTTTGCCTTGCAGGGGACCAGAGAGTAAAATCTTCATCTCACCTGTTCCCATCTGAGCTTATTCACCACCCAGGAGTGCTCTGGGCATGGATGTTCCATAAATACTTGTATATTTCACTCAGTGGCTCTGCTCTCCTCTATACTAGTCAAAACAAGACAAAGTCATTTGAAAGTGGATGCCTGTAGTAGGCTCTCTTCCAAACTCTGGCTAGAAAGATCCCAAGCATTCTCAATGGAACAATGTACTGTATCAGTCTCCTGGACGTCATCCGTTTCCTTACCCTCTCATATTGGTCTGGTCTCCCAGGCCTGCCCTTATCATGAATCCTATTAGACTATTTACCCAGAGTCTTCCCTGTTTCTCCTTAAAAACTTTCACCGGTTCACCACATTATTCCATGACTATAAATTCTCAGGTGTTCATGCTCTACCGAGCTGGGTCCTGGCTCTCCTCAGGCTACTCTGGTTCCCATACTTACCACAATCGTGCTGAATAGAGACGGATAGTATTCTAACATGAATCAATCTAATCAATTCTAACGATCACTCACAGCTTCTGTCTAACAATAGCAGCACTTCTAATGAACTTGTGATGCTGCACGGAACTGGAAATCACCTTCCTTTCTTCTTTTTATATGTATGATTCATAAAATGCACAGTTATGGATCATCTACCATAGGCCAGACAGTTTTATAGACACTAGAAAGGTACTAGTTACTACAATACATAACAACTGTATTTTCAAATTATTTAATTCCAGGGAGAATTATAGGTAATGACCAGGAAAACAAATAAAAACTAAGTGGCAAGTAATAAACACCATGATGACAACACATAGTGGTATTTCACACTGGGTGGTCAGGATCACTTCTCTGGGGAGCAGTATTCAAACTGAATCCTGACTCCCTAAGTAGGATTCAGTTTACTTGAGATTATGAGAAAGATCGTTGCCATCCAAGGAAATATACAAGTCAACCTAATAGAGTGAGAAAATAGAGTCTCCGTGTACCAGAAGTGAGGAAATAGCACCTCAGTGTACCGGAAGTGGGGAAACAGAGCTTCAGTGTACCGGAAGTGGGGTTAGCCTCGGAGAGTTAGTGGAGGGGGTGGGAGGTGGGGAGTGGTGGTGGTGGATAATTTTGAAATTTCAGGCCTACAATATGATTTTATTCTAAATATATTATGAAGATATTTGCAAGCTGTAAGTGGGGAAGCAGCACAATCTAATTTACACTTTCTGTTTGCTTGTTTTGCTGTATTTGAGACCCTATTTTACTCTGTAGCCCCAGCTGCCTGAGACCTTGCTTTTGTAGACCAAACTGGCCTCAAACTGGCAAGAATGCGCCTGCCTCTGCCTCCCGAGTGCTGAGATTGCAGGCCTAACTCACCACATATGGCTCAATATACATTTTTAAAAGAATGATTTTAATTCCTTAGTGGTCAATGGCTTTAGTGGGCAAAGTAACACCAAGTTAGCCAGTTGGCACCAATGCAGGCAAAGGCAGAGGGGCCTGGGAGGTGGAGAAAATGGGCAGAAGTGCAGAGCATTTTAGAGGTACAGGTGAGAACAACTTGAAAAAATGTTTGACTCACATTTCTCGGCACGCTGCTGTCGTACATAGATAGTATCTACTTGGGGTTCCCGAAGCTAGACCGGACAGCTGCAGCTTTTATGAGTATTTGTCTTAGAAAGTTGCTTGCATGCACCTCACACACTGAGAAATTAAATCAATAGATAAAATAAATGTCATTGCTTGGTCTCTTAAGAGATGTCACTGTGGATGTTATTTTCTTACACATGAAAAACAATTACATGAAGTTGACAGTAAGGAATTAAATGGCCTCTAAAATCTTCACCTGTGCGTGGACTCTCAACTTGTGGGTCAAGACGCCTTTGGGGTCAAACAGCCCTTTCAGAGGGGTCACAGAAAACACTGATATTTACATTATGATTCATAACAGTAGCAATACTACAGTTATAAAATAACAAAGAACATAATTTATGATTTGGGTCACCACAACAAGAGGAGCAATATTAAAGGGTCACAGCATTAGGAAGGCTGAGAACTATTGTGTCAGAGAAAACACAGAGGACTTAGATTCTTAAGGAATGTCGAAACTTCTGAACTTACCTCCCGTTTGGTTGTCCTCACAAGTATGCAAGTATGGGCTAGCCTCTTGCCTTCATTCAGACCACAAGACACTGAGCTAATTTCCAACTTCCCTGAAAGAGGAGCCTTTAATTCCATTGTGCACCCAGTAGTGCCTGTATCCCAGCCATACTGGTACCAGGACATATCAGACAGAACTGAGAATGACCTTCCCTTTTTGTTTATCTGTATCTATTGACCTTTTTGACTATCTATTGACTATATTTATCTACAATATATGTAAATATGGGGGAGGGCATTGCAAAAGCCCTAGCAAAAGACAGGCCCAGTCTCTTCCCCTCCCCCTTCCCTTTTCCCTTCCCATTCCTGATGTGGGAATGCCTTTCTGTATGCTGTGAATATCAATTTTTAAATAAAAGAGCTGTTTTGGGCCGTACAAGAAGTAGGGAAAATCAGAATAGGTAGAAAAGGAAGGGTGGAGTCAGGGAGATTGAGCAAGCCGCCCAAGGAGCAACATGTAAGAAATACAGGTGAGCCACGGGCCACGTGACAGACAGATTAATAAAAATGGGTTGATTTAAGATGTAAGAGCTAGCTAACAATGTGCATGAGCCATAGACCAAGCAGCATAAAGTTAATATAAGCATCTGAGTCATTTCTAGGGGCCTGAGTGGCAGGCGGCTGGGCGGCTAAGGGGTCTGGCGTGGCAGGGTCTGTGGGTCCCCTTCCCCTCCCTCTTCCCCTCCCCCTTCCCCCTCTCCCTTCCCCTCCCCCTTCCCCTCCCCCTTCTCTCTCTCCCCCAATCTCTTTGGCTCTGGATCTCTCAGTCTTACCCTTGCTGTCTCTGTCCTCAGATGCTGTCTAGCCCCATGTGTGCCATGCTTTCTGCCATAATGAGAATAGACTAAGCCTCTGAAACTGTAAGCCAACCTCCCCCCAGCCCCAATTAAAAGCTTTCCTTTATAGGAGTCGGTTTGCTTTGTCTGGTGTCTCTTCACAGCAACACAACAGTGATTAATTAATAATAATTAATTAATAAATTAATTATTGTGTTTATTACACAGATTCATTTTTAACTCTGAATTCAATCTTTCTTCTCTAGCATAGACAGATGACATATTTATTGAAAGGAAAATCATTTAAAGGAAAGACTATGGGTCTTTAAAAAAAAATGTCATTGCTGGGGTATGGAAGACCATGAAAACTACAGTTGAAAGTGCACTATGAGAGAGCCAGGTAGAGCTCTGGTTCCGCACTGCTTCTGTTAGGAGTCTCTGTGACCATCATTGGTGGGCTGACTCTTCTAGCACTGATGTCTCTTCAGACAGCTGCAGCTGTTTATATGAACTATTATTACTGTCTCTGCCATTGTTAAATTTAACTATAGAATATTCTCAGACATTTTCCGTCAGTCTACTGAGATTTAGATTCAAGGCACCACACACCATGCCTAAGCTGGTGAGAAGCAGGAACTCAAGCTACCACATTGAGTTTCCTCAGATGTAAACAGCCCTCTGCATCTCGCTCCTCACTCTAACATGTCACTGTATGTTTTAGAAATGCCTTTGGTAAAGGCTGTTGGGAAACTCTCTAGATGTATGATAACATTAAACATCTTTATTGATATTATTTTCCCCAACAGTTTAATATACATACCAGTGACATAAGCTACATGTAGCTAAAATATAGTATTTTATATATGTACATATGTAGCTTATACATACTGAGTAATATACATACTGATTAGCTGGCCAGGGAACTGTATTTTATGCACTACAGACTTTAGAAATGAGCAGCCAAATTTTGTATGCAATGAAAATTAAGCAATGTTAGAAAAACAAACCTTTTCTATTCTCTCTCTTTTTATGTATATATGCATATATTTAGATATCCATTGTATGTGTGCTTACATGTATGTATAGCTATGTAAATAACCACACACACACTGGCCAGAATGTACAAACTTTGATCTATGTTAAAGATCCTGTGTACTAATTAATATTCATTCCTTATTGGCACTCTGGCTTTTCCTAGTCAATTGCAGATTGACTTGATATTTCTATGATCACACACACATGTGATTAGACCAAGTATGTGGTTTTAGATCTGATTTCCTTTTTCTTCTTTCTTTCCTCTTCTCAACATAACTATTTCAAATTCACCTAGGTTTCCACCATGTGTCTGCATGTATGGTGTGTTTACAATGTGCACACATGTGAAAGCTATCCAGTGTGCGTATGTGTGTGTGTGTGTCTCTGTGTGTGTGTGTCTCTGTGTGTGTCTGTGTGAGTAGAGAGATTATGTTGTTCCATTTTAAATAATTGTCCCACCCACTGGTTTAATAAAAAGCACTGATTGGCCTAAGGCCCAGGCATATAACTTGCTAACTCTTTACCCTTAATCTAACCCATGACTCTTACCCTGTTCAGCCATGCAGCTCAGTACCTTTCTCAGAGAATCATAGTTGTCCTCTGAATCTTCTGACTTTTCTGTGGCATTTCTGCTCTGTTCTTCCTATTCCCAGAATTTTTTTAGTCTGGTAGCCCCACTCACATTTCCTATCTGCCTTTGGCCAATCAGCGCTTTTTATTAAACCAGTGGGTGGGACAGTTATTTATAAAGGAACAACATAATCCCCTTATGTGTGTATGTGAGTGTGTGTGTCTGTGTGTGTGTGTGTCTGTGTATGTGTCTGTGTGTGTCTATGTGTGTGTGTCTATGTCTCTCTGTGTGTGTGTGTGTGTGTGTGTGTGTGTGTGTGTGTGTGTGTGTGTGTGTGTGTAGAAGTCAAAGATTCATTTTCAGTGTCTTCCTTTCCTGCTCTCCACCATGATTTTTTGAGACACTGTCTGAACAATGGTATTTTCACTGGCATGGCTGCTCAGTGAGTCCTTGGATGTGTCTTTCCCCTCACTCCCTGTTTTGGAATCCACACCCAAGTCCTCACACTTGTTCAGCAAGCACTCTACTCACAGAGCTGTCTCCCCTGCCCTTTCTTATGTATTAATATCTCATGCCATTTGGTAATTATACCAAAGTTTTTCCACTGGATACTTTATGATTGCTTGAGTTATTTCCAGTTTGGAATGCTTACAGATAAATTTACACACACACACACACACACACACACACACACACACACAAAGACTCTTCCCTAAGACATAAATCTGTCTTCTATTTCTATATTCCCTATAATTCCATGTATTTTTACTATTAGTGTGTAGATGCCAGCTCCAACATGGAAATCAATTTGTTATGTAATAATAGTTTGCTGATGCATTACAGAAATAAAATGTATTGATTGTTGAAAAAACTGGTATGGAATTCTGGCTTTCCTGAATTGTTTCAGAACTATATAAGTTGTTCATGTCTCTTAGGGTTGAGAAATTAGCCCTGAAAATTACATGAAATTATTGCTATTACAAAGGAGCATTTCATTGAGAAGTCATTGTAAATGAGTTCTGAAGCAAAAGTGAAGATCAGAGGGTCACATGCTTCAAGTACACTGGAATCACATGGACATTTTTACTCTCTAGCTCTGTCTCAGCCACTTGATGTCTCTGTTACACTAAATTGCTGTGGTCTTTCTTTACTAGTAAACGTTGTATCTTTACACAAAAGCACTGCTACATTGTCCCTTAATATATTAAAAGTCCTTACAAATCACTTTATTTGTCTTGGTTTTCTTTGTTAGCTCATTCATTCCAAATTGCAAATCCAGGGGTCACTCAATTGAATGAAACAGCCTTCAGTTCCAGGGGCTGAATGGTGTGGCTATAGAAAACCATGGTGAGTAAAAGGCAAAAGTATCTTATTTTATGTACTCTGCCACACCTGACTGACTCTCTTATTCATCACATACAGACAAGGTGCCTTCTCTCTACAGTTCAGATTTTACTAAGGCAGAAAAATCAGATATAGAAACATTATATATCAGGACTGTTTCTCCTTCTCCCTCCGCATTCTCTTCTTTTTGTTCTCTCATATGGAATCTTATGCTAGCCTTGAACTCATTATGTAGTTTAAAATGACTTTGAACTTTGACCCCCTTGCTCTAACTGTCTCAGTGATAAGATTTCAGACATGTTCCACCGTGTCTACTTTAGTACAGTCCTGGGGGCCAAACCCAGGGATTTTTGCATGCTAGGTAAATACTTTCCCAACTGAGCTACGTCCTCAGATAGAACTGGATTTACAAATGACAAGTCCCATGACTGAGATTGGGAGGAAAACTACATATCTCAGTAACGCTCCTGGGCTTATTTAAAGCAAAACCAATTATATATTAACTTTCTCTAAAAACAAGTGAACAAAGTCTTCTAAAGTGATATCTCATGAATTGGATCCTCATTTCTGATGACCAAAATTTTGGTGCACTTGGTCTGAGGACAGCTTGACTTTCTTATACTTCCCCTTTGCTATTGATGCTATTTCACATACTGTGTCATGCCAAAAGCTGGGTCAACCATGTTGTTTTAGTTTGGGCTACCTGTGGCCAACTCTTTGCAGACCATGGCAGTCCATTGACAAGGGCAGAAAAAGAAGCCTCACCTAATTTTACTCCATAGCACGTGATACTTTGAGTTGCTTCCATTTTAAACTATGTCCATTGGAAACAACAGAGGATGAGGTGATACCCACATAAAACCTCATTATCTGAGGATAATTGACATAGGAAAAGGCCGCTTAAGGTGAAACATTGGAAACAACAGAGGATGAGGTGATACCCACATAAAACCTCATTATCTGAGGATAATTGACATAGGAAAAGGCCACTTAAGGTGAAACCACAACCAACCTTATAGGAAATGGTGATAAAATATTTAATTTGGGATTTTATCTTGAAAAATTAAACAAAAATTGATGAAATAATTAATGCTGACCACTTGGGTTATAATTATATCTAAGGGCAATAGGACTACTGTGATTTTAAATGGTATTTAGAAATGGAACTCCTCTTTCAGGCCGCATTAGTTGCTTTTAGCTCTTCCTCTAGGGATAAGACATTTTGATATTTCCCACATTTATATTGGCATGAAACCTACTGTTATCACTCTGCAGGTGGCTATATTTTGGGGACCCTGCTGTATGAAGTTTCAGTCCTGCAGAAACACACAGACCCTTATATTAATTTTACGTTGGCTGACCTAGGGCCCAGGCATAGAACTTGCTCCCTATTCAAACTAACCCATGATTCTTACCGTCTTTAGCGATGCACCTTGGTACTTTTTCTCAAATCAGCATTTCAACTTCTTTCCTCTGTGTCTGTTGGTGTCTCATCTAGCTGGCATCTCTCCAGCATTTCTACTCTGCTCTTCCTGTCTCTAGAGTTTTCTTAGTCTGGTAGCCCCACCCACACTTCCTGTCTGCCTTCGGCCAATCACCATTTTTATTAAACCAGTAGGCAGGACAATTATTTACAACATACCAGAACATACTCCCCCAGCAGGACCCCATGGGTGCTGTTTCTCCATTATCCATGTTTCCCAGCAAACACACTGGTCCTTTGCCTCTTAAAATCTTTTCCCTACTTCATCTGAAATATTTCCTGAGTATTATGTTTAGAGCTTATACTGTAGATTTATCAATTTGTGATAAGCACCCTATGGCCATTGTTCTCTTTATATATTGTTTCTCTTTTATTGGGAGTTGATTCTTTTCTCATATATTTTTCCCTTTTGTTGGAAATCAATTCTTTTCTCATATATCTTGATTAAAATTTCCCCTCACTCTGCTCCTCCCAGTTCCTCCATACCTTTCCTTCCATCTGGATCTAATTTTGATCAATTATAAATTTTGGTTACAGTCTCTGCAGCAAAAGTAAGTTACTCTGATGGGGGTGATGAGAGCTAGAAACAGTTACAAATCATGCTGATACAGGATAGATTCTCTCTATGTCCCTGACCTCATCTGCTACCATTAATTGACTTGAATTTACAGTACCAGCCATGGTTTCCCACCAATTGAGTGGGACTTAAGTCCAATTAGGTGGTTGTTGGTTATAAGCAAAATATAAACATCACTATTGCACACTTGGGGGACATTCTGCCCTGGCTTTATAGCTGGGTAGGAATAGTGATCACTTTTCTCCTTGGCAACTTGCATGGCACTATTTGGGCACTATGAGAGTTATCTCAGTTGGGAGGTTTCCAGGTCAATTCCTTCAAATACAGAGTCCAAAATGTGTAATGTTTTCATCAATAGGTCTTTATTTCCAAGGGCAATGGTAATAGCTTGTGAAGATAATACAGTATTCATGTTTGAAATTCTCAGAAAAGTAAATTAAAGAATTAGATTAACAAAATATATCCTAAGTTTTTAATTAAAATTTAATTTTTGATTGATTAAATAAATATTGCAGAATTTATTTGGGCAATTATATAAATGTGCCCACAACCACATTGCATAAGATTACTCTCACCCAAAATGCCTTTTTACAGTGCTTTCAGCAGATTTCTATTGTCAGAATCCCAGACACTTGCCGACTACTTTCTGACACTCTGAACTGCCCATTTCGTAGAAATTTACTAATATCAGCATGTTTCAGATAGTGTTATTATTGCTATGATGAAACACCACCAAACAAGATTTGGAGAAGAGAATTTATTGGGCTTACGCTTCCACATATCTCTTCATCAGACAAGAAAGTCAAGACAGAAAGGAACCGGGAGGCAGGAGTTGATAAAAAGGCCATGGAGGGTGCTGCTTACTGGCTTGCTTTCCATGGCTTGCTCAGCCTGCTTTCTTATAGAACCCAGGAACACCAGCCCAGGGATGGCCCCACCCACTACGGGCTGGTCTTCCCCATCAATCACTAAGTAAGGAAATACCTAATAGCTGGATCTTATAGAGAAATTTTTTCAGTTCCTGAACCAGCCTCCCCAATGACTCTAGTTCGTATCAAGCCAGCAAACAGAATAAAACGTTATACAAACTTAATATTTTTAAGTTATTTTGAATTGTTTCTACTTTGCTACATCTATTACTAATTTGATCTTTAGCTGGGAAATAATTTATGGTTTGGCTATTATTGTTTTTCTTTGTGTGATTGTTTTACCAGTTTATAGACATTTGGATTGCTTTCCTGTTAGAGGCATGATGGAAAAAAATACGTAAGCATTGGTAAACAAATCTTCCTGTAGGGTTACACCTTCATTTCTCTTAAATCAATACTAAGTAGTGAAACTGTGGAGTCATATGGTAAGAATATGCTTAACAATCTCAAAAACTGTTTCCTAACATGCAGTACTTATTAGCATTTCCACCAAAGCCTGGATCTTCCAGTATTTTACATGTTTCAACATGCTTGAGACTGCTTCCCTTTGTCTATGGCAAGCACAATGAGTGAGTGGCATTAAATCTGCATGCTAGGAACTTTCACTTCAGTAATGGTTGAATGTTTATGTATTATTTCTGTTTTTTCATTTATTTGTATATGTAGTTTTTGCATTTTTAAAAAGGATTTTTAAAATATTTTCTAATTTATCAGCTGTATTATTTGAAAACTGTTTTCCCCATTTGATGGCATATATTTTCAGCTTGATAGTATTAAAATAATTGGGGGGGGGGTTGTTACTGTTTTGTTTTGATTTTGTAAAAAGTTTTTTTCTAGGTAATCCAGGCTGGCCTTTAAAAACAGGTAGATGGTTATGAGTTTGAGGCCAGCTTGGTCTACATAATTGGCTTTTCTTTTCATATATTATTGAGAATTTTGTATGTGGTACAGTGTGTTTAGATCATATCATATACTACCCACTCCCTTCTGCCAACTTCTCCTGGACCCCATATCTCATCCCTAACCTCTTGTTTCTTCTTTAACTTTATTTTCTTATAAACCCATTGAGTACAAATAGCCACTTAAATTTTTGTAAGTTATTCTGAACTTTTAGTGTTTTCATTTCTAGTAATGCAGTATGCATCCATCTCACGACTATCCACTTTTCTCAGTGTGGTATGAGGAAGAGGAATTATTTCCATAATCTCAAATTTAAGTATATAATGGAAGCGGTATTTCACATATAAGATCGCAGTTTGCAAACCGGAACAATGTTATCTTCTTTCTTTTCCAAGCACATGTCTTCCACACCGTGATGTCCAAACCTGTGTAGACATCCTCAAACTTCCCATTGTGTAAAGCACAGACATCACCTAATCTCACAGCACAGCACAGTACTTTGTTTTTTATCAGAGTCAGTTTTCTGTTATTATGAAGACACTATGAAACTGCAACTCTTATAAAAGAAACCGTTTAACTGGGGCTGACTTCATACAGTTCAGAGGTTTACCTTTTCACCATGGCAAGAAGCATGGCAACAGACAGTAAGACATGGTGCTGGAGAGGTGGCTGTGGATCTCACATACAGATCTGCAGGCAGCAGGAAGAGAGGGACCTCAAAGCCCACATCAAATGACACACTTCCTCCAGCAAAGCCACACCTCCTCTAACAAGGCCACACCTCGTAGTCCTTCTTAAGTGCTGCCACTTCTTGCTGACTAAGTGTTGGAATTTGTGAGCCTATGGGGGCATTCTTATTCTAACCATGACAGTCAGTTACATTCAAGACATGTCTTCAGACACAACACAACACACAATGGTAAAGTACTATCTAAGAAGACTTCATTCTCTGAGTGAATTGGTGCTCAACATTTATTACTCTCTGGCCGTATTGGCCTTCCTTTACATAAAACATATTTACCGTTATTTCTTTTGGGGGCCTTTTAAACATTGTCTTTATTTTTTCTTTTTATATCCTTTCCCTAGATACCTTGTAGCTGCTTCCTTTTATCATTTTCTTTATTTTTGTTTCTATTTTTAAAAAAATCATGTCAAAACAAATCTTCCTAAGAAAGCTCCACTTCTGACACCATTCTCTTCCTTGCTGTACTGTTCTGTTTTATTCAGAAGACTAAGAAACACCAAATGATATGTTCTCTCTCTCTCTCTCTCTCTCTCTCTCTCTCTCTCTCTCTGTGTGTGTGTGTGTGTGTGTGTGTGTGTGTTTGTGTGTGTGTGTGTGTTTGTGTGTGTGTGTGTGTGTGTGTGTGTGTGTGTGTGTGTGTGTGTGTGTGTGTGTGTGTGTTTTAATGCCCACCTGATTATACATGGAGATCAGAGGAAGATAGTAGGGATTTGTTTTACCACTCTTAACCCTATTTCCTTCAGACAGAGTCTTTTGCTGAGCCTGGAAACAGGCTGGAAGCCAGAAAACTCATGAATCCAGATCCTACTGCATCTACCTTTGACAGTGCTGGGATTCCAGACGCATAGCCATGCCCAGCTTCTTACATGGGTGCCGGGGTCTTCATGCTGGTGAAGCAAGGGCTCTTACCCTTTGAGCTATTTTTAATTTTCTTCTTTGGTTTTAATTTTTTTACAGGTTTATTTTTTTTCCTCAGCCCCCTAAACTTGATTATAATCTATATGGAAGGACTATATTTGTGCCCACCTTACAGTACATGTACTTTTCTCTCCCTTCATGTTTGATTGACAGGGAAAAAAAAAAAAAGAAAATGAGAAAATTTTTCAAGCATGCAGACCAAAGCATTTATAGATTGATTTTCATACTTTTGCTTAGTTTTTAACTGTAAAATGGGCTGCAATTTATTACAGGGATTAACTGTTCTCGTAAGAGGAGGGGCCATTACATAAAGGTAATGGGAACATCCTTGTGATGTGTTGGAGCTCCCAAAGATAACAGTATTTAAACCCTGGGGATTGTCAGTCACACAGGGGTATACTGCTGCCTCTGGATGTCTATACAGATTCCTTCCATCAGTTACTTTGGGAATTAATCTTCTAAATTCTAGATTTTGAACTCTCTGTAAAATTTAGCTCAGCTCTTCTCACGGACATGTGTCTTGCCTGCTGCTCTTCTGTCCTGTGCTTACCATTGTCTGACTCCTTAGCCTAAAGCTCCAAGTGCTACCATCCTGGGATTCGAAGATGCGGGGCTAATGGTGCTGACACAGAGCCTGGGGCATGTTCCAGAGCACACTCTGGGGCCCACCAGATTATTTACTAGTTTTCTTGTTGACATTGTCTTGACAAGTAACTCTGGGAATTCAATGCATTTTTCCCCTTCAGCTAGACACTGCCAGAATATTTGACTTTCTGGATGTGTCAGGCAGGCTTGGTAATTAAGTGCCTCAGCATTTTTGTTTGTCAGAGTGATATAACATGGTGGGGGGAAATGTTTGCTTTGTGAAGCCTTGCCATAAAACCTTCAGGAAGGATTATACATCATCAGGCCTTCGGCTCCCAAAGGAAAATGTTCTGAAAGACAAAACATCTTTAGTGTCAATTTTCAACCAGGAGCAAATTGAACGGAATGAAGTTTGACATATAGAATGGCTTTTATAAGTTGCTTTACATGTGAATCACAAGAAAAGGCCAGCTGATGTGCATTTGGCATCTGGGAACCTGAACAGTGCCTAGGAATCACCTCACATTTGGGTGCATTCACGGGCCATATGAAAACTTAGAAGAATTGGATCGGGTCCTCTTTTGTGGTCACAGAGTTTGTACTTGAACATTGTGGCTTCGTCTATGGAATGTGGATGAAACCTGCTTGGAAAAAAAATTGTACCTTCATAACCCAAGCTCGTTCTCGAAAAATTTCTCTTTGCCAAAAACGCCTGTATCTGCACAATTTTAAAAACTGTCCTAAAGAAGCAACTTTTCTATGTAGAGTTAATATAATAATAAAAAAAGTATGTCTACCACAGCTGCCTCTTTAAGTCATAGGGATTTAATTTTTGAAATGATTGCTGATAGCCTATGATGAGACTCAATTTTAAAAAAGAATAAAAAACTGGAAGATTGTTGAGAAGTATCTGTCTCATATGTTCATTCTAGAGTAATAAAATAATACAATTAAATTCTATCACACAGGTAGTGATGTGACAGCACTGATCAAACACTTGGCACAGAACATCTGATTAGGCTGTTTCCAAGCACGTATTTTTGCACATAAATTATGAATCAAGCTAATACACTCATTTCATTGCTTGCTCCTTTCTTCCTGATTCCCATGTTTTTTCACATTATGGTTTTTAGATTTGTTTCGATTCTGTTTGTGAGGAGAAATCAACTCCATGTGAAGACTTAATAGTAACTCCCAGCCCTGACTCCTAACTTCAGTCACAGGAAGAATGAGAGGTGAATTTCTTCTAGTATATTAAAATATGGAAATGAAGTAGAGTTTTAATCTAATTTTATGAATATATTTCATTGTTCCCTCTGCTGCTGTCTAAACAACTAAAATAGTAAGTACAAGAGGAATCTGTTTTGGGTCGATAGTGATCAGCCATCTTTAATTGGCTTTCAGGATGAGAGCTGCTACCCTGGGTACCAAAAGAAACATGCGAAGATGCAGGAGTGAGTGGATTCATCTTTTATTAGAGCTCTGCATCCTCATCTTAAGCTTGGGCTTTTCCTGGGGAATCTGGACAGGCTCTGAACAAGAACCTCCATGGTAGCGTCATGGCTTCCCACATAGGCCAAATGCTAATCTCGAGAAACTTTAATGCAGGGGGCCTTTTAGAATTAGTCATGCTGATCAATTTTAATTGAGAAAGAAAAAGGCATTTATTGTGCACAGTAAGGCACAGGGTACATCCACTAATGGAGCTCTTAGCAGGGAGGCCAGAGTCCCCCACTCGTTTCTCTCCTAAGAAGTCTGTCCCCATTTGAAGAAATTCTCATCTTGAGAGGAAGCACAGAGCACAGAAGCAGAAAAGCATCACTACCATGCTGGTCAGAGCAATCAGGTCATCCTTGGCAGTCACCATGGAGATGCATACCACAGTTAGAAACCCCATCACTTTCCTTCCTTACTAGAAATCAAGTTGTTGGACAGTGATTACTTTTGTTCATATAGCATCCAATTCTCCCTTAATCATGGCTCTGTACACTCTGCTCAAGCATCAGTCTGTTGACTTGACTGCCTTGTCCAGGCTGATGGTCATGAATATGTCTCTTATCCCTCTTCGCCAGTTCTGTACTGTGTTTTCTTCAGCAACCTTGACATTGGAAAAATAAATAAATAAATAAATAAATAATCTGGATATCTGCAGAACTGGCTCCCTTTTGGTTTATCCTCTGTCCGGATATTGTCTTTTGAGAAAGACCTTTTATCCCATGGTGACAGTCTGTAACTCTCCCCCACCTCATGATCAACTAACTATCCCTGCATTCTTGTTTATAATACTCGGAATAGTGTAAAGCTTTCTGTCTCCTCCCTCGAATAAAAGCTTTAGAAGGATAAAGCATCTCTCTGCACCACTGTGGCGTGAGCAAAAGAAAGTCCTCTAGTGCCCATAGCTGTTCATCTGCCATTTACAGCAGAACAAATCTGCAATCCTAGACTATAACAGTCCCTTATACTCTGGAGACACAAAGGCGAGTCTGTGGGTTACTGTCCCCTTACTGTGATGATATGCCTGGGAAAAGCATCTTAAGAAAGATGGTTTATTGTGGCTCACATCTTTCATGCGAGTTAGTCATGGAAGAAAAAATAAGGGAAAATCATTCACATTCCATCTGAAGGCAGAAAGAAGCGAGAAATAAATTCTAGAGGTCCATTTTCTTTCTTTTTATTCGGTTCAGGGTCCTAACACACAGAATGGTGTTGCTTCCACTTGGAATTGTGCGAAAGACGGTGAAAGGCTGGGAAGTGTAGCATATGGAGTCTAGATTCCAGAAATGCAGGGTGAGTCAGGGCCAGAGAGTCTTTTCTCTAAGAATTACCTCACTCCTTCAGGAAATCCACTCCATTCCAGTAACTTCTCATTCACACAACTTCTTTGCTTCAGAGGAAGAAGAAGACTTTCATCAGGAGATGGATGGGGATGGAAGATGTCAATAGGATCCAAGATGACTAAACATCGTTATATACAATAGATCAGTTCTAGAATTCCCAGAGCTTCATCTGAACAGTGTTTTCCTTTCTATAACATGGCATTTTAAAAAATGAATAAGAAAATGAATGTTTAAATTAAAAACAGAGCATATCTTCTTCCCCTCTTGAATGTTGATGTTGGGATTTGTAAAACCCAAACTATCTCTGTTCTTTATGTTACTTGGACATATTTTTATCAAATTACAGCTCCAGAGAGGTTATGTGGTGTTTTCTCAGAACTTTAAGAAATGTGTCTGTTATTTGTAAGTTATATGGTATCTGGAATTTTATTATAGCAGCCCAGCTAATTGCATGCTCTTAGAAGGGGCAATTTTATGAGGTGAAATTTTGAACCTGTTCTGGTTTTCTTTCTGTTGGTATGATAAAACACTGTCACCTAAAACAACTTAGGGAAGGAACTGATTTATTTCAATATAGGTTACACTCCACTTGTGCTAATTAGCATTATTTTATTTGAATTTTTTATATATTCCAATTAAGGTTCTCTCCCCCTAACTCCTCCCAGATACTTCCTGTCTCCCACCAAAACAACTCAAACTCATTTCTCTCTCTCTTTCTCTCTCTCAAGCAAACAAACAAGCAAACAATATACAATCAAGCATCAAAAAATATAAAATAGATACATATTCAAAATTCATAGAAATGTAAGATTAGAAACCATAATGTACAGGCAAAAGGCCAACAAGGAAAGAAATGACCAAAGAAAGCAATATGAGACAAAACTACAAATTTATCATTGAGTTAATTTTGTATTGGCATCTACTGTTAGGTATGTTGAGTGTAGCTAATATACCCAATGAAACTCCATTATAGAAAACCAATTTTTCCTTTGCAAGAAAATGTCAATTGCAGATAACTTCTCCATTAAGGGTGAGAGACCATGTCCAGCTTCCCCTCTCAATTCTTGAACCTCTCTATCTTAAACCTATGCATGTAGTGTGCATACTGGCACCATCTCTGTGATTTCATATGCATGTCAGTTCCATTGCATCTGGAAGACACTGTTTTCTTGGAATGTTTTGATGGAGACATTCATTTAAAACTAAGTGTCCAAAATTCCTCAGTCTCTTCACATTGTCTGGCTGTGGGTCTCTGTGTTAGATCCCATAGAGAAGAAGCTTCTCTGAGATGGTTCAGTGAATCACTGATATATGGGAAGAGCAAAATTTCACAACGAGTCATTATATTGCTATGTTCCTTTACAGAGCAATAGTGTCTGGGTTTTGCCCATATATCCATGGCCTATTCAATCTAAGGCTCATGGCCATGACAGCAATGTCAGACATGGGTTCCACCTCATGGAGTGGAGTGGGCCACGAAGGGAAGGTTGGTTATTCTCCCAACACTTGTGCCACAATCACACCAACACATCTTGCAGGGTTTGTGCTGGGTTCCTTGTTACTTTTCCTCTCTGATAGTATACAGAGTATCTTCTAATGCTGTGAGTACTGGTCAGTATGAGCAAAGCTTGTAGCTAGGCACCATTTTGACTTCTTCGTGTTCAAATAGATAGGCAACATTGTCTTCAGCAAAATGGCCTAACCGTCATTTATAGAAAACAACCAATAAGCTCTGGAAGTAGTTGAGATGTTCAAGGACTTCACAGGGGGGTCTTTTGGTCAGTGACTCAACTAAATACAACCTACTCCTAGCACATATGATCACTTGGTTGGGGAAGATGTCTGGTTGAGGTATTGTCTCCCCTTTGATCTGGTGACTCTACTTAGACTCCTTTCATACATGTTTTAGAAAGCTTCTGCAGTACTAAGTTTCCACGTGACCTTCAAATAGCTTGTAGTGCCAGTTGTCTTTGCCATATTCTCTCCCTTTCCCTTCTCATTTATCCTTCTTCTCCTTGAATACTTCTATTCCTGTCCCCCTGCCTCTCCATAACTGCATCAAAGGAATAAAAACTAGCATCAACATATAAGAGAAACAGGTATTTGTCCTTTGGGGTCTGAATCTCCTCACTCATGACGTGTTTTCCTAGATCCTCCAGTTTACCTGAAAATTCTGTAATTGTCCTTTTTTAATAGCTGAATAAATTTTGTTGTGTAATATAACAGCTTCGTTAACCATTCATCAGTTGATAGACTCCTAGTCTGTTTCCAGTTTATGGCAGCGGTCAACATGACAGCACTGAACACAGTTGAGCTAGTGTCCCTGTAATAGGATGTAGAGACCTTTGGGTTGACATTCAACAGTACTCTAGCTGGATCTTGAGGCAGATCTACTCTCGGCTTCCTCAACAACTGACATACTAATTTCCGTAGTGGATGTACAAGTTTACACTCCTATCAGCAATAGAAGTTCCCCTTATTCCACACCCCAGCAAGCAGAAGTTGTAATTTGTTTTATTGATTTCATCCATTCTGACTTCTGAAAATGAAATCTCAAGGTGGTTTTGATTTGCACTTCTCTAGACTAAGGCTGTTGGACATTTCTTTAAATGTTTCCCAGTTATTAGTGTTTCATCTTTTGAGAGCTCTCTGTTTAGCTCTGTAATGCTCCATTTTTTTATTTAATTCTTTGTTTTCTTGTTGTGCAGTATTTATGCCTTTTAGATTTTAACCCTCTACTGGATGTGTGATTGTTAAAGATATTTCTCCATTCTTTACCCTAATGTTTTTCTCAAATAATGTTCTTTGCCAAATAAAAGCCTTTGAGTTTCATGAAGTATCATTTATTAATTGTTGGTCTCAGTACTAATGGTGTCCTGTTCAGAAAGTCTTCTTCTGTTCTAATGACTTCAAGACTATTCTCCCACTTTTCCTTCTGTCAGATGCAGGGGTTTGGGTCTTATCTTGAGGTCTTTGATCCATTTGGCGATAAATGTGGGTCTGTTTTTGTTCTTTTACATATAGCCATCCAGTTTGACCAGCATCATTTGTTGAATATGCTGCCTTTTCTCCAGTGTATGTTTAGGCTTCTTTATCAAAAATCAAGTGTCCATAGGACTTACATCCAGGTCTTTGATTCATCAGTTTATTAATGTGTCTGTTTTTATGCCATATGCTGTTTGTATTACTATATCTCTGTAGTACGAATAGGAATATGGGCTGATAAAACTTCCTCAGTTATATTGTTATTCAACATTATTTGGGGAATGGTGTTTGTGTGTGTGTCTGTGTGTGTGTGTGTTTTCATATAAAGCTGAGAATTGTTTTTTTAACTTCCATGGAGAATAGTGTTGGAATGTTAATGGGTATTACATTTAATCTTTAGACTACATTTGGTAAACTGGAAATTTTCACTATATTAATCCTATTAATTCATAAACATAGGAGATATTTCTTTTTGTTTTAATGATGACCAAGGCCAAAGCAACTCCAGGATGGAAAAAGTTTATTTTAGCCAACAGTTGTAATCTACCATGGAGGGAAATTATGACAGGAACATGAAGGTAGGAGGTATAACAGAAGATACAGAGAAACTCTGCTTATTGGTTTGCTCCTTGTGGGTTATTCAGCATGATTTCTTATATAACCCCCAAACCACCTACCTGGGGATGCTCATCCCACAGTGCTCTGGGCCCTTTCATATCCATAGTTAATCAAGTAAAAACTCTACATATCTGCCAGCAAGAAACCCAAGGATGGCATTTTCTCACTTGATATTTCCTCTTGGAAGGTGACTCTAGCTTGGGTCAGTTGACAAAACAGAAATAATCACATAAAACACCAGAGACAACTTGACACACACATCATCACTATTCAGCTGTAACCTTTTTCCTTTTGTTCATTGCTAAGATTTAGTATTGACAACAATTTTACAAAATAACTTTAAAAGTTCTGTGATCTAAAAATTCAGTCTCCTTGAAATATCCAAAGTCTCTTTAAAAGTTCACACTCTAAGTCTCTTAACTTTGGGTTCTTATAAAATAATAAAAAATAAAGCTAGTTAATTACTTTCTCATTCCTAAAAGGTAGAATCACGCATAGTCACAATCAAATCAAAGTAAAAATCAGCTTTGTACAAAGTTCGGTGTTTGATTATGGGACCACTCGTGATCTTCTGGGCTCCTAATGGTCTAGAAAGCTCCATTTCTCAGGTTCTTCCATCCACAGAATACATGTCTAGTCTGGTGAATCAGACAGGTTCTACTTCACAGCTGCTACTGTCCTTAGAGATCATTCTGTGTTAGTAGTATCTCCAATATGCTAGGGTCTCCACTACCTCTTAGGCAGCCCTCATAGCAATGGCCTCTCTTAAACTCTTTTCAGAGACTCTGACCCTACCTCTCAGCTTCTCTATATGACCCTTCAGCCGCAAGGCTCACATTGGATTGAAATTTCCTGGGTGTAATTTCTTCAGCATCAGCACACAGACACTATGGTCTAGAGTGGCCAAGGCAGCATCTAGCCCATAATGGCAGCCAGACTTGATAATGTTTCACAATAACTCAGGTGGGATTGGCTCTGAAAGCATAAGGGGAAGTTGTTACCAGGTTTAGAACGAATTATCATGTGAGACCTGATCATGGTTCCCCCCCCCCCTTTTATCTTTATTTTTATAAGAGTGTGGGAAGTATCTGGAACTTTAGGCTAGGAAACCCACTGAGGGTTCAGAGCTTTATGTGCTGTCGTGGGAAGTTAGAAAATAAAGCTGAGTGCAGAGGGTAGAGGTCTGGTTTGTGAAGTTTCAGAAGGTATCAAGGATGCTGTCAGAGCCATACATGTGTTAGTGTGAGTTAAAAATCTGCAGTTCTGGGCACTGGGGCAAGCAGTGCCCACAGTGGGATATTCCTGTAACATCATTTAGCAATCAAGAAAGTCCTTCATAGACACACCCACGGCTTATATAATTTAAGCAATCCCTCGGTTGAGTTCCTTCTCAGATGTCAATTTGATAGCTAAAGGTAATTAGGACGGTATCCCCCAATTTATGTAGAAAGTATGAAAACCTGTGATACTCTAAGCCTAGACTTGTACCTTTACCACCTCAATCTTAGGCTCCCTAGCTTCCATAATATATTTCTGTTGTCTACAAGCCACCTGGTTCATGACATTTTATTACAGATATTCACATGGTGAAAGAGAGATTAACCTTTAGTTTACCAGGAAGAAATTTCCTCAACTCAAAGAAAAAATAAGAGAGTGTAGAAAACGTTTCTTTACCGTACTAAGAGGAAGTAAGCCAGTCTTTCCATGCTAATAGAAGCTATCATCTTTAATTGGAACGTGGGGAGGCTGAATTCTGCTATCTCCAGTTTTTTTAAAAATGAACACTTATGATCAAAGAGCTGTCTTCCTTAAATAATTTAAATGGATATCCATCTTAAATAATGTAGATATTCAATATTAGATGTGAAAATGGCTTTTAGCTTTCATCTTTAGGTTTTCTGATTCCTACTTAAATAAAGGGTTTCCTAAACAGAGAGAAGTAGCATCTGGCATGGTCCTTCATTGGGAATGAGGATCAAGCCTATACTCAACTGGGAGCCTCCTGTGATCTCCACACTTCCCTGGAATGTAGCTGGTGGGAGGCACATTGCTCTGTAAATACTTCCAGCTGCTGGAGGACAAACCAGTCTGTTTCTGCTCTTCTGGAAAAGGCCAAATGCCCTCCGTGACCCACAACAAGAATGGTTTGTAATGCAGCAAAACATTTAATGAATCATTAGACAGATACTCAAGAGTTCCTTTTTTAAAAAATCTCTGCAGAAAAGATTCAGCCTCTTTGAAGAGATGGATGGGGGCCTAAACGTTCTATCATGAGTAGTAAGCTTGCCCTGCCTTGACTTTTAAAATTGTGTAACAAGCTCAGAATACAAGCTTAACAAAGTCTTAGGCTTCAAGGGCTCAGTCACCTACCCAGTTTTGGTTATTTCCTCTTTCTGTCTGCATCATTATTACACTCCTCTCTCCCCCAGCCATTCAGCACTTCCTGTGAAGAGAATACAGATCTGCCATGAGAAAATCAGCACATAATCCCATTCAAAGGAAAATGAAAATAAAGAGAATAAAGAATTGTAAACAAGAGCCTAGATATGATAGATAAAATTTCATTTGGGGAATGCTCTTCACTATCATATGCCGATAAGCCTTGTCCCAGGATTCTGGGGGAAGAAATATTTTTTTTCTTACTCATTTTCTTTCAAAATATATTTACAGATTATGCTTAGACCTGCCAGTTCATGTTTATTTCATTACTCTGACATTCCCTTTGAGTGCAAAAACTGGACTATTATGACCACCCAATTTAGAGATGGGTTTCATTGATTGATGAAGAATATCCACGGATAATTCGCACTTCTACCAACAGCGCTTGGGGTTCCCATTCCCACAAACCTGCCAACATTAGCCATCTCAACTGAGCTAAGATAAACTCTCAAGGTAATTTTAATTTGCATTTCTCTGATGATTAAGAATTGTGAAAAGGTTTTAAAGCAAAATTAGATTCTTTTGTGGCTCCCCACTGACCTGCATAACCTCTCTCCACCAGGGAGCCCATAGCCATCATGCTTAGCTAAAGTCCGGAATATCTTCTTTCCTTCTCTTTTCCGGTCTTTCCAGATAGCTCTCAGAACTTCAGCTGCCTGCCTATTCCAGCCTCTTTTCTAAGTTCACCTCCATTCGCTTGAGACTTGGCCTTCTAATACAGATCCAAGGTACTCCTAGCTTTTCACTGCTGCCCCCTTCAACCAATTTTTTTCTAACTCATCATGTGATTCCTTTGGGATTACCCTATGAGCACCACTTAGTGTCTGTTTGTGAATATCTTTTTATTCTGGTCATTTTTGTGGCTCATAGATATTTCAGCTAGGTAGAAATGTTTAATTGTTTCCCTATCTGCTGTGAGACTATGCTCTCATACAATATAAATATTTGTCACTGTAAATATTGGTTTAATAAAATGCTGATTGGCCAGAAGCTAGACAGGAAGTAGAGGTGGGGCAACCAGAAGAGGAGAATTATAGAAAGCGGCAGAACAGGGAGCAGATGCCAGTGAGATGCAGAGTAAGCAAGATGGGACTGCTGCTCTGAGAAAAGACACCAAGCCACATGGCTAAACATGGATAAGAATCATGAGTTAATTTAAGAGTAAGAGCTACAAGTAATAAGCCTTAGCCATAGGCCAAACAGTTTTTAATTAATATAGACCTTTGAATAACTATTTTATAAGTGGCTGCAGGACCAGGGGTGGAAGAGATATGTCAAGACCTTGGGCACTTTCTGACCACATTTATCTTTGCAACTTCCATAAAATTTTTTGCTACTATGGAGGCTAGACCACAGGAAAAAGTCTTTCAGGCCAGATACAGCTCAAGTTCTCGGAGTCTTATGTCCTAAGTATACAGGGTCCCCATAGTAGAGGCAGACCGACATCCCAAAGAGGCAACCAAGGTCTCCATTGGTAGTCTATCTTGTCTTAGGAATCACTGGAGAAACCTTAATCAACCATTGGGAAAAAAAGGTCTCTTGTGACTGGTACTAAGATTTTATTAGTCTATGGCTTTGGGGGAGCATCATCAGTCTAAGTACTTAATAAGTTATTTTTTAAAAATAATCCACAGTTAACCCATAACATGAATCCATAAAATTCCCTTTTTGATATCTATAAATATTCAACTGCATATTCTGTCCCCTGTCTTGTGTAAATGCTCAGTGAATTATGCAATGCTATTTTATATAAGCTCTAACAAATCAATCTTGCCTGAAGATCACAGGGCAAAGTCAGCTACTAGCTAGCCAGAGAGGTCAAGTAGTGGTGGCACACACCTTTAATCCCAGCACTAGGAAGGTTGAAGCAGGAAGTGATATGTCTGGGCAGAGAAAGGAATATAACGTGGGAGGAAACATGAGCTCAATCCTTTCACCCTGAGGATTTGGTGGAGGTTAGAACTCTCTGGTGGCTGGCTGCTCAGCTTCTTTGATCTTTTAACATCTACTCCTATATCTGGCTCTGGGTTCTTAATAAGACCAATTAGGATTCATGCTACAGAATTACCATAGCTGAATTAGCTTTTCTCCTTGTAGCTTTCATGACCGCTGGCTGCCCAACATCTTGACTTCAGATGTACAACTCTTATGCTATGATTAACATTTAAGTAATCATCACCAGCTCAACTCTTAGAAACTTGTCTGAGAAAGCCTAGCTATTCCCTCATTTCATACACTTCACAGATAGATGAGCCAGTGTATCCTTCAATAAGTTTTCAAATCCAGGCAATATTGTTTGCTTTTCTTTGGCCTTTCCTTTGCTAATGGAGGTTCCCGTACCAAGACAGAAGAGAGTGTGGTAGTGACAGATTTGTTAAAGGAAAATATATACATACCAAGGCTCTGAGTTGAGGCAATGCGTGGAGAGAATGGATGGAAACAGCAGATGTCTTGATTTGGTGTAGATCAACGCTCTCTTAATATTAGCAGTGTTGTGGAGGTTAGTGTCACATTGAGTCAGATAGGTGTGAGTCACATCATGGAGCAGAGGAGAAAGATGGTAGGAGATGTCTCAAGTATATGACAGTGCCCACTGTTAGAAAAAAACAGAAGTTTGTCTCAAGACCAAGGGCTTTGGTACAGATCTAGACAGATCGATTTTTACATCTATGTACATTTTCCTAACATTGGCAAAACCAAATCTGTGTCTGGCTATCAATTACCAATCACCCTTTAGCTATAGGTGGGGCTCTCTGATCTCTTCTCCTCCGCATGCTGGAGTTTTTGTCTGGCTTGAGCCTGCACAGATCTTCTGTGTGTTGTCTTAACTGCTGTGAGTGCACATGTGAAACTAAGAAACCAAATTATTCCTATTTGCAAGTAAAGTGATTCTATGCATAGAAGACGTAAATCCTCCCCCAGAAATCTCCTAGATTAAAAAAAGACTCTCAGACAAGTAGTGAGATATAAAATTAACATGAATATCAGTAGACCCCTTATAAACAGATGATGAGAATACTAAGAAAGAAATTTGTGAAACAGTTCAATTCACAATAGCCACAAAAAATAACATAGGGTATATTTAACCAAAGAAGTGGAAGACTTGCACAATAAAAAACATAATAACTGAAAAGGGAAATCTGAGAAAATACTAAAGGTAGAATGATATTAATCTTGATCATAGATTGGCAGTATTAACATGGTGAAAATGCCCATTCTACAAAAGCAAGCCACAGATTCAACACATCCCTCATCAAAATCTCAACAAAATTTCTCACACAAAATAAAAAAAAAAAATCTTAAATTTCATGCAGAAACACAAAATACCCAGGATACAAAATACAGGTAGAGGTATTACCATCCCTGATTTTAAGTTATACCTTAAAGTTATAGTAATAAAAACATCATGGTACTGAAATTTAAAAAAAAAAAACAGGCATATTGATCAATTCAATAGAATTGAGGACCATATGTGAAGCCACACTCATAGTTAATTTTTGGCAAAGAGGCCAACAGTACACATTACAGCTAAGATGGCATATTCCACAACTGATGCTGAGCAGAGCAGATAGCTGAATGTAGAAGGATGAAACTAGATACATATCTCTCATCCTGTACAAACTTCAGTTCCAAATGGATAAAAGATCTTAACATAAGACTTGAAAAGAATTGGATGAAGAAAGCAGAGAATATGCTCAAATTCATTTGCATAGAAAATAACTTTTTGAACAGGACTCTGATAGGGCAAACATTGAGACCAATAATTAATCAATGGGACCTCTGGATGAGGCTGAAAAGCTTCTCTACTACAAAAGACACCATTACTCTGTTCTTGTTGAGGATATTATGTTTATGCAGCTCATTTAAAAATGTAATTAAGGGATAAAGATTAATAATCGTTTATAATAGTCAAACTGATAGTCATGTTAGGTGTGTTTTCAAGGTCATAAACAGATATATTTAGATAGACAGATGGTCTTCAAACACTTCAGAGACCTACAGAATGTGGTTTTTAATATGTTTAATAATCCAAGCATTTTCATGACAGTGAGTCTGCTCCTGGAAGCACAAATTTACTTTGGAGAAGATGATAGGTATTAAAAAAAAAGCTCTGTGTGAAATTTGTTTCTTTATGGCAAAAGCTGGCCATCTGAACAAAGAAACTGCCCTTGCATCAATTATTGACAGTATACTATCTAAACTGGACCAACAGGACATAAAAAAGGTAACTGCCAAATTTGCCAAGACAATGTAGGATAGACTTTCAAATTTTCCTGCTAAAATACATGATTTTAAACATGTGTACTTGTTATTCACTCTTTTGTCTCTTTTGGTCTTTTGTGGGGACTGTCACCCAACTCCCAAATAAATACACATGAAGACACATCATTACTTATGAATGCCTGGCCTTATCTTAGCTCATCTCTTTTCAACTCTTTTTACTTATATTATTCCATCCACCTTTTTGCCTCTGGGATTTTATCTTTAATATATATATATATATATATAATTACATATAATTTTTCTTTATTCTTACTCTATGGCTTGCTGGGTAGCTGGGTCAGCTGGCCCCTGGAATCCTTCTTCTTCTCTGGCTCCTAGATCTTTTCTTCCCAGATTTCTCCTCCTATTTATTTTCTCTGCTTTCCAACCCTACCTATCCTTTTTCCTACCTTGATATTGCCATTTAGTTCTTTATTGGACCCCAATCAAGTATTGTAGAGAAAGTAACGCAGCTTCACAAAGTAAAACAAATACAACATAAAAGAATGGACGCATCTCTGTATAATTAAACAAATTTTCCCCAGCATAAACAAATGCAACACATCTTTAACTAATATTCTTCAACAAACAAATATTATATTTTAGTAATAATTGCTATGTGATGATACTAGCATAGAGCAAAAAGCCATGTCTGCAATTAAAACAGTTAATTTCTATACTGGGAATGCACAATAGATTGATTTATCTACTATTTTCATGTTGAAAATTCCAAATCCTAGTAATTATTTCTTCCCAATTACACACACACACACACACACACACACACACACACACACACGCACACACACACACACACACACACACACACACACACACCCCCTTTAGACACCCATTGCCCCTAACAGGAGTGAGGAAAAGTACTTTATTCAAGGGACTCCTGTCATAATTATATCATGGTGGTTCAGATCTTTGATTTCTACATTGCCTTGTGTATGTGTACCACAAGATGGTCACTTTCCTTAATTCTCCATTTAGAAGTAAACTGTAATGGCAGGAATGGTCTTTTTCTGTCTCTCTTGCAAGTTTGCCCCACAGCTAAGAAGCATGGCATATCTGATAAACACAATGAGATAATTGTGTCAAATCTCGCTTGAAAATGCTGGTACAGATCAGTTAGCTATGAATTCTAAAGGTCTCCTAAGAATAAGTGTGTGTGTGAGTGCATGAGTGTATATGTGTTCAAATGAGCACATGAGTGTGTATGCATGTGTGAGAGCATATGAATGTGTTGTGCGTGTGTGTGTGAGAGAGAGAGTATTGAGGGCAATCCATTGGTTCATTCATTTATTCATTCAACAACTACTTAAGCTAATAGCACAGGTGCTAAGGATAAAATGAGCAAAATAAATATTCAGAAGAAAGTTTTTTTCAAATAATCAAAACATAAGCAATTGCATGGTATTGATTAGACAGGAAAATGGAAACAGTGTTCGGGAATATGCTCAGAGTTTAGGCTAAGAAATAAAAATTAAATGCTCTTGATCAAAGGGTAGGGAGAAAAATGTTATAATTATGTGCTCTGAAATACTTAGGGACACTGTACATAATATATTTTCTTGTTAAAATTGCGTCTATTGATCCAATAATATTAAATATAATTGCTCTTGTCAGAGGAATAAAATGTCTTGATCATCCAGATATTTAGTGACTAAATGAAGATGCAAATGGCACTGCACAAGAAAATGAAAATTACTGAGGTGAGCTACACAGAAGTCTGGGCAGGACAGAAGCAATAAATCAAATGCTGAAGGGGTTGACTTGTCGGGGGAAGGAACATGCAGAGCTTGCTTGCCTAATGATATATTGAGTTTGGTGCACGCCACTGTGTCTCCTGTCAATGTATCATATGCGTCATTAAAGTACCCAGGGAAGTAGAAACAAGCTCATATTGCCCTCTCTATACTGCCAGTTATTTCTATTTTTATTGAATATTTGTGTGTGTGTGTGAGAGAGAGAGAGAGAGACAGAGAGAGACAGAGAGAGACAGAGAAGTAAATCCCTGTGTGCAGGTGAGTGTGTAGGTCAGTGGACAATCCTTAGGTGCCATTTAACTTTCTTTTATTTGTTTGTTTGCTTATTTGTTTTTAACTTCCTGCCATTCAGTGGCTTAGAATTTGCCGAGTAGGCTAGGCTGGCTGGCCAGTGAGCTCTGGGAAAATGCCTATTTTTGCCTCCTTGGTATTAGGATTACAAGCATACCATCACATATGGCTTTGTTTTATTTGGGGTTCTGGGGGTTGAACTTGGTCTTCATGCTTGCAAGTCAAGCACTTTAACCATCAAACATATGGATTAGGAAGCAAAAATCTTGATAAAAGGAATTGTTAAGCAGAATGAGGGAGCAACTTTAGCAAGGGTGTGGGGCAGAAGTTGTAGCTCCTTCCAATTTTTAATACACACAGCTTTCTTGGTGTGAGGTGTTCTTATACCACATCATCATGTTGGAGATGTAAGGCTTCCACATATGAATGGGAGAGGCCATAAACATTCTACCAATACAAACTGAATTAAGTGTTCATTCCAATGACCTAACTTGGAGTCATTCTCTAAGCCGTGTGTGTGTGTGTGTGTGTGTGTGTGTGTGTGTGTGTGTGTGTGTGTGTGTGTGTGTGTGTGTTCATCCCTCGGTGTGCATGTGTGAAGATCAAAGAATCTGGACTTTTCTTCCACCATGTAGGTTTGAGGTTTCAAGCATCGAACAGGTTGGCAAACTTGCCAAGTATCTTAACACATGAAGACATCTTGCTATCCCCTGTTAGCCATTTTTAGGGGGATGATTGCACTTAAAATTTACTGCTTTTCATAATATTTAATTTTTGATTTATTAGCAATAACACATTATCTTGTATTTAAAAGAAGGGTGCTTATTTTTCATACTTAGTGATTTTTTTCTGAGAAAAAGCATTCTAGTTTCATGAAGTTCCATCGTACAAGTCAGTTTCTCTTACTGATGCTATTTTAATTCTGTAATTGTCTATGAACATACTTTAAATAATTTCAATCACTTAAATGTGTTGATGCTTGTTTTACTGTACATTGTGTAGTTTATGTGTGGTGATGTTTCTTGCACACTTGGAATGTCTGTGAACTCTGTTACAATTTGGTGGAATGTATAAGAAATACCAGTTAAGTATGTAGGACACAATTTTATGAAAATAACTTTAGCGTTCAAAGAGCCTCAACTTTTGCTGTATCCCACAGTCAAATTAATAATACACATCCAGATCATTTAAGACTGTGTAATCACCCTGCTTCTGCTCTCTACTTATAGCTTGCTTAAGTTTAACCTGTCTTGAAAAAAAATAGTTAATGCCTTGAATTTCTCATGTAATCAACTTTTACATTCTAAACTCTGAGTATAGTATGTCTTCCCTTGTAAAACTTGGTTACCAGTTCCTATGAAGGATCCTGCATTCCTTACCCATGCTATGCTTTCTGCACTGCCCCCAAATAGATACCAAAGCCCATGGTAGAGTCAGATGGGAGACAAAGGGTGGGAAGTGAAGGATCAGTTCACTCTTGGTCAGTTAATCTGGAATTTCATTACTTAATTTGATACCAACACATTTTGGTGCCTCTGAGGTATCTTTAATACGCTGAACTGGCACAAAGGTAAATTCAATTAAGAGAATTATTCATGTCTTTTATAACTTTACTGATTTTTCTTTCTACTGATTCTATCACACGCTAAAAAAGAAAATGTTAAAGTACGCAAACATTCTAGAATTATTTTCTAGAAAATTTTATTCTTTCATATTTTTACCAGATTTGCTGACATATTTTGCAGCTTTGTTACTTAGGTACATTTCTGTTCAGTTCTACCGGAAGAATTTGTCACTTTGTCTTCCTATAAAATACATAATGTATCCTGGATGGTGATTTTCTCTGGTGATAGAAATAAGCTGCTTTCGCTGTTTTTCACTTGATATTTACATGATATGCTGGCTCATTTTGTGTCAGCTTCACACAAATTAGAGTCATTAGTGAGGAGGAGGCTTCAATTAAAATAGTGCCTCCAGGGAAACGAGCATAATAGTCAGAGGGGAATAAAGGACACCAAGAAATGAAGGCTCCCTCTATCAACAAGATCAGTGCACCTGTGAATTCACAGAGACCGGGGCAGCATGCACAGGGTCTGCAATGGTCTATGCCACATGGATCCAAGAGCTGACAAGAGGACACAAGCCTAACCCAGACGCAGTCTCCAACTGATAACCACTTACGAATGAAAATTTAGTTTCCTCCGAAGGAGTCTCCCTGAGAAAACCAAATACTCTTAAAGGTAGGCTGTGTGCCCAGCAGTAGATGGGCAACAGAAAATGAACTTAGCATCTTTGGAGGTTCCTTATATCAGCCTGTGTTTCTTGTGTCTTCTTTTAGGCTCTTTTTCTTCTGTTTTGTCCCTATCCAGATGTGTTAGTTTTGTTTTATCATATTATTATATATTGTATTATATTAATTATATTAATTATCCCTTAGAAGTCTGTTTTTAAATGAGAGATGGAAAGGAAGTGTATTCAGATGGGGGGGGGATTAGGAGGAGCTGAAAGAGGAGAAACCATAATCAGGATAAGTGGTGTAAGAAAAAAAAAATCTATTTTCAATTAAAGGACCAAAAATTTTTATAAAAAGAAAATGCTTTCATAAAATCAGGCTGTAGGTAAGTCTGCAGAGCACTTTCTTAATTAGTGATTGATGGAAGGGGGCCTGGCCAAGTGTGGATGGAGCCATCTCTGCCAGTGGTTCTGGGTTCTTAAGTAGGCTGAGCAAGCCATGAAGGGCAAGCCAGTAAGCAACACCCTTCCATGGCCTCTGCATCAGCTCTTGCCTCCTGTATCTGGCCTGGTTTGTGTCCCTGCACTGGCTTCTTTCAATGAGCCGTGACTTGGGATATGTAAGGCAAGTAAACTCTCCCCTCCTCAAGTCGTTTTGGTGATGATACTTGATCAGAGCAATAGCCATCCTGCCTAGAACACATGGTATAGTTATTTTCTGGTATTTTAGTTGTAGTTCATCTAGATTTTGAAACTCAAATCTATTCTATAAGCTTATTATTGAAACTTGATTTTTAAATTAAATTTAACCCTCTGTTTTATAAATAGTATTTTGGACTATTTATGCACAGTACAATTATGTAACTATCAGTATATTTAAACTTAAATCTCTTCAGTTATTTTCTGCTTGTCATCTATTTCTACCTTATGGTACTACTTTAATTATTCCATTAAACTTATATCTTATAACACTTAGTCATTGCTTTAGAATTTAAATAGGTATCAACTAATAAGTTACCACTTTACAACAGTATAAGGACCTTACAATAATATATTCCTAATTTCGCCTTCCCATTTTCTATTCTAATAGTATCATACACATCATATATATTATTTTGCATGTCTACAAATGCAGAGCATATTTCTAAAGTTTTGCTCAGTCTTTTGTGTATCAAAATCAATTTTAAAAATAAAGATGTGAATTATATGCTTAGTTATGTTTACTATACTTTCATTGCTTTCTTTTATTTGTGTATTCAAGTGATGTGGGAATGTCTTTCTGTATGCTGTGAATATCAGTCTTTAAATAAAGGAGCTGTTTTGGCCCTTGGTGAGCACCATAGAAGAAGTAGGTGGGAGATCAGAATAGGTAGGAGGAGGGCAGAGTCAGAGACAGACCAAGCCAGATGCCCAAAGAAGAAACACTTAAGGAACACAGGTGAGCCACAGGCCACGTGGCAGACAGATTAATGAAAATGGGTTAAGATGAAAGAGCTAGCTAGCAAGGTGCCTAAGCCATAGGCCACATAACATGACGTTAATATAAGTGTCTGAGACATTTCAGGGGGGCCTAAGCAGCAGTGGGAGACTAAGTGGTCTGGGACTGCCGATCTGTGGGCTTGGACCTCTGGCTAGCTGGACCAGAAACCTCATTTGTAACATTCAAGCTCTTCTGATTACAGTATTATTTTTGTCTGAAGACCTTCTTCAACATTTCTTTTTTTGGCTCATCTTGACATGAAATTTTTTTAATGTATTTTGGTTTGAACAAACAACCCTTTATTCCTCCTTTGCTTTTGAGAGATATTTAAACTAATTATAAAACATTGAGTTGAAAGGGATTTTTTCCTTCTACTATTTTATATAACTTCTTGTATTAATTTGTTTTAGTCTATCACACTTATTTCTCCTCTAAAGCTTTCATTTATGATTATTTCCCAAGATGGTTTTTCTGTACCTTGGTTTCTTTGCTTCCATGCTTCAGCCGTGGATCTTTTCCTGGCTCTGCATTCAAAGGGTCTACCCGGCACTCTCGCTCCTCCCCAAGAAGCTGACCACTGTCAAGTGTTCACTGTTGCTCATTGTTTTGACGCTTGGTTTTGAGACATTTGTACAGCCCAGGATCCTTCTGCTGTCATGCAGCCGAGGATGGTCTTGAATCTCTCATCTTCCCGCCTGTATTTCCCAAATTACAGAGCTTTGCATGTCTTGGGCAGGCACCCTTACAACTAAGTTACTTTGCACAGAATTGTTACTCAGTGCTTGGTGTGTTGGGAAAGGAACAGAGAGTTGGGGTTCCCTCTGTTGTTTCCAATCTGAGTCTCCAACCAGCATGGATTTCTCGAGTCTGGCAAACCTTCCTCCTTGGTCATGTCTCAATTCCACTTATGGGACTGAGCCCATCAGGGTATTTTAATCATTTCTCAGGAATCAAAGATTTTGTTGGTGGTGTCTCCTTGTTATTTATTGTTTTGTCTAATATCAATGAGTTTTAATAAGTGCTCTAATAACATCTCCTTGCCCTTTCTCCAAAATAGAGCCTTTGAGTGACAGAAAAGATGAGAAAATACAACCTGGCCTTTACACAGGCCTTCATGGCCAGAAAAACTTTCCAAGGGCTCTTGCTGTTATTTCCTGTGATCATTTGATTCTTTGCAAAAATAAAACTGGAATTGATTAAATTCTCCCTCTGGAGGTTTCCGTATAGCCTCTGATAGGACTTTGTCAATGTATTTAAGCAGTAAGCTAATATTTCTTCCCTATAATAGAATCTATCTCTGCTGATTATATGTTCATGTATCAGTGGTGCCTGTTCATGTCTCTCTTCACATTTTAAATTAGTTCATAGTCATAAGCTTTGTGCTAAACTCAAGAACAGCCACAGAATTTCCGAGGATTTGGGGTTGCTGCTGTAGTACCAACAGGAATAATGATGCTCTTTATAGCATGCTATATACTATAGTATTCTGGGCAAAAACTGAAAGTCCTAGCAGATTCAGTATTTAACTGGGAACATAGCCAGCTAGAATCAAGGCCCTATTTCCTGGTCCCTCGTGACTAGATTTTCCCAATTATATGTTCACGGAAGTTGCGCAACTTCCAACAAATGTTCTTACAAGGAAAATGGATGCTTTTTCTTTCTATTTTTTTTCTTGCCCTGCTGACTCGGCAGCCAACTGGAGACTTGCAGCTCATGTCAGCACTTTACAATGTGAAGTGGATCTAAGAATAGAGAGCATGTCCAGAAACAGAAATGGAAGAAACACCACCAACCAGTGTGCTTCCTGAGGGCGAAACAGCTACCTTGGCTATTTTGTGTCATTTGGAATATTTTCTCCTTATTGTCAATTAAATCTACATTGATAAACTTATAACGTGTTGCGATGAACCATTGGCATCGGAATAAGAACACTTTGAGGCATCAGGCTACTAGTTAGCCTTTTCAATATAGTGGACTTTCTCCCTAATGCACCTACCACCAGCATCCAACCCCCGACCCAGAGCTCACAACCAGTGGCATTCTACAACTTAGCACACAACTAAGACTTCTTCAGACTATAAATTTAAGCTGCCATTTTATTTTATTATATTATTCTATACACAGTCTGCTATATCAGGACCTTGGGTACCTGCACTTCTATGCTTTCCTTTTGTCAGAAATAACTAACAATATGAATTATTTTTCTCTTCTGTTGATACTTTCCACTCTTTGAGATGTAAAGAGTTGAAAAAGAAAAGCATACATCGAAAAGAGAGAGAGACAGAGAGACAGACAGACGGAAACAGGAGAAGAGGGAAGTCCAAGTCTGAAAACTGGTACCTAAAAATGGCATCCTCTACTTACTGAGCACAAGTCTTTCCGTCTTTGGTTTTTGACTGAAAGTAGGGTCATGGTAGTATTCTTGGAAGAAATATTTCATTTTCTTTCCCAGAAGGACAATATCTTCCAGTTATTTATGTCACATACTGGGGAGGATAACACTTAAAGCGGGTCTCCAATCTGTCACTGGGCCACAGAGAAAATGCAAACACTGCAGCGAAGAACTCCAGGGCCACCTTGGTTAAACTGTCACGTCTCGAGATTAAAATCTCTGCCATCCATTTCAGCTTCAAATGTCATGCCGTGAAAATTATAATATGTAAGATATTTTTTACACCTATAACAGCTGTTACTACAAAAACATCAGAAGCCAGTAACTTGAAGGATTTAATTGGAGATAAAGAAGGCTTTATGAAAAATACCCTTTCCCCATGTAAAAGGCTAAGCAAATGACTGCATCTATTCTCTCTGTGTTCTAAGGCTTATCTGCCTCCCTTAGCACATCAGCCCTTGAAGGATAATTGCCTTGAGTCATTTGCTAGCCACAGAGAAAGTAAGACTAATAAAGAACATTTATTATAACTTTGCAACCAATTTATGTAATGGATTCATAATAAATAACCACACTTAACACAAGCATTTATCAAAACCAATTTACACATCAATTTGTTCAGTGTGTGTTAAACCAACCATTTATTTGTATGAAGAAGCTGGTTTCTTTCTATGTCTTCTATTCTGTTAAAGTAAAAATTATTGTTAGATATGGTAATTTTTTGGCTTTCATAGTGACAGTATTGATAGTGATGTATGTTGACTTCTCAGCTGCTGCTACATGATGTATAATTTTGCACGGCATGTTGCTTCAATCTGAAGTAAAAGGAAAATTATTGTTTCAAAAATATAAAGCTGCTATTGATAGTCTGTTCCTCACTACAGGTATACACAGTTCACCCCAGGGGAGGGTATAGGGTTCTATATACTGTCTACTCTTAATTATTCACAGAGAAATGCACATGTGGCCATTTCACAAATTACAAGTATTTTATTTAAGCAATTTCTATGTGGATATGGTGGTGGGTATCTACAACCCCAGTACTCTGGAGACAAGATTGGAGTTCAAAGGCAAAGTTATCAGCAAAGTGAGAAACTGTTTCAAAGACAAAACAAGGCAAACAAACCCAAATAAACAGAAATGATTTATTGCCATATTCCAAAGATCTCACCAATATTATCTTCCCACTATTATAGGAGCAAGACAGTTATTTTCTTGGTATGTTCTAGGATAGCCTGTTAAATGTTCATGTATAAATACATATACAAGTAAAATGCATTCACAGTGTTCTGCTGACATGGGAAAAACTGAAGTCAGCATTATTGTTCCTGCTTTCTAAGGATAAAATCTTCTCCAGAGGACCTATATTTCAGATGTTTAGGGAGTTCGTGTAGTGTCTACATTATGCCTATCATTAAAAAAATCCATATATAATTTCAGAGACCTATGAATATGTTACCCAACATGTGAAAGGTTCTTGACTGTTGTCTTATAATTAGTGGTCCTGACATAGGAAGAATGTTCTCATTTACCCAGGAAGTACTAATGCAGTCCTACTATCCTCATAAGAGGAAACAAGCAGGTCCAAGTTAGACAGATGAAAGTAGCCAGAAGGGTGAGTTGCTGGCCAAAGAATATAGGCAGCCTCCAGAAGGCAGAACATACCTATTGCTGCTGAAACACAATTCTGTGGGTGACGATTTGTGAAGGACAGAAATCTAGGTTTTACTGTTCTTGACATTGAGGATTCCAAGATCAAGGTACCTGCTGCTCTCTGTATCAGAGACAGTGGAGGTTTGTATCCTCAGAGAAAAGACAAGATAGCAGGCCCTTCAACATCAACCTGCTCACACGGGCGCTATTCCAACTCATTAGGTGATACGTCTACATGAACCTCTAAAGGCCACAGCTCTTCATAGTGTTTCACCGGAATTAAGTGTCAGTGTGAATGTTTGGGTAGAAACCATCATTCTAACCAGGAAGCACATCCTACCTCCCATTTGATTAAAGAACTCTGGTATCTCTCTTCTGATAGTTCAATGGTCTATAAACTCCCTTCCTTGTACCCTTCGACTCTTAGTTTTATAAAGTATTCATTCCACAGTGCCCATGCCTAAATATTCAGAAATTCGTTTCTTAATGCATCTGCTTTGGCAAATGCTTTTCTGTGCGACTTCGTTAGTCATTTAAAAAGTGAATGCAGCTCGTTTTATTCTAATTTACAATCTGAATCCTCCATATCATTTCCATTTTTTGCTTGGCCAAAGTCACTCTAGCTCTCATAGAATGAACTTCAGCTTATTGTGTGTCTCCTTTGCTAATTGTCTCGTCTGTGTTCTTTTTTATTTTCCTGAGAAAGAAAAACTTCCTTAATTTTATAAACCATTTTTATCTGAGACCTTCAAAAACCTACAATCAGTTAATGGTAGACCATATTTATTTGTGTGTATAGTGTCTCTGTGTGTTCATGTGGGTGCACATGGGCATGTAGGGGGACAGGCATGTATGCACATGCATGTGGAGAACAGAGGTAAATATCATAGCTATTCCTCAGTCACCCTCCTACTTAATTTCCAGAACAGGGTCTCTCTTTGAGATTAGAGCTGGTCATTGGGAACGCCCCCCCCCCCCCCCCCCAGGGAGCTGCCTGTCTCTGCTTTCCAGTGCTGGGATTAGAGGCATGTGCAGTGATGCCCAGCTCTTCACATGGGTTCTGAGGATCCAAATGTAAGTCCTTCTGCTTGTACAACCAGTACAGCCTGAGCCACCCACCAGCCTTTTCAATCAGCCTTTATCCTGATATTTACATTAAGTATCTGCAGTGAATGACATCTTTGGGATTGTATTTCACATAGGTTCTTTTTATTTTGGATTTATGCTAAATATTTTTCCTTTATCTTCAAGATAACGACTCCATTATATTGAATTATTTCTAATTCTTCCATTAACTCCTACTTGCTTTTGAAGTGAATGAGCATGCACCACTGTGACCAAGCCCCATCTTACTGCTGCTGTGCAGAAAAATGGTGTGTTGATTTCTGGACATCTTTTCTAGTAAATGGAACCTCAGTCAGACTCCATGTCTGTGAATGAGTGCCTTCAGGCTGTGCAGATGTGCAAAAGAGACGGAGAGGAAGGTATGACTGTGCAAACCATGGTGTTCCTTGCTTCTCCTCCAGGCAGAGGTTTGCAGGCTTCATAATCCATGAGCCTTGGTACCACACACTATTTACTCTGATTTAGTTTGGTCATTATCTGTGTGCTCAGGAAGATTGTAGAGGAGATGAGAGAATCCTGAGGCATGTAAATGATGCTGAAAAATCCCACTTGTCCAGAAAACAATGGAGAATGATCCCTCAGTCTTTCTCAACCTTCAGACTTTTTCCCTATCCAAGACATTCCAAGACCCTAGTAGTTATGATTACTAGGGTCATGATTGGGGTAACAGTAAAAACTGTCACTACCTAGTTTGCTAACCAAAAGTCAATAAGTAGGTGCTGAAGCAAAAAAATAAATAAATAAATAATAAATAAATAAAAATAAAAAAAATAAAAATAAAAATAAAAAAAATTCATTTGGACAGCTCTGGAGGTGGCTTCCTTATGTCACTCTGTAACCCATGGGGACAGGGTTGCTGAAGTTCAGACTAGAATCTCTTCCCACAACATGGGAGGATGTGTGACATGCGCCCTTTGATTCCTTTGCTTTCAGGTCCTGTGGGCCACCACAAAGAACTCCAGACAATATTCATTACACCAAACTTAGGGAAGAGAAAAGCTTGCGTGGCACAAAAGGGAAGGGGGAATGGGGTGGAGACAGCTCCAAGACAAAAACTTTTTTGACATTTGGCTTTCTTCTGAGCACAGCCATTAATCCTGCTGTCAGGGGGAATAAAGACACTTCCTGAAGAAGGTGTGAAGAACTGAGCTGGGTATTCAGACACAACTGCATATAAATGCCAGTAAGCCTTCAGAGCCTCCCTCCCTCTGCTTACTCATTCTGCAACAGACCTGCGTCAAATCATCGGTAAAATAAACTCTTTTCCTTTAGACCCAGAAATAAGATGCTTAATCTCTTTGGGAGACAACGAGTCTGCAGAAAAGCTGAGATATTTTTATTTATTGATTTCTATTTTCATGTTTGAAGGAAATGAGGATTATATAAAGATGAGAGGAGGAAGGAAGAAGAGAGGGAGGAAGAAAGAGAGGGGAGAGAGGGAGAGAGGGTGGGAGGAAGGGGGGAGGGGGAAGGGGGAGGGAGGAAGGGAAGGATGGTATTGAATTGAATTTTTCTTTAAATACCCCAGCTATCTAACTGTTACAGCAAAGCAGAGTAATGTCTATAGTTTTGCTTCGGCCACTTCTGACTAGTTCACATATTGCTGAACACTCTTTGGTTGTCTCTACCTAGGGTGTCCAGACACTGATAACCATGATGACCCTTGTGGAATGCTCCACTCAGGGAGTTCCCAAGTGGCTCATCTACCACTGCTGAGCAACAGGGCCTATTCCTGCTGCTTACCCACTCCAGCCCAGGAGTCAAGCTGTGTTTGGGCCTTATTAACTCCTGTCTTTTCCTCTCACAAGATTATATATATATATATATATATATACCAACCAGTTTCCAATCCGTCCTCTCTTCCTGTTCCCTCCCCTCACATCTTTTCTACCCATCCCATCCACTGCTCAGAAAGGGCAAGGCTATCAAGTTGAGGCAGGACCAAGTTCCCCTTCGCACCCCCACCCCAACCCCAGAATCAAAACTAAGGTGGCTCATCTCATCATAGAGAGTGGTTCCCAAAAGCTGTCTCTTGCACCAGGGACAGATCCTGGTCCCATTGCTAGGGGCCATACAAACAGACCAAGCTACAGAACTGTTACCCTCGTGTATAGAGGGCCTAGGTTGGTTCCATGCAGGCCCCCTAGCTATTGGTCTAGAGTCTGGGAGTCAGCTGTCTCTGTGGGTTTCTCCATCATGATCTTGACCTCCGCTTGCTTATACAACCCCTCTTCCCTCTCTTCAACTGAACTCTCAAACTTCAGCCCAGTGCTGCCTTCATCAGTTACTGAATGAAGGTTCTAAGATGACATTTAGGGTGGTCACTGTTAGGATTCTTCTCTAGCTTCTAAAGCCGTGCTCTGCCCTGAGTTCTGACGTCAAGCCCCGTTTAAGAATTCCCACTGCCGACTTTCTCTCGCTTCTGTCCTCCTGGGAGCACCTCTTCCTCTCTCTGTCTCCCTCCCTCCATCCCTTCCTTCCTTCTTTCCTCCCTATTTGTCTCCCTCCCTCCCACCCTCTGTTATTATAACAATATTTCTCTGTTATTATAATAAAAGGTCTTTCTATGTAGAAACAGTCTTAAGTGTTTCCTGCCTCCCGCCCCTGCAGAGGGCGTGAGGCCTCTCCATTCATAGACACCTGCCACCAGCTAAAGCATGATTGTGCCATGCCAAATCAAACATATGATCCCAATAGTCACCAGTCTGATCATAGTAGAAGACCAGTTCAGGTGTCCTCTCCGCTACTGCTCGGAGTCTTCTCTGAGGTCATCCTTGTGGGTTCCTGGAATTTTCCCTGGCACCAGGTTTCTAATGGCACCCCCTCTATCAAGATATCTCTTTTGTTTCTCTTCTTTGTCCCTCCCCCAACTTGACCATCCTGATTCCTCATGTTCCCACCCCTCACTCCCTGTACTCTACCAGCCCCCCATCCCCAGGTTATTTAGAAGATCTCATCATTTTTCCTTCCCTGGGTGGTCCATGTGTCCCTCTTAGGGTCCTCCTTGTTACCTAGCTTCTACATATTCCAATCAAAATCCCAGCACAGTTCTTCACAGACCTCAAATGAACAATACTGAACTTCATATGAAAAAAAAAAAAACCCAGGATAACTAAAATAATCCTGTACAATAAAGGAACTTCCAGAGGCATCACTATCCCTGACTTCAAGCTCTACTACAGAGCTTGAGCAATAAACAGGTTGGTACTAGCAAAAAACAGACTTGTGGATCAATGGAATCAAACTGAAGACCCTAACATTAATCCACACACCTATGAACACCTGATTTTTGACAAAGAAGCTAAAAATATACTATGGAGAAAGGATTGAATCTTCAAAGAATGGTGTTGACACAATATGATGATGGTATTTAGAAGAATGCAGATAGATTCATATCTATCACCATGCACAAAACTACTTAAATCCAAATGGATCAAAGACTTCAACATAAATCCAGTTACACTGAATCTGATAGAAGAGAAAGTGAGAAATAGCCTTAAAGGTATTGGCACAGGTGACCACTTCCTAAATATAACACCAGTAGCACAGACAGTGAGACAGTTAATAAATGGGACCTTCTGAAACTGAGAAGCTTCTCTACAGCAAAGGACACGGTCAATAAGACAAAATGGCAGCCTACAGAATAAGAACAAATCTTCTGACACATATCTGACAGAGGGCTGATCTGTAATACATATAAAGAACTCAAGAAACTGGACATCAAAATACAAAATAATCCAGTTTTGAAATGGGGTACAGTTCATTCTAAACAGAGAATCTTAAATGGCCAAAGACATTTATGGAACTGTAAACTTTATTTTTAACTGACAAGACAAAACTATAATGTTTTCTTCTATTTGTGGGATACTAGATATTATTCTGTTGTATGCCATTTGAACCAGGTTAAACATATCTAGGTCATCAACTATTTTTCATTTTCTTACAGTAAGGACACCAAGTCCTTCCTTCCGGCATGAGACACAGAGCAGGGCATTGTTATCTTCAGTTACCATAACTTATTCCTGTCTAAGTCTGACGATGCTCACTGCTCAAGCCCTTCCCACCTTTTCCCTCCTAATATTTATTAGAAAAAATTCATGAATATCATAGTGGCATTTGATTGAAACAGTGGTTTTCATGAATAAATGGATGTATCTAGTTTCACAGACACACTTGGACTTCTATATCATGTGTTTTTGAGACTATTGTCCTTGTAGCCCTTGGTGATTTTGTGCTGTATTCTCTTGTTTCCACGATTTGAATCTTGTTCCTAAGGTAATTGAGTTCCTTCTTTTGTATAAGCATTAAGAAACAGAGGTTCACTCTAATTTCCTCTTCCATTCCCAGTCTTTTCTAAAAAGCAATGTGTATCAGAAACTACCTCTTTATCTGTACTTGGGAGTCTTGTGTCACAGAGAAAAACAATGCAACTTTCTGATGGATGGATAGATGGATGGATGGATGGATGGATGGATGGATAGACAGACCGAGAGATAGATACATACATACATTACATACATACATAGGTAGATAGATACATAGGTAGATAGAAAGATGATAGATAGGTAGGTGGGTAGGTAGGTAGGTAGGTAGATAGATAGATAGATAGATAGATACATACATACATACATACATACATACATACATACATACATACATAGGTGGGTAGGTAGATAGATAGGTAAATAGGTAGATAGATGATAGGTAGGTAGGTAGGTAGATAGATAGATAGATAGATAGATAGATAGATAGATAGATAAATAGATGATAGATAGAGATATACCATATATACTTACCATATATATTTCTACCGTGCATGTGTGTGTGTGTGTGTGTGTGTGTGTGTGTGTGTGTGTGTGAGTGAGTGTAGTAGAAGTAGTAAATGAGGCTGATAGATTTTAGAAGCTGCCTATCTGAAGCCCTTCTACTCTGCCTAATGCACCCAAACAGTGGTGTCAATATTATTCTCTTCTTAATCTCAAAGATTCTCCATGACAAGACAGTGGGTTGCTTTCCTCAGGAATCTGACAGTTAACCATAGTATCCTTCAGAATACTGACTTAAGCCTAAATAGCTCCTTTAGAATTCTACTCTGAGTATTAAAATAAATATTTGTCTGTTAAGAAATCAAAATTATAGGTAGGTTATAGAGTAATATAATAGGAGATAGTCTGATAAGTCATATTTTTATATAAATAAAACAAGAAAGTTCTGGGCAATTTAACAAAAAAAAAATAATTAAGGATTTGAGAAGGTTCTACTACCTATGATGGCCTGGAGAGGGTGACACTCAGTGAAGTGGGGACAACTCAGCTCAGGGAAGCTGAGTGACAGTTTTCTTAACATGCTTCTGATGATAGGTAACATTGCCAAAGAGGCCGAGAATGGTCTGTTTGTTTTTTCTTTCTTTCTTCCATCTATTAACTTCAGACTCAAAGTCCACACATCCAGTATCCCCAGAGGAAATGACATTTTCCCGAGAAGATGTCAGTGTACCTTGATGGACAGTTTCAGCAAGGAAAGAGAAACATTTTCTAAAGAAAAAAAAAAGTCAGACATTTCGGATCGGCTCAAAAGTGGAAGGGTGTTAAACCAGAGCAAATACCACTTGCTTTTGTTTACTAGAGTCTTGCATGGGATTTCAAATGTCTTTAAACTCTTTAAAGATGTGATAGAATGAATGATAGATGGGATTATCTGCCCTGCACCCAGCTACAGAGTGTCTTGCATGGATGGAGGGCCATGCACTGACAGGCTGAATCCTTGTGTGAAATACATATCCAAGGTCCCCACACAAACAGAAGTATCTCAGTCTTGGCATTTCAATCCTACTGAAAAATTTATAATAAAACACTTAGAGAGAAGAATTAGGAAATGTATAACTATATGTAAGCTGCTACAAGACAGAAAATAGATCCAAGTGCTAACTATATTTGAGTTTTTTCTATCAAGGATAGCCCTCATCATGGCTGCTCTCAGCTAGATACAGTTAATCCACTGTGTTGTCTCAGGATAGAATTCAACTTACCCTTCAGGATGTGTGATGCCCCACTCTTATTTTGATCTCTTCACCCTTGTTTATCAGTAGATGTTTTTAGAAGATGAGAAAATGGCATAGCTGAGAGCTGCTGAGGACCAGCCAGGGCTCAGAAGATTTTGTCAAAATATCAAAAAAAATATGTAGAGCTTGTGACTCTGTAAGCATGCTACAAAGATTCATAGGAAGAAGAGGGATTATTTACGCCAGAGGGAAGAGTCACGATAGGAACATGTGGGGATTTGAGATGATGAATTCATAACTGAGGTGAATTTAGCCTTTGTTTGTTAATATAATCCAACAGCCCTTGAAATCCAACAATTTGGAAATGGTCAGTAGCCAGTGTGGGCCTGTCAGGAAGATCTTTAAAATTATTTCAGACAATGGGGAAAAACATGGTGTGAGGAAAGGGAAGTGTGGAAGGGGAGAAATATTTTGAGCAAAAGAATAATTAGTTAAAAGGGCCAACATTGAATTGTGTTAAGGGTAGAACTAATTTGTAGCTTATTTATATTGTTTAGCCATTAAAAAAAAAGCAAACTCAAACTACTTTGAAGCTTTATCTTAACACAGTCAGAACAGCTAAGGCCAAAAGGAAAAAAAAATTCAGTAAATGCTACCACTGTAGTGGTGAAAGAGAAAATTTATTCACTGCTGGTGGGAATACAGCATGGTGTAGTGGAGAAATCAGTATGGAGGCTCTACCAGAAGTGGTCTACCATATGACCTAGCTACGCCACCCAATGTCTCCATATCCTAATATTTGATACTTGATCATCTTACTCCATTCATAATAGCCAAGAAATAAAAACAGCCCAGATATCCATCAACTGATAAATGGGTGATGAAATGTGTATATCTGCACAATAAAGATATAATGCAGTAGGGTAAAGGCTTAAAGGGAGTGAAGAAACAGGAAGGGCTAAAATGAGGTAGGGATGAAGGCAAGAGTGAGGAGGTAAGATGAAGAGAGATTATAAATAGTAGAGGTTAAGACAATAATGAAATTTCTTTCCCATCTCACCTCCTTACCACAACCTTACCTTAATTAATACTATTCAATTCATATAGGTAGGGTACCTACACTCTTCTCCAACAGTCCTACTTTGATATATTAGAGATAATACAGAAAAGCCATATATGAGTATAATTTTACTATTTACCCTCTCCCATCTCAAATACAGGCAATAAAGTAAGTCCCTGGTGATTCGGACTATTAGAGCGGGCTAATCGCATGGCGCTCAGTGCTGTGACACAGCAAAAGCCAATCATCTTAACAGCCAAAGAGGGGTCAAAGCAAAACTCATGAAAAAATTTAGATCATAATGTATACATAATGTTTACAATACAACAGGACATCAGAAGACATGAAAAACCAGGAAAGTATTTTCCATTACTAAGAGGAGAATGGGGCAACACAAATGACCAACTACTGTATTTAACAGATCCAAAGTTAAATACGTTATAAATACATTTGCAGTAAGATAGTTTTAAAAAATAAAGAGAGGAAGCATGTGGATAATAATAAGCCACAGAATAAAAAATCACCAACATGCAATTCAAATAATACTTAAACTTGGCAAGGGGGAACACCAGAACATCTGAAAGTACAGTACACAATACGGAAACATATTTGCCTGCTATTCTTGCGGCAGGGGACAATACCTAGAATATAGAACAAACTAGAAAAGGAAAACACACACAAACAGACACACAATCCAAATCATCAGTGGGAGAAATTAATTAAACTAACAGATGGCATAAAGAGAAACACAAATGATAATAAATATGCGGAGGAATATTAATATCCTTAGTCATCAAGGAAGTGCAAGTTAGGTCTGCTGCTAGAGTCTAACTTACCCAGGTACAGTGACTGTCATCAGGTAAACAAAAAACAAAGCTGGCCAGGATGTAGGGAATAAGGATCTCTTAAACATTGCCAGAGGATACATCACTAATGCAGCCATTAATGTGGAGGTGTCTCACTGGGTATAGACTCCTGAGTGAATCTATGTCAGTATACTATACTACTAAGACAACTGCACATGCGTGTTTACGTACTTCTCAAGTTTATTTTCTTTTTTTACATTTTTTGAGATGACGAAAACCAGAGGACAATGTGGAGGGCTCAGTTCTCAACTTCAACTTTGTAGATTCTGGTGGAATCAGACTCAGGTCATCAAGCATAGCAGCAAGGGCCTTTCCCCACGGAGCCATCTCACCTACTATATTACATTCATCATGACACTACTCACAACAGCCAAACTATAAAATCAGCCAAATGTCAATCAACACATAAATGGGTAAAGGAACTATGGTGCATGTATATGGCAACGTTTTATTTAAACATAAAAAAGAACATCATTTGTGGGAAAATGGATGGGCCTAGAGATCATACATTACATGAAATAAGCCAGACCAAGAAAATAAATATTGCATGCTATGCAGAATAAAATTTTAAGTATCTCTTTAATTAAATGTAAATATATAATTTGCATATTTATAATGAATATACAAGGGGGAGCCTTTAGAAGAAGAGAATTGAGTGGAGTGATGAAATAAAGGAGAAGACAGTGAGGATGTCAGGATGAGAAAAACACATAATGTATGAAAATGATATAGCACCCACTATTGTATACCCCCAAACCAATTAAAACCCTAAGAACAAGAAGGCATTGGAGCATGTCTGTAGTCCCAGGTACTTTGGGGGCTGAGACCAAAAGTCGCTCACAGCTAGGGAACAACCTGGGTAATACAGCAATACCTGATGAGAAACAAAAAAATTCTACTACTGAAAATTATAACCCAGAGAAATGGTTCAATGCATAAAGGTCCCTGCTGCCACCAAGCCTGATGCTCCAAGATATGAATGTAGAACTTTCTGGGAAGAAATAAAATAGTTATTTACAGAATATGTAGTTCTTATGGGTATATGAAAAAGGGTGATAGGTACCCATACTCACAGAGAGGAAACTTTATTCCCATGATGTATACAAAATAAATATAGATCATATGTTACCTATAATACTTCATATTTTTCAGTAATAACTATGTTACTCAGTAAATAAAAACAAGTGAATAATCAGCATTTGGAAGTTAAGAAAAAGAGAATAAAAAGTTCAAGGTTGGGATACCTACTAAGATCCTATGTCAAAATATAAAAATAAAATCCCTCACAATTGACATTTGTGGTATCACTGTCTATACTCTGTTTCTTTTGAGTGGCTTTACATACATATTCATCTCTTTAGCTTTCTAATTGCTCTGTTAACAATCAAGACTATGGATGAATATATAGAGTAAGACTTGTGGTAGAAATAAAAAGATAAGTCCAGATCATCTGGATGTTCTTTATCTTTCAACAAGTGTCTGTATTTCGACAGCTTGACTGAGATGTACTGGATAGAACAGGTTGTGGACAGACATTTGGCCACTGTCCCTGCAACTTCACTTACTCAGACAACAACAACAAAAAATAAATACACCTTCTAGATTTTCAATAAGCCATGAGGAACTTCTGGACTCTTTCTACCATTTATGGGCATGGTGAGTTGGGGTATTTGCTCCAGAATTCTCTTGCCTATATATACCCCTTAATTTACATCAAGTATTTGAGAATTTCATACATGTATGCAGTGTATTAAGATCATATCAGGCACCATCTCCCCCTTTTAATTGCTCCAAGATCTCCCAATATATGCTCCTGAGTTCATGCCTTCTGTTTTTCCACTCGCTCTTTTTTTGTTTTTAATCATAAGAAAGAGGAAAGCATGCTCCATTAGCCTGCTAGTCCTAGGATGTGTCTAGGAACCATATGAAATAGAGACCTGAGAAATCGAGTCACCTAGGTACTAGTGTGGGATGTCTTTTGTATGCTGTGAATACCATTTGTTAATAAAGATGCCATTTTGGCCTATGGCAAGGCACCTTTAGAGGCAGGCAGGGAAAATGAGCATAGATAAAGGAGAAGAAGGGCAGAATCAAAGAGACACTGCAGGTGGCCGCCCAGAGAGAAAGATGTAATGGAGCACAGGTAAAGCCTTATAGCCACACAGAAATACACAGATTAATAGAATGGGTTGATTTATATTGTAAGAGCAAGATGGTAATGAGCCTAAGCCATTAGGCAAAAGAGTTTGCAATTAATATAAGCCTTTGTGTGATTATTTGGGATTAAGGGGCTGTGGATGGGTCCAAACCTTGGGGCTAGGCAAAGACAGAAGCTCCTGACTACAAGCTACTATTTGCCTTAAACAAACACTTTCATGTTTGTAGATCAGTTGCTCTAAACCTAGGACTTTGTAGGTGGTCTTAAGCAATGTTATTGTATTAATAGATAACCAATAAACTAAGCAAGAAAGTATCCATGACTTCACCTCTTTATGGGCACCCATATTTTAAATTTCATTTGGTGCTGCATTGAAAGCAAATACAATGTTGCAAACTGTGTAAGAATAAGCATTTGTTTCTCTAACAGTCTATTTATGGCTACAGTTTCTGTCCAGCTTGCTTCGTTGCCAATTCACAATGTAATCCTTTTGGGGATATTTTAAGTAGACATTTGACTCAGTTCATGAAGGGCCAACAATGCACACAGCTCTTGTGACATGAGGCTGACTGTAAATAGCTGTGATCAAATTCATGCATGCACAGCCACCAACAGCCTGTCACAACTGTCGCTTTGTGATAGCAGCTGTAAAGAGTCATCAATTAGAAAGCCATCCCCTTTCAAACTGTTGAAATGTAAGATAAATGTGCTCCTTAGGATTGGCTTTTTTTAAAAAAAAAAAAGTAATTCATTGGGCACTGCATTCACAGCCCAAATTATTATTGTTGGAATTTAGATTCCCTCTATGGAAGGATTGACCTTTCAACCTATGGTTGTAATATCAGAAAGGTTGGTGTCCACTACTAATTACACTTGACCTGACAATACAAAGTGTCTGTTTGCAAATTTGGATTGGACTAGGTTGCAAAGTTACATGCTCATGTGGTGATATAATGTATGTTTAATAAAAATAGTCTGAAATATCAGAGGGAAGAGCTTCATTTTTTGGAAATTACTCACTTGAATTTCCTGTTTACTTAGTTAATATTTCCTTCTTGTGTCTCTGAGGGAGCTAAAGATTAGATAGATATATTTATAGATTTCCTAGTTACAGTTTCAGAAAATAAACTCACTAAGAGGTGTAAAGTGTATAAGTTCGAGAGACAAGATAGTCTTCAAATGGTAAAACAAGTTAGATAAAAAGTGATAGGATAATGGAAAGTCATCTTTGAATTTGTTAATTGTTAATGAGTTGGACATTACTGATATAATTATTACTTGTATATATTGTATATAGTTATTATATCTATTGTATTTCTTATATTAGTTATAATCTCATTTTATTTTTGACACAAAAAAGGGATATGTGGTGACATATTGTGTATTTAACAAAAATAGTCTGAAATATCAGAAGACAGAGGTACCCACAAGGCCAAGCCACAAATGTGACCTATAATGTTTCAGACTATTTCTATTGAATATACAATATGAAAGGAAGAACAGAACCACAGGCTTGCCTCTGCAGTCACCAGATGGAATCCACGCTAACTCTAAAACCTAGTCTACCTTCAAGAAAGTGTAGTTTTCAAAGTGAGAGGCTAGGATGCATCCAACAGCTTATTAACTTGACTTCTATCATTTAAATATCTGTGCATTTAGTAGCTGAGCTCTGGCTGATTTCTAGACCCAGATGTTACTAGTGTTAGGGACAAGCGCACAGCTAAGGAATTTGAGAGAATCCTAAAAAATGGGATGAGAACTTTGTTTCCATGTATTTGTATAAAAAACTGCTTTGCCTGTTTTCATAGAATAATTGATCTGTTTTCCCTCTTCCATATTCAGTGTAATGGTAGAAGGTGAGAGTCGTAGGCTTCTCATTTGAAGACGACTTAATTTCTGAGAGCAACAATGGGAAATTCATATTTGCTAATTCTATTTTTTCAATTATCTAAGAAATAATTTCACAATTTGAGGATTGTGTGCCAAGTAGTGGATTTTTCACATGCAAAATAAGTTTGTTTAATCTACAAGCTACAAGATGAAAATGTTGATTTCATATTAGTGCCTCACTTATTTTCTTGCCCCTTATTGATCTGGGAATTGTGCTAATCACATACTCGTAGACTAAGCCACACCCCTATCCTAGACAAGTTTTATTATTGGCACAGTTAAACAGTAGACCTCAGGAATGGATGAGTCAGCTTGCCCAAGGTTACAAAGCTTGGAGTTAAAAGTGCCAGAAATGACTCTCAGACAGACAGATGAGCCTTGGAGTTCACTATGTTTACAGTGTTGCTGCTCTGCTTCTCCCTGGAGGTGACTCCATTTCTTCTTCCCCTAGACCCTGGTAACCAGCATTCTACTTTCCATTTCCATGCATTTGACCACCTTGGATGTCTCGTGTAAGTAGAATCGTGCAACATCTGACCTCTCATTGTCTTACTTTCTGTCGAATGAGATTCTTGGCATTTGCCCATACTATACAGTGCATTTAAATTTATTTAATTTTAAAAGCTGATCATGTGGTATGCATATGATCCATTTTGTCTACCATTCACCTGTCAGTGTTGCTTCTGCCTTTTGGTTATTGAGTATAATGCTACTTTGTGTCCCCACCCCACTTTGAGTAACATAGTTATTTTATTTTGAGGCAAAGACTTACTCCACAGCCATTTCAGGCTGTGAATTCATTGTATAGATAAGACTGGCTTCAAACTGTAAATAATCCTCCTGCCTCAGCCTCATATCTAGAATTATAGGCATGAGCCACTGTATATGGCTAAATAAGGTAACATTTAATAATGGTGGGAGGCTATATTTATGGGAAGAGGAATAAAATGTGTAATATATATTAATTAAATGTTTTCACAATATAATTTCTGCTATATCCTGCATAAGGTCTCTTTAGACTTTTGATCTCACAACTTTGATCTCAGAGACACAGAAACAAGCAGCCAAACAAATATTCTCATTCACTTCTCCAGAGCAGCACCTGCTCTTTCTTCCTCTAAAGGGAGTATGATTTTCACATTAGAAATAAGTCAATATAAAAGCTAATTGCATTGGATACTGGAGACTTTGTTTTATCTTGCTTCTTACAGCAGGAAATAATTGGGAATTCAACCTTGAACAAACCCGTCTTTCACAAATTCTGTTAGTGGAAAGCAGCTGCCAAATGCAATCAAATCAATTTTCCTTTCCATTGATATGACAGGTACACAGTGAATGGGAACACGGGAACACCTGTCCATCCACACGGAGTGCACCAACCTATCTTCCCATCAATTGCTACCTCTCTGGCTCAGGTTGAAACAATCATGACCATTGATTTATCAAATACATGATGTTTCTGAGGGAAAAAACATTTAAGTAGAGACCACATCAAAATAGCCCACCCTCCTTTTCTAACAGCAACAATGCCAGGAAGAACAAACCCATATTTACTGTGATGCACCTTTTTCCAACGAAACTCAAGACATCTGACAAAAACTTAGGGTTAGTATTTGTGTGGTTTTTATCCTTCCTAAGTTAGTATTTGGTGTTTCATAAACTTCAAGTTGTTTACAAAAGAAAGATATTTCGGTTCTCCCTGATAGTAACTCATACAGGGAAAAAAAAAAAGGAAGTTGAAACTTTAAGTTGTAAATTTAAGTTGAAATCTGTCTTTTGAATTTTTAAAATTAATTTGTTCAGTTTTTAGGAAAATATATGAAGCATTGGGTGTGTTAGGTACTCATTCCGAGGCATAAGGATGTGACTCAACAGTAGTGTGTTTATCTGGAATGCCCAGGTCTTGGATTTGGATTCTAGTACCTCAAAAAAAAAAAAAAAAAAAAAAAAAAAAAAAAAAAAAAAAAAAAAAAAAAAAAAAAAAACCTTTAAATTTAAAAAAAAGTACACTTTTCAACATAAACTCAAAGCGTTGCAGATTAGGCTAAAATTATTTGCCTACTGGATTAACTTCATCATTCCCATAGAAGAATTTCCCAGCACTGAGAAGGGAAAAAAAAAAATAAAACCTACCAGAAACCCCAGCCTTCATGTTATATGGTCTGTACCAAACTCACCTTTTGGATTAGGCTCCCTTCCCATCGTCTGAGACCTCATCACCAGCTCTGCAGTATCCTTTGCTTCTTTTAAGCATACTACACTTAAAAACACTCATCATGCTAGGCTGGGCTGTTTTATAGTTATACAACTCTTAAAATCTCAAGTTCTTATGCTAGCAGACTTTGTCTTTCTGTCTGTCATTCTCATTAAGAGAGCTAAGAGAGAGACTCACAATTTTGAAAATTATTATTTGAGCATTGCTTTAGCTCAAAGTAATGCTTTCCTTCCATTCACAACCATCAGAATGAGTCACATGACCCACCACAACACAATAGAGACAGAAAATAAAATACTATTGTGTTTATCAAAGTAAGAAGAATGTGGATATTGAAAAAGAAGCAGAGACCGTATGGACAATTCCCCTTTTGTATGTCATGTGGATGTGTGTTCATGTGGATGGGTTATATGTAAGTTGGGGATCATCAAGTGTCTTTCTCAACCACTCCCCTTGTTTTCTGAGACAGAACCTTTCACTGAACTTGGAGCACAAACGATTCATTGAGGCTGGCTAAGTCTGAATTCTTCAGTGTCTTCTGCTTCTGTCTCCATGGTGCTGGGTTTACAGCCTGCATTGTCATGCCCGGTGTAACGTCTGGGATCCTGAACTCAGTTTCTCCAGTTTGCCCAATAAGGACTCTACCAACTGAGCCGTCTTCCCAGTGTGATTTTAGGAGGTTTTAATTCTTTCCTTTTCTTTCTCAGATGCTGGACTTTAGGTGACTCACATTACCACTGCATTCTGACCTTCGTCAAAATCCTTAGGACAGGGGCCACTCCCACTGGTCCTAAACAAACCTGCCAGTCCTCTTCATCCTCATCCTACTTGATCTGTTCCTTACCCATGACCATGTGAAATATTTTACTTGTTACTTGTTTTTACACCCACATTAAATTTAAATACATAGAATGCCGTGCTTTCTGCAGTACACATTGATTTCACTGATATATCTCCAGGGACTAAGAGGAGTGTTTGGAATTTAGCAATTAACATTTTTTGAATAAACAAATGAATCTACATACAGATATTTAGGCCTCTATCCATCATGTATGTGTCAAAATGTCAGTTTCATATAAATTGCAAGTCAACACATTTAATTTCATGTTGTATTTTAAATATCAAAAGAAAACCTGTAGTCTTTGAAGTGTGAGAACACGGATTTTTCTCACAAGGTTGCCTCTGTTGGTGGTACTCTTGGAGCAGGGCAACAATTAGGCTCAGGAGCTCAGCTTTACAATCAACCAAATCTAGGAAATAAAGAGTCTCTTTAAATAGTAATTTGGTCTCTTTGGGAAATTGATTTACCTCTTTAGATTCCCCTTTCCAATCATTATCTTTTCCAAGATCATATTTGAATGCACAGGGTGGGACAGAGTCATGGTAAGGCCGGAGATGGCAGCCCGGTCCTTCCGTGTTCCCTGGTTCATCCCCGGTCTTCCCTGCACAGTCAATGAACTGAGAGTTTTCTTTACTGAAGTGCCCTGAGGTGAGCTAATTCTCTCCAGCTATTTGTTCTGAAAGATAAAGTGCTGTTTACTGTTCTTTGCTACTCACTTCAGTTTAACAGCTGTATCCTAGGAAATGGCTGTGTTCAATATTCATCCTGGTGACTCATGGGTTCCCAGCAGTGCAGGGGTTGATGGTACCAACTTGCTAATCCTTGGCTATATGGATACTTCTAAACTGGGTCTCCCTCACATCCTGCCCACTTCCCTCTAGGTAAAGGATTGGTAACAAAGGATCTTTAACTCTCTCTTTATTTGACATTCCACAATTGTTCTTCTCATAATGAGTTTCTTCCAATAAGAAATAAGAAACTCCACTTTCTTGTTTCTTATTCATTATTTTCAAGTATAAAGCTTCATTGGGAAAGCAAAAGAAAATAAGTTGTAGAGACAGATTGCCTTCTCCAAATTGTCTTTATCCTTTTTTTCATTATTTGAAACACCACTGAAAAGAATAATTTGTCAAAGGCATCTGGATATTATTAAAATTTCCCTGAATCCTGTGACGCATGGCTCTTACCTTAGCTCATAAAGAGAGGGTCCCTTTCCCCAAATAGACTCAGTTTGGAATGTTAGATTGAAAATTTGGTAGCCAGAATGTCCACCACCAAAGAACCACCTTAGGATACATTTCTTTGGTTTATCTTAGGTTTCTCAATGAAGCAGTATAAAGAAACAAAGCATTAGGTATTATCTAAATATGTCCCTTAGCTAAAATGATTGTAAGAAAGAAAGGGCTTGAATAACATTAGAGCCAAATTATCCTTGAAAAAGCTGTGTGACCATGAAAAATTCATGTAGCCCAGGAGCAACCAAATCAACAGAATTTCCAAAACTGCACACACTTATGAATTTTATTTTATACAAAATAATAATTTAAAATGCATTTCCCCTGGTTGCATAAACATTCTGTACCAGAGAAAATAGATAAAATTAGTATAAGGAAACACAGAAGCACGAGTCTCCAGAAGTCAACTTGAAGGCTGAGCAGGTGATTTTTCTTCCTGCTGGGCAGTGACACCAGCTACTATGATTCCTGTCTTCCTTTGCATTTAGTTCACAGAAGAGTGATAAAGCACATTTATTAATAAATATAGAACAGCAACAAACCAGTGGAGTATTTAAAAATATAGAATCAGACTCTACCAAAAAACTCTGTGAGCTAGTAATGAACACTCTGAGCAAAGTAGCAGGATACAAAATTAACCTTCAGAAAGCAATGCCCTTCCTATATACCGATGACAGACTGAGAAGTAAATCAGAAAAACAGCTTCATTCACACACTTCATTCACACAGCCTTAAGAAAACTAAAAACCTCACAATAAATCAAAACAAAGAAATGAAAGAGGTCTACAGTTAAGAAGAAGGAAATTGAGTTGGACACTAGTAGAAAGATATCCCATACTCATGGATAGGAGGAATTAACATTGTGAAAATCTCCATCCTACCAAAAGCAATTTACAGTCTCAACCCAGTCTTAATTGATAACTCAGTTCTGTACAAAAGTAGATTCATATGGGAACACAAAAGATCATGGATACCCAAAGCAATCCTGAACAACAACAAAAAAATGTTGGAGGTATTGATATATTTAATGGCAAATATATTACAAGGTCACAGTAATACAAACATCATGGTAGAGCCCCTGGGAAAGTTGGGCATCTACATCTCTCTCCTTAATGTTCTCCTCACATCTGCAACCCTCTCTGCTTCCTCCACAGCAATCCAGCCACCAGAAATAGACCATCTCTGGAGAGATCTTTGACAGTTGTGGGAATCTCACTATTGTGATTGACTTCTCTACCTTACAAGGTCTGTTCTGAGCTTCCATACCCAGTAGTGTATCACCTGGAATCTATGAGGCCCTGGATCTTTGAAACAGTGATAAAATATGCTACATAGAAAAGGTTGCCCCAGTGACTGACCAGCATATATATATTTCACCTGCTTTGTAAACAAGAAACTGAATGACCAGGAGAAATTCAAATTGTTGATTGAGATCCCTGAGATTGGAAATAAATATAAGTTTGGTACAAATGTCATCCTTCAGGCATTTTATGCTCTCTTCAAACCTAGAGCTATGGAGAAGGCTGTAGCCTGTATCATCATATTGCTGACTTAGCTGGCAAGCCCACAATCATTCTGCTATCCTGACTTTGAATATGATAAACAGTGATACTCATATAGACAACAATCTGGCCATGTAAGAGTACATGGTATTTCCTGCGGGTGCATTCAGACATTTGGCATCTTGAAAAACATAGACATTAGAGTTGAAGTCTACCTCAACCTGAAGGATGTCATCAAGGAGAGATACATGGAAGAGGCCATACAACAGTGTTCGGGGAGTAGGTTTATATTTATCAAAGAACTGGAACTGCTGAAGAGTGCAATCGGGAAGTCCTGCTCTACTGAGCAGGTCATCGCTGGCATGGATAAGGCTGCCTCTGAGTTCATCAGGTTTGCAAAATAACACCCTAACTTTGTCTCTTGAGAGTACCAGGAGGTACATCACACATGACCAGCTAGATGACCTGTGTATGACCTTATCCTGGATTATCCAGTGATGTCTATCAGAAAGTCCTTTAACCAGGATGACTGGGACACATCGTAGACTTTCACAGTTAGTTGCAGGCATTCAGGTGGTTGGGGTGACTCTACATTGACCAGAATAGCCCTAAGCAGTGGTTGAGAAGTCCTGTAACTGACTCCTGCTCAAAGTGAAGCACATTGACTCTGATCAAGTCTGTAAATGTGGAAGTTTTTCCAGAGCAATGGCATGTTGTGTTGTTCTGACTGGCCAGTACAATCAGATCCTCAGAATCAAAGAGGAACTACACCCAAGACCTAGTCTGCTAGTAGGTCCTTTAAAAACCCCAGGCCAAGTAAATTCTTGGAGCCAACAGTCCCCACAAGCTGCTTAGACCCTACCCCTGATGTCATCCATCAGCCCTAGGCTGTTCTAGTGCTTGACTGGCCTCTATAGTTAACACTCTCTCCTGCCGTTGGTCCAAAGCTTTGCCTGACCTCCCAGAGCTGGGACATAATCATATGATTAGTTTAAGTGATTGTTTCTTCACTTCACTTTCCACCTAGAGTCTGGAGCCTTTGTACCTCCAGTGTTATCTCCAGGATGGCCACAGGCCTAATTCCTTGAGTTTTATTAGCAAAATAAAACCCTCAGTACCTGTTGCAGGTTGTTCTATCTAGGAACCCCTTGAAGAAGTGGTGAGAAGGCTTGATGCCAATGATGATGGTACCAGGAGTCAGGTGCATACTCTTTTTAAACAAACTGCAATCCTACAGGCTCACAGACTCACAGACTCCTTTACTTAGCAAAGGGGCCAGCCTACATACACTCCCATTGACATCCAGAGACTCCCCCAGCCATGCTGGCCTTGAGCACATTGATGGTCACAAGTCACCAATCAGCAGGCACAGAGGCAGGCTCCAAGCTGGCTCAGCAGAGGCAGCCAATGCATATGCCTAGCATACCACCTGGAATAGGGCAACTGCAGCTTTACCAGGCCAGCTTGCTACATTCCCCTACAAGTACCTACCCTCATAAAAGCCAGCATGGTTCTGACACAAAATCAGGCATGTACATCAATACAATAGAACAGAGGACAGAGATTGACCCATGCAGTAACAACTACCTGAACTTTTTCTCAAAGAGGACAAGAATACAGTGGTAGAAAAAAAAATAACATTTTTAACAAATGGTATGTGAAAAACCGAGAGAGAGAGAGAGAAATTTGATCCTTGTCTCTCGTCCTGCATATAAATCAAATTATAAATGGATCAAGAACTTCAACACTAGATTCAAAATTCTAAGATTGCTAGGGGAATAGGTAGGGAGTACCCTACACAATATGTGAGCAGATAAGGACATTCTCAATGGGACTGTGGTTGCTCAAAAACTAAAGCCAATAATTTGTTAAGTGTGACCTCATGGGATTCAAAGGTCTCTGTACAACAAAGGAAATTATAAAGTCAGTAAAGACAGAGAAAGTTTGTATAAGCTGTACGTATGACATAAGAATAGAGGATGGACTACACACAAAAAACCTAAGCATAAAAAACTAAAATCCATCCAACCAAAGCAACAAAACATCTATGGATCTGAATGGAGAATCGTCAAAGAAATAGAAATGACCAATAGATACATTTAAAGGTGTTCAAAGTCATTATTCATCAGGGGTATGCAAATTGCAACTATTTTGAGTTTCCATCTTACTCCAGTCAGAACAGCCATCATCAAGAATATGAATGTCAACAAACGCTGGCAAGGATGTGGCCAGAGACAATTTAATATACTTTGGGTGGGAGTACAAACCGGTGGCAGCTACCGTAGAAATTAGTCTGGATATGTCTCAAAAATATAAGAATAGAACTTCCATATGATTCAGATACACTATTCCTGGGAATACACCCAAAGTACTCTAGATCCCACAACAGAGATACCTGCTCATCCATATTCATTGCTGCTCTCTCTAATGACTAGAGTTAGGAAGTGGAATCCAACTAGACATTCATCAGCTGAAGATGGATAATGAAAATGTGGTGTATATATATACAATGGGATTTTATTCAGCACTTAAGAAAAATGAAACTATGAAATTTGCAAGAAAATGGATTGGACTGGAAAATATGAAGCTCAGTGAAGTAGCCCAGGCCCAGAAAGAAAAACGCCATCTGCTCTCTCTTTTTATGAACATCCTAGCTTTGAATTTTTATATTTTTATTATCAAGCTTCTGTGAATGTCTTTCGTGGCCAGGAAGCAAGAGATGATGTCGGGGTGTGCTTCGGCTGGGAGGGGGGCAGTAAAACACAGGTAGGATGAAGGAAGAAAGAGAAGACAATAGATCCGAAAAGAACTATGTGAGGATAAGATAGGGGAAAGGCATGTGGGGAGAGGGCGAGCCAGAACTAAAGAGACATGGCAGATGCAATAGAAACCTACTACTAAATTAGACAATTCAATTACAACTTTTAAAAGAGTTTAATCTGGGGTTCTTAGTTTTCAAATAAAATCCCAATGGTAAGTACAGGAGTCTAGTAGTAAGTTTCTGACCAGTCTAGCCCAAGGTTGAGACCCACTCGAAGCCCAGCTGCCACTGAGCCCCAAATAGTGACTCAGATACTTACATTAATTATGTGCTGTTTGGCCTATTGTTCAGGCTTATTGCTAGCTAGCTCTTGCATCTTAACTCAACCCATTTCTATTAATCTGTCTTGCCACATGACCCATGGCTCACCTCTACTCCATTATACATGCTTCTTGGATAGCTAGATTGCATCTCTCGTGACTCTGCCCTCCTCCTATATCTATGCTTGGATTTTCTGCTTCTAAGCTGGGTTGCCATAGGCCAAACTAGTGCCTTTATTAACTAATAATATTCACAGAATACAGAAAGACATCCTACATCACAGGAAATTTCCCTATGAGTTTTTCTCCAGGGGGAGCTCAGAGGTCCCAAAACAATATAACCTATTGTCATTGCTTAGCTGTCCATCAAGACTAGATTATATTTATTTACATATACTAATATTATACTATATTATTATATTATATAGTGTATTGCTGAGGATAGAATTTTGGATATAGTATGGAAAGAAGACAAGCTGGGATCGATCTGGAAGCTCTTGCTGTATTGACTAGTGTTCACAGTGTTCTAAAAAGTTATTTTGGCTGTTGGAGGGGTAAAGCTGACATTTTTAACCAGGTGTGGTTCCTTAATGCTACAATAACAACCTACCATGTAAGTTACCTCCACTGGTGCAACAGCAGTATGAATGCCTGGGTTATGGAGTAACAATGTCTTTCTGATTAGACTTGAGGCTCATTCCACAAGGAAAAAAATAGATATATTGCAAACCTGTTCAAAATCAAAGGCCCTAGTGTGTAATTTAATACTGATCTTCTGATAAATGGACATGTTGTCAAACTGCCTTCTAAGTATCTGTTTCTATGCATAGTCTTGTGCTTGTCTTGCAGCAGGTGAAAGTTAAATCAGACTCAGAACTTGTCAAATTCCCGAAAATAAGTGACTGTTCAGTACTTAGCCAGAGGTATAACCTACCTCTATACAATCCCTTTCAAGATTCAGGCAACATTGCAGAAGAGGGTCTGGAAAATGTTTTAAGAGTCAGAAGTTGGGAAGAGAGGCTATGAAGCACTGTCGCCTTGAGATGGCATCATTATTAAGATTGTGAATAAAAGCAGCTATGGATGCCTATATAAAATCTGTATAAGGTTTAGTTCTTTGGCTTTTCATCACTGGGGGAGGTGCTTATGAGGCCCCAGCACTTCCTATGTAGTTATTGGCTATTATTTGTGACTGAGGTAGCCCCTCCTCCCAGTGGTATAGCCATTGCCCATACTTCAATAACTCTCTGCCCATGGTCATATAAACAATTCTAGGTGAACTCAGCATGTCCAAAGAAAAAGAAGAAAGCATGAAGGTGGGGAGGGAGTGGGTGGAAGGAAAAAGCCAGAAGGCATAGGAATGGATAATAAAGCATAATTGGGGGTGAGTAAAACCACAACACATTGTATACATGTGTGTGTGTGTGCGTGTGCAATAGTTAAAAAGTAAAGAAAACTGCATTTGTAAAGCTCTGACATTATAATTCATATTCCCACTTCATCAAAGGCAGAGATGAAGAGGTATTCATGAGACTCAATCCAGTCTCTCTCACCCAGGAGCAGTTGGATAGTTTCCAAAGGACTTTTGATTGTCACAGCTGGAAACAGACCATTTGAGAGGGCAGGGTGGGGTGTTACTGGCCTCTACTGCAAGGAAGTGAAAAGTGCAGTTCAGCAACTCAGATACACAGAAAATCCCCCTTCTTAAATAATCACCCATCCACACAGCAAATAAAAATTTCTCATAGCGCTACAGATGTGAACATAATAATAAAACTATGCTGGCATGTTGGAGGAAGGGAATCTGCCTACTTCTTTATGGGCTCTAAGCAATGTGGTCCAAGAATTTATAGATAGTATGTTGATACTTCATTTGAATGTGTTGATATGATAAGCCTAAAAATATAAGAAAGAATATTCATAATTACCTATCTAGAAAGGAGCTACAGAGTGATGCTGACAGAGAGAAAATAATCAGTTACTTAAAGTATAGCATCCATATACTCCCGTAGGGTATCTAGATTACCAATGTCAACTACTTTTGAAGCTTACCTCTAATGCCCCTGTTCCATAAGAATCCACTTATCCAAGGCTGGGATGATGTTTTTTTGTAATAATAAGTTTCTGGCCTGGACTTTCAGGCCTAGGCCCAAAGTTTGAACCCATTCACAACCCCACTGCTGCTTAGCCCCCCAAATAATCACACAAAGGCTTCTATTAATTCTCTGCTGATCAGCCTATGACTTATTCATAGAACTTGCTAACTCTTAATTCTTAAACTAACCCATCATTCTTATCTTGTTCAGCCATGCGGTTTGGTACCTTTTCTCAGAGCAGCATGGTTGTCTTCTTTCCTCTGCAACTCACTGGCATTTCTTCATGTGTCTCTGCTCTGCTCTTCCTGTTCCTAGAGTTTTCTTAGTCTGGGAGTCCCACCCACACTTCCTGTCTGCCTTCAGCCAATCAACTTTTTATTAAACCAGTAAGAGGGAAAAATCACACTAAACTTTTTTTTTCTTTTTAAAACAAGACCCCAAATCTAATATCCTTCCCACCCCCACCATTATCTATAACAACGTTTAACCAACAGTGTAAACAAACACAAACATTCATAATCCTTTTTTTGGGGGAATGTGGTCAAAGTTCTCTAGGCTACTTTCTTTGCAATCAGAAAACTTAAAGACAAGACAATAACATATAGTATCTAGACACTCTTTGTAATTTCCATCTTTATGTGGCTTTTTTTTACTCTATTTCTTTTTTTTAAGGACTTTATCCTTTTACTTTTCTCTCTCAAATCTATGTATATTTTTAAACACTCTAAACCATTTAGAGGATTTTGAATGTCTTTACTATATATCTCCTATCCTTTATTATTTCTGACCACACCTTTGCTTGGCTAGGGTGACTAATCTACCCAGCTCCCTCTATTTCTGTCTGTTTCTCCTATACCTTTAATCTGCCAAAGTGTGGCTAAGGATTAAAGACTTCACTGGGGTGGATGGCTGGCTCCACACAGCTCCTATTCTAACTCCATAGAGTTTAGCTTTTTAGCAGAGGTACTGGTAGACACAATTACCACTCTGGGAAATTTTAGGGTCCATATAATCACCAAGTAAAGCACTGCCATCTGATGCTCATCAACTCCATTTAAGTATTTGACAACAGAGCCTCTTAAAAGACTCATAAGTGTTTTTTCTTTAAGGCTGAGTCAGGAAGCCTCTCTTTTAAAAGCCAAGCCTCTGTTTGCCTCCAGCAAATAGGGATTTCCCAAGAAAATGCTGCTACTAAAAAGCAGTCTTTGACTCCGTTTCCTTTTTGTCTATGAGCTTGTTTGGGCACTCATACACACTCACTCATACACACATAAAAAAATTTTAAATCAATTCTTTATATTGAACGCTCTCTGTTTAAATCATTTACAACCTTGTTTACCTAATTACATTTTGTCTATGACAATCTTTACCTAATTATGTCAGCCTTTACAGTGAATGTATTTAAGTTCAAGGGGTTTATTAATTTGTCTACTATCTTAGAAATGGAACTGGAATTTGGATCTAGATCTGGAAGCATAAAGCTGCTGACATCTCAGACAGAATCAGAAACTGAGAAAGAGAGCTATAGGAAATGTCTTCTTGCATGTTTCAGAGGAAAGGTGTAGAAACTATAACTCCTCCTTTCTTCCAATACTTCCCTCTATCACTCTCTACCTATTAATAGATAGATCCTGTTTCTGCCTTCTTACAAGCCATGGCTCCGACAGAAAAAGGGCTACAAAAGCTAAGCTATGGATGTGAAGGGCCAAAGGATGATAACATGTTGGAAATATTGAGAAAATTACAGAACTGTGAAAGAGTTGAATGAGAAGGATCGAGTCTAATTATAGCAGGGAAGGATAAACAAACGTATCCAGGGGACCAGAACAGACCTCAGATGCCAGAAAGATTAAGAAATGGGGGACAGGGTTCTTTCTACAATGTTGACATAGAAACAGAAGTATTAATTCAAGTTCTTATGAGCAGCAGTTAAACTATCCACGTCCCTTTCCTACATTGTTCCCTGTACCAAAACACCAGGAGATGACGGCAAGGAACAACCAGAGTCTGGTGAAGTTCGCATTAACTGGGGCCTCATAAGACCGCGGTGTAAGTAGAAAGATGAGAGGAAATCTGGACTTGTGTGAGTGCAATTGTAAGAAGAGTCTTAGGATGTGGTGAGCAGCTCATAAGACATGGAATTATGTGGTCTCCTCCAACGGTGTTTCATCTTGCATATGAATATAAAGTGAAGATGATTCACATACATGGAAGTATGCATTGTGGGATTTTATATAGGACAGAAAGGAAAGCAAAGAGCTGGAAGAGGAAACATGAATATGAACTAGCTAAATAAGGTATAAAAACATAAATCTGCCCACATTTTTCTACCGCAGGTTATTGTTATCCTGAACAACAACAAAAATGATACCTCAGAATCACATTATACAGATGACCAATGTGCGGCCCACTGTCAAACTGCCAGCTCTGTGAAACAGCACCTTTCCTTTAAAAGAGAAATCTTTCCAGAAGCCTTCTTGAAAAACTTAAAGAACCCCCAGTGAGATGCATGCAAGTGTGGCAAAGTGGTAAGAAATTTCTCTAGATGGAGTACATGTTCCCTAGGCCCCTTTGCTAATTTAGGGTACCACCTGACCTGTGTCAGGATTTGACATCCTAGTAAAATACTTGCCTCTTGAGTATCACCAAACCACATGTGTGAAATTGAAAAAGTACGTTATCTCTCTTTTCAAAGATAGGCAGTACAGGAATGCCATCCTGTTACTCTTCCTATAGGCTGAGTCTCAGATGAAGTGAAATACCGCTTACAAAATAGTTCCTGATTGGTTAAATGTCTCTAGTGGTTGGGACCAAACTTTCTGGGTTCCTTCAAATCCATTCTCATAAACTCATGTAAAAAAAACTAAAAGCACTGTCACTCAGAGGTCTCTTCGGCCATCTATTAAATATCACACTGATCTTGGGAAGAGTGCTCTTTCCAGACTTACTTCTACACAGTAATTTATCAAATTTTAGTCGTCAGCATGAGGTTTCATTTGTCAAAAAACGATGACAAAATAGAGATCCTATGGGCATCGTAACTTCTTTATTGAAATAAAAGTGAGTAAAGGGCCTACGTTCACTCATGCTTTCAGGAACAATTCCCATCCTCCACCCTCATGCCCTGACTCATATTAAGTTAATTTTCAGTTCAGTTTTTTTCTCACAGTACAGTGACTGTCAACCTAATAGTAACCGAAAGAACTACCCTAAAACAAGGAAGCGCCCAGTAACTGGTAAAAACCGCCTCACCTACATGTGGTTAAGACTTTACTAATATAAGACTACTCCGTGACTATTGGTACCAAGATAACAACTCCCTTTTTGTAAAGGCCTCCAGTTAACTCTAAGGATACTTCCAGCCCTTAGCTCACTTAGCTGGGTTTGCTGCTGTTGTTTCCAGCCCACAGAACCCAGCTTTCTTTCCTGGGTCATCTTTTTTCTCTGACCAAATGAGTTCATAAGGTTTAGTTTTCTTGTTCAGCTTCTTTTCTCTTTGCTTCATAATGGCTTCAAAGTGAAGATTCTTTTTTGTCTCTTCATCTTTCTGTTTCTGGGCCTCACATGCTTCTGCTTCTCTCATCCGGATCTCCCTCTCTTTTAGCCACTGTGACAGAAATAATAATTTACATATTATTTTCCATGAAAGAGCCTATGTCGAAATAGCTTTTCAGATGCACATTGTATTCCATTCTCCTTGTGCTGTTCTGCAGAGGCATTCCTCGGGTTTCATATACTCTAGCATATTTGAAAACTACACAAACATATGCATGCCTCACAGAGACAGGATTTCCTCCTAAAAGTAGGCTTTGTTTCTACATGCCAGAGTATTTTTCTGTCTTGTTCAATACTGATATGTGCATAATAGCATACATTATAAAACGGAAGATACAGCTGAAGCAAAACAAAGAAATGGAAAATACACATTAAAGGGTACACTCTTGTATCATTCCTAATAAGGTCAGAAGTGAAATTAATAGTCATGCAGCTTCTTCGCTTCAGCAGACCACGTGAGGATTAGGGAGGTGTAATCAGTGCCATAACTAATGGAGAACAAAACACCTTGAGGAAGTGACCCTCTTCAGTTAGTGGAGGAAAGGGCTAAAGGGGGTCGTAAAGCCCTCTTCAGACTGAGTGAGCAACATGGTGGAGATGGCCCTGGCTGTCTGCACTATCTTTATGTCATCCTCAGCTCAATTCACAGCATGCCATTCAGCCTTACTGACAGTAATACAGCCTTGCAAAATGTTGACATACTCTTATGAGTAAACATTAACTCTAAATCACGATAGCATACATTTATAGTATATGTTCTGTTTAAATTTTAATGAGACAATAAATAAGTTACTATCAAGCTTCTTGAAATATTATCTGTACAACATTATGACATATTCAGTTTCTTATAATTTTTTCAATGAAACACAAAAAAAATGTGGCAAAACACCCATAATATTCAGGTACAGCCTGAAATATATTTACTTAATTTGTGATATTCGATAGCAACAAATACTTCTTCTCATATATAAAGTCTTACACTTTATATTTGGCCTTTTACATTTCTTATTATTTGCCTGTCTCATAAAATTACATCGTGAATTTCAGTCATTGTTACATGCACCCACTTCCTGCCTCATCCCTTTACCTTTGCAGCTGGAATCCATATCAGCAATGCCCCCATTAGACATTCATGTCTACTTATTGTATGTGACCCACAGCTTCCTGCCCAAACATGGTCAGAGTTTATTTATTAGAGCAAGGGCAACCGATTAGAAGCTATCCCATTGAGGAAAATGACACCCCAGCCTCAATAACTGTCTACAGCCAATAGTCCTTCAAGGATATGTGAGGACACATTGTGTGTGTGTGTGTGTGTGTGTGTGTGTGTGTGTGTGTATGTGTGTGTGTGTGTATGTGTGTGTGTGTGAGTGTGAGTATGTGTGTGTGAGTGTGAGTGTGTGTGTGTGTGTGTGTGTGTGTGTGTGTGTGTGTGTGTGTGTAAATACTCAGCCTTGTGTAATCTTGTGCAGGTAACCATGTTGACATGAGTTCAATGGTGATGATGTGACCAGAAAACACATGTTTGCTGTCCAGCTCCTAATCCTCACTCACTCCCTACATTTCATCTACTCACCCCTTCCCAACCACCCTTCCTCAAATCCCTCCATGTCTCCATCCCCCCTCAAGTTGATGGCCTCTTTTCCTTTGATTATTATATATATGTTTGTGTGTGTATGTGCACAAATGTGCAAAAATATATAAATACAAAATTCTGAGCTCATTTTTGTTGTTTGTAAATATCTGATTTGGAGCTGAATCACTTGGTATTATTGGATAACAAATAATGGATGAGGCTGGTTCCCTTTCCTCCAGAAGTCCTTAGTTGCCTGTAGTTTTTTACTTAAAGATGGAGCCCCACAAAACCTTTGCCTTTCACATTAAGATTTCCATAGATATTGTCATTGTTCTGGTCATGTTAATACAGCTATTTCTAGGACAGAGTGTTACACACAAGACTTTGATATTCTGGCATGTCCTCTCTTCTTTCCCTGAACCAAAGAAATTGGGGCTGTGACGTAAATGTTGGGTCTGTGTCACGGGCACCCTTGCCCACAAGGATGACGCGACACCAGGCTCTTCTTTCAGTGGTTTATTCAGGACCTTGAAACTTCTTCTGCTGCTTCTCTGCCTCTGCTTCTGCTTCTCCTACTGCCTCTCCTACTGGGGAAAACCCGCCCCCAGCTATATACCCTCTGGACTGCTAGTCACGTGGCGCCACGTGGGCCATGCCAATAGATCCAGGTGCACGGAAGCAAGCCACACCTGGAAGCAAGCCACGAGCTTAGCCTTAGCCAAATGAGGAGTTGTTTATCTCAGAGAGCTCTCACCTCGGGAAGGTGAAAGGCGGAAGCCAGCACCATCTTTAAGGTGCGGCCACGCGGCTCTCTACAGGTCTGAGCTCCCCAAATCTGATGATTTCTGCATTGTGTCCAGTCATCTTATACAATGTTCCCTGAACTTTGAAGGGGTAATATAGTTGTTCCATTTGTGGATGAGTACTCCATCACATATTTCTGGCAACTTAGCCAGTTATGGATTACTGTACTAACCCCTACCTAGTGTGGCAAGAAGATTGGGTGCTGTACTAATACGTGTATATAAACACGAGTATTTTATGTGCACTTAGTAAATAATAGTATGAGGTTTCCCCTAGGATCTTCCATCTGCCAATCCATTGGTTTCTAACCTGCTTGACTGTATATATTATCTCCCATGAAATAGACCACAGATACAATTGGAAAATGATTGGTTATTCACATTCATTAATGCATTATAAGGCAAAGGTGATTGTAATTCACAGGATTTACAGCTAAATAAAACCATTGATGACTTCTCAAGCATACTTCAGATCATTTTCTATCACTAACAAGTCTTGTCAGTAGGGAGAAAAACTTCAGCTAAGTGAGAGCTTGGTTTTAGTTTCTGTATGCACTGTGACCAGAGCACGTGGTGTCTTCAGCAGTAATATCTTACCATCAAGTTCTGGTGTGCAATGACAAGGATGGTAGCAAATAGTTCACATTGCTCTGGAGTGAATAACTTGTTATAGAGGTAAAACACCTGTACTAAAATTTTATGTGTTTATCTGTGGCTTTCGGATGGAGGATTACCCATTGATAGAGAGTACCTCTGTTCAATCTCTCTTTTTTATTATTTGCTTTAAAAAGCATTATGTGTGTGTGTTGTCTGTGTGTACGTTGTGTGTGTATGTGTGTATGTGTGTGTATGTTGTGTGTGTTGTGTGTGTACATTGTGTATGTGTGTGTGTACATTGTGTATGTTGTGTGTTTTGTTGTGTATGTACATGTGTGTGTACATTGTGTTGTGTAAGTTGTGTGTGTACGTTGTGTGTGTATGCTGTGTGTATACGTTGTGTGTGTATGTTGTGTGTGTGTGTATGTCTTCCCTCCTCTTCACTGTGCTACCCTCTCTTTGCTGAGAACTTTTCATTCCCAATATCAGCCTTTCCTACTTTCATACCTAATATGTTCTACTGTCCTCTCTCCCTTAAGGCCTCTTCCTACCTTCCTTCAAGTGGTCCATATCCTTGTGGGCCTTGCAGACACTAAAACTTAAACCTACTCTAAAATCCATAGCTGGGATCTGCACATAAGGGAGACAATGAGGTGTTTGTGTTTATGGCCTGCTTTACCTTATTCAGTATAATATTTTCTACATCTACCAACTTTCCTGAAAATTTCATAACTCTGTTTTTGATACTATGCAATAAATTAAATTGATTTTCATATGCTGAAACATTCCTGTATGTTTGGGATGAAGTTAACTTTGACAAAGATAAATAATTTTTTGATGTTGAATTTAGTTTGCATGTATTCTGTTGAAAATTTTGGATCTGTGTTCATCAGAAAGATTGGTCTCTAATTTTCTTTCTTACCACATCTCTGTCTGGTTTTAGAATTAGGATGATGCTGGTTCTGTAAAAAGACTTTGGAAGTGTTCCTTAATTTTCTGTTTTGCAGAATAATCTGAGAAATACTAGTCCTAGTTCTTCTTTGAATATCTTGTTGAACTAAAGCTATTTAGACCTCATGTTTTAAAGTTGGAATATTTTTAATGACTGCTTCCATTTTATATTTGTTGAAGATCTGCTTGTATTACTTCATCTCAGTTTAATTTTGATAAGATTCTCCAGTTCAGTGAGATATAAAATTTAAAGGTATTTCTTTATGATTTTTCTCCTCATTGGTATCTGTTATAATGTCTTCCTTTTCATCTCTAATTTTACAAATCTGGGCCCTTTATATATTCTGCTTGATTTAGCTGAATGTTTCCTCTTTGGTTATCTTCTCAAAAATGCAACATTATGTTTTAGTGACTCTGAGGTTTTTTATTTGCTTGGTTTTGTTTTTATTTCTACATCTCCTGCTTAGTTATTTCTCTCCATCCATGATTTGGATTTGATTGACTCTTGTTTTTCCAGCCTTAAAGTGAAACATTAGGTCACTGGCTTGAGAACTAAGCCCACCTCAAGCTTTAAGGGCTTCTTACTTAGTACTGAATTCATACATATTCTTGTCACATATTCATTTTTATAAAATTCCAGCACTTTTATGCTTTGCTTTCCATTTTGTCATAATTCAGTAGTATATTTTTTAATCTCCATGACTCTGTTTATGTTCCAAGATTTCTCTTGCTACTGATTTGTTGATTTACTGCACTGTGATTGCATGGAATATAGGAAATTATTTCAATTTTTCTGTTTTTGAGATTGTTTTTTGTGCTAATATGTGACCCATTTTCAGGCAAAGTTCCAAGTATGTGTTACTGAGGAGAATGTGTGTTTTGTAGAGTTTTGGTGCAATGTTATGTAGAAGTCTGTTAGGTCCTTTGGATCTATAGTATCACTTAATTCCAGTGTTCTTCTGCTGCACTATCTAGAAGTGAGATTGGGGTATGAAAGTCCCTGAGCATGATTATGTTATTATTGATAACTATTAGGTTTACTTGACCTGTGGTGTCATTTAATTCCAGTGTTTGTCTGATGAATTTCCTAATGGAGAGATTGGGGGAGTGAAGTCACCAACCACTTGTTTTGTGATTAGTACATGAGTGTAGATTTAGTTGCACTGTTTATTAAAATTAGTTGAGTCTGTCTTTAGTCTATATATATTTGGAAATGTAATTTCCATTTGATTTTTCCAGTTATCAGTGACTATCTCCTTTGAGTAGATTTGGATTGGAGTCTATTTTCTGAAATATAGGATTGGTGATGTATGTTTTCATCTTGTTTCTTGCTGCTTGGGAGATCTTGGTTCATCTTTGTATTCTAAGGCAGTGTCCATCTTTGATAACAAGGTATATGTCATGGAAGCAGACAAAGAAAGGAACCGGTTTCCAACCCAGTCTGTTAGTCTATTAATATGATTCTGGGTTTTAAATGCATGTGTGTTGATCTTGCCATGTTGTTTTATTGGTATATTTTATTAATAAAAATGAGGCTTTATTAAAGCATTCTGTGGGTTTTCTCTGTACAAATTAAAGAAGTATCTATACTTTTAGCAGTCAGTAAAGGTTTGACAAGTTCAGTGAATTTCTTTGGGCTCTCTAGCATTGAATTTCTAAGGTAGAATGAGGCACAAATCTGTAGGGGTATTGTGTTTTCTCATGGTAAATAATTGTCCCACCCACTGGTTTAATAAAAAGAGCTGATTGGCCAAAGGCAGGCAGGAAGTGTAAGCGGGGCTACCAGACTAGGAAAATCTCTGAGAGCAGAATGCCAGAAGAGCACCAGAGAGAAGCCAGAGGAACCCGAGGACAACTATGCTGCTCTAAAGAAAGGTACTGAGCTGCATGGCTGAACAAGAGACATGGGTTAGATGAAGGGTAGAGAGCTAGCAAGTGATATGCCTGGGTCAGAGGCTGATCAGCCAAAAACTAATGAAAGCGTCTGTGTGTCTCTGTGGGACTGAGGGTCTGTGGGTCTGCAGGTCTGTGGTCCTAAACCTTGAGGCTAGGCCCAAAAGTCCAGGCCAGAAACCTCATACTACACAAATCTGATATAATGGTAAACATTGAAATGGTTTCTCTGTAATATGAATTTTATAATATATAACATGTTTGTTTCGGCACATTATATAACAAATATTTCCTGGGAAAAGGTAACACATACACATCTCCTCACACTAAAAAAGGGAACTGATAGCAGTTCCAAATATGAATGCCAATATAGTCCATCTTGGTGAACAAATGAGCTGTGTTATGTGGTTACTTATAGGAATATGGATAAAGTGTTGCCTATAAGAGGGTACTCAAAGACAGCTGCATCACAATAGTCCACTCCAGCATAGAACACAACTCATGAATGCATACCTACAGGCATCACAGAGACAGGAGAGTGCCTTTTCTGATGACTCTGATGGCTTCACCCTTGTTCAAGCAGCATTGCTGATTTGGGAATTGTGTAGGGAATTAGTCTGACTGCTTCTTTCTGGCAGCTGGTCTTGTCTGAGAATGATTCTCTAAATTTTCTGTTGGTATACTCTTCAGCAGAGATGAGCCTAGTAAATATGCTCAGGTTCAGGGACTTTTTGGAGCTACCTTTAGCTTCCTGGAGCTACTGTCTTACTCGGCTTCCTCTCATGATAAAATGTTTCGTTCTCCAGAAAACTGCTGCATAACAGCACAGTTCTTCAGGCTTCTCCATTTTGTCTTCAAAATGGATTTTTGGGGGTTTAAAAGTAAAATGTTTTCATCAGAGTTCTTTTTTTCACATTGTCACACATTCAGTTTTTTTCAGTATAAACTCTCAATTTTTTCTAAGATTTAGATATTTCTGAAAGTCTTACACAGGTTTCTCATGTTCACAATGAATTTCTTGTGTGTAGTCTACAGTGGTCTGTAAGAGCTCTAGATAATGCATATACCACATCACATATTATATTAAAAAAACTTTTCTCTCCAATGTGTTTTTCTGATGTTTTCTAAGACTGGGTACTGGGTAAAGGATTTGTCACACTCACCATAAGTATAAGGGTTTTATTCCTATATGAGTTCTCTGGTGTGCATTGTTTTGAGGACCTTGTCACAATCACATTTGTAAAGATTTTCTCCTGTGTGAATCCTCTAATACACATCAAGGTCCTAGGACCTGGTAAAGCATGTGTTACCTTCACTACATTCACTAGATACATCTACAGTATGAGCTCTGTGATGGTCATCAATACAAAACAATGAGAAAAACACTTTTGTAGTCATAAGTTTCTGTCCTGCCAGAAATTCTCAAATACCCAGCAGCTGCTTCCCAAATAATTGACTCAGAGGCTTAATATTATAGTAAATGATGGGCCAGTAGCTCAAGCTTATTGCTAACCAGCTCTTACACTTAAGTTAACCCATATTTTTATCTATGTTTAGCTACATGACTTGGTACCTTTTCTCAATGCAATGTTCTCATCTGCTTCCTCTGGGTCTGGCTGGCAGCTGTGTCTCTACCTTTCCTCTTCCCAGAATTCTCCTCATCTGGTCATCCCACCTATACTTCCTGCTTGGATACTGGCCAATCAGCAGTTTATTAATCCAATACAAGTGACAAATCTTTACAGTGTACAAGAGCATTATGCCGCAGCACACTTGCTACATTCTTTACCATTGCAAGGTTTCTCTCTTATATGATTTCTCTAATCCACTGGTAAATGCAATGTCACTACATTTAAAAGGTATCTCTCCAGTATAGATTTTCTAATGGTTTTAAAGGTCTGAAAAATAACAAAATGACTTATCACATTCTTTACATGTGTAATGTTTCTCTACAGTATCAATTTTATAATGTGATTTAAGACAAATTTTGGTAAAGGATTTCTCACACCCTCTACATTTATAAGAGTTCCTTCTCCAGTATGGATTATGAAATTAATTTTAAAGTATGACAATGTGCAATAGAAGTTGCCACGTTCTTTACATTTCCAGGTTTTCTCTATACTATAAATTATCTGTTTGTAAATAAAGTCAAAATTTTTATCATGTTCTTTACATTTATTTCCAGAGTGGATTCTCAGACTTTGACTAATGCTGGAGCATAAATGTTTTACAGTCTTTCCATTCGCAAACTTCTTCCCTGGTGTGCCCACTTTTATGTCTTTTTCAGTTTGATGATACAACACAGGCATCACTGAAGTTACCAAGTAAGTAGTTGTTGCCCTTTTCTGTCAGGTCAATTGTGTTGTAAAGTGTATATGGGAAGGACCATATATCATTCTGATGAGCTCATTACATTTATAAGACTTCTCTTAGGTAGTCATGGGCTGGTGGACAATCTATTATGAACCTTGATCCAAGACCTTCTTAAACCTACCACACATGGTATGATGGTTTTCTGGGAGTCTGGAGAAGCATCCATGTCTCTCTATTGCTCTTCTCTGCAATTCTGTCTCAGGAACTATGACTGGACCTCTGTAATATAAATGTGGGGGCAGTGTTCTCATAAGCAGCAATAGAGAAACTGATCATGCTCCAGTCCTGTTCCTGATGCCTATTTATCAGCCACACAGTTCCTTTAACCTTGCAGGTTTCATAGCCTCTGGGGCCAGGTCTGCACTGTGAATTCTTTCCTAACAGCCAGCACCCAGCACATGGCTGCTGGAGGTTCCTCAGAGAATGGTCTTCTGTTGTTTTTTAGTCTTTTGTTTATGACTGTCTTAGAATTTTCATAGTACCTTGGGTATGTTATATTTCTCTAATCTTAAATGTTCCTTCTATTATTCTTTGTGGAGCTTTCAAGGTGATCCCAAAGGTCTTTAATCTCTTCTTGTCATGGAAAATTTTTGTTTCTCCTTCAGTTTTGATGGTTTTATCCTGTATATTAGGTTGTGTTGACAATTGGAATCTTACAGAATTTGAAATACATCTTCCAATACATTCTGACTGTTAAGGCTTCCAGTGAACAGCCAGCAGTTATACTGATGTGGCCTCCCTTTACATATAACTTGTTATTTCTTTCTTGAAGCATATATATATATATACACGTATTTGTTCTGTAGATTTAGTGTTATAATTGATATACGATGAGGAGTTTCTTTTTCTGATTCTATCCATTTAGTGTTCTGTGAGCCTCTTGTCTCTGAATGGAAATCTTCTAGATTTGAAATTTTTCTTCTATTATTTTGTTCAAACTACTTTTCTATTCTTTTAGCATGAAGTCATTTTCCTCTTTGAAGATAATACATACATTTTGTGTTTTCTTGACAGTCCAAATATGTTGTAAGTTACATTCACACACTTTTAAAAATTTATCACTAGTCTTGGGAAAATGATCTGACCTCTCTGGCTTCGGTTTAAGCCCTAAAACTCTGTCCTCCACGTGATTCACTCTGTCATTGATGCTTCCCATTAAATGTTTTAATTTAATTATTACATTATTTTCATTTTGTTCATTTTCAGTGGTCCTATCTCCTTACTGAGTTCTATTTTTCTCTCTTGAATTGACTTCTTTACTTAATCAAGCTGTTTGTGTTATCTTGAAATACTTTTGTGTCCTCTTCAATCTATTTTTTAAATATATTTGTTATTGTTTTGTAGTTGTTTGGAATTTTATCTGGGCTGTCTTTATTCAAGGCCATTACTATGGGATTGGTATGTGTTGGAGATAAATTGTCCTGGTTTTACATTTTCCTTGTGTTTTTATGTGGAACTCCACCCATCTGGGATTAGATCAGTGGTTGCTGATGATGTTGTTGTTATGTAATTTATATGGTATTTCTCCTTTTATTGGAGATGTTTGTAGACTTTAGGGGATACTAGGTTTTAGTTAGTGAGGGGAAACTTTCTTCTTTTAGTCTGTTATTTAGAGAACCAGACTCTATTCTCAACAACCTCAGTGCATGCTGAGTACTAGTCTGCTACAACAGTTGCTGTCCATCAAGAACTCATCTGACAATGAAATATCAACGGACTCCGAAACAGTGCTTGCATACCGATTGTTATATGGAGTAAACAGACTCCAGTATGCACTGGTATATTGGCTATTGTGTGTGTGAGTATAGAGAATAAAGAGAAGCAAATCATGGTGGGAGTGCATATTGTTTCTATATAGGAAGCAGAGGAAGGGAATGTGCAGAAGAAATGCTAGAAGCAAAGAAAAAAGATGGGGTGGCAGTGTGGAATTTTTATTAAAAGTTCACTGAAAAGGAGCGGTAAGGTTATGCACAGAATGTAGAACACTCCAATTCTCAGAAGATTGGATCAAAAATGTTGTGTTAGGCAATCCCATGATCTCTGTAAGATGTAAAATAATTATAGATATGGAGAAAACAAAGATATGAACAATGAAGGATGTGGGTGACCCACAAAGGCTGACTTTGGATGTGGGGATATGTTTCAAATATAATAAAAAACAGTTGGAGATATCAGAGGGGTCTACCCACAGTGAGTCTATCAAGATCAGACAGTGGTAACTCACACATTTAATCCCAGCACAGGGACTATCCCAGTGACCTACACCCTTAATCCAAACTGAGTTCAAGGTCATCTTAGTTTATAGAAGGAGTTCCAGGCTCCCAGGCAGGCAGTGGTGGTGCCACACCTTAACTGAGCAAAGAGAGTATTTAAGGCAGGCATAGAAAGACATAAGGGAGAAGAAGCCAGGAGGAGCGAGGCTGAGGAAGCTGGAAGACAGCTGGGTGAGATCTAACTGTGGTGTTTATTCTCTGATATCTGCAACTGTTTTTATTATATTTGAAGCATATCCCCACAGTTGGGCAATACAGAAACAATGGACAACACAGAGGGGAATAGAGTGGATTCAGTATGGAGCTTGCTTCTCAGCTGACTTCCTGACACACTAGGCAGACCTTGGGGTTGAGGGTACAATTCTTGACCATGAATGGTAAACCAAAGGTAAGGTTGAAGTACAGGAAGGTTTTGTAACTTTGAAAGTGATAATTAACTTTTCTTTTTAAATTTATTTTATTTAAAACAATTTATTAAAAGTCCGTGTTTATTTTAATACAAATAACATTTTTTCTTTCCCTTTCCTCTCTCTAAACCTTACCATGTACCCCTCACTACTTTACCACAAACTAATGCCTCTTTTTTTACTGATTGTTATCATATACACATTGTGTGTGTGTGTGTGTGTGTGTGTGTGTGTGTGTGTGTGTGTGTGTGCATGTGCACACATGCGCACTTGTATACCTAAATATAACCTGTCAGTCTATATGATGTATATTTTCAAGGCTGACCATTTGTGGGTATACCTTTCCTGCTCCTAGCTTTCCTCAGTTGCCTGTAGTTCTTTGAGTAGGGTTGAGACCTTGTGGGCTTTTTCACATCCAGTTTGCCGTGTCTATTGGTGTCATCCCTGTTCAGCTTAGACAGCCATATAGATAAGGCTTTATTGGCACAGCTGCTGATGTTACTAGAAGAACAAACTCCCTGGTTCTCTGGTTCTTGCAACTCTCCTACCCGTGCTGTCAAACTATTCCCTGAGCCTAAGGAGCGTGAGTATTTATTTTATAGATGTATCAACTGGGACAGGGCTCTACAACTCTGAATTTTGATTGGCTATGGCTTTCTGTCTGCTGCAAAGAGAAGTTTTCTTGATGAGGGGTGAACACTATCCTTATCTGTGGATATAAGGATAAATGTTTATAGACTGTTGTTAAGGATTTTGCTGGGTTAGTAAAGTCGAAGTTGTAGATTTTCCTTCAATAACCATGACTTCACTAGCTCTGAGTAGTTATATAGGTTTTCTAGTACTAAACATGGTCCCCTTCTTCTTAAGTGGTTAAGTCCAATTAGAGATCTGTTGGCTATTACACAAGTATGCATGTCATTACTGCCTCCTTAACATTATTATGTCATGCTGTTGTCAAAGCTATGGGGGAATGTTGGTTGCCTCCCTCTGGAAGCTTGTATGGTATCTTCTGACATCATCATCTTTAATGAGGGAGACTTCAGATCAAGTCCAGGCCATGGTGCCTCTGGGCTCTATTTCCAAAGAACATTATGTCTTCAGCAATAGGGTCTTACCTTCCACCTCTTAGGGTGTAACCAAGGAAACAATAGACTGTGTATTTGAGGAGTCTCTTTGATGGTCTTAGCTAACAACTCAAAAAGAAAGATGTTCATGGCTGGGATTGGGGATTTTGTTAGATGGCCTTTGTCACTTAGAGGGAACATTGTCAACCCAGGTTAGAAAAGTTTATTAAAATCGTATATGTATATTTATGCACAGAATTGCATATACTATAGGAGTTCTTAAATTATTAGTTAATAATATGATTCCATGTGGCCTTTTCAGACATCCTTATTATTATTTATTAACTTCCTTCTTCCGCATTTACCTCCCTCTCCTTCCCTAGAATCCCCCTTTTCTCATTTTCCCTGTGTGATAACTAACTCTTAGGACTTTTGTTGTGAGGTTACGCTCTTGTACAGTGTAAATATTTGTTCTTTCTACTTGTTTAATAAAACAATGATTGGACGGAAGGCAGACAGGAGATGTGGGTGGGGCTACCAGACTAAGACAACTCTGGGAAGAAGAGCAGAGCAAAGATGCCAGGGAGACACAAAGGAAAGAAGACGAGAATGCTGCTCTGAGAAAAGGTACCAAGTCATGTGGATAAATAAGATAAGAATCGTGGGTTAGGTTAAGATTAAGAGTTAGTAAGTGTCTTAGCCATAGGCCAAACAGGTTGTAATGAATATAAGCTTTTGTGTGGTTCTTTGGGACTTAGAGACTGTGGGTCCAGCCGGTGGGGCTAGGCAGGGCCAGAAACTTCTTAACACACATTTTCTATTAAAATAAGATTTTTAAATCCCCCAAATAGCATGCATAAGTATATCAACATGTATGAAAATAGTAAATATTTTATAAATATTTTTATAAAATATTTTTTATAAATTCATTATTGTCCAGAAAATATGTTTTATTCTTTTGTTGTTGTTGTTCAAACTTGGAATGGTCATGATCCAGAATAGTAGTTCCTTCTTTTCATTGGCCTCCCCACTATAAATACAAGGCCAATTTGTTTTAGCTATTTCAATTTGGATGACAGAATATTGTTTTGACCCTTACCTTCCATTATTACTTTCATTGTTACCTTGAAGTAGGTAGGAAATAGAAACACCACTTATGACTGAATTCATCCCATGCACTCCACATTCATGCTATGAATTACTGCAATGTGCAAAGTAACTGAATGTATTTTGAGTAACAAACTGACTCCACCATTCCTTGAATGTTATAGCCACTCCACAAAGTAAGTTGACCTGAAAGGAAAATGGTGCCTACAAGCTGCAAGTATATGTTTTTCTTTCTTCCCAACATTATAGATCCTACATTGACAGTTCTGCTTAGTGATTGTGATCTAAACAGTAAAATAAGATGAAATGAGGTTACAGGGATGGTAGGACAACAGATCTGGAAGCTCCATTTTGTGCACACACACTCAGAGAGAGTAATTGAATTGCAATCCATAATTCATTGTTCCTGTTTGTAAACATTTAACAGGGCTGCTGTGAAGAATGAATTAGCTAATGTTGGAGAGGGTTTCAGAGAGTAAAGGATAAGAACAAACAGATATTGTTTATTCATCTCAAAGAAAATGGTAGATGCAAGAAAGTTTTAATAATATAATACTTCAAATCACATCTAAAACCTTTTCCAGATTAAAAACTACAAAGTATTAGCAGTTTTATCAGGAAATATATCAATCAATTTGGATTTAATAATTTTTTAATTTTTTTTTCAGAGAGAGACCCAAAGCAGTGATTCTTAGACAATGCTTATAGCTTTGGAAAAAAGCAAAGGATGATTACCCATGGAAGCTATTCCACAGACTTGTCTCTGTCAGACTATTATCTTACATCTTGTTAGCTTTAAGGATCCCCAAACCACTTGAATACACACATATATGTGTGTATTTTATCTAACAAAATTGTGTATGTGTGTGTGGTGCGTGTTTGTGTGTATAAGTACATTATCATATAAGGTTTGCAAGTTGTTATTTAATGTAACGAAACAGATAATTTTGATGAAGTGACTAAAGAAATATAGGTGTTAAAATTTGTGAATCATTAGGTTTTGAGAAGAATGATCAACAAAATCTTTGTAGATCTATGACAGGATAGTAGTATACCTCTGATTCTGTGATGCAAAGACTATCAATCAGTCCCTGAAACCCAATGCTTATAGCTACTATTAGAGTCACTTAAATACTGTGCTAAGTAATAATTAACCATTAAATGTGATCAGTAATTGAAATAATATATTCTATTATATATTATTATTCTATTATATATTCTATATTATATTATATATTCTATTATATATTATAATTATTATATAATTATAATAAATCATTAATTTATTATAATTAAGTATAATCTAGAATAGAACAAAATTCTGATATATTATATTGAGCTATTAGCATCAAGGTGATAAAAGTAGTTTAAATATATACTATATTCTTTGGAATCTATGTGGTATTTGATGAGATAATAGAAAATAACCTCTTAAGCATCACCCATTAATGTTTCAGTATCACAAATACATTATATAAATCAATATGTTTTTGAAAAATAAAAATTTCAGGTGCATGAAATCTCATCAGCAAGACTGTAAACAACACCTGAGCAAGGATTATACCACCAGACATGCTAACTTGAAAGAGGGAAGTATCATAGTACTTCAACCATAGACAAAAAAAAACATAGGTAATTAAATGCTAAGATTGGAAGAGATATCCTTCTCCAGGGAAGAGACCCAAATTTTTTATTCAGTACCAAATGTTTGGCCCTAAGATCACATCCATACACTTAACATTGTACATACAAAGAAAGTCATATTTCTATATTTAGGAATATAGAAATATATATATAATCTGTTGGAAGGACAGTATGGGAAAGGTTGGAGGGAAGGAAGGAAGGGTGAAAACATTTTAATTATATTTAATATTTTAATTAAAAAAGAAAGTCAATCTTACATGATGGTCAATGATTTCTCTCAATTTCTTATCTGTCCTGGTGAAGAAATCTGGATATGGAAACATGGAAACGTCTAATACATAAGAATTCTCCCTTCAAAAGAACACATAAAAATTATTATTAGCTTTAGGCACAATTCTTCACATTTAAGTTTTAAATTATGTTTAAGTAGTAATTTACTATTAAGCATCTCGATGCCATTTTATTAACCTGAAGTCCTTACTCTGACTAGGCTATTGGTATGTTAGCTTTTATTTTGTCAGTCATTTTGGATTACCCAAACTAACAATTTTAGAGATATGATACGACAAAGAATGAAAACTAGAAAATAATAATAGTTTTTAAAAGATAATTATATTGTGCCAGGTGCAAACTCAACAGCTGTCTGATAGATGCAAATGAGATGTGAGGACACAGATGGTAGAGTTAGGATACTGGTCTATCACTCTACTCAGTGGGGAGGTGAACATGCCCATCTTTCCCTCACACAACCCTTCCATCTTAAGAGTGCTAAGGGATGCCTAAGCCTACAAATTTGACCTAAGAAATGATAAAAAACATGAACTGATGTTAATATTTCTTTAAGTTAATCATATTACTGAGATACTTTAGCAAGAGCTTGTAAATTTGCTGCTTTAATAAAGCTGGGCCCCCAGGTAAGGCAGATTTAGAGCTGATTTATTTACATAAGTCTACTATTACAGAGACTATGAAAGAATATTGCATAATGAAAAGTACGTAAGAAATTAGATGATGGAAAGGAGAGGAGGGCTGAGGGAGAAGATAGAGTTTCAAAGAGAAAGCATAGGGAAATAGCCAAGAAAAGAAAACTCCTAAGAAATTTCCTTATCTCCAAATGAAGTCTGATCAATATATTGGTTTGGAGTTCTTCACATTTCTCATGTTTGTTGCCCATATCACTCTAACAAGCTCTAAATTCTTGGTTTCCGTTATCCCCTTGTAGAACCACATGTACTGTTCTGCAGTACATCTTATTCGGATCTCCATCTACCTTCACCACAATGCTTACCTCCCTGAAAACCATAATCATCTCTCTCTGGACTCAACTCTTCTTAAAATTTGTTACTCAGTGTGGTTGTTTGGATGAGAATGACCTCAAGGGTTGATTAGGTTGAAGATTTGATTCCCAGTTACCTTATTTCCCTGGATTTGCCTGTCCTAATTCATAGTTCACCTGAAATTCCTTCAGTGTTCTTGTTCCCCCATTGTCCTTAGTTTCCGTATGTTGTCAATTATTTTCCTATTCTCTTCTCATGCTCTTCTCCCATGTTGATTATGTCATTAATAATGTCATAATGTTAATGTCATTAGCTCGAGCCCCGTGCCATAGTATTCACTCCTTCAGGGACTTTTTCTTTCTTACACTTATCTCAGTTATAAGTTTACATTTCTCATGAGCCTATGTAAATTTAATGCTTTCTTTCTTTCTTTCTTTCTTTTTTGAATACTTGCCTGACCAAGGAGATTGGGGGGGGGGCTATATTCTTATCCATTTCAGGTGCCCAAGACAGTGTCAGTAAACATCCCAGGATGTTTTCATGTTTCCTAAATAATGAAACATGAAAACAAGTGAACAGTTTAATATGCTTTAACCCTCTATACTCTCTAAGCCATACTGGGAGCCTTCCCCATAACTATTCAGAGAGGAGGGTACCCAATGAAGCAAGTGAATCAATCTCAGGACACAGGCTGAAAGATGAAGCAGATGATCAGTTCTAAGGAAGCCACCGGGGAATATGGAGCACCCCCACACCCCGTAGTATTGAGTGTGGGCAGAAGAATATGGCACTTCCCTCTCACCTACCGCTCTCCTCAAATGTTAAAGAGAAATGTGACTCTATAAAACTGGGAGTTAGTGGACAGGCAGGGGCTGACACTTAGGTTAACTATATTCATTCCACAAAGGCTGGGCATTTCCAAAGTTCAAAGAATTATGCTCAGTACTACGAAGAGTAAGATAGAATCTTAAAACTTATTTAAAGGTTAAAAGCATTTAAGTTGTCTCAAATTCCTTCTTAGATAATATGCACAAATTTTAAGCACAGATCACAAAGTTATAAAAGGAAATTTTAAAAGGAAAACTTAAATGAATCTTCTTACACGTCTGTGACTTCTAATTATATCTGTTGATTCATTCATATCAAAAATGATACAATTACTGTAAGGCAATATGGAAGTGAAGGAAACATTATAATGAAAAGCATGTTAAGCACATGATTTTGTTTCTGTTGTATAGTTTTACTGTACCCTTAATTTGAAAAAAATAATATTTCCCACTTCAAGGAGTGTACATCAAACACTATATAGATATCAGTTGTAATATCATTGCAGCTGTCATTAGCAACATAATGTAAAGGAGAAAGCCATGGCTTTCAGCTCATACTATCAATTATAGGACAAGGTAATCAATAAGAGACATGGTAATTTTGATGAGTCTTTAATGAGATGAAGTATTTTGGAGACACTTTTCTTGTAATTCATTGTTTCCCAGTTCTGAGGGGTTGGTAGTGAGTTCCTCCAGCAGTCTCCATGAGCATGCAGTGTTGGGGGGGGGGGGTTCCTGGCTTCTTTGGCTTCTCTCTTAGCTTCTAGAGGGATTGGCAATCCCTGTTATCCCCTGGCTGGGGGAATACCTTGTTATCATGTATTTCTCTTCCCAAGGGCACTTCCTTCTGTGCCTTCAAGTGTCTTCTTTTCTGGTTGACAATGGTAGCTCATTCAAGGGCATAGAAATACTGTCATCAGATTTAAGATCCGCATGACCAAAATAGCTCTGATATCCCACTTTAACTAACTTTAGATAGATGACTTTAAGACTACAGACTACTCTTCTGGTTTTACAACTCAGGATGATTTTCTCAAAGACATGAAGCCATTCCTTTAGGTATAACCATCAATAAGATTAACCACCATTCACCAGTCTCTGTGGAAAGTCTGGGAGCCTTGGATAAGTTACTAACATATCACAGTCAATGAATCACATTGTTCTCTCTACTTTCCCACCAGATTGTAAAGCTTCAGGAAAACTGAGTGCCAGCTCTTTCTTCTATAGAGTGTTCTTGAGTAGAACCCTAGCTGCCTGCTTAATACATCCAGTACAATATTATCTCGATGCCTAACCAAGCATGATCTTATGGCCAGATCCTTACATTGATTACATTTGGAAAGATTTCCTTTGTTTTCAATAAAGGAACATTCAAAGACACTAAGTGTTTGGGTTGGGTAGTATCTCTTAGAGAATTCAGTTTGACAAACAACAAAATATAACAGCAAGACAATTTGCCATTAGAGAGTACAGAAGGTTCATCTGGGAAGAAGTATGGAGAGCGGGTATGGATGGAGCCTAACATGCAGTGAGGAACCATTTATTCTCTTATTGCAAAGAAGATGTTATCAAAAATATTGATAAAATAACCAGAAAAAGAAAGCATTGTATACTATCATACAAAGGTAGGGATCTTTCTCTTAGTTATATTGCATTACTATCATTGCTAATGGTACTATTAAATTTGTGCACACATATATAAAGGGCAAGTAAAAAAAGTACATTTTTTTCACACATATCAGGAGTACAATTTCCTGAGCACGCAAAATGAGATACAAAGTTATCTTTGTATTGATGATTGGATAGGCATAAAATATAAGGTTTTAAAATGAAATACAATTTTAACAAAACAAGGCTGACCATGCTTGCCACCTGCACTTTGGCTAGGCCTATCACGAATTACCCGAGGAATATTTCATATGCTACTAGTCAGACCAACCCAAGAATACAGTAGCTTTATGACCCTGGAAGCCCTGTAGATTCTCAGTGGAGAGTATGACATCTATTCATACTAATGAGTAGATGATGTAACTGAGGTGGAACCACACAAAAGCACACCTCACTGCCCCAGGCTTTCTAATCATATGTGTTTTTAAGATCCCTTTGCTCGTGTGCTAGAAAGATCAGGAGATTCATCTCAATCTGTCTTACCACAGGGCTTGACTGGCCAACTTGGTGTACTGAATACTGACCATGCTCTAACCACCTATGGCTTCTGTTCATGCTTTTTCTCAGGCTCTTTTCTTGTGCCCACTAAGAGCCTATCTCTCCAAGTCTATTTGATATCATACAATTGTCCTCTGAATATATTGTTCAGTTAAATCATACTTGTCCATAAACATGGAAGCAAATCCTCTTTGTAGACCCAAGGTCTGTTTGCTGCGTACTTTCCATACCTCAGTGAAGTATTGTATAACATGCACAGTGAACTGCAAGTCCCATCTCATGGTCCCCAAACACACATTGGTAAGAAATCAAGAATCATTTTTCCTCTAATTCACATTTGCTCTGTACTTAATGAGATTCACTTAGACTGAATCATATTTTGTAATGCATTTTGCTTTTCTATTGGATTTACCCATATTTCACTGTTAAATTATAAAGTTGAGGGAAGAAAATGCAAATTATGGGTTGACTTTCACTCACCACAGTTCACAGGAAATAAGACCAGAAGTCAGAATTCAAACTGATCCTAATAGTTTTCAGACCCCTGAAAGTCCTTGAGTATGTCTACAATTCCTTACCTATGATCCAGTGCCGAAGGTCATGTAGCCTTAAGAAAATAAGACCTGAACCATCTGTTAATTTTTCTGTCATATTCCTCTTGTTTCATTTTTCTTAAGAAGCCATGCCTAGAAACTAAATACTTCAAATCTTTAGGGATGTTTTCAGCTATAACTTTCACAATAGCCCATGTATCCGATTTAATTTGCATGCATTTCTCAAAGAAGGAGTTTAAAATTAGGTGATTTTCTGAGCACTTCAGGGAAAGATCTTTATCCCAATTAAACATTTTTTTTCTATTTGGGTTTGCAGAGCAATGCAAACTGTAAATCATATCTGATCATACTTTGAATATTACTTTTATTTTCTTTGCCTTAATTGACTCACTCAAGCATAGTCTCAAGTTTATATACAGCTGCTTAGGAAGGATAGGATTTAAAGTGCTTTACAGGAAACAGCCTCTGAGGAAACCACAGAAAGACTGCCACCAAAACCAAGACAGGCTTTTTGGCTACTTTTAAAAGGTAGATAGATGAGTAGAGGTTTCTTCTCAACTGACTATTTACTTTTAAAATCTTTTGTATAAACTAAACAAAAACCTCATCTCATGCCTTCCTAAGATTTTTTTTAAGATGCCATTGGGTGATGGTCTACCCAACCAGAGCAAACATGTACCTCTCTCTCTCTCTTTCTCTTTCTCTCTCTCCCAACTGTGGTGGCCTGAGCAAAGTTCCCATAACTACTTAATGTGGAAAATAGTCAAAAAGAAACTCCAGGTTCATTGGACTTCTGAGATTTCCAATAAGGCTGTTTAGGGACTCTAAGACAATGGCTTCTACAATTTCAGTCTTAATAGCCGCTACCAGCCTGACCACTGATCTAGTGGTTTCTGCTGGACAATTTCAAGCATCTTCACCACATCGAGTAGAGCCTACAGAAGCAACAAAGCAACACACAATAGATGCTTTTAACATTTTTTTCTATTAATGTTTAAAATACCCTATATCTGTGCTGCATGTAAGCTATTCTTCCTATGTTTCTAGACATAAAATGTTCCAGTTTGGGGTCAAACAAAGTCTGCTGGTAATCCAACATTGCCCACTCATGGAATGCCCTCATGCAGTTTGTTGACAATCTCCTAAGTCAATTTATAGATCAGAGTCTGGGGCCTTTTCATTACTTAAGTATAGATACCAACCTATGTGATTTTTCACAACAGGATTGTGACATATTTGGTGTAATTTTTTTTTAATATCAGAAGATCCAGTCAGAGGTTGATATGCAGGTGGTTTCACAAAACTGATGACATGTTGTTCCTCTGAGGATTATGGTTCCAAAAACACCCCTGAAGCACATCTGGAGAATGAGTTAGTGTAGAGGTTACTGAGAGCTGCACTGTGTATGACATAAATGGCTCTGTGTGTGATGCAAGTGACTATGACACAATTGAAAGTAGCAATGCATCCTGAAAGGCAAACTGGAGAAGAAGAAAGGATGCTTCCCAGCTTGAATTTTAGGAGCTTTGTTTGTTTGTTTGTTTGTTTGTTTGTTTGTTTGTTTGTTTTCATTGTTGTGGAGGAGGTGTTGGTTGCTTGGTTTGGTTTGGGCATTGGTTTTTGATGTGAGAATGTATGTATTTCTGTATGCTGTGCATATCAGTCTTTAAATAAAGGATTGTTTGGCTATGGCAGGCACCTTAGAAGAAATAGGCGGGGAATCAGAATAGTCCGAAGAAGAAAGGTGGAGTCAGAGACAGATCAAGCCAGCTGCCCAAAAGATCAACATATAAAAAACACAAATAAGCCATGGGCCATGTGGCAAGACAAATTAATAAAAATGAGTTAAGATTAAAAAAGAACTAACAATGTGCCTAAGCCATAGACCAAACAACATAAAGTTAATATAAATGTTTAAATCATTTTTAAGAGCCAAAACAGCGGTGGACGGGTAAGGGGTCTGGGGTGGCAGGTCTGTGAGTCTGTGGCAGGTCTTTTTGTAATAGGTTTTATTTTTGTTGTTTTGGATTTTTGTGTTGTTTTGTTGGGATATTTGGTTCGTTTGTTTGTTTTTACATTCATTGAAGTTGGCTACTCTCTTGGCCTGTTAGGACATTGTCCTTATTATCCTGAGAATACTCTATCAAGACACTTTTCCCAACTCTGTTTTCTCTTGGGACTGACCCTTGTTTCCTGTCTGTTTTCTGACCCATTTCCTCATTTGAGGGAGCATAATAAGAAATTACTTAAAGTGTAACTAGTGAGCAGAGGTTAGCAGTGTGAAGCCTGCTGCTATATTATCAGATGCCATAGACTACGGTAGGATGTATTTAGGTATCATTTGTTACCTTAACTCTACCATAACTGAATAGATTTTATATGAAATCTTCCAAATATCATAAGCCAAAAAGATTCCAAGACAGTTAGAGCTGTAGAGTTGATATAGTTTTCAATACCATGAAGCAATTGTTACACGGTTTTCTTGCCTCTGGTGCATTGTATCATCATCATCAAATTCAAGAAGATGCTGTTAACCATGACCCTGCCTCTCTTTTCTCCATGTACCCCTTGTCAGTTATTGCTGTTCTTGAACAAAATAGTAAAAGACAGTTGGGAGCTCTGGTTAGGTTGCTGGGCATCATGAAAAATGGCTCTCACTACGGAGTGATTGGGTAGTGATTATATTAGTTACATAATTCTACATAACAAATTACTCCCAAACCAGCAGGCTAAAATAACAGATACTGATCTTCTCGATTCTTCTGGGTTAGGAATTTGGGCAGGGTCCAACACAGAAAGGCACAACAGCCAGGTACATCAGACATCTCAAAGCACAGTCAAGTGAGCAACCACTTATGACTTACTCATGACTTTGGTAAGCCTCATGATCTTATTGGCTGTTGGTCAAACACATCAATTTTTTGCTACTTCAATCTGTCCTCAGAGGAGCTCAAAATTGGCAATTGATTTTCTTCAGGACAAGTGCCTCCAAGACAGAAGTCACATTTTGCTACCTAATCTTGGAAGTGGTTTCTCATTACAAATGACCCACTTTATGCCTTTGACAGTAAGAATTAAGTTCATATCACATTTAATGAAACTTATTAGACATTGACATGTACACTCAAGAGTCAAGGATTACTGGAGATCATTGTGGAGCTGCCCTCTCTGGAGTCACGCCCTGTTCTTAGGAAAAATCCCCTGATGTCAGCATGTATAGGTCTTTTCTGCTGCCCTCAGAAAAAGGCATCAGAGGGTCCTGTGCCTGGGTGTGTCACCCCTTGCCATAAGGTGAGAAGGGAAGGTGTCAACGTGAGAGTTACAGATAAAGCAGGCCTCCAAATCCAACCAGTTTCAGATGATGTCTTTATTTTTATTCGGGACAACTGCCTTGTAGTCTTTCAGGGTTCCTAAGCAGAAAAACAGTATGATCAGAATTCTGTTTCAGAATCACTGCTCTGACGATTGTGGAGATTGAACAAGAAATACTTAGTGATGTGGGACTCTTCCGGAACCAATTGAAGTAGAATGACTATGGTAATTATGAAAGATTGAAAGAATGATCTTAGCAGAGAGCAATTGATTGCCATAGCAACTATACAGATTTGAAGGGAGAAAGAGAAGGATGTAAAGATTTGCTTCCCCCTTTCTTTCCTGCCTCTGAGTGACTTTCTTGCTGCTGTATAACATACTCAATAGTAGGCGACTTTCAGTTTCAGACTGAACTACTGTGCATGCCGGACTGGAGCGTCCTGTGACTATTTTATTCTAGAAGCTTTCAACTATGATGCATTGGTTTGAAGGAGAACATTGCTATAATTATAAGATACACTGGCATTATCAGTAATAGTAACTAGCACCAAATCTAGCAATTATCCATTTTTTTCAGTGCTTTAGATGGATTTCAGGCTTCCTGTATACCAGGCAAACACCCGTCCACTGAGCTACATCCGTGGTTCCAAATTACTATTTTAAAGTAGAATATTCTGGGCTTGGCTTCTCACTTCCATTTGTTATGAATGACTCTTGAGTAGAATTTAATTAATGGAGCCAGCATACTGAAAACTGAGCACAACCTGGAAGCTATATTTTCTATGAGGCAATACAGTGGCCTAGGAGTCACTGGAGCTATATTTTAACACAGGAACCATTTTGATAGAAGTGGAGAAAGTGGTTTTCAGATTCCAGAGTCTAAAAGAAGACACAAGCATTTGGTTTTAAAACAACACAGGAATAAGCTCCACAGGGTCTGACTCTGTGGCACCAAGAAAGAGCGTTCACCCTCCCCACATCTGATCTGCTTATACTACAATTAGACTCTACAAGATATAAAAGTAATTTTAAAAGAAAATAAAATAAAGTTGAGGGGTAGAGAGTATAGATGTTATAGATTATGTCCTCAATAAAATCATGAATAAGAGCCTGCTGAGGGGGAAAAAAAAGAACCTTGTGGAGGGAGGACTGGAAAGACCCGAGTTTTCACAGAGAGTAAGAATTATCATCCTTGGAATATCTTTGATCCAGGAAAGACAGATTGAGATCTGTCACATCCAATTCCCACAAGCTATTTCTTCTGCTTCACATGACCATAGCCATCTGGAATCAGAGCTGCTGCGCTGTGGTGAGCACCCTTATGGGAGAATTCTGAGGGGGAGCCTAATAACTCTTCCTCGGGGATGTCAGTGGAGGTGCATGAGAATCTGGGACCTTCAGAGCTTCATGGGATTCATGATGATTCCCCAGGTTCCAGAACACTTATGAGGTTCCCCCCTTCCTTGATACTACATAGAGGTAAAATAATTCACTTTGGTGGTATAGGTGCCCACACTAGCCAGAAGGCTCTTTAATGCACACAGATCTTTATAAGCCACCTACATGGTCCCCCACTCTTCAAGTTATACTAGTAAGCAAAGATAATTTCTGGTGGTATA